>OW119932.1:27483649-28683649 GCA_933210815.1 Meta bourneti | reverse complement strand
TACCCTTGATTTTAATTACAATAAATATCATATCCTTTTGGAGGTGTAAATTGTATAGTACAACATCTGTACAGAGCTGCTTCTGGACAGATAAGTGTGACCGTAGTGTAACGAAATGTAGAGGTCAAAATCCTTAGCGACTGCACAGCTTTTTGGCTTGCATCGCACAATATTGGTCACCAAACACATAAAAATGAAATGAGCATAATCGACATTCCTCAGCTACACGAGGAAAGAACTTTGTGAAGACATGTACACTATTAAGTGAATACTTCATCGTCCTCAATTTATTACTCCTATCAATACAATACCCTTGATTTTAATTACAATAGAACATCTTTAGAGGAATAAAGGAATATACAGTGGTGGAATACTACTTACTCAAAATGATGCAGGACTTCAAGGTAGGATAAAACTAATCTTGATAGAATGTAATACTTAATGTACTTTCAAATATTAACTGCCTGTTTATACTGAAAGCTATTCATCACCGCTATAAAAAGACTGAATTTTTTATCTAACATACCACCATTAATCCTTTTATTGTTTTAAGTATCCTTTATTGGTATACCACTGTCCTCAATTCCTCTCCATTTTAGGACAACTCTTTCTTATTTTTTGTCATTTTTCTTTTCTCCGACCAGATGCGTCAATTCTGAAAACGGAAAAATTGGATGTGTAGTTATTTAGCTAATTTTTTTCGTATAACCATGAGTCCATGGAAGATGAGTGCAGAGAATAGTGGTGAGAAAAGGAAATGAGTAATATCCGTGGAATTAAAGAGTGAGATTATAGACAAGGTGTAAGAGTAAATAGACTTGGCAACTCAGTACGATCGCACTACTTCTACGATATGTACTATTCTGAAGAAGAATTCGATAAAAGCTATAACTCCAACTACAATATTTGTTAATTATAAATACATTATAAACAATTTGGAGTGGATTTTTTGGGGTTGGTACGAATTAATCTCATTTCAATTAATTTCAATGGGGAAAATTAATTTGAGATACGAGCATTTTGAGTTACGAACTCGGTCATGCAACGAATTAAACTCGTATCTCAAGGTACCACTGTATATTTACAAGTTAGCTGGAGACTACAAAATATGAACAGACAATTAGCACTATATACAGTGCAACTTGGATAATTCGAAGCTGAAGGGACCACTAAAAAATTCGAATTATCCAAAGCTTCGAATTAAAAAAGTTACATATTTTAACTTTAATTTCAGGTCCACTGAATGCTTGAAAAGATTATTCTGTCAATAAGTAAGTATTTATTCAGAAAGATCATGGTATGAAAGACTTAAACATTATATGTATGTAAACAAAATAAGATTTACATTACGTAAGCTACAGTACTGTGACATCTTAGCGCCCAAGAGTCTAGGATGGCGGGCTGCAGACCGGAAGATTCCTGTTAAGAGTCCTTCACTACTGCGCTTGCGCATGTGAAGATGTTAAAAAAACAGCTCACGGACTCCGTCTAGTTGAGACGTCTTCGTAGCAATTCGGATAAAATTTAATATGAAATTAAGCATTTTGTTTCGCGCGTCCATTGTCAACCCATGTTTTGTCTGAAAAAAAAGTTATTTTTTTAATGTTCAAAAAAAGTTTGGATTAATTCGTCACAGTACATATTACATGTACTGTAGCTTACTTAACTTTACATGTACTGTACTTATATAAACTTCGAATTAAGGAAGTTGAACTTCGAATTATCCACGATTTTTTAACATTGATTTAATGAGAAGTTCAAGGGACTAAGAGAAATCTTCGAATTAACGACGATTTCGAATTAGAGACGTTCGTTTTATCCAAGTTGCACTGTATTGCATACTGCCCTTTTTAGAGTTCTAGTGATTACATAAGAGAAGGAAATCGCCTGCGCGCGGAGGAACTGTGGCGCCTAGCAACGGGAATGAAATTTTATCCCCGTTACACAATCAACGCTGTTCCTTTTTTTAACAACCAATTGCAGGAACCCGAACAAGGAAAATATCGTTCAGATATGAAGCCGAACTCATGTTCTGATTCAAGTTTATTCGCTATGTGTAAACGGAAGCGGAACTGATAATCTGATTCAAGCTCATTCGCTGAACCTAATCATAAAAGTATGTGCAAACGATTTTAACAAAATAAATTAAAGTAATTGTGCGCTCCAACAGAATACTTTATTTCTGTTCCTTTTTCAAATTGTATAATTTGTTCAATGGATGATGTACCTGATCACAGACTAAATACCGGATTATGTGTGAATAAAAAAAAATTCTAATGTTCCTTTTGTTCAAACAATTTTTCAGACTACAGAGATCAACAATCTTCTAAATAATAAATCGGAAGGACTTGTTTTGTAATATTTTCGTATTTTTAAAAAGCATTATCTTAAATAAAAATCAGCTAAAATTGAAGAAACAAGTTCGCGCATTAGTAAAATTTTATAATTCATAAATTAAGGTTCTTTTTAATTTCAGAAGACATTTAAAAATTGCTAATTTAAAACATTTTTGTGCTAAAAATATACAAAGAATACTTAACTTTTAATTAGAAATACAAAGCAACAATACAAATGGCCTTTCGTATCGTAGAGAATGAAACAGCCGAAGTAAATAAACAGCTAACGGATAGGGATGTAACTAAAATCAGAAATCTTTCTGCTTTATCGCATATTTGAAGCTCGTGCTACATCAGTCCTGACTCCATCTATTTCAGGATTAAAACAAACAAATCTGTTGACATTGTTTGAATAAACAACCCCAACACTGTAGCATAAACTTAAAATGTACATACTAAATAAATACCAAAACTATAAATAAGCAAATCACCTAGTTCAGTTGTTATCGAAACGAAGCTAAATCGGTTGCCATGGTCGTGGTGTTGGATTCCCACAAGGGCACCACCGTCTATACAATTTCCCATGTTATTTATCAGACCATTGCTTCCTATGGCAGTGATCCCTATGTATGCGTAGCTATTTACTCTGTGATCTTGACGATTGCTGAAAATGAAAGCACATAGAAAACCTTCCCTTTTACGTCTAGAACCAGCACTGGCTAAATCAAAGTTATACGCATTTACTCCATATGTAAAATGCGTATACGAGCCGTAACATCATTACCGTACAAATTTAACATGCCTTTCTGGGAATCGTTTCATTATTACTAAAACAAAATCATTTTTTAAATTGGGGCACTCAGCAAGACATACATTTTGTGGCTTATAGAAACCACAGCTGAGTTTTCATTGCATGAGACTTACCCACTTAGTTACACTCTCAGCATCATTACTGTACTCCATTTGAGTTTAAATTATATTCAGTTTGGATATTTAATACATCTCGTTCAGTTAGAGATGAATAGGTTCTAAATGAGCACCGATTGAATCAAGTATTTCATCCAGAATTGTCTTGATAGGTATGCTATTAGCTAGTTTTAACCACTTAAAGCACGAGTTTTTTTCGGAAAAACTGGTAAAAAATGATCGAGTTTTTTTTTGACAGAAAATGAATATATAGGTATAGTGTAAGTTATTTTTTGCAGTTTCAGTTATGGGGGCCTTAGAAATAAAATAACGCGAGATACAAGAGCGCCCGTGTGAGACACGGGCTTGTGCAAATTTGCCGGTAACTTTCGCCCGCGTCAGACACGGGTAAAAGCGTTAAGTGGTTAAAGCAATCATTTCTTTTCCTCCCTACCAACATTCATTCTACCCAAGTAATTATCATGACCAACATGGGTTATTAACATACTTAACGAAGAAACTAGTGCTATTCTCTGTTAGTTTCATCATAGCAGGGCATGTTGAATTAATTTTATTGGAACCAATCAATTTAATTGTTCTCTATCCCTTACTTGCACTAGAAAATTCACCATTCCGATGACACTGAAAATAGGTGGTACAAATCCCATTTCCTTTTATTTCTCCTCTCCCCTTTACAGACCTGGAAAATGTTTCTTTCTCAATCGAATTCCTCTTTTGACTGAAATTTTAATTCTTCATTCCGCAGAGTTAAATCATGCACAGAAATCATGTGGTCTAAAGATTTTTTGGAGAAAAACGTAATTGGACACACAACGCACGTTTAATGTTACTTCTCAAACTGAATTGAGCAAGTCTGCCATGACACTTTCTGATGTGCCGACACAAATTCGAATAAGTAGAGAAAGTTTTATGACACTAAACACATTTATGATTAATTTCTTCCATGCTGCTAAATGAGTGACTGCCTACAAATAAAAAAATACTGAACCAAACTCCCTAATTTACCAATTAAATGACTGTCTACAAATCAGAACTAATAAAACAATACTCCCTTTATTTATATTAAGTAATGATTTTAAATTAAAATTAATGAATCTAAACTTTAAAATATTTATTTACTAATTAACCAAAAAAATATATACATTTGCTAATTAATCTAAACGAAACTTTTCTTATGAATTGCTTAAAAAATTATCAGAAAAGTAAATATTAAATAAAAATTAACGAAATTTAAAAACTTGTATAAATACAACAAAATTTAAGGATATAGTTTTTTAACAGTAAACTATATTGCAGGGCAAGAATCCGTGCGTTACAAAACGCTAACGCTGTTTTAAAAATTAAATCAACAGCAAAATATAAAACCTGAAAAAAAACGGTATAAAATGGATCAAAAGGGGAAATATAAAATACTTTAATTTCACTTAATCTGAGACAAAAAAACTAATGGCGCGAGATTAGCCCAAGCAGGAACACTAATTTTATAAAAAGCTAAAGAATAAAATAAAGCAGAAAAACGAAACTATATCGGTTTACACAATTTAAATGAATCAAAATTATAAACCTGCGATGCGAAAAAGAAAATATAAAATACTTCAATTTCTCTTCGTAATCTAAGTGATGAAAAAGCCAAAAAAATTAAATGGCTGATTAGCGGGAGAGGAAATCGTAATTCTATAAAACGCTAAGAAAATAAATTAAAGCAGAAAAACGAAACTATATAGGTGTAGACAATTTAAATGGTTAAGGAGTATTAACCTAAGTGATGTGAGAAAGGAAATATAAAATACAATTACGCTTCGGTAAAAAAGATCAATGGCGGATTAGCGTGACATACATAATGAAATTGAACATTTTAACTGTAATTAATGATATGAGATTTATCCTAAAAACTTACAAGTGACATACATAGATAATTTTTATAATGAAATTAAACATTATAATTATGATTAATGAGATTTATATAGCTGTAACGTTCCACTGACAATTGTTTGCAGTTGTGGATCAAGTTTACTAGTGGAAATTATCAGCAGCGACTTCAAATGCTCATAAGTTAATTTGGATCTGTAAATATTTTTGTATATTCATTCTATAAAACGCTAATTAGCACAAAATACAAAACATATACACAGATTCGATTCTTTTCCAAAGTATTCGAAAACCAAAGTACTCGGATCCAAGGTATTCGAATACATGAGTAGTTAGATACAAGTATTCTGTTACCGTAGTAGTCGGATCCGTATTCGATTACAAGAGTATTCAGATACAAGTATTCGGTTACAAAAGTAATCGGATCCAAGGTATTCGGTTACAACAGTACCCATCCTAGGTATTCGGATGCCAAAAGTACTCATGTACTTAAAAGTAATCGTTGTATTCGATTCTTTTCCAAAGTATTCGAATACAAAAGTACTCGGATCCAAGGTATTCGAATACATGAGTAGTTAGATACAAGTATTCGGTTACCGTAGTAGTCGGATCCGTATTCGAATACAAGAGTATTCAGATACAAGTATTCGGTTACCGTAGTAGTCGGATCCGTATTCGAATACAAGAGTATTCAGATACAAGTATTCGGTTACAAAAGTACTCGGATCCAAGGTTATCGGATACAAGAGTAGTTGGATACAAAATATTCGAATACGTAAGTAATCGGATCCAAGGTATTCGGTTACAACAGTACCCATCCTAGGTATTCGGATGCCAAAAGTACTCATTGCATGGGGTATCCATGGTTCTCGTTAGTGTTGTTTCTTGTCTTGATTTTGCTTTTCCAATTTTACATGTCCAGAAAATGCACGTGATGAAGTGTCAAAAAATTTCATCGATTAAGACAGGGGTCTCCAAACTACGGCCTGCGGGCCAACACCGGCCCACGAACACCACCAATCCGGCCCGCGGTAGCGTGACGGACATGCCCGATATCTGGTCCGCCATAGTTTATGTTGATTACATTGTAAAATTTACAATGTAAGTAAATCATACAAAGTAATAATCAGATGTTTTTATTTAACGACCAATTAAGAAACACAACTGACATACATAATGAAATCGAACATTTTAACTGTAATTACTGTGAGATTTATCCTCAAAACTTACAATAAGTGACATACATAGGTAATTCACATAATGAAATTAAACATTATAATTATGATTACTGAGATTTATGTATCCATCTGTAACTTTCCACTGCTAATTGTTTACAGTTGTGGATCAAGTTTACTAGTGGAAATTATCAGCAGCGACTTCAAATGCTTCACAGATAAGTAGTGCCGAAAGTGGAAAAAAAGCCACGAGACTTATAAAATTCCAGCATGATGACTTTAAATATTTTTCTTTAAAAAATATCGCTACACTGCAAATCAATCATTTCCATTTGAAGTTCTGGGGCAAGGGTTTCTATATCGGCGTTAAAAGGATTTTGAAAAATCTTGATATCGTTTGCAATTGCATCAAAATTTGAAAAACGAGACTCAAAATTTATTTTTAAAGCACCCAAAGCTTCAATTGCGAAATATACCGGAAATGGAGTCTCAGTTTCCTGACTGAATGTTTGGCATGTATTAAAATGCGTGAAACATTTTTTGTTTAATTGAGATTGAAACAAAACCATTTTTTGTCGAAAGGACTTAATATGAGTGTATAAATCACAGGCAGAAGTTGGTTTTCTCCTTGTAATTTTAAATTAAGGTCATTCGTATATTTAGTTAAATCTGTATAAAATGATAACTTCCATAACCACTCATTGTTTTGTAACTCAGCCAGAGGACGATTCCTTTCATTCAAGAAAATTTCGATTATTGCTCAAAAAATCGCGTTAGAACTTTTCCGTAGCTAAGCCAGCAAACTGCAGTATAATATGGTAAGTCATTTTCTCCAATCTCTTCAATAAACTCGCTGAATTTACGATGATTGAGCGCATGTGATCTGATATAATTAACAGCTAATATGACTGCTTTAAAACTTCTGACATATGCTGCTGTGATTCTTTGCCCTGGATGAGTCAACAGATGTTTCAGACACTGCTCAGGTGTTACTTTTTATTCAAGGATAGATAAAAATTATGAAGTGTACGCAGCTAACCCTGCAGTACTCTGGCTTAGCTGCGGAAAAGTTCTAACGCGATATTTTTGAGCAATACTCGAAATTTTCTTGAATGAAAGGAATAGTCCTCTGACTGAGTTACTGATAATCATGCTGCTGCATCCAAGCATTTTCCTCACAGACTGTTGATGAATGATGCAATGTACGATTAATGGTTTTGAAACACCGTCATTTTCTACGGCCTTTGATACGAGAGCAATACCTTTATTTTTCCACATATGCTTTTGCCACATCAGTAGTGATACACTTCAAGTTTTTCCATTGAAGACTCTTTTTTTTTAAACAGAATTTTCAACTCCTTTAAAAATATCTTCTCCAGTGGTCGTGCCGTGAATGTTATGAACGTCAAGAAGCTCTTCATACACTTCATAATTTTTATCTATCCCTCGAATAAAAAGTAACACCTGAGCAGTATCTGAAACATCTGTTGACTCATCCAGGGCAAAGAGAACCACTCTAAGTGTCGATTTTTGTCAGACAATTGAGTTAATATATTTTCTGCAATATCTACTCTTCGAGCCACAGTGTTTGCTGACAAACTGATGTTTTTAAATAAATTAGCTTTTTCTGGACATATTTCTTCTACTGCTGCAATCATTAATTAATTCTTCGTCAGTAAACGATTTCCCATGTTTCGCTTTTGAATGAACCACGCGGAAACTAGCACGAGTTGCTGCTTCTTGTTCAGCATTTACTTTCTTAAACAAAAAATGCTGAGATTTCAACCCGCGTTTCAAAGATTTATATTTTTCTAACCGTATGCTTCCTGTAAATTTGGAGTAATTATGAGAATGTTTAGTCTCATAATGACGTTTTATATTGTATTCTTTGAGGACTGATATTGTTTCATTGCAAATTATACACATTGCCTTATTACTTGACTCAATCACGGAATATTGATATCCCCATTGCTCTTTAAATGTTTTGCACTCACTATCTATCTTTCGTTTCTTTTCCATATTTATACAAATCCACACAAAAGGGACGTAACTTCAAATCAAAATAATACCAATTAATACTATTAAGAGCTGAGTAAACAAAATGCACTGGATTTATCTTTAAGACACTTTTAATTGAATTAAACACTCACAATTAAACACACTGTATTCTCACTAAGAAACTATAGTCACAAAACACACTAGTCGCACTATATTTCGCTTTTCAGATCGCACTTGTCGCTCCGAATTCAAACTTTGGAACTGTCCAACTCTCGGTTGTCTCCCGTATTTGTACCACATATTCGCAAACTCTCGAAAGTACTCGAATCTTCCAGACAAGCGATCACGCAGCAGAACTTTTCCAGAACATGCTCTAGCTCTGCTACTCGCTACAAGATGGCGTTGTATACTTCGACTAACCAAGCATAATTGATGTTTTTGCGTAATTCCGCCGCTCCCCACAAGATGGCGCTGTACTACTGTAGCTTTGCCACCGTCCTGCACTTAACTTCTTTACTCTCCGCAAGATGTCACTACTATACATGGTCGTAAGTAGTCGTAACAATAGGTAACGCACAGCATGCGCATCGGCTATCTCCGCAGCAATGAAATGTCCTTGACATTTGCCTGTAAGTACCAACCGAAATTGCGAACGGAGCGGAGTCCACCCCCGCGCCATAGATATCTCACTCGCCGGCTAGTCCCGAAACGAAAATTTACGCGTAATTCAAAACTATAGTATGTTGGTATGATGAGCTAGCTAGAGGTCTTGGGCTTAGTGGAGGCGTCAGTGTGGCCCTTAGGCTAAAAGATTTGGAGATCCCAGAATTAAGGGATTGGATTTGAAATTTTCTGGAAGCAATTTACCGAACAGGCAGGCTTAATTATCAGTAAATTACAATAGTTTGCCTTTTATTTTTATATATCAAGCCTGGGAGTTTTTTTAACTTTTCAATTTTAATTTCAACTATATTTTTAATTTTTATTATTCACACTTAATTTTTTTAAATTTAATTTAATTTTCAAGCTTTTTTATTTCAGACATTTAAAATTTATCTGCAAATAAGAGACATAATGCTTGATATGCGTTTCTTTTTCTTCAAGTAAAATAACGTTATTTTATTCTTAAGATGGCTGTTATTTTCTTTAAAATATCTGACAATAACTAAATTATCTTTAAAAATATCTGACAAAATCTTTATTACGATAGTAAAATGATTTAATATTTTTTTTCTGCTTTGACTCGATCTCTTCTCGCATCTTCGCACTCCAAACAGTGGTTGCAAAAATAAAAAGTAAATTTCCAGGAACAAGATTTGATTATTTAATGTAATTTATTTTGTAAATATTTACGGAACCATTATTGTACTTAGATCAACCGAGATGTGTCACCATTTATGATAAATTTAGGGATATAATTTTGAAGTTTCCGATCCTGGTATCAAAAGAAACAAAATAGTTTTTACATTTATACAAATTTTTTTTAAATGTCTAAAGAGTTTTGTATAAAAAGTTTCATTCTTATTCTTCGGGGCTCACTAAAAAATAAAATTCTGGCTACGTTTCCAGTTAAAAGTGATTTTTAACGATTTCCTCAAAATATGGTAGAAAATCAAACCCCAATAGGAAAAATAAAATTTAAGGATCATGATTTTAAAATCAAGATAAGAAATACTTGACACATATTTATAATTGCAGAAAATATGTGCGTGACCAGAAATTCAGCAATTTGTATGCGAGATTATTTTTTGTTGTGTTCTTCAAAATACAATTTGTCTAGTTCAAATAGATTGATAATAGTAGTTATACTTAAATCTTTTAAAAAAATTATATAAATAATTCGGAAAATAAAATAAATTAAATATAATTCAGAAAAAAATTTGAGTTTTGTGAAAAATAAATTACTTTTTTTAATCACAGCTTGAACAAAATATTAAAAAAATATAATAAATATGATTGTCATGACAAAAATTAACACTTGCATTAAAACAACAATCTACCAAATTCCACTTGCAGCGGATTTGAACCGTGAACCAGTATGTTACATATCCAGTACTCTAACTACTATACCAAGAACGACAGGACAATTAGCTGTTATTTTTAAATAAGTACCATATATCGTAGTTCGACTCTTACTATCGATTAATCGTTTTTGTATATGTATTCGAATACTTATTCGAATACCAAGTATTCGATTCTCAAAAGTACTCGATTCTGCCCATCACTACTACTTAATATTAAGATACAGCTTTTGAGGTACAATCCGTATTATACGCCTCTTTCGTTGGCAACGCCCTGGTGCATTTTTTGGTTCACTTTTAGTAGTGAGTTATGGCAGGTGAAGGCAACAAACTCCATTTCATTTTTATTTCGCAAAGTATTTGTTTAAAAATTCGTGGGAAGATTTCAAAATTGATTACTTTATCAAGTTCTTAGAAATTGTTAGATTTAGATTGGGAGGAGCTTAAAACAGTTTAAAAATAAAAATATATATTAATTGCTATTTTTCCAACTATTTCTGCTAATTATTTTCTGATAAAAAAACATGTATTTTTTCAAAGTTTTGTATTTTTTCCCATTATTTGCTTTCCGCTAAAACTTATTATTTTCCACTTTTAAAAAACGATTTTTTTTCTAAGAATTCGTTCTCCTTAGCGACATTACAACTGCTCCAAGAGAGTTGCCACCAAACGAGGCATATTATACAGCTGTACCAATAAAAATCAATGGATTTGAAAAATAATCTGTGCTTACCTTGCTATTCACTTTTTTACGTCAAAGCTGTTAACATCAGTATAAGAATGGTACAGCAAATTAGATACAGCAAAATGAAGACAGATCTGGAAATTCTCATCCTTTTACTGAAACAAGAATCAATAAGACGAAATTTACACCGATTTACCATTTTCAGGACTAATTTTGAAAATTTCCTACTATTAATAACAATGTGATCAGTATAAAATAAAGGTTGAAAACAAATCGAGACAATTTATGGTTAATTTGATCCGTAAGCAAATGAAATTTTTCCACAATGTTAATTAAGATGCTGAATTAAACACTGGATACTGTTCGTATTACTTTTGAGATTTTGATTCAGTAATATCTTGAACAGGTATGATTATGAAAATATTAGAAACTAAAACATGTTTATGATTTTTAATTGTTTTCGAAAATACACTAAAATTAATGTGAATAAAATAGAAAATCTCCAATTCGTAAGAAATGGAAAAAGCTTACATCGAATGTGTAATATATAAATGAATTTCTCTAAATATAAAAAGCCCTAAAATAGCATTTTTCCTAGTGTAGTGAGTTGACATGAGAAAACAGCTATTCTCAATTTTATGTAAAATTTAAACCCTCTACAAAACAACATTTGTGCTGAAAACAAATGAATTATTTAATATACCATTGGAAAATTTAAACAAATGTTTCGATGACAATAAAAATTTACTACCCAAACAATCAAGATGTGTTTCTGTTCATTGATGGAATTGAATCCATTGAAACATCGACAGAATTTGCTAACAAAATTCAAATATGAAAATTAGGTTGCATCAATAGAAAAATAATCACTCCAGTTTAAAAAATCTTTTAGGCAGAAATGGATCATTCCTAGCTGGGTGATCCATTTCTGCCTAAATTCTGATCCATTTCTGAATGGATAAGTTGAATTTATTGTATGGAACCAAATGAAAAAATGTGCAGTGACTCCCCAATTCATGAAAGCTTAATTTATTCTGTTTAATGTGAAAATAAATGAATATTCAAATTTTTTCTTCATATATATGCAAGGCAAAATAAATTTGACCATGAGTAGTATTTTACAAAGGTTCTGATATGAGTTTTAGTGAAACATTGGTTAGTATGAATCACTACAATTATGGTTAGCAGGATCAAAATGAGTATACAATGGAGATATATTTAGATTTCAAAAACTAGGAAACCCCATCAGATATCGAACTTCGTATTAATATTCAATTTTACGTAAGCTCAAAAATTAGATTTGAAAACAAATTATTCATCTAATAACAGAATTTCAGGCTGGTTTTTAATGTTCTGATTAAATTTATCCTAGTTTCAATTAAAAGTAGACATTTGTTTTTGAAAAAATAGTTTTAATTTTGTTATTTGAATGTTTACAAACAGTACAATATATTTGAGAAATCGAGATTTTCTTGTTTATTCTATTTTCGGTTAGGTTTGGAGTTTATATTTTCGTAAGGGTCTCCGATACACACGTTCTATCCCGTGCGTTATAAAAAGCTGGTTAGATGATGTCGCGCACCGCGCGACATCTAGTGTGCGTTATAAAAAGCTGGTTATCGCGTAACGACGGGAGCTCTCAAGACTGGACAACTACCCATTGCATTTGCGCAGAAGTGGAGTCAAACGCATAGGAAATGCGCTAAATTACACACGCACAACAGGTAAATAAGCGAGGACCCGCTGACTACAGCAGATCCCCTTTTAAAGGACATAACAAGAATGATGTAAGGATATTTTAACCAATTGTTAAATACATACAAATAATATTTTAAAATAGTGGTGGCTTTGAATAGAATCACGGATTTCAAGTTTAAAGAGTTTCCTAGTTGTAGGTAGGCTCTTGTATGAGTTTGAACTTCATATTAGCTCCTCGGATGAGTATAGAGTTCAGTACATTTACAGTACTCTAAAAATCCAAAGCTCGCTCAAGGGAGTTTGTAAAGACCTACCTGCGTTCACTCAGTGTCAAGAAATTAAATAGAAATTGTTAGAACTTGATTTCCTAGAAGAGGTTAATAAATTAGATACAGCCTCAATATAGACTTTTGGGGCAACACTTTCGGCGTGCCTTTCATGTCAAGGAAGAATTTCTTAGTAAAAATTTATCGGTTTATCGGAAAACAAAAAGAAATGTTTCTCTAGTAGCGGATTCGATCCGTGAACAGTATGGTACATGTCCAGTGCTCTAACCACTATACCAAGAACAACCCGATAATTAGCTGTTATTTTTAAATAAGCACAATATATCGTAGTTCTCTGATTCTTACTATCGATTAATCGTTTTTGTATATGTATTCGAATACTTATTCGAAACTTAAAAGTATTCGATTCTCAAAAGTACTCGATTCTGCCCATCACTACTATTTAATATTAAGATACAGCTTATTAAGGTACAATCCGTATTATACGCCTCTTTTATTGGCAACGCCCTGGTGCATTTTTTGGTGCACTTTTAGTAGCGAGTTATGGCAGGTGAAGGTAACAAACTCCATTTCATTTTTATTTGGCTAAGTATTTGTTTAAAAATTCGTAGGAAGATTTCAAAATTGATTACTTTAACAAGTTCTTAGAAATTGTTAGATTTAGATAGGGAGGAATTTAAAACAGTTTAAAAAATAAAAAGATATTTTAACTGTTATTTTCCAACTATTTCTGCTAGTTATTTTCTGATAAAAAAACATGTTTTTATTTCAAAGTTTTGTATTTTTTCCCATTATTTGCTTTCCGCTAAAACTTATTATTTTCCACTTTTAAAAAACGATTTTTTTTCTAAGAATTCGTTCTCCTTAGCGACATTACAACTGCTCCAAGAGAGTTGCCACCAAACGAGGCATATTATACAGCTGTACCAATAAAAATCAATGGATTTGAAAAATAATCTGTGCTTACCTTGCTATTCACTTTTTTACGTCAAAGCTGTTAACATCAGTATAAGAATGGTACAGCAAATTAGATACAGCAAAATGAAGACAGATCTGGAAATTCTCATCCTTTTACTGAAACAAGAATCAATAAGACGAAATTTACACCGATTTACCATTTTCAGGACTAATTTTGAAAATTTCCTACTATTAATAACAATGTGATCAGTATAAAATAAAGGTTGAAAACAAATCGAGACAATTTATGGTTAATTTGATCCGTAAGCAAATGAAATTTTTCCACAATGTTAATTAAGATGCTGAATTAAACACTGGATACTGTTCGTATTACTTTTGAGATTTTGATTCAGTAATATCTTGAACAGGTATGATTATGAAAATATTAGAAACTAAAACATGTTTATGATTTTTAATTGTTTTCGAAAATACACTAAAATTAATGTGAATAAAATAGAAAATCTCCAATTCGTAAGAAATGGAAAAAGCTTACATCGAATATGTAATATATAAATGTGTAATATATAAATGAATTTCTCTAAATATAAAAAGCCCTAAAATAGCATTTTTCCTAGTGTAGTGAGTTGACATGAGAAAACAGCTATTCTCAATTTTATGTAAAATTTAAACCCTCTACAAAACAACATTTGTGCTGAAAACAAATGAATTATTTAATATACCATTGGAAAATTTAAACAAATGTTTCGATGACAATAAAAATTTACTACCCAAACAATCAAGATGTGTTTCTGTTCATTGATGGAATTGAATCCATTGAAACATCGACAGAATTTGCTAACAAAATTCAAATATGAAAATTAGGTTGCATCAATAGAAAAATAATCACTCCAGTTTAAAAAATCTTTTAGGCAGAAATGGATCATTCCTAGCTGGGTGATCCATTTCTGCCTAAATTCTGATCCATTTCTGAATGGATAAGTTGAATTTATTGTATGGAACCAAATGAAAAAATGTGCAGTGACTCCCCAATTCATGAAAGCTTAATTTATTCTGTTTAATGTGAAAATAAATGAATATTCAAATTTTTTCTTCATATATATGCAAGGCAAAATAAATTTGACCATGAGTAGTATTTTACAAAGGTTCTGATATGAGTTTTAGTGAAACATTGGTTAGTATGAATCACTACAATTATGGTTAGCAGGATCAAAATGAGTATACAATGGAGATATATTTAGATTTCAAAAACTAGGAAACCCCATCAGATATCGGACTTCGTATTAAAATTCAATTTTACATAAGCTCAAAAACTAGATTTGAAAACAAATTATTCATCTAATAACAGAATTTCAGGCTGGTTTTTAATGTTCTGATTAAATTTATCCTAGTTTCAATTAAAAGTAGACATTTGTTTTTGAAAAAATAGTTTTAATTTTGTTATTTGAATGTTTACAAACAGTACAATATATTTGAGAAATCGAGATTTTCTTGTTTATTCTATTTTCGGTTAGGTTTGGAGTTTATATTTTCGTAAGGGTCTCCGATACACACGTTCTATCCCGTGCGTTATAAAAAGCTGGTTAGATGATGTCGCGCACCGCGCGACATCTAGTGTGCGTTATAAAAAGCTGGTTATCGCGTAACGACGGGAGCTCTCAAGACTGGACAACTACCCATTGCATTTGCGCAGAAGTGGAGTCAAACGCATAGGAAATGCGCTAAATTACACACGCACAACAGGTAAATAAGCGAGGACCCGCTGACTACAGCAGATCCCCTTTTAAAGGACATAACAAGAATGATGTAAGGATATTTTAACCAATTGTTAAATACATACAAATAATATTTTAAAATAGTGGTGGCTTTGAATAGAATCACGGATTTCAAGTTTAAAGAGTTTCCTAGTTGTAGGTAGGCTCTTGTATGAGTTTGAACTTCATATTAGCTCCTCGGATGAGTATAGAGTTCAGTACATTTACAGTACTCTAAAAATCCAAAGCTCGCTCAAGGGAGTTTGTAAAGACCTACCTGCGTTCACTCAGTGTCAAGAAATTAAATAGAAATTGTTAGAACTTGATTTCCTAGAAGAGGTTAATAAATTAGATACAGCCTCAATATAGACTTTTGGGGCAACACTTTCGGCGTGCCTTTCATGTCAAGGAAGAATTTCTTAGTAAAAATTTATCGGTTTATCGGAAAACAAAAAGAAATGTTTCTCTAGTAGCGGATTCGATCCGTGAACAGTATGGTACATGTCCAGTGCTCTAACCACTATACCAAGAACAACCCGATAATTAGCTGTTATTTTTAAATAAGCACAATATATCGTAGTTCTCTGATTCTTACTATCGATTAATCGTTTTTGTATATGTATTCGAATACTTATTCGAAACTTAAAAGTATTCGATTCTCAAAAGTACTCGATTCTGCCCATCACTACTATTTAATATTAAGATACAGCTTATTAAGGTACAATCCGTATTATACGCCTCTTTTATTGGCAACGCCCTGGTGCATTTTTTGGTGCACTTTTAGTAGCGAGTTATGGCAGGTGAAGGTAACAAACTCCATTTCATTTTTATTTGGCTAAGTATTTGTTTAAAAATTCGTAGGAAGATTTCAAAATTGATTACTTTAACAAGTTCTTAGAAATTGTTAGATTTAGATAGGGAGGAATTTAAAACAGTTTAAAAAATAAAAAGATATTTTAACTGTTATTTTCCAACTATTTCTGCTAGTTATTTTCTGATAAAAAAACATGTTTTTATTTCAAAGTTTTGTATTTTTTCCCATTATTTGCTTTCCGCTAAAACTTATTATTTTCCACTTTTAAAAAACGATTTTTTTTCTAAGAATTCGTTCTCCTTAGCGACATTACAACTGCTCCAAGAGAGTTGCCACCAAACGAGGCATATTATACAGCTGTACCAATAAAAATCAATGGATTTGAAAAATAATCTGTGCTTACCTTGCTATTCACTTTTTTACGTCAAAGCTGTTAACATCAGTATAAGAATGGTACAGCAAATTAGATACAGCAAAATGAAGACAGATCTGGAAATTCTCATCCTTTTACTGAAACAAGAATCAATAAGACGAAATTTACACCGATTTACCATTTTCAGGACTAATTTTGAAAATTTCCTACTATTAATAACAATGTGATCAGTATAAAATAAAGGTTGAAAACAAATCGAGACAATTTATGGTTAATTTGATCCGTAAGCAAATGAAATTTTTCCACAATGTTAATTAAGATGCTGAATTAAACACTGGATACTGTTCGTATTACTTTTGAGATTTTGATTCAGTAATATCTTGAACAGGTATGATTATGAAAATATTAGAAACTAAAACATGTTTATGATTTTTAATTGTTTTCGAAAATACACTAAAATTAATGTGAATAAAATAGAAAATCTCCAATTCGTAAGAAATGGAAAAAGCTTACATCGAATATGTAATATATAAATGTGTAATATATAAATGAATTTCTCTAAATATAAAAAGCCCTAAAATAGCATTTTTCCTAGTGTAGTGAGTTGACATGAGAAAACAGCTATTCTCAATTTTATGTAAAATTTAAACCCTCTACAAAACAACATTTGTGCTGAAAACAAATGAATTATTTAATATACCATTGGAAAATTTAAACAAATGTTTCGATGACAATAAAAATTTACTACCCAAACAATCAAGATGTGTTTCTGTTCATTGATGGAATTGAATCCATTGAAACATCGACAGAATTTGCTAACAAAATTCAAATATGAAAATTAGGTTGCATCAATAGAAAAATAATCACTCCAGTTTAAAAAATCTTTTAGGCAGAAATGGATCATTCCTAGCTGGGTGATCCATTTCTGCCTAAATTCTGATCCATTTCTGAATGGATAAGTTGAATTTATTGTATGGAACCAAATGAAAAAATGTGCAGTGACTCCCCAATTCATGAAAGCTTAATTTATTCTGTTTAATGTGAAAATAAATGAATATTCAAATTTTTTCTTCATATATATGCAAGGCAAAATAAATTTGACCATGAGTAGTATTTTACAAAGGTTCTGATATGAGTTTTAGTGAAACATTGGTTAGTATGAATCACTACAATTATGGTTAGCAGGATCAAAATGAGTATACAATGGAGATATATTTAGATTTCAAAAACTAGGAAACCCCATCAGATATCGAACTTCGTATTAAAATTCAATTTTACGTAAGCTCAAAAATTAGATTTGAAAACAAATTATTCATCTAATAACAGAATTTCAGGCTGGTTTTTAATGTTCTGATTAAATTTATCCTAGTTTCAATTAAAAGTAGACATTTGTTTTTGAAAAAATAGTTTTAATTTTGTTATTTGAATGTTTACAAACAGTACAATATATTTGAGAAATCGAGATTTTCTTGTTTATTCTATTTTCGGTTAGGTTTGGAGTTTATATTTTCGTAAGGGTCTCCGATACACACGTTCTATCCCGTGCGTTATAAAAAGCTGGTTAGATGATGTCGCGCACCGCGCGACATCTAGTGTGCGTTATAAAAAGCTGGTTATCGCGTAACGACGGGAGCTCTCAAGACTGGACAACTACCCATTGCATTTGCGCAGAAGTGGAGTCAAACGCATAGGAAATGCGCTAAATTACACACGCACAACAGGTAAATAAGCGAGGACCCGCTGACTACAGCAGATCCCCTTTTAAAGGACATAACAAGAATGATGTAAGGATATTTTAACCAATTGTTAAATACATACAAATAATATTTTAAAATAGTGGTGGCTTTGAATAGAATCACGGATTTCAAGTTTAAAGAGTTTCCTAGTTGTAGGTAGGCTTTTGTATGAGTTTGAACTTCATATTAGCTCCTCGGATGAGTATAGAGTTCAGTACATTTACAGTACTCTAAAAATCCAAAGCTCGCTCAAGGGAGTTTGTAAAGACCTACCTGCGTTCACTCAGTGTCAAGAAATTAAATAGAAATTGTTAGAACTTGATTTCCTAGAAGAGGTTAATAAATTAGATACAGCCTCAATATAGACTTTTGGGGCAACACTTTCGGCGTGCCTTTCATGTCAAGGAAGAATTTCTTAGTAAAAATTTATCGGTTTATCGGAAAACAAAAAGAAATGTTTCTCTAGTAGCGGATTCGATCCGTGAACAGTATGGTACATGTCCAGTGCTCTAACCACTATACCAAGAACAACCCGATAATTAGCTGTTATTTTTAAATAAGCACAATATATCGTAGTTCTCTGATTCTTACTATCGATTAATCGTTTTTGTATATGTATTCGAATACTTATTCGAAACTTAAAAGTATTCGATTCTCAAAAGTACTCGATTCTGCCCATCACTACTATTTAATATTAAGATACAGCTTATTAAGGTACAATCCGTATTATACGCCTCTTTTATTGGCAACGCCCTGGTGCATTTTTTGGTGCACTTTTAGTAGCGAGTTATGGCAGGTGAAGGTAACAAACTCCATTTCATTTTTATTTGGCTAAGTATTTGTTTAAAAATTCGTAGGAAGATTTCAAAATTGATTACTTTAACAAGTTCTTAGAAATTGTTAGATTTAGATAGGGAGGAATTTAAAACAGTTTAAAAAATAAAAAGATATTTTAACTGTTATTTTCCAACTATTTCTGCTAGTTATTTTCTGATAAAAAAACATGTTTTTATTTCAAAGTTTTGTATTTTTTCCCATTATTTGCTTTCCGCTAAAACTTATTATTTTCCACTTTTAAAAAACGATTTTTTTTCTAAGAATTCGTTCTCCTTAGCGACATTACAACTGCTCCAAGAGAGTTGCCACCAAACGAGGCATATTATACAGCTGTACCAATAAAAATCAATGGATTTGAAAAATAATCTGTGCTTACCTTGCTATTCACTTTTTTACGTCAAAGCTGTTAACATCAGTATAAGAATGGTACAGCAAATTAGATACAGCAAAATGAAGACAGATCTGGAAATTCTCATCCTTTTACTGAAACAAGAATCAATAAGACGAAATTTACACCGATTTACCATTTTCAGGACTAATTTTGAAAATTTCCTACTATTAATAACAATGTGATCAGTATAAAATAAAGGTTGAAAACAAATCGAGACAATTTATGGTTAATTTGATCCGTAAGCAAATGAAATTTTTCCACAATGTTAATTAAGATGCTGAATTAAACACTGGATACTGTTCGTATTACTTTTGAGATTTTGATTCAGTAATATCTTGAACAGGTATGATTATGAAAATATTAGAAACTAAAACATGTTTATGATTTTTAATTGTTTTCGAAAATACACTAAAATTAATGTGAATAAAATAGAAAATCTCCAATTCGTAAGAAATGGAAAAAGCTTACATCGAATATGTAATATATAAATGTGTAATATATAAATGAATTTCTCTAAATATAAAAAGCCCTAAAATAGCATTTTTCCTAGTGTAGTGAGTTGACATGAGAAAACAGCTATTCTCAATTTTATGTAAAATTTAAACCCTCTACAAAACAACATTTGTGCTGAAAACAAATGAATTATTTAATATACCATTGGAAAATTTAAACAAATGTTTCGATGACAATAAAAATTTACTACCCAAACAATCAAGATGTGTTTCTGTTCATTGATGGAATTGAATCCATTGAAACATCGACAGAATTTGCTAACAAAATTCAAATATGAAAATTAGGTTGCATCAATAGAAAAATAATCACTCCAGTTTAAAAAATCTTTTAGGCAGAAATGGATCATTCCTAGCTGGGTGATCCATTTCTGCCTAAATTCTGATCCATTTCTGAATGGATAAGTTGAATTTATTGTATGGAACCAAATGAAAAAATGTGCAGTGACTCCCCAATTCATGAAAGCTTAATTTATTCTGTTTAATGTGAAAATAAATGAATATTCAAATTTTTTCTTCATATATATGCAAGGCAAAATAAATTTGACCATGAGTAGTATTTTACAAAGGTTCTGATATGAGTTTTAGTGAAACATTGGTTAGTATGAATCACTACAATTATGGTTAGCAGGATCAAAATGAGTATACAATGGAGATATATTTAGATTTCAAAAACTAGGAAACCCCATCAGATATCGAACTTCGTATTAAAATTCAATTTTACGTAAGCTCAAAAATTAGATTTGAAAACAAATTATTCATCTAATAACAGAATTTCAGGCTGGTTTTTAATGTTCTGATTAAATGTATCCTAGTTTCAATTAAAAGTAGACATTTGTTTTTGAAAAAATAGTTTTAATTTTGTTATTTGAATGTTTACAAACAGTACAATATATTTGAGAAATCGAGATTTTCTTGTTTATTCTATTTTCGGTTAGGTTTGGAGTTTATATTTTCGTAAGGGTCTCCGATACACACGTTCTATCCCGTGCGTTATAAAAAGCTGGTTAGATGATGTCGCGCACCGCGCGACATCTAGTGTGCGTTATAAAAAGCTGGTTATCGCGTAACGACGGGAGCTCTCAAGACTGGACAACTACCCATTGCATTTGCGCAGAAGTGGAGTCAAACGCATAGGAAATGCGCTAAATTACACACGCACAACAGGTAAATAAGCGAGGACCCGCTGACTACAGCAGATCCCCTTTTAAAGGACATAACAAGAATGATGTAAGGATATTTTAACCAATTGTTAAATACATACAAATAATATTTTAAAATAGTGGTGGCTTTGAATAGAATCACGGATTTCAAGTTTAAAGAGTTTCCTAGTTGTAGGTAGGCTCTTGTATGAGTTTGAACTTCATATTAGCTCCTCGGATGAGTATAGAGTTCAGTACATTTACAGTACTCTAAAAATCCAAAGCTCGCTCAAGGGAGTTTGTAAAGACCTACCTGCGTTCACTCAGTGTCAAGAAATTAAATAGAAATTGTTAGAACTTGATTTCCTAGAAGAGGTTAATAAATTAGATACAGCCTCAATATAGACTTTTGGGGCAACACTTTCGGCGTGCCTTTCATGTCAAGGAAGAATTTCTTAGTAAAAATTTATCGGTTTATCGGAAAACAAAAAGAAATGTTTCTCTAGTAGCGGATTCGATCCGTGAACAGTATGGTACATGTCCAGTGCTCTAACCACTATACCAAGAACAACCCGATAATTAGCTGTTATTTTTAAATAAGCACAATATATCGTAGTTCTCTGATTCTTACTATCGATTAATCGTTTTTGTATATGTATTCGAATACTTATTCGAAACTTAAAAGTATTCGATTCTCAAAAGTACTCGATTCTGCCCATCACTACTATTTAATATTAAGATACAGCTTATTAAGGTACAATCCGTATTATACGCCTCTTTTATTGGCAACGCCCTGGTGCATTTTTTGGTGCACTTTTAGTAGCGAGTTATGGCAGGTGAAGGTAACAAACTCCATTTCATTTTTATTTGGCTAAGTATTTGTTTAAAAATTCGTAGGAAGATTTCAAAATTGATTACTTTAACAAGTTCTTAGAAATTGTTAGATTTAGATAGGGAGGAATTTAAAACAGTTTAAAAAATAAAAAGATATTTTAACTGTTATTTTCCAACTATTTCTGCTAGTTATTTTCTGATAAAAAAACATGTTTTTATTTCAAAGTTTTGTATTTTTTCCCATTATTTGCTTTCCGCTAAAACTTATTATTTTCCACTTTTAAAAAACGATTTTTTTTCTAAGAATTCGTTCTCCTTAGCGACATTACAACTGCTCCAAGAGAGTTGCCACCAAACGAGGCATATTATACAGCTGTACCAATAAAAATCAATGGATTTGAAAAATAATCTGTGCTTACCTTGCTATTCACTTTTTTACGTCAAAGCTGTTAACATCAGTATAAGAATGGTACAGCAAATTAGATACAGCAAAATGAAGACAGATCTGGAAATTCTCATCCTTTTACTGAAACAAGAATCAATAAGACGAAATTTACACCGATTTACCATTTTCAGGACTAATTTTGAAAATTTCCTACTATTAATAACAATGTGATCAGTATAAAATAAAGGTTGAAAACAAATCGAGACAATTTATGGTTAATTTGATCCGTAAGCAAATGAAATTTTTCCACAATGTTAATTAAGATGCTGAATTAAACACTGGATACTGTTCGTATTACTTTTGAGATTTTGATTCAGTAATATCTTGAACAGGTATGATTATGAAAATATTAGAAACTAAAACATGTTTATGATTTTTAATTGTTTTCGAAAATACACTAAAATTAATGTGAATAAAATAGAAAATCTCCAATTCGTAAGAAATGGAAAAAGCTTACATCGAATGTGTAATATATAAATGAATTTCTCTAAATATAAAAAGCCCTAAAATAGCATTTTTCCTAGTGTAGTGAGTTGACATGAGAAAACAGCTATTCTCAATTTTATGTAAAATTTAAACCCTCTACAAAACAACATTTGTGCTGAAAACAAATGAATTATTTAATATACCATTGGAAAATTTAAACAAATGTTTCGATGACAATAAAAATTTACTACCCAAACAATCAAGATGTGTTTCTGTTCATTGATGGAATTGAATCCATTGAAACATCGACAGAATTTGCTAACAAAATTCAAATATGAAAATTAGGTTGCATCAATAGAAAAATAATCACTCCAGTTTAAAAAATCTTTTAGGCAGAAATGGATCATTCCTAGCTGGGTGATCCATTTCTGCCTAAATTCTGATCCATTTCTGAATGGATAAGTTGAATTTATTGTATGGAACCAAATGAAAAAATGTGCAGTGACTCCCCAATTCATGAAAGCTTAATTTATTCTGTTTAATGTGAAAATAAATGAATATTCAAATTTTTTCTTCATATATATGCAAGGCAAAATAAATTTGACCATGAGTAGTATTTTACAAAGGTTCTGATATGAGTTTTAGTGAAACATTGGTTAGTATGAATCACTACAATTATGGTTAGCAGGATCAAAATGAGTATACAATGGAGATATATTTAGATTTCAAAAACTAGGAAACCCCATCAGATATCGGACTTCGTATTAAAATTCAATTTTACATAAGCTCAAAAACTAGATTTGAAAACAAATTATTCATCTAATAACAGAATTTCAGGCTGGTTTTTAATGTTCTGATTAAATTTATCCTAGTTTCAATTAAAAGTAGACATTTGTTTTTGAAAAAATAGTTTTAATTTTGTTATTTGAATGTTTACAAACAGTACAATATATTTGAGAAATCGAGATTTTCTTGTTTATTCTATTTTCGGTTAGGTTTGGAGTTTATATTTTCGTAAGGGTCTCCGATACACACGTTCTATCCCGTGCGTTATAAAAAGCTGGTTAGATGATGTCGCGCACCGCGCGACATCTAGTGTGCGTTATAAAAAGCTGGTTATCGCGTAACGACGGGAGCTCTCAAGACTGGACAACTACCCATTGCATTTGCGCAGAAGTGGAGTCAAACGCATAGGAAATGCGCTAAATTACACACGCACAACAGGTAAATAAGCGAGGACCCGCTGACTACAGCAGATCCCCTTTTAAAGGACATAACAAGAATGATGTAAGGATATTTTAACCAATTGTTAAATACATACAAATAATATTTTAAAATAGTGGTGGCTTTGAATAGAATCACGGATTTCAAGTTTAAAGAGTTTCCTAGTTGTAGGTAGGCTCTTGTATGAGTTTGAACTTCATATTAGCTCCTCGGATGAGTATAGAGTTCAGTACATTTACAGTACTCTAAAAATCCAAAGCTCGCTCAAGGGAGTTTGTAAAGACCTACCTGCGTTCACTCAGTGTCAAGAAATTAAATAGAAATTGTTAGAACTTGATTTCCTAGAAGAGGTTAATAAATTAGATACAGCCTCAATATAGACTTTTGGGGCAACACTTTCGGCGTGCCTTTCATGTCAAGGAAGAATTTCTTAGTAAAAATTTATCGGTTTATCGGAAAACAAAAAGAAATGTTTCTCTAGTAGCGGATTCGATCCGTGAACAGTATGGTACATGTCCAGTGCTCTAACCACTATACCAAGAACAACCCGATAATTAGCTGTTATTTTTAAATAAGCACAATATATCGTAGTTCTCTGATTCTTACTATCGATTAATCGTTTTTGTATATGTATTCGAATACTTATTCGAAACTTAAAAGTATTCGATTCTCAAAAGTACTCGATTCTGCCCATCACTACTATTTAATATTAAGATACAGCTTATTAAGGTACAATCCGTATTATACGCCTCTTTTATTGGCAACGCCCTGGTGCATTTTTTGGTGCACTTTTAGTAGCGAGTTATGGCAGGTGAAGGTAACAAACTCCATTTCATTTTTATTTGGCTAAGTATTTGTTTAAAAATTCGTAGGAAGATTTCAAAATTGATTACTTTAACAAGTTCTTAGAAATTGTTAGATTTAGATAGGGAGGAATTTAAAACAGTTTAAAAAATAAAAAGATATTTTAACTGTTATTTTCCAACTATTTCTGCTAGTTATTTTCTGATAAAAAAACATGTTTTTATTTCAAAGTTTTGTATTTTTTCCCATTATTTGCTTTCCGCTAAAACTTATTATTTTCCACTTTTAAAAAACGATTTTTTTTCTAAGAATTCGTTCTCCTTAGCGACATTACAACTGCTCCAAGAGAGTTGCCACCAAACGAGGCATATTATACAGCTGTACCAATAAAAATCAATGGATTTGAAAAATAATCTGTGCTTACCTTGCTATTCACTTTTTTACGTCAAAGCTGTTAACATCAGTATAAGAATGGTACAGCAAATTAGATACAGCAAAATGAAGACAGATCTGGAAATTCTCATCCTTTTACTGAAACAAGAATCAATAAGACGAAATTTACACCGATTTACCATTTTCAGGACTAATTTTGAAAATTTCCTACTATTAATAACAATGTGATCAGTATAAAATAAAGGTTGAAAACAAATCGAGACAATTTATGGTTAATTTGATCCGTAAGCAAATGAAATTTTTCCACAATGTTAATTAAGATGCTGAATTAAACACTGGATACTGTTCGTATTACTTTTGAGATTTTGATTCAGTAATATCTTGAACAGGTATGATTATGAAAATATTAGAAACTAAAACATGTTTATGATTTTTAATTGTTTTCGAAAATACACTAAAATTAATGTGAATAAAATAGAAAATCTCCAATTCGTAAGAAATGGAAAAAGCTTACATCGAATATGTAATATATAAATGTGTAATATATAAATGAATTTCTCTAAATATAAAAAGCCCTAAAATAGCATTTTTCCTAGTGTAGTGAGTTGACATGAGAAAACAGCTATTCTCAATTTTATGTAAAATTTAAACCCTCTACAAAACAACATTTGTGCTGAAAACAAATGAATTATTTAATATACCATTGGAAAATTTAAACAAATGTTTCGATGACAATAAAAATTTACTACCCAAACAATCAAGATGTGTTTCTGTTCATTGATGGAATTGAATCCATTGAAACATCGACAGAATTTGCTAACAAAATTCAAATATGAAAATTAGGTTGCATCAATAGAAAAATAATCACTCCAGTTTAAAAAATCTTTTAGGCAGAAATGGATCATTCCTAGCTGGGTGATCCATTTCTGCCTAAATTCTGATCCATTTCTGAATGGATAAGTTGAATTTATTGTATGGAACCAAATGAAAAAATGTGCAGTGACTCCCCAATTCATGAAAGCTTAATTTATTCTGTTTAATGTGAAAATAAATGAATATTCAAATTTTTTCTTCATATATATGCAAGGCAAAATAAATTTGACCATGAGTAGTATTTTACAAAGGTTCTGATATGAGTTTTAGTGAAACATTGGTTAGTATGAATCACTACAATTATGGTTAGCAGGATCAAAATGAGTATACAATGGAGATATATTTAGATTTCAAAAACTAGGAAACCCCATCAGATATCGAACTTCGTATTAAAATTCAATTTTACGTAAGCTCAAAAATTAGATTTGAAAACAAATTATTCATCTAATAACAGAATTTCAGGCTGGTTTTTAATGTTCTGATTAAATTTATCCTAGTTTCAATTAAAAGTAGACATTTGTTTTTGAAAAAATAGTTTTAATTTTGTTATTTGAATGTTTACAAACAGTACAATATATTTGAGAAATCGAGATTTTCTTGTTTATTCTATTTTCGGTTAGGTTTGGAGTTTATATTTTCGTAAGGGTCTCCGATACACACGTTCTATCCCGTGCGTTATAAAAAGCTGGTTAGATGATGTCGCGCACCGCGCGACATCTAGTGTGCGTTATAAAAAGCTGGTTATCGCGTAACGACGGGAGCTCTCAAGACTGGACAACTACCCATTGCATTTGCGCAGAAGTGGAGTCAAACGCATAGGAAATGCGCTAAATTACACACGCACAACAGGTAAATAAGCGAGGACCCGCTGACTACAGCAGATCCCCTTTTAAAGGACATAACAAGAATGATGTAAGGATATTTTAACCAATTGTTAAATACATACAAATAATATTTTAAAATAGTGGTGGCTTTGAATAGAATCACGGATTTCAAGTTTAAAGAGTTTCCTAGTTGTAGGTAGGCTCTTGTATGAGTTTGAACTTCATATTAGCTCCTCGGATGAGTATAGAGTTCAGTACATTTACAGTACTCTAAAAATCCAAAGCTCGCTCAAGGGAGTTTGTAAAGACCTACCTGCGTTCACTCAGTGTCAAGAAATTAAATAGAAATTGTTAGAACTTGATTTCCTAGAAGAGGTTAATAAATTAGATACAGCCTCAATATAGACTTTTGGGGCAACACTTTCGGCGTGCCTTTCATGTCAAGGAAGAATTTCTTAGTAAAAATTTATCGGTTTATCGGAAAACAAAAAGAAATGTTTCTCTAGTAGCGGATTCGATCCGTGAACAGTATGGTACATGTCCAGTGCTCTAACCACTATACCAAGAACAACCCGATAATTAGCTGTTATTTTTAAATAAGCACAATATATCGTAGTTCTCTGATTCTTACTATCGATTAATCGTTTTTGTATATGTATTCGAATACTTATTCGAAACTTAAAAGTATTCGATTCTCAAAAGTACTCGATTCTGCCCATCACTACTATTTAATATTAAGATACAGCTTATTAAGGTACAATCCGTATTATACGCCTCTTTTATTGGCAACGCCCTGGTGCATTTTTTGGTGCACTTTTAGTAGCGAGTTATGGCAGGTGAAGGTAACAAACTCCATTTCATTTTTATTTGGCTAAGTATTTGTTTAAAAATTCGTAGGAAGATTTCAAAATTGATTACTTTAACAAGTTCTTAGAAATTGTTAGATTTAGATAGGGAGGAATTTAAAACAGTTTAAAAAATAAAAAGATATTTTAACTGTTATTTTCCAACTATTTCTGCTAGTTATTTTCTGATAAAAAAACATGTTTTTATTTCAAAGTTTTGTATTTTTTCCCATTATTTGCTTTCCGCTAAAACTTATTATTTTCCACTTTTAAAAAACGATTTTTTTTCTAAGAATTCGTTCTCCTTAGCGACATTACAACTGCTCCAAGAGAGTTGCCACCAAACGAGGCATATTATACAGCTGTACCAATAAAAATCAATGGATTTGAAAAATAATCTGTGCTTACCTTGCTATTCACTTTTTTACGTCAAAGCTGTTAACATCAGTATAAGAATGGTACAGCAAATTAGATACAGCAAAATGAAGACAGATCTGGAAATTCTCATCCTTTTACTGAAACAAGAATCAATAAGACGAAATTTACACCGATTTACCATTTTCAGGACTAATTTTGAAAATTTCCTACTATTAATAACAATGTGATCAGTATAAAATAAAGGTTGAAAACAAATCGAGACAATTTATGGTTAATTTGATCCGTAAGCAAATGAAATTTTTCCACAATGTTAATTAAGATGCTGAATTAAACACTGGATACTGTTCGTATTACTTTTGAGATTTTGATTCAGTAATATCTTGAACAGGTATGATTATGAAAATATTAGAAACTAAAACATGTTTATGATTTTTAATTGTTTTCGAAAATACACTAAAATTAATGTGAATAAAATAGAAAATCTCCAATTCGTAAGAAATGGAAAAAGCTTACATCGAATATGTAATATATAAATGTGTAATATATAAATGAATTTCTCTAAATATAAAAAGCCCTAAAATAGCATTTTTCCTAGTGTAGTGAGTTGACATGAGAAAACAGCTATTCTCAATTTTATGTAAAATTTAAACCCTCTACAAAACAACATTTGTGCTGAAAACAAATGAATTATTTAATATACCATTGGAAAATTTAAACAAATGTTTCGATGACAATAAAAATTTACTACCCAAACAATCAAGATGTGTTTCTGTTCATTGATGGAATTGAATCCATTGAAACATCGACAGAATTTGCTAACAAAATTCAAATATGAAAATTAGGTTGCATCAATAGAAAAATAATCACTCCAGTTTAAAAAATCTTTTAGGCAGAAATGGATCATTCCTAGCTGGGTGATCCATTTCTGCCTAAATTCTGATCCATTTCTGAATGGATAAGTTGAATTTATTGTATGGAACCAAATGAAAAAATGTGCAGTGACTCCCCAATTCATGAAAGCTTAATTTATTCTGTTTAATGTGAAAATAAATGAATATTCAAATTTTTTCTTCATATATATGCAAGGCAAAATAAATTTGACCATGAGTAGTATTTTACAAAGGTTCTGATATGAGTTTTAGTGAAACATTGGTTAGTATGAATCACTACAATTATGGTTAGCAGGATCAAAATGAGTATACAATGGAGATATATTTAGATTTCAAAAACTAGGAAACCCCATCAGATATCGGACTTCGTATTAAAATTCAATTTTACATAAGCTCAAAAACTAGATTTGAAAACAAATTATTCATCTAATAACAGAATTTCAGGCTGGTTTTTAATGTTCTGATTAAATTTATCCTAGTTTCAATTAAAAGTAGACATTTGTTTTTGAAAAAATAGTTTTAATTTTGTTATTTGAATGTTTACAAACAGTACAATATATTTGAGAAATCGAGATTTTCTTGTTTATTCTATTTTCGGTTAGGTTTGGAGTTTATATTTTCGTAAGGGTCTCCGATACACACGTTCTATCCCGTGCGTTATAAAAAGCTGGTTAGATGATGTCGCGCACCGCGCGACATCTAGTGTGCGTTATAAAAAGCTGGTTATCGCGTAACGACGGGAGCTCTCAAGACTGGACAACTACCCATTGCATTTGCGCAGAAGTGGAGTCAAACGCATAGGAAATGCGCTAAATTACACACGCACAACAGGTAAATAAGCGAGGACCCGCTGACTACAGCAGATCCCCTTTTAAAGGACATAACAAGAATGATGTAAGGATATTTTAACCAATTGTTAAATACATACAAATAATATTTTAAAATAGTGGTGGCTTTGAATAGAATCACGGATTTCAAGTTTAAAGAGTTTCCTAGTTGTAGGTAGGCTCTTGTATGAGTTTGAACTTCATATTAGCTCCTCGGATGAGTATAGAGTTCAGTACATTTACAGTACTCTAAAAATCCAAAGCTCGCTCAAGGGAGTTTGTAAAGACCTACCTGCGTTCACTCAGTGTCAAGAAATTAAATAGAAATTGTTAGAACTTGATTTCCTAGAAGAGGTTAATAAATTAGATACAGCCTCAATATAGACTTTTGGGGCAACACTTTCGGCGTGCCTTTCATGTCAAGGAAGAATTTCTTAGTAAAAATTTATCGGTTTATCGGAAAACAAAAAGAAATGTTTCTCTAGTAGCGGATTCGATCCGTGAACAGTATGGTACATGTCCAGTGCTCTAACCACTATACCAAGAACAACCCGATAATTAGCTGTTATTTTTAAATAAGCACAATATATCGTAGTTCTCTGATTCTTACTATCGATTAATCGTTTTTGTATATGTATTCGAATACTTATTCGAAACTTAAAAGTATTCGATTCTCAAAAGTACTCGATTCTGCCCATCACTACTATTTAATATTAAGATACAGCTTATTAAGGTACAATCCGTATTATACGCCTCTTTTATTGGCAACGCCCTGGTGCATTTTTTGGTGCACTTTTAGTAGCGAGTTATGGCAGGTGAAGGTAACAAACTCCATTTCATTTTTATTTGGCTAAGTATTTGTTTAAAAATTCGTAGGAAGATTTCAAAATTGATTACTTTAACAAGTTCTTAGAAATTGTTAGATTTAGATAGGGAGGAATTTAAAACAGTTTAAAAAATAAAAAGATATTTTAACTGTTATTTTCCAACTATTTCTGCTAGTTATTTTCTGATAAAAAAACATGTTTTTATTTCAAAGTTTTGTATTTTTTCCCATTATTTGCTTTCCGCTAAAACTTATTATTTTCCACTTTTAAAAAACGATTTTTTTTCTAAGAATTCGTTCTCCTTAGCGACATTACAACTGCTCCAAGAGAGTTGCCACCAAACGAGGCATATTATACAGCTGTACCAATAAAAATCAATGGATTTGAAAAATAATCTGTGCTTACCTTGCTATTCACTTTTTTACGTCAAAGCTGTTAACATCAGTATAAGAATGGTACAGCAAATTAGATACAGCAAAATGAAGACAGATCTGGAAATTCTCATCCTTTTACTGAAACAAGAATCAATAAGACGAAATTTACACCGATTTACCATTTTCAGGACTAATTTTGAAAATTTCCTACTATTAATAACAATGTGATCAGTATAAAATAAAGGTTGAAAACAAATCGAGACAATTTATGGTTAATTTGATCCGTAAGCAAATGAAATTTTTCCACAATGTTAATTAAGATGCTGAATTAAACACTGGATACTGTTCGTATTACTTTTGAGATTTTGATTCAGTAATATCTTGAACAGGTATGATTATGAAAATATTAGAAACTAAAACATGTTTATGATTTTTAATTGTTTTCGAAAATACACTAAAATTAATGTGAATAAAATAGAAAATCTCCAATTCGTAAGAAATGGAAAAAGCTTACATCGAATGTGTAATATATAAATGAATTTCTCTAAATATAAAAAGCCCTAAAATAGCATTTTTCCTAGTGTAGTGAGTTGACATGAGAAAACAGCTATTCTCAATTTTATGTAAAATTTAAACCCTCTACAAAACAACATTTGTGCTGAAAACAAATGAATTATTTAATATACCATTGGAAAATTTAAACAAATGTTTCGATGACAATAAAAATTTACTACCCAAACAATCAAGATGTGTTTCTGTTCATTGATGGAATTGAATCCATTGAAACATCGACAGAATTTGCTAACAAAATTCAAATATGAAAATTAGGTTGCATCAATAGAAAAATAATCACTCCAGTTTAAAAAATCTTTTAGGCAGAAATGGATCATTCCTAGCTGGGTGATCCATTTCTGCCTAAATTCTGATCCATTTCTGAATGGATAAGTTGAATTTATTGTATGGAACCAAATGAAAAAATGTGCAGTGACTCCCCAATTCATGAAAGCTTAATTTATTCTGTTTAATGTGAAAATAAATGAATATTCAAATTTTTTCTTCATATATATGCAAGGCAAAATAAATTTGACCATGAGTAGTATTTTACAAAGGTTCTGATATGAGTTTTAGTGAAACATTGGTTAGTATGAATCACTACAATTATGGTTAGCAGGATCAAAATGAGTATACAATGGAGATATATTTAGATTTCAAAAACTAGGAAACCCCATCAGATATCGAACTTCGTATTAATATTCAATTTTACGTAAGCTCAAAAATTAGATTTGAAAACAAATTATTCATCTAATAACAGAATTTCAGGCTGGTTTTTAATGTTCTGATTAAATTTATCCTAGTTTCAATTAAAAGTAGACATTTGTTTTTGAAAAAATAGTTTTAATTTTGTTATTTGAATGTTTACAAACAGTACAATATATTTGAGAAATCGAGATTTTCTTGTTTATTCTATTTTCGGTTAGGTTTGGAGTTTATATTTTCGTAAGGGTCTCCGATACACACGTTCTATCCCGTGCGTTATAAAAAGCTGGTTAGATGATGTCGCGCACCGCGCGACATCTAGTGTGCGTTATAAAAAGCTGGTTATCGCGTAACGACGGGAGCTCTCAAGACTGGACAACTACCCATTGCATTTGCGCAGAAGTGGAGTCAAACGCATAGGAAATGCGCTAAATTACACACGCACAACAGGTAAATAAGCGAGGACCCGCTGACTACAGCAGATCCCCTTTTAAAGGACATAACAAGAATGATGTAAGGATATTTTAACCAATTGTTAAATACATACAAATAATATTTTAAAATAGTGGTGGCTTTGAATAGAATCACGGATTTCAAGTTTAAAGAGTTTCCTAGTTGTAGGTAGGCTCTTGTATGAGTTTGAACTTCATATTAGCTCCTCGGATGAGTATAGAGTTCAGTACATTTACAGTACTCTAAAAATCCAAAGCTCGCTCAAGGGAGTTTGTAAAGACCTACCTGCGTTCACTCAGTGTCAAGAAATTAAATAGAAATTGTTAGAACTTGATTTCCTAGAAGAGGTTAATAAATTAGATACAGCCTCAATATAGACTTTTGGGGCAACACTTTCGGCGTGCCTTTCATGTCAAGGAAGAATTTCTTAGTAAAAATTTATCGGTTTATCGGAAAACAAAAAGAAATGTTTCTCTAGTAGCGGATTCGATCCGTGAACAGTATGGTACATGTCCAGTGCTCTAACCACTATACCAAGAACAACCCGATAATTAGCTGTTATTTTTAAATAAGCACAATATATCGTAGTTCTCTGATTCTTACTATCGATTAATCGTTTTTGTATATGTATTCGAATACTTATTCGAAACTTAAAAGTATTCGATTCTCAAAAGTACTCGATTCTGCCCATCACTACTATTTAATATTAAGATACAGCTTATTAAGGTACAATCCGTATTATACGCCTCTTTTATTGGCAACGCCCTGGTGCATTTTTTGGTGCACTTTTAGTAGCGAGTTATGGCAGGTGAAGGTAACAAACTCCATTTCATTTTTATTTGGCTAAGTATTTGTTTAAAAATTCGTAGGAAGATTTCAAAATTGATTACTTTAACAAGTTCTTAGAAATTGTTAGATTTAGATAGGGAGGAATTTAAAACAGTTTAAAAAATAAAAAGATATTTTAACTGTTATTTTCCAACTATTTCTGCTAGTTATTTTCTGATAAAAAAACATGTTTTTATTTCAAAGTTTTGTATTTTTTCCCATTATTTGCTTTCCGCTAAAACTTATTATTTTCCACTTTTAAAAAACGATTTTTTTTCTAAGAATTCGTTCTCCTTAGCGACATTACAACTGCTCCAAGAGAGTTGCCACCAAACGAGGCATATTATACAGCTGTACCAATAAAAATCAATGGATTTGAAAAATAATCTGTGCTTACCTTGCTATTCACTTTTTTACGTCAAAGCTGTTAACATCAGTATAAGAATGGTACAGCAAATTAGATACAGCAAAATGAAGACAGATCTGGAAATTCTCATCCTTTTACTGAAACAAGAATCAATAAGACGAAATTTACACCGATTTACCATTTTCAGGACTAATTTTGAAAATTTCCTACTATTAATAACAATGTGATCAGTATAAAATAAAGGTTGAAAACAAATCGAGACAATTTATGGTTAATTTGATCCGTAAGCAAATGAAATTTTTCCACAATGTTAATTAAGATGCTGAATTAAACACTGGATACTGTTCGTATTACTTTTGAGATTTTGATTCAGTAATATCTTGAACAGGTATGATTATGAAAATATTAGAAACTAAAACATGTTTATGATTTTTAATTGTTTTCGAAAATACACTAAAATTAATGTGAATAAAATAGAAAATCTCCAATTCGTAAGAAATGGAAAAAGCTTACATCGAATATGTAATATATAAATGTGTAATATATAAATGAATTTCTCTAAATATAAAAAGCCCTAAAATAGCATTTTTCCTAGTGTAGTGAGTTGACATGAGAAAACAGCTATTCTCAATTTTATGTAAAATTTAAACCCTCTACAAAACAACATTTGTGCTGAAAACAAATGAATTATTTAATATACCATTGGAAAATTTAAACAAATGTTTCGATGACAATAAAAATTTACTACCCAAACAATCAAGATGTGTTTCTGTTCATTGATGGAATTGAATCCATTGAAACATCGACAGAATTTGCTAACAAAATTCAAATATGAAAATTAGGTTGCATCAATAGAAAAATAATCACTCCAGTTTAAAAAATCTTTTAGGCAGAAATGGATCATTCCTAGCTGGGTGATCCATTTCTGCCTAAATTCTGATCCATTTCTGAATGGATAAGTTGAATTTATTGTATGGAACCAAATGAAAAAATGTGCAGTGACTCCCCAATTCATGAAAGCTTAATTTATTCTGTTTAATGTGAAAATAAATGAATATTCAAATTTTTTCTTCATATATATGCAAGGCAAAATAAATTTGACCATGAGTAGTATTTTACAAAGGTTCTGATATGAGTTTTAGTGAAACATTGGTTAGTATGAATCACTACAATTATGGTTAGCAGGATCAAAATGAGTATACAATGGAGATATATTTAGATTTCAAAAACTAGGAAACCCCATCAGATATCGAACTTCGTATTAAAATTCAATTTTACGTAAGCTCAAAAATTAGATTTGAAAACAAATTATTCATCTAATAACAGAATTTCAGGCTGGTTTTTAATGTTCTGATTAAATTTATCCTAGTTTCAATTAAAAGTAGACATTTGTTTTTGAAAAAATAGTTTTAATTTTGTTATTTGAATGTTTACAAACAGTACAATATATTTGAGAAATCGAGATTTTCTTGTTTATTCTATTTTCGGTTAGGTTTGGAGTTTATATTTTCGTAAGGGTCTCCGATACACACGTTCTATCCCGTGCGTTATAAAAAGCTGGTTAGATGATGTCGCGCACCGCGCGACATCTAGTGTGCGTTATAAAAAGCTGGTTATCGCGTAACGACGGGAGCTCTCAAGACTGGACAACTACCCATTGCATTTGCGCAGAAGTGGAGTCAAACGCATAGGAAATGCGCTAAATTACACACGCACAACAGGTAAATAAGCGAGGACCCGCTGACTACAGCAGATCCCCTTTTAAAGGACATAACAAGAATGATGTAAGGATATTTTAACCAATTGTTAAATACATACAAATAATATTTTAAAATAGTGGTGGCTTTGAATAGAATCACGGATTTCAAGTTTAAAGAGTTTCCTAGTTGTAGGTAGGCTCTTGTATGAGTTTGAACTTCATATTAGCTCCTCGGATGAGTATAGAGTTCAGTACATTTACAGTACTCTAAAAATCCAAAGCTCGCTCAAGGGAGTTTGTAAAGACCTACCTGCGTTCACTCAGTGTCAAGAAATTAAATAGAAATTGTTAGAACTTGATTTCCTAGAAGAGGTTAATAAATTAGATACAGCCTCAATATAGACTTTTGGGGCAACACTTTCGGCGTGCCTTTCATGTCAAGGAAGAATTTCTTAGTAAAAATTTATCGGTTTATCGGAAAACAAAAAGAAATGTTTCTCTAGTAGCGGATTCGATCCGTGAACAGTATGGTACATGTCCAGTGCTCTAACCACTATACCAAGAACAACCCGATAATTAGCTGTTATTTTTAAATAAGCACAATATATCGTAGTTCTCTGATTCTTACTATCGATTAATCGTTTTTGTATATGTATTCGAATACTTATTCGAAACTTAAAAGTATTCGATTCTCAAAAGTACTCGATTCTGCCCATCACTACTATTTAATATTAAGATACAGCTTATTAAGGTACAATCCGTATTATACGCCTCTTTTATTGGCAACGCCCTGGTGCATTTTTTGGTGCACTTTTAGTAGCGAGTTATGGCAGGTGAAGGTAACAAACTCCATTTCATTTTTATTTGGCTAAGTATTTGTTTAAAAATTCGTAGGAAGATTTCAAAATTGATTACTTTAACAAGTTCTTAGAAATTGTTAGATTTAGATAGGGAGGAATTTAAAACAGTTTAAAAAATAAAAAGATATTTTAACTGTTATTTTCCAACTATTTCTGCTAGTTATTTTCTGATAAAAAAACATGTTTTTATTTCAAAGTTTTGTATTTTTTCCCATTATTTGCTTTCCGCTAAAACTTATTATTTTCCACTTTTAAAAAACGATTTTTTTTCTAAGAATTCGTTCTCCTTAGCGACATTACAACTGCTCCAAGAGAGTTGCCACCAAACGAGGCATATTATACAGCTGTACCAATAAAAATCAATGGATTTGAAAAATAATCTGTGCTTACCTTGCTATTCACTTTTTTACGTCAAAGCTGTTAACATCAGTATAAGAATGGTACAGCAAATTAGATACAGCAAAATGAAGACAGATCTGGAAATTCTCATCCTTTTACTGAAACAAGAATCAATAAGACGAAATTTACACCGATTTACCATTTTCAGGACTAATTTTGAAAATTTCCTACTATTAATAACAATGTGATCAGTATAAAATAAAGGTTGAAAACAAATCGAGACAATTTATGGTTAATTTGATCCGTAAGCAAATGAAATTTTTCCACAATGTTAATTAAGATGCTGAATTAAACACTGGATACTGTTCGTATTACTTTTGAGATTTTGATTCAGTAATATCTTGAACAGGTATGATTATGAAAATATTAGAAACTAAAACATGTTTATGATTTTTAATTGTTTTCGAAAATACACTAAAATTAATGTGAATAAAATAGAAAATCTCCAATTCGTAAGAAATGGAAAAAGCTTACATCGAATGTGTAATATATAAATGAATTTCTCTAAATATAAAAAGCCCTAAAATAGCATTTTTCCTAGTGTAGTGAGTTGACATGAGAAAACAGCTATTCTCAATTTTATGTAAAATTTAAACCCTCTACAAAACAACATTTGTGCTGAAAACAAATGAATTATTTAATATACCATTGGAAAATTTAAACAAATGTTTCGATGACAATAAAAATTTACTACCCAAACAATCAAGATGTGTTTCTGTTCATTGATGGAATTGAATCCATTGAAACATCGACAGAATTTGCTAACAAAATTCAAATATGAAAATTAGGTTGCATCAATAGAAAAATAATCACTCCAGTTTAAAAAATCTTTTAGGCAGAAATGGATCATTCCTAGCTGGGTGATCCATTTCTGCCTAAATTCTGATCCATTTCTGAATGGATAAGTTGAATTTATTGTATGGAACCAAATGAAAAAATGTGCAGTGACTCCCCAATTCATGAAAGCTTAATTTATTCTGTTTAATGTGAAAATAAATGAATATTCAAATTTTTTCTTCATATATATGCAAGGCAAAATAAATTTGACCATGAGTAGTATTTTACAAAGGTTCTGATATGAGTTTTAGTGAAACATTGGTTAGTATGAATCACTACAATTATGGTTAGCAGGATCAAAATGAGTATACAATGGAGATATATTTAGATTTCAAAAACTAGGAAACCCCATCAGATATCGAACTTCGTATTAATATTCAATTTTACGTAAGCTCAAAAATTAGATTTGAAAACAAATTATTCATCTAATAACAGAATTTCAGGCTGGTTTTTAATGTTCTGATTAAATTTATCCTAGTTTCAATTAAAAGTAGACATTTGTTTTTGAAAAAATAGTTTTAATTTTGTTATTTGAATGTTTACAAACAGTACAATATATTTGAGAAATCGAGATTTTCTTGTTTATTCTATTTTCGGTTAGGTTTGGAGTTTATATTTTCGTAAGGGTCTCCGATACACACGTTCTATCCCGTGCGTTATAAAAAGCTGGTTAGATGATGTCGCGCACCGCGCGACATCTAGTGTGCGTTATAAAAAGCTGGTTATCGCGTAACGACGGGAGCTCTCAAGACTGGACAACTACCCATTGCATTTGCGCAGAAGTGGAGTCAAACGCATAGGAAATGCGCTAAATTACACACGCACAACAGGTAAATAAGCGAGGACCCGCTGACTACAGCAGATCCCCTTTTAAAGGACATAACAAGAATGATGTAAGGATATTTTAACCAATTGTTAAATACATACAAATAATATTTTAAAATAGTGGTGGCTTTGAATAGAATCACGGATTTCAAGTTTAAAGAGTTTCCTAGTTGTAGGTAGGCTCTTGTATGAGTTTGAACTTCATATTAGCTCCTCGGATGAGTATAGAGTTCAGTACATTTACAGTACTCTAAAAATCCAAAGCTCGCTCAAGGGAGTTTGTAAAGACCTACCTGCGTTCACTCAGTGTCAAGAAATTAAATAGAAATTGTTAGAACTTGATTTCCTAGAAGAGGTTAATAAATTAGATACAGCCTCAATATAGACTTTTGGGGCAACACTTTCGGCGTGCCTTTCATGTCAAGGAAGAATTTCTTAGTAAAAATTTATCGGTTTATCGGAAAACAAAAAGAAATGTTTCTCTAGTAGCGGATTCGATCCGTGAACAGTATGGTACATGTCCAGTGCTCTAACCACTATACCAAGAACAACCCGATAATTAGCTGTTATTTTTAAATAAGCACAATATATCGTAGTTCTCTGATTCTTACTATCGATTAATCGTTTTTGTATATGTATTCGAATACTTATTCGAAACTTAAAAGTATTCGATTCTCAAAAGTACTCGATTCTGCCCATCACTACTATTTAATATTAAGATACAGCTTATTAAGGTACAATCCGTATTATACGCCTCTTTTATTGGCAACGCCCTGGTGCATTTTTTGGTGCACTTTTAGTAGCGAGTTATGGCAGGTGAAGGTAACAAACTCCATTTCATTTTTATTTGGCTAAGTATTTGTTTAAAAATTCGTAGGAAGATTTCAAAATTGATTACTTTAACAAGTTCTTAGAAATTGTTAGATTTAGATAGGGAGGAATTTAAAACAGTTTAAAAAATAAAAAGATATTTTAACTGTTATTTTCCAACTATTTCTGCTAGTTATTTTCTGATAAAAAAACATGTTTTTATTTCAAAGTTTTGTATTTTTTCCCATTATTTGCTTTCCGCTAAAACTTATTATTTTCCACTTTTAAAAAACGATTTTTTTTCTAAGAATTCGTTCTCCTTAGCGACATTACAACTGCTCCAAGAGAGTTGCCACCAAACGAGGCATATTATACAGCTGTACCAATAAAAATCAATGGATTTGAAAAATAATCTGTGCTTACCTTGCTATTCACTTTTTTACGTCAAAGCTGTTAACATCAGTATAAGAATGGTACAGCAAATTAGATACAGCAAAATGAAGACAGATCTGGAAATTCTCATCCTTTTACTGAAACAAGAATCAATAAGACGAAATTTACACCGATTTACCATTTTCAGGACTAATTTTGAAAATTTCCTACTATTAATAACAATGTGATCAGTATAAAATAAAGGTTGAAAACAAATCGAGACAATTTATGGTTAATTTGATCCGTAAGCAAATGAAATTTTTCCACAATGTTAATTAAGATGCTGAATTAAACACTGGATACTGTTCGTATTACTTTTGAGATTTTGATTCAGTAATATCTTGAACAGGTATGATTATGAAAATATTAGAAACTAAAACATGTTTATGATTTTTAATTGTTTTCGAAAATACACTAAAATTAATGTGAATAAAATAGAAAATCTCCAATTCGTAAGAAATGGAAAAAGCTTACATCGAATATGTAATATATAAATGTGTAATATATAAATGAATTTCTCTAAATATAAAAAGCCCTAAAATAGCATTTTTCCTAGTGTAGTGAGTTGACATGAGAAAACAGCTATTCTCAATTTTATGTAAAATTTAAACCCTCTACAAAACAACATTTGTGCTGAAAACAAATGAATTATTTAATATACCATTGGAAAATTTAAACAAATGTTTCGATGACAATAAAAATTTACTACCCAAACAATCAAGATGTGTTTCTGTTCATTGATGGAATTGAATCCATTGAAACATCGACAGAATTTGCTAACAAAATTCAAATATGAAAATTAGGTTGCATCAATAGAAAAATAATCACTCCAGTTTAAAAAATCTTTTAGGCAGAAATGGATCATTCCTAGCTGGGTGATCCATTTCTGCCTAAATTCTGATCCATTTCTGAATGGATAAGTTGAATTTATTGTATGGAACCAAATGAAAAAATGTGCAGTGACTCCCCAATTCATGAAAGCTTAATTTATTCTGTTTAATGTGAAAATAAATGAATATTCAAATTTTTTCTTCATATATATGCAAGGCAAAATAAATTTGACCATGAGTAGTATTTTACAAAGGTTCTGATATGAGTTTTAGTGAAACATTGGTTAGTATGAATCACTACAATTATGGTTAGCAGGATCAAAATGAGTATACAATGGAGATATATTTAGATTTCAAAAACTAGGAAACCCCATCAGATATCGGACTTCGTATTAAAATTCAATTTTACATAAGCTCAAAAACTAGATTTGAAAACAAATTATTCATCTAATAACAGAATTTCAGGCTGGTTTTTAATGTTCTGATTAAATTTATCCTAGTTTCAATTAAAAGTAGACATTTGTTTTTGAAAAAATAGTTTTAATTTTGTTATTTGAATGTTTACAAACAGTACAATATATTTGAGAAATCGAGATTTTCTTGTTTATTCTATTTTCGGTTAGGTTTGGAGTTTATATTTTCGTAAGGGTCTCCGATACACACGTTCTATCCCGTGCGTTATAAAAAGCTGGTTAGATGATGTCGCGCACCGCGCGACATCTAGTGTGCGTTATAAAAAGCTGGTTATCGCGTAACGACGGGAGCTCTCAAGACTGGACAACTACCCATTGCATTTGCGCAGAAGTGGAGTCAAACGCATAGGAAATGCGCTAAATTACACACGCACAACAGGTAAATAAGCGAGGACCCGCTGACTACAGCAGATCCCCTTTTAAAGGACATAACAAGAATGATGTAAGGATATTTTAACCAATTGTTAAATACATACAAATAATATTTTAAAATAGTGGTGGCTTTGAATAGAATCACGGATTTCAAGTTTAAAGAGTTTCCTAGTTGTAGGTAGGCTCTTGTATGAGTTTGAACTTCATATTAGCTCCTCGGATGAGTATAGAGTTCAGTACATTTACAGTACTCTAAAAATCCAAAGCTCGCTCAAGGGAGTTTGTAAAGACCTACCTGCGTTCACTCAGTGTCAAGAAATTAAATAGAAATTGTTAGAACTTGATTTCCTAGAAGAGGTTAATAAATTAGATACAGCCTCAATATAGACTTTTGGGGCAACACTTTCGGCGTGCCTTTCATGTCAAGGAAGAATTTCTTAGTAAAAATTTATCGGTTTATCGGAAAACAAAAAGAAATGTTTCTCTAGTAGCGGATTCGATCCGTGAACAGTATGGTACATGTCCAGTGCTCTAACCACTATACCAAGAACAACCCGATAATTAGCTGTTATTTTTAAATAAGCACAATATATCGTAGTTCTCTGATTCTTACTATCGATTAATCGTTTTTGTATATGTATTCGAATACTTATTCGAAACTTAAAAGTATTCGATTCTCAAAAGTACTCGATTCTGCCCATCACTACTATTTAATATTAAGATACAGCTTATTAAGGTACAATCCGTATTATACGCCTCTTTTATTGGCAACGCCCTGGTGCATTTTTTGGTGCACTTTTAGTAGCGAGTTATGGCAGGTGAAGGTAACAAACTCCATTTCATTTTTATTTGGCTAAGTATTTGTTTAAAAATTCGTAGGAAGATTTCAAAATTGATTACTTTAACAAGTTCTTAGAAATTGTTAGATTTAGATAGGGAGGAATTTAAAACAGTTTAAAAAATAAAAAGATATTTTAACTGTTATTTTCCAACTATTTCTGCTAGTTATTTTCTGATAAAAAAACATGTTTTTATTTCAAAGTTTTGTATTTTTTCCCATTATTTGCTTTCCGCTAAAACTTATTATTTTCCACTTTTAAAAAACGATTTTTTTTCTAAGAATTCGTTCTCCTTAGCGACATTACAACTGCTCCAAGAGAGTTGCCACCAAACGAGGCATATTATACAGCTGTACCAATAAAAATCAATGGATTTGAAAAATAATCTGTGCTTACCTTGCTATTCACTTTTTTACGTCAAAGCTGTTAACATCAGTATAAGAATGGTACAGCAAATTAGATACAGCAAAATGAAGACAGATCTGGAAATTCTCATCCTTTTACTGAAACAAGAATCAATAAGACGAAATTTACACCGATTTACCATTTTCAGGACTAATTTTGAAAATTTCCTACTATTAATAACAATGTGATCAGTATAAAATAAAGGTTGAAAACAAATCGAGACAATTTATGGTTAATTTGATCCGTAAGCAAATGAAATTTTTCCACAATGTTAATTAAGATGCTGAATTAAACACTGGATACTGTTCGTATTACTTTTGAGATTTTGATTCAGTAATATCTTGAACAGGTATGATTATGAAAATATTAGAAACTAAAACATGTTTATGATTTTTAATTGTTTTCGAAAATACACTAAAATTAATGTGAATAAAATAGAAAATCTCCAATTCGTAAGAAATGGAAAAAGCTTACATCGAATATGTAATATATAAATGTGTAATATATAAATGAATTTCTCTAAATATAAAAAGCCCTAAAATAGCATTTTTCCTAGTGTAGTGAGTTGACATGAGAAAACAGCTATTCTCAATTTTATGTAAAATTTAAACCCTCTACAAAACAACATTTGTGCTGAAAACAAATGAATTATTTAATATACCATTGGAAAATTTAAACAAATGTTTCGATGACAATAAAAATTTACTACCCAAACAATCAAGATGTGTTTCTGTTCATTGATGGAATTGAATCCATTGAAACATCGACAGAATTTGCTAACAAAATTCAAATATGAAAATTAGGTTGCATCAATAGAAAAATAATCACTCCAGTTTAAAAAATCTTTTAGGCAGAAATGGATCATTCCTAGCTGGGTGATCCATTTCTGCCTAAATTCTGATCCATTTCTGAATGGATAAGTTGAATTTATTGTATGGAACCAAATGAAAAAATGTGCAGTGACTCCCCAATTCATGAAAGCTTAATTTATTCTGTTTAATGTGAAAATAAATGAATATTCAAATTTTTTCTTCATATATATGCAAGGCAAAATAAATTTGACCATGAGTAGTATTTTACAAAGGTTCTGATATGAGTTTTAGTGAAACATTGGTTAGTATGAATCACTACAATTATGGTTAGCAGGATCAAAATGAGTATACAATGGAGATATATTTAGATTTCAAAAACTAGGAAACCCCATCAGATATCGGACTTCGTATTAAAATTCAATTTTACATAAGCTCAAAAACTAGATTTGAAAACAAATTATTCATCTAATAACAGAATTTCAGGCTGGTTTTTAATGTTCTGATTAAATTTATCCTAGTTTCAATTAAAAGTAGACATTTGTTTTTGAAAAAATAGTTTTAATTTTGTTATTTGAATGTTTACAAACAGTACAATATATTTGAGAAATCGAGATTTTCTTGTTTATTCTATTTTCGGTTAGGTTTGGAGTTTATATTTTCGTAAGGGTCTCCGATACACACGTTCTATCCCGTGCGTTATAAAAAGCTGGTTAGATGATGTCGCGCACCGCGCGACATCTAGTGTGCGTTATAAAAAGCTGGTTATCGCGTAACGACGGGAGCTCTCAAGACTGGACAACTACTCATTGCATTTGCGCAGAAGTGGAGTCAAACGCATAGGAAATGCGCTAAATTACACACGCACTTAGCAGAACAGGTAAATAAGCGAGGACCCGCTGACTACAGCAGATCCCCTTTTAAAGGACATAACAAGAATGATGTAAGGATATTTTAACCAATTGTTAAATACATACAAATAATATTTTAAAATAGTGGTGGCTTTGAATAGAATCACGGATTTCAAGTTTAAAGAGTTTCCTAGTTGTAGGTAGGCTCTTGTATGAGTTTGAACTTCATATTAGCTCCTCGGATGAGTATAGAGTTCAGTACATTTACAGTACTCTAAAAATCCAAAGCTCGCTCAAGGGAGTTTGTAAAGACCTACCTGCGTTCACTCAGTGTCAAGAAATTAAATAGAAATTGTTAGAACTTGATTTCCTAGAAGAGGTTAATAAATTAGATACAGCCTCAATATAGACTTTTGGGGCAACACTTTCGGCGTGCCTTTCATGTCAAGGAAGAATTTCTTAGTAAAAATTTATCGGTTTATCGGAAAACAAAAAGAAATGTTTCTCTAGTAGCGGATTCGATCCGTGAACAGTATGGTACATGTCCAGTGCTCTAACCACTATACCAAGAACAACCCGATAATTAGCTGTTATTTTTAAATAAGCACAATATATCGTAGTTCTCTGATTCTTACTATCGATTAATCGTTTTTGTATATGTATTCGAATACTTATTCGAAACTTAAAAGTATTCGATTCTCAAAAGTACTCGATTCTGCCCATCACTACTATTTAATATTAAGATACAGCTTATTAAGGTACAATCCGTATTATACGCCTCTTTTATTGGCAACGCCCTGGTGCATTTTTTGGTGCACTTTTAGTAGCGAGTTATGGCAGGTGAAGGTAACAAACTCCATTTCATTTTTATTTGGCTAAGTATTTGTTTAAAAATTCGTAGGAAGATTTCAAAATTGATTACTTTAACAAGTTCTTAGAAATTGTTAGATTTAGATAGGGAGGAATTTAAAACAGTTTAAAAAATAAAAAGATATTTTAACTGTTATTTTCCAACTATTTCTGCTAGTTATTTTCTGATAAAAAAACATGTTTTTATTTCAAAGTTTTGTATTTTTTCCCATTATTTGCTTTCCGCTAAAACTTATTATTTTCCACTTTTAAAAAACGATTTTTTTTCTAAGAATTCGTTCTCCTTAGCGACATTACAACTGCTCCAAGAGAGTTGCCACCAAACGAGGCATATTATACAGCTGTACCAATAAAAATCAATGGATTTGAAAAATAATCTGTGCTTACCTTGCTATTCACTTTTTTACGTCAAAGCTGTTAACATCAGTATAAGAATGGTACAGCAAATTAGATACAGCAAAATGAAGACAGATCTGGAAATTCTCATCCTTTTACTGAAACAAGAATCAATAAGACGAAATTTACACCGATTTACCATTTTCAGGACTAATTTTGAAAATTTCCTACTATTAATAACAATGTGATCAGTATAAAATAAAGGTTGAAAACAAATCGAGACAATTTATGGTTAATTTGATCCGTAAGCAAATGAAATTTTTCCACAATGTTAATTAAGATGCTGAATTAAACACTGGATACTGTTCGTATTACTTTTGAGATTTTGATTCAGTAATATCTTGAACAGGTATGATTATGAAAATATTAGAAACTAAAACATGTTTATGATTTTTAATTGTTTTCGAAAATACACTAAAATTAATGTGAATAAAATAGAAAATCTCCAATTCGTAAGAAATGGAAAAAGCTTACATCGAATATGTAATATATAAATGTGTAATATATAAATGAATTTCTCTAAATATAAAAAGCCCTAAAATAGCATTTTTCCTAGTGTAGTGAGTTGACATGAGAAAACAGCTATTCTCAATTTTATGTAAAATTTAAACCCTCTACAAAACAACATTTGTGCTGAAAACAAATGAATTATTTAATATACCATTGGAAAATTTAAACAAATGTTTCGATGACAATAAAAATTTACTACCCAAACAATCAAGATGTGTTTCTGTTCATTGATGGAATTGAATCCATTGAAACATCGACAGAATTTGCTAACAAAATTCAAATATGAAAATTAGGTTGCATCAATAGAAAAATAATCACTCCAGTTTAAAAAATCTTTTAGGCAGAAATGGATCATTCCTAGCTGGGTGATCCATTTCTGCCTAAATTCTGATCCATTTCTGAATGGATAAGTTGAATTTATTGTATGGAACCAAATGAAAAAATGTGCAGTGACTCCCCAATTCATGAAAGCTTAATTTATTCTGTTTAATGTGAAAATAAATGAATATTCAAATTTTTTCTTCATATATATGCAAGGCAAAATAAATTTGACCATGAGTAGTATTTTACAAAGGTTCTGATATGAGTTTTAGTGAAACATTGGTTAGTATGAATCACTACAATTATGGTTAGCAGGATCAAAATGAGTATACAATGGAGATATATTTAGATTTCAAAAACTAGGAAACCCCATCAGATATCGAACTTCGTATTAAAATTCAATTTTACATAAGCTCAAAAACTAGATTTGAAAACAAATTATTCATCTAATAACAGAATTTCAGGCTGGTTTTTAATGTTCTGATTAAATTTATCCTAGTTTCAATTAAAAGTAGACATTTGTTTTTGAAAAAATAGTTTTAATTTTGTTATTTGAATGTTTACAAACAGTACAATATATTTGAGAAATCGAGATTTTCTTGTTTATTCTATTTTCGGTTAGGTTTGGAGTTTATATTTTCGTAAGGGTCTCCGATACACACGTTCTATCCCGTGCGTTATAAAAAGCTGGTTAGATGATGTCGCGCACCGCGCGACATCTAGTGTGCGTTATAAAAAGCTGGTTATCGCGTAACGACGGGAGCTCTCAGCGCAAGACTGGACAACTACCCATTGCATTTGCGCAGAAGTGGAGTCAAACGCATTGGAAATGCGCTAAATTACACACGCACTTAGCAGAACAGGTAAATAAGCGAGGACCCACTGCACTATAGCTGATCCCCTTTTAAAGGACATAAGAATGTTGTAAGGATATTTTAACCAATTGTTAAATACATACAAATAATATTTTAAAATAGTGGTGGCTTTGAATAGAAACACGGATTTCGAGTTTAGAGTTTCCTAGTTGTAGGTAGGCTCTTGTATGAATTTGAACTTCATATTAGCTCCTCGGATGGGCATAGAGTTCAGTACATTTGCAGTACTCTAAAAATCCAAAGCTCGCTCAAGGGAGTTTGTAAAGACCTATCTGGTTTCACTCAGTGCCAAGGAATTAAGTAGAAATTGTTAGAACTTAATTTTCTCGTAGATGAGGTTAATAAATTAGATACAGCCTCAATATAGACTTTTGGGGCAACACGTTCGACGTGCCTTTCATCAAGGAAGAATTTCTTGGAAAAAATTGATCGGTTAACAAAAAGAAATGTTCTCTAGTAGCGGATTCGATCCGTGAACAGTATGGTACATGACCAGTGCTCTAACCACTATACCAAGAACAACAGATAATTATCTGTTATTTTTAAATAAGTACCATATATCGTAGTTTGATTCTTACTATCGATTAATCGTTTTTGTATATGTTTTCGAATACTTTCTCGACATTTAAAATTACTCGATTACCAAGTATTCGACTCTCAAAAGTACTCGAATACCAAGTATTCGACTCTCAAAAGTACTCGAATACCAAGTATTCGACTCTCAAAAGTACTCGATTCTGCCCATTACTAACAAGAATCCTAATGTTAAATTTGTCCATGTCGATTTTCTCCATTTGCCATGAATATCCCTCTCTAAAGTATTTTTACCAATTCACAATCACAACAAATGCGCATGAGCCAACCTTCGAAAATTCGTGATTTGACACTAGGATTCTTGCTGTGTCCATGCCTGGTGTTTAAGCAGATCACCAAAGCACGAATGCAATTAGATATATTGAACGATATCTAAGAATTAGATTCGTACTCGTATGATCATTTTAGTTTTCAAACAGGTAATACCTTGGAGATGTCTTCCAAATTTTAATACGCGTCTCACCTCTACAAAACATTGACCTCTATAATAAATTGCATTTAAATAGATCGTATTTTCATCAATCCAATTTTTGGTTGGTAATTTGAGTTTTGTGGCGCAGGTTAATTCAATCTGAATATTATTTTTTATTTTCAAAAATTGTATCGATATATTTTACTGTTTTAATTTATTGAATCATTGGGTGTAGAAACTAGAGTACCATTTTTCAAATTTAAGAAAAATGGACGCAGTAGCAACATGTCAGTGATTTGTGTGGTTTCTATAACCAAAGTATTTCTTATGACACTATATTTACTATCTGACTCCACGGACTAATGTGATTTATTCACATTAGTCATGACGTAGAAGCAACATGTCAGTGATTCATGTGGTTTCTATACACAAAGTATTTCTTACGACACTATATTTACTATCTGAAACTAGACTAATGTGATTTATTTATATTAGTCATGACGCAGAAGCAACATGTCAGTGATTCATGTGGTTTCTATATCCAAAGTATTTCTTATGACACTATATTTACTATCTGAAACTACAGACTAAGTGATTTATTCACATTAGTCACATGACGCAGAAACAACATGTCAGTGATTCATGTGGTTTTATACCCAAAGAATTACTTATGACACTATATTTACTATCTGAAACTAGACTAATGTGATTTATTTATATTAGTCATGACGCAGTAGCAACATGTCAGTGATTCCTGTGGTTTCTATACCCAAAGTATTTCTTATGACACTATATTTACTATCTGAAACTACAGACTAAGTGATTTATTCACATTAGTCACATGACGCAGAAACAACATGTCAGTGATTCATGTGATTTTATACCCAAAGTATTTCTTATGACACTATATTTACTATCTGAAACTAGACTAATGTGATTTATTTATATTAGTCATGACGCAGTAGCAACATGTCAGTGATTCGTGTGGTTTCTATACCCAAAGTATTTCTTATGACACTATATTTACTATCTGAAACTACAGACTAAGTGATTTATTCACATTAGTCACATGACGCAGAAACAACATGTCAGTGATTCATGTGGTTTTATACCCAAAGTATTTCTTATGACACTATATTTACTATCTCAAACTAGACTAATGTGATTTATTTATATTAGTCATGACGCAGTAGCAACATGTCAGTGATTCGTGTGGTTTCTATACCCAAAGTATTTCTTATGACACTATATTTACTATCTGAAACTACAGACTAAGTGATTTATTCACATTAGTCACATGACGCAGAAACAACATGTCAGTGATTCATGTGGTTTTATACCCAAAGTATTTCTTATAACACTATATTTACTATCTGAAACTACAGACTATGTGATTTATTCACATTAGTCACATGACGCAGAAACAACATGTCAGTGATTCATGTGGTTTTATACCCAAAGTATTTCTTATGACACTATATTTACTATCTGAAACTAGACTAATGTGATTTATTTATATTAGTCATGACGCAGTAGCAACATGTCAGTGATTCGTGTGGTTTCTATACCCAAAGTATTTCTTATGACACTACATTTACTATCTGAAACTAGACTAATGTGATTTATTTATATTAGTCATGACGCAGTAGCAACATGTCAGTGATTCGTGTGGTTTCTATACCCAAAGTATTTCTTATGACACTATATTTACTATCTGAAACTACAGACTAAGTGATTTATTCACATTAGTCACATGACGCAGAAACAACATGTCAGTGATTCATGTGGTTTTATGCCCAAAGTATTTCTTATGACACTATATTTACTATCTGAAACTAGACTAATGTGATTTATTTATATTAGTCATGACGCAGTAGCAACATGTCAGTGATTCGTGTGGTTTCTATACCCAAAGTATTTCTTATGACACTATATTTACTATCTGAAACTACAGACTAAGTGATTTATTCACATTAGTCACATGACGCAGAAACAACATGTCAGTGATTCATGTGGTTTTATACCCAAAGTATTTCTTATGACACTATATTTACTATCTCAAACTAGACTAATGTGATTTATTTATATTAGTCATGACGCAGTAGCAACATGTCAGTGATTCGTGTGGTTTCTATACCCAAAGTATTTCTTATGACACTATATTTACTATCTGAAACTACAGACTAAGTGATTTATTCACATTAGTCACATGACGCAGAAGCAACATGTCAGTGATTCATGTGGTTTTATACCCTAAGTATTTCTTATGACACTATATTTACTATCTGAAACTAGACTAATGTGATTTATTTATATTAGTCATGACGCAGTAGCAACATGTCAGTGATTCGTGTGGTTTCTATACCCAAAGTATTTCTTATGACACTATATTTACTATCTGAAACTACAGACTAAGTGATTTATTCACATTAGTCACATGACGCAGAAACAACATGTCAGTGATTCATTTGGTTTTATACCCAAAGTATTTCTTATGACACTATATTTACTATCTGAAACTAGACTAATGTGATTTATTTATATTAGTCATGACGCAGTAGCAACATGTCAGTGATTCGTGTGGTTTCTATACCCAAAGTATTTCTTATGACACTATATTTACTATCTGAAACTACAGACTAAGTGATTTATTCACATTAGTCACATGACGCAGAAACAACATGTCAGTGATTCATGTGGTTTTATACCCAAAGTATTTCTTATAACACTATATTTACTATCTGAAACTACAGACTATGTGATTTATTCACATTAGTCACATGACGCAGAAACAACATGTCAGTGATTCATGTGGTTTTATACCCAAAGTATTTCTTATGACACTATATTTACTATCTGAAACTAGACTAATGTGATTTATTTATATTAGTCATGACGCAGTAGCAACATGTCAGTGATTCGTGTGGTTTCTATACCCAAAGTATTTCTTATGACACTACATTTACTATCTGAAACTAGACTAATGTGATTTATTTATATTAGTCATGACGCAGTAGCAACATGTCAGTGATTCGTGTGGTTTCTATACCCAAAGTATTTCTTATGACACTATATTTACTATCTGAAACTACAGACTAAGTGATTTATTCACATTAGTCACATGACGCAGAAACAACATGTCAGTGATTCATGTGGTTTTATACCCAAAGTATTTCTTATGACACTATATTTACTATCTGAAACTAGACTAATGTGATTTATTTATATTAGTCATGACGCAGTAGCAACATGTCAGTGATTCGTGTGGTTTCTATACCCAAAGTATTTCTTATGACACTATATTTACTATCTGAAACTACAGACTAAGTGATTTATTCACATTAGTCACATGACGCAGAAGCAACATGTCAGTGATTCATGTGGTTTCTATACCCAAAGTATTTCTTATGACACTACATTTACTATCTGAAACTAGACTAATGTGATTTATTTATATTAGTCATGACGCAGTAGCAACATGTCAGTGATTCGTGTGGTTTCTATACCCAAAGTATTTCTTATGACACTATATTTACTATCTGAAACTACAGACTAAGTGATTTATTCACATTAGTCACATGACGCAGAAACAACATGTCAGTGATTCATGTGGTTTTATACCCAAAGTATTTCTTATGACACTATATTTACTATCTGAAACTAGACTAATGTGATTTATTTATATTAGTCATGACGCAGTAGCAACATGTCAGTGATTCGTGTGATTTCTATACCCAAAGTATTTCTTATGACACTATATTTACTATCTGAAACTACAGACTAAGTGATTTATTCACATTAGTCACATGACGCAGAAGCAACATGTCAGTGATTCATGTGGTTTCTATACCCAAAGTATTTCTTATGACACTATATTTACTATCTGAAACTAGACTAATGTGATTTATTTATATTAGTCATGACGCAGTAGCAACATGTCAGTGATTCGTGTGGTTTCTATACCCAAAGTATTTCTTATGACACTATATTTACTATCTGAAACTACAGACTATGTGATTTATTCACATTAGTCACATGACGCAGAAACAACATGTCAGTGATTCATGTGGTTTTATACCCAAAGTATTTCTTATGACACTATATTTACTATCTGAAACTAGACTAATGTGATTTATTTATATTCGTCATGACGCAGTAGCAACATGTCAGTGATTCGTGTGGTTTCTATACCCAAAGTATTTCTTATGATACTATATTTACTATCTGAAACTACAGACTAAGTGATTTATTTCACATTGTCGACCATAGAGAAACCCATTCATACAATAGGGTCAGTTCGCAAACTTTTTGGACTTGTGATTTCAGCACTCATTGAATCAATTATGTTATGCGGTGTTGTTACATTAATTGTAGCATTCGTTGATTTCCTTCTCATACAGGGACTCCGGTAGCCAAGTTGGAAGAGCAACGGATTAGCAACCGGAGTGTTGCGAGTTAGAAACTAGGTCCAGCCAAATTCCGACGTATACAAGGGGGATGGCGCACGTTAAATCTGTCGCGGCCTCAAATGTCCTATCGTTGGCGTGGTGTGAAAATTTGGAGAGTGCCGTGCCAGCTCAGGTGTTGTTCTCGTCATCTGATCATGGTTCCAAATTACCAGATGTACTTGAATCTTTCCCTTGGGGATTGATCCCGGACCGAAGGCAATAGACCAACGTGTTGCTCCACTGCAACCTTAATTAACTACCTACCTACCTATCTTATATAATTAATAATATTAATTTATTGTGATAATAATATTATTATATTCAGTATATTTCTCAAGATATGAAAGATCTAAACTCCTCGTGTTACGAAAAGTTGACTGTGGAGCGAAAAACCAATCATCGGATTTCAAAAAACAAATCAGAAATGGTAGGTAGTTAAATAATGTCGCACTTTAGCACCATAAACGGCTATTGGCGACGGTCCGGGATCGATCCCCAAGGCAAAGATCCGAGGACAACACCACGTAATTTTGAGCCTCTGTCAGATGACAAGTCCACACCTGAACTGCAACCTCACTCTCCAAAGGCCAGATTTAAAGTGCACCAGTCCCCTTACACGACGGTATTTTGTTGGATTCGAACTCGCAACCCTCCGGTGGCTAATCCATTACTCTTCCAACAGGGCTACCGCGCCCCCCACTCAGTGCAGAGTAGGTTGTGAAATTTGTTAAGGATTGCATGCTTATACGAGAAGCTTTTTCTGGAAAATTAAGTATAGGTGACGCTATTATTTTTGTGATAGAATGAGTTTCCTCGACGTATTTCATACTGGATACGGAAAAACCTCGTTTTCAGGTGGCTTGTTTGTTTGCACACATGAGATGCAAAAACTTTCTCCTCCACACCCAGTTAGTAAAAATTGTCATTTCGAAAACATCAAACTTGGAGCTTAGATTTCGATCAGGAATCGCGGAGTTTGATTATTGTTCTGTCGATTATAAATAGACTTTCAAACTAGTAATGTTGTATATGTTACCGGCAAAGTTTGAAATCCGTTATTCTATAGAATACCTAGGCATTTTATAGAATGCCGAAAACTGGCGCTCAGGTGTTGCCTCGTCATCTGACCATGGTTCAAAATTACGTGGTGTTGTCCTCGGATCTTTCCCTTTGGGATTGATCCCGGACCGTCACCAATAGCCCATTGTGTTGCTCCAGTGTGACGTTAATTGAAATACACACACACCCCGAAAACTGGCCGGCAATATTATGAAACGATTAATATATCACACATTTCCTAGGCATTCTATAGAATGCCAAATGACAAACCGGCAATGTATGAAATACATCTCCGATTCGTTTCGAATATCACGTGGCAAAGCACGTGATTTTTAGTCCTCTCAGGCTCAGAATTTGCCATTTGCATTTTGCGCTTTGTTCGGGAGTGTCAAAATACACGATTTTACTTAAATTTGTTCAAGAAAAAATTAGTTTTATACTATGCTGTATGAAAATGGAAGAGCAAGATATAGTGTTGGAGAAGGAATCACAGTCAATAGACATGCAACGACGATTCGAAGATGAACTGTCTAAGCTTCGAGTTAATGCTGCAAAAAACAGTTTGTTCCTAACCGAAACTACACTGCTGGCCACCCAAATTGCAACACCAAGAAAGACAAGAGATATCACAACAAAATTTATTTTGTAGATAACATGTTGACCAAGTATCAAATGATTAAATTTATAGACTTCTGTGAAGTGTGGTTCCTGCCAAAATCAGTAGCCAGAGTAGCCGCCATTGTTGGAGATCACCGCTGCCACACGCCTCGGCATTGATTCAAAGAGACTTTGGATGTGTTCTTGGGGTACAGCAGACCAAGCAGCTTCCACACGTTGCCAAAGTTTATCTGGTGTGGCAGCTCGAGATGTATTCTGGGTCAATCGTTGAGCAACCATGGACCACATGTTTTCTATCGGCGAAAGATCCGGATAGTGAGCTGGCCAGGGAAGCAATTCAATCTGGCGATTGACGAAGAACCCTTGGACAATGCGTGCCACGTGTGGTCGCGCATTATCCTGTTGAAATATGGCTGTGGGCAAGCCCTGAAGGTAAGGAAGGACAACTGGCTCCAACACCTCGGAGATGTAGCGCTGGCTGTTTAAAGTACCGGCAATGCGTACTAGAGGAGTGCGAGAGTGATATCCAATACCGCCCCATACCATAATACCCGGTGCAGGACCAGTGTGGCGGTGCATAACGCAGCTGTTCAGCATCCTCTCTCCACGGTGTCTCCAGACTCGAATCCGACCATCGTGGTGTTGCAGACAGAAGCGTGACTCGTCAGTAAAGACAATTTCATTCCATTCTGGCGTCCACATCCTTCTTTCATCGCACCATTGGCGGCGGAAACGTCTGTGGTTCTGCGTCAAGGGTAGACGAAGCAATGGACGTCTTGCGGACAGACTACTCTGCTGTAAACGGCGTCGAATGGTACGCGCAGACACTGGATGATGCGGTACAGACTGAATGTGCTGTGCTATGGTTCGTGATGTGGCTGAGCGATCCGTCACTGCCATACGCACAATATGCCTGTCATCACGTGAAGTAGTGCACTGAGGTGGATGCGATCGAACACGTCGGTCCGTCGTACCCTCCTGCATCCAACGATCACATATCCGCATTACAGTTGTTTGGTTTCGTCCAACACGACTACCGATTTCCCTGAAAGATAATCCACAATCTCGGTAGGCCTCTATCCTTCCTCTGTCGAATTCGGATACTTGATCAAAAGATGATCGCTGTTTTCTACGAGGCATAATTGATCGTTTTTTTTTAAAAAACCACAAGAAAAACACAATTGCTGTACTTGAAATCGTCGAAATCTCCAAGCCTTAAATAGCGCTTTGAAGTGTCGCCACAGGCGCGCGTGATGTGCGTCTGCGCTGAAATTCTAATAATTTGCATATCTCACTTCCGCTAATGCATGTTGTAAATTTCATATTATTTGCATGCTTCCTTCAGGGTGTTGCATTTACAGTGGCCAGCAGTGTACTTACCAGAAGCTATTTTTTAATGTGTGTATTTTTAGTAAAGTTCATTTAATGACCCTGTTTTGCTTTTTATAAGAAATAAAATTAAGTGCAATTCAAAATAAAATTATTTCCTTTCTTGGTGCAACAAGTAGGTTCATACTTTATTTTGTTTTCTTTAATAAGAAAGGCATAAATTTTGTTTTGAACAACTTTAATTTCTTTTACGTATTTTAAATAAAAGTTTTTTAATGGCACTCTCATTATTTTTCAAAATAACATTTCCATTTTTGAGGAATGAACCGTTTTTAAGTAATAGCCTTATCACGACCTTTTTTTCATACTTTTCCTAAATAGCATTTGTCATTCTATAAAATGCCTAGGTATTATATACAATGCCTAGGGAAAATATATAATGATTCTCCTATTTCTTACTTTGCCTAAAAACGCCGGGCATTTTATAAAATGCCTAGGTATTCTATATAATGCCGGCGTTTCAAACTTTGCCGGTAACATATACAATTTTGTGGCAACGCTTTTGGCGTGCTTTTATTCGCGAGTCGTGACAGGCAAAGACAACCACGCTTTATTTGATTATGACAACCACGCGATTATTTCAATCTCTTAATTTGTGTATATATAAATCGCTATCTTTTTTATTTAACAAACCTAAATAACTCTAGCTTGCTAGTATCAATGTGATATTTTCTAATACTCATATTCATAGCCAGCTTCCCCCCATTAAACTTAAAACTACTCAATTATTTAACTTGGACAAACTTCTATAACAATATTTCAGAAGTAGAAATTAGAATAATCAGCTGTGTTGATTTGTTTTCTATTTTTAAAATTACTCTCGTTAATTTTTAAAAAAATTATCCGCTAAGCTTAAAATGGTTTCTGCTAAGAAATTCTTCCTTGGCGACATAAAGAGCGCGCCAAAAGGTTGCCACAAAAAAGTATTTATAACAAAGCTGTACTACATATAATCGCCCTAACACTAAATATTTTCTTTGAAGAAGTTTTTAACACTTTTGCGTTACAGACCATGCCAAACCATCGCCCTCTGACAATTCAACGGAAACACATCCCGTTCTAACTGAATAGAAATCGCTTCTGTACAGGGGATTAGTATGGACATTGAAAAAGGACATCCCTCCGGCACAAGAGAGCAAACGACACACACTTGACCTCCCCTTTTAACGCCACCCCGGGAACTGAATGATTCATGAACGTTTACTGGGCCCCACGCGATTCACTTCTTAATTTCCATTCGCTGAAAGTTTAATACCGTCGTCCCCAGAGAGCGCTAAGCTCAATTCTATTTTTGGTCTCAAATTCCCTTCTTTCTGACGTAAAGGAAGAATGCAAGTTATCGAGTTGAGTGGAATTAAGACTGTTGATTATTAAGACAATTCAAAACGGGACAACTTGGTGATGAGGAAAGTTTTTACTGCTTGCTCGAAACATAAGGAATACGTATATTTCATGTGACTTTTACCACAGTTAGAAAACTGAATGCAGGCAGATTTGGAGGTAGGTATTCAGTTTAATTTCCGTCGCAATGAAGGAAAACACCAGGCCATTGGAGACGGTCCGAGATCAATCCTGAAGGGAAAGATTCGTAGCATCTTCGATGGAGATTGATGGATTGTCCTTTAAATTAATATTTACTACAGTAGGATTCACACTTTCGGTTGGCCGTGATATATAGTATAGCCTTGTTGGAGGAGTAACGGACACGGTTTGAAACTCGGTCCAATTAAATCCTGTACACAGGGACTGGTGTTCATTAAATTTGACGTGACCTCAAATGTCCTCACGTTGGCGTGATGTGGTAGTTTGGAGAGGGTGGTGCCAGATTCTGGTGTAGCCTCGTCATCTGACCTTGGTTCATAATATGAAGTGTTGACCTCGGATTTTTCCATTCGGGATTGATCCCCAAAGTCGCCAATAGCTCGTTGTGTTTCTCAATGGGAGATTAATTCATCTACCCCCACACACTTCCCGTTTTATAGGATTTTTTCACAAACAAGGTCTTAAATATTTCAGTAAGCATAGTGCTTTGATAAACATTGTTGTTGGGTTAGCAGAGTGAGTGGGAACAATGGTACAAACATTACTTTTATTTAACACGAATAATTAACAATAAAACAATACATATATAATAAACATGGAATCAGGGAGCCTACTTTTACAGACTCCCTCTGATAAGAAGTCAGCAGCAACTGAGGATGATGCAAGTGGTTAGTGACGTCGACAGTAATGACGTAATGGTGGGCGAACGTCAGACAGTAATACGTAGGGGAAGAAAAAATGAGTATTATTTCCAACAATTGTTTTCTGAAAATCGAATTTTTTTCAATTGATAGTGTTATTAATCTTTAAATTTACACTTTAAAATAAAAATGTGGGTTCCAAAAACTCAATGTTTAACGTGTTCTTCGATGTGAATTATTCCCTAAAAGATCCTAGTGTGCCATTCTAGGTTATTCTATTAGCCTATTTCGAAAAATAGCGCAATTTTATCAGTAAAACGGAGTTAAGCGATTTTTAAACATTCAAATGAGACGTTTCAGTTTTCTATGCACCACCGAAACAATCCTTTCCCCTCAATTTGATGCTTCTCTATCATTTCACAATAATTCTCACAAGCGATTTCTTTTCAAAAGATACTTCCCTGATTTCATGTATCATTTAACCTAGTCCGCAGAAGATGGGGTATGTCCAGAAACCCGACGGTTTGTCGACGACCCCGTGATGCTCACTCCAGTAACACCCTTTCTGATTCGTTCCAAAAATGGGAGGAATGCCTAGATAGACAGAAAGAAGTTGCTGTTGTTAGTCTCCACGTCTAGCTCCAGCTAGACCAAATCCACAAGTCCATTCTCCTGCACAAAATCATATAGCAAAAGAGGTTCAGAAAACAGGTCGTCTCGGGACAACCCCGGGCACTCGAGAATGTACTGGGAAGGGATGGTCAGACTGCCATTTAAGGCAAACAGGATGAATCTTGCGACCACAGCAAAATGTGAGACTCCTCAGACGGCCACTGAAAAAGCGGGAGAGCGCTGTCTGAATATGTCTATCGCAATTGATAGCAAGAGATCTTCGCAATACCAAGAGTGTACCGGGGGAACGATCCATGCCTTCTTATCAATATTTTTTCTGATGGAGTAAAGCTGAAGAAACGTCAATGAGTGTGTATCGGACAACACTCGAAAGAAGTAAGATGAGAGACTGAGCTACGGAATATCCTAAAAGAGCATGTCTCCCAACGTTGTGATACAGGTCCTGTATGCAGGATCAAACTCAGGGAACAGATGCTACCTAATGCTCCAAGTGGTTCCAAAGAGATATATCGTCCATCAACATCTGATCAATTTTGCTTGAGAAAATATCTTGTCATCGAGATATTACTCATTTTTCGATAATGACGAGATCAAGAACTGGTCAGTTTTCTTCTAATGATGATATATCACCTCCATCAAGATCGTCTAATGGTTTTGCTAATGATGAGATACCTCGTCAAGACAACCAACAGGAAGGACAAGATTAAATAAATAAATGCTGCACTGAATCCTATTAAATATTGAAGTTGTAATTATGTGGAAATATTTTGCTATACTGAAAAGCCCAACACACACACATGATATCGTATCAAGATAATTATCAGTGCTATTGAAGAAAATATTTACTGTCTGCCTACCATGAGAATTGCTCCAGACTCAAAGTCGGGCCTTGTCTGTAGAAACGAATCCTATCCTTTTATCAATGGGGAATTCTTGAAGAAATGTATTCAAGTGTTTCTCACATTGGCGCACTTAATGGCCATTCGGATATATATTTGTTACGATTTTATTTCATATTCTACTTTGTAAACTATCTCTTTTCTCAATCAACATTCTCGAAAAACTATAAATTGAAGTCATCTGCGAGAGACAACCCTATTCAAAATGAACGAACTCTGTTTCTATAGCGACCGCTACCACTCAGACTTGGTGTCTGGAACACTTCTCGTCAGTGGTAGAAAGATTTGCTTTTTCATGTTTTTCGAAAGTTTATTTGATTTATTAGTTTAGATATTTACCCGATTTATTACTTTAGATAGTTTACTTGATTTATTAGTCCTGATTTATTTTGCAGCTTGTTTATTTCTGTGCGGAATTTTTGATATTCAGTGAAATATTGTATTATCATTCATTCTGAAATATTACTGTTTATAAAATAATTTTTTTAAAAGTATCGGTAGGTATTTTAATTAACTTTGCAGTGCAACACAACGGGCTGTTGGCGACGGTCCGGGATCAAACCCGAAATTTAAAGTAGCGGAGAAATTATATTGTGGTACCATGAGTTAACATTAGCACATTCTCAACTCTATCATGGAATACCGACCCTACGAAGAGTTTACACTAAATTTCCCACAACGTGTAAGATGATTATATGTGGATCAGGAATATTATTTTGTAATGAAAAGCAGAAATTTAAAGTTATTTATTGTACAAGCAGGTGCTTCTTTTGGAAAAGGGCCACGGTAGCCCGGCGTTAATTAAATACCTACCTACCTTGGAAAAGTTTTACTGCAAGTGTTTTAGAGGCAAGAGACTGAATTTAAGTGTCGTTATTTTTAGGTGAAAAGTGGTTAAGCTAAAAAAAAATTTTTGCATTTCTAACAGACTCAATTTAAACCGGTTGCTTCAGTTCAAACTCCCTAACTGCCACAAATTGGACGATTTATATGATTTTGGGTTGTAATGGGTGAACTGCCAGACTTTTAGGCCAGACGTCATAGTGCGGTGTTTCTGGTTCCTTGATAAATACATTGTCACATTTTCTGACAATTTGGAAACATTAGTAATGAATCTTTTGACTGTCACCGAGATCTATATCAGTTAACCACCTGCAACATTCGCGACAAACAAACACAAAAAGTTAAGCTATCCCCGAGGGTCACCCCTATTTAAAATGAACGAGCTCTGTTTCTATAGCAACCGCTTCCACTCAGAATTGATGTGGGAATAGATTCTCGTAGTAGACAGGCAGTACCACATAGCTGAAACTCCTATTTACATTCGGACCGCGGCGCCCCAGTTGGAAGAGTTCGAATCCAACCAAACACCGTGGTGTACAAAGGGGGCTGGTGCACTTTAAATCTATTGTGGCCTCAAATGTCCTCACGTTGGCATGGTGTGGAAGTTTGGAGAGTGGGGTGCCAGCTCAGGTGTTGCCTAATGATCTGACCGTGGTTCAAAATTACATGGTGTTGCCCTCGGTTCTTTTCCTTCAGGATGGATTCCAGACCATCGCCAATAGCGTATGGCGTTGCTCCAGTGCGACGTTAATTAACTACTTACCTATTTACATCCCTTTGTCATGACGCTTGACGGTACTTCCTTTAGCTGACTGCTTTTATAGAAATATTTACTATTTATTAAACACTTTTAATTAAGATGTGGTAGGTAGGTATTTTAATTAACGTCACACTAGAGAACAACACAATGGACTATTCTGGGATCCATACCAAAGTGTACACGACGATCTTTGCTTGGATTCGAATTCACAACCAACCGGTTGCTAATCCGTTACTCTCCCAACCCGACTACCGTAATTCGGATGTGGAGAGAAGCTGTAAGTAGTAGGTACTCCGTAATTGATACATTCGTTCAGTTTTATGCAAAAACAAATACTTAATAACAAAGCGTTGTTTTATTACGTAAAAAAATTGAAGCGAATAATATTCTACCCACACTTTAGAATGTTAAAACCTACCAGGATTCAATTAATAAACAGCACATTTTCATTTATCTCGAAAGCTGTTAATACAATTTCCAGACACATTTTATTTCTTTAAGCTATCATCAAAGTCAAATACGTTCTCCATTTCCTATCAAGTGAAACACTCCTTTTGCAAATAAATCCCAGGTGTAATAACAAGAGGGGAAAAAGTCTAATTAATAATACGTTTGAGAAATAACAACTCTGGATATTTCCCAATTTAAAAGAGAAATTAGAATTCAGAGAGATGGGTATAATTGGGAGATTTGATTACAGCGCTTTCTTTCCCTTGTTCTTAATGAAGTGTTTTCGGGAAAACAAACATTACAGGAATTTGTGATATGCAGGACGGGGCTAATTAAGACAATGCGTCGTAAAAAGAACTTGTAGTTTCCTTTTGTAGGAAGTGAGGAATTTTACTTCTGAAGTTTTTGAATGAGTTGTTATGATTGGATTGTTTTTGTTGTATCTCGGTGTGTAATTAGTATTTCCCAGTTTTAATGATTTTCGATGTGATTTAATTTTAGTTCAATAGTTGTTTTTAAACAAATGAAAAATTCGATCATTTATTCCTTGATTTTCCGATGAGAAAAATCATTTTTATTAGCGTTTGATATCTTTAAAACTTTTTGTCTATTGTCTTCATTAATAAGATGTTTTCGATGTGATTTAATTTTATTTTAATAGTTATTTTTTAAACAAATGAAAAAATCTCTCGTTTGATATCTTTAACATTTTGTGTCTATTGTCTTCATTAATAATATGTTTTCGATGTGATTTAATTATATTTTAATAGTTATTTTTTAAACAAATGAAAAAGTCGATCGTTTATTCCTTGATTTTCCGATGAGAAAAATCATATTTACTAGCGTTTGATATCTTTAACATTTTGTGTCTATTAATAAGATGTTTTCGATGTGATTTAATTATATTTTAATAGTTATTTTTTAAACAAATGAAAAAGTCGATCGTTTGTTCTTTGATTTTCCGATGAGAAAAACCATTTTTATTAGCGTTTGATATCTTTAACATTTTTGTCTTCATTAATAATATGTTTTCGATGTGATTTAATTTTATTTTAATAGTTATTTTTTAAACAAATCAAAAAGTCGATCGTTTATTCCATGATTTTTTCCGATGAGAAAAATCATATTTACTAGCGTTTGATATCTTTAACATTTTGTGTCTATTGTCTTCATTAATAATATGTTTTCGATGTGATTTAATTATATTTTAATAGTTATTTTTTAAACAAATGAAAAAGTCGATCGTTTATTCCTTGATTTTCAGATGAGAAAAATCATATTTACTAGCGTTTGATATCTTTAACATTTTGTGTCTATTGTCTTCATTAATAATATGTTTTCGATGTGATTTAATTATATTTTAATAGTTATTTTTTAAACAAATGAAAAAGTCGATCGTTTATTCCTTGATTTTCCGATGAGAAAAATCATATTTACTAGCGTTTGATATCTTTAACATTTTGTGTCTATTGTCTTCATTAATAAGATGTTTTCGATGTGATTTAATTATATTTTAATAGTTATTTTTTAAACAAATGAAAAAGTCGATCGTTTATTCCTTGATTTTCCGATGAGAAAAACCATTTTTACTAGCGTTTGATATCTAACATTTTTTGTCTATTGTCTTGATTAATAAGATGTTTTCGATGTGATTTAATTTTATTTTAATAGCAGTTTTTTAAACAAATGAAAAAGTCAATCGTTTGTTCCTCGATTTTCCTATGAGAAAAACCATTTTTACTAGCGTTTGATATCTAACATTTTTTGTCTATTGTCTTGATTAATAAGATGTTTTCGATGTGATTTAATTTTATTTTAATAGCAGTTTTTTAAACAAATGAAAAAGTCGATCGTTTCTTCCTTAATTTTCGGATGAGAAAACTCACTACCGTTTGATATCTTTAACATTTTAGTGTCTTCATTAATAAGAGATTCCATTGTCTTCATTAATAAGAGAATTATCAGAACATTTAAACACACTTAGCGTTTTTATAAAATTAAAGGGGGCCGCGATGGCCCAGTTGGAAGAACAAGGGATTAGCAACCGGAGGGTTGTGAGTTCCAAACTAGGTCCAGCCAAACACAGTTTGTGTACGTGGGGGCTGGTACTAACCTGTTGTGGCCTCAAATGACCTCTCGTTGGCGAGGTGTGAAAGTTTGGAGAGTGGGGTGCCATCTCAGGTGTTGACCGTGATTCAAAATTATGTGGTGTTGTCCTTGAATCTTTCTCTTCGTGAATCTTTCTCCCGGACTCTCTCCAATAGCCCGTTGTGTTGCTCCAATGCGATGTTAATTAACTACCTACCTACCTAAAACTAAACTGTTTGACGTGACTCTGTGGGTTTGCTCATTGTCCTAGCAACATTCGAGGTGTGTGTAGCCCATTTGGAAGAATCGCGAATTAGCAACCGGAGGGTAGCAAGTTCGGAACTTGATCCAACCAAAGACTATCCTGAAAGTGGGGGCTGGTGCTCGTTAAATTTGTCGTGGCCTCATATGTAACCATGTTGGCGTGGTGTGGAGGTTTGAGAGTGGGGAGCCAGTTCAGCTTTTGAACTTCATCTGATCTTGATTCAAAATTATGAGGTCTTGTCCTCGCATTTTTCCCTTCAGGGTGGATAGAAACCGACGGCAATAGCCCGCTGCGCTACTATAGTGCGACTAAAATTCAATTGCCATGCGAGTTGTAGAAGATTCAGGTTCGAATCATGAAACCATCTGGTTGTATTTCTGTCTCGTGTATCAGTAAAACTTTCCTTGTGTGCATATGTCCATTTTCTTGACGTTGTCTCTTGTGTTTGGGATAACCTTGTCCAAATTTGAACTTTTAGCCGTAAAACCTGACTATAGTTTAATAAATTAAAAGTAAATTATAGTTTTTTAATTCATATAAAGTATTCTAAAAAACGGAGATTCAGGTGAAATATTAGTAAAGCATAAGTTTTTTTTCTCCCCACAGCTTCGTGTTTCACTCTTTCTTCACCCCAACTGTGTTTAACAATCATGTAAATGATATTATTGCATGAAATGTGTTCAATTAAGAATTAGTAATGTGTCGAATAATGTAAAAAATTATTTTCATGTTGAATAGTGTTTAGTATGTACTGTGATTTATTTGAATAATCATCATTGCTTATTGAAATACTTTATTCTGTTTAGTAAGAGATGACAAAGCCGACAAAAGTGCCTTTTCCTTTCGTATTTACGTGTAGAATGTCCTAATATTTCTACCCAATGATATAGAGTGTGAACATTTTGAAAATTTTTATCGTACAAGGACACTGATGAAGAATACTTCCTCGACATTCCAGTCTCTCTTTAGATTTAGTTTGTCTTTAGATTTAGTTTGTCTTTGTACTTACTGCTTATGAAAGAGTTTTGAATGAACGAAATTCTGCAAACACTAATCACAAACACACACGAATTTGACGTTAAGAATGATTATAGAAAACTTCATCCCATGCAACACAACAAACGTATTTTTCAATTTTTCAGAATGTTTGCTATAATTCAGTTGCTCACAATGAACAGACACATTTACGAGTATAAGGAGCCCATTTCTAAACTACTTACAGTAATGATCTCTTTGGTACTGCACGTCCAAATTGCACATCCAAGTTCCTGAATTCTACACTATTTTTGTCACGTTAATTTAATAGAAATAGAATGAGAAAAGCAAGGACCTGAGTGTTTCAAATCTACTCATTGATTTTAGAAATTGTTTAAAGATGTGTCTATGATGTGGTACATGGTTCATCCCCAAAACTTGCACTACTGTGTTTTTCTTTTTGTCACCACGTATAGAAATTTTGGATATAAATTGTGAAATGTTTCAGTATATTATGCTTTGGTAAACATAAAAACTTAAGGATCGTCACGAAGTAGAGAAGCAATGAAAACTTTTATGAAGGAGTAAGGAAAGATTTTGAAGTCTTTATACTAGATGTCTTTTACTTTCATTAACCATCTATTTGACATTCGTAAAATAATATGGTATTGGATTTGTGCATCAAGTGAATAGCTATCATATTTTCTTTTGAAATGCTATTTTGTACTTTGTTTCTTTGTATATTTTGTGTTGTTGAAAATTAGTGAAAGCCTTGGATATGAAACGACTCCCAAAAATAACCTCATAAGTACAATTCTCACCACAGATAAGTCCCTTGACGTTCTCCTTTTTTCCCAGTCTTATTCTCTCCGCTAGCCATATGGTCAATATATCTTGCCACCTCCTTTCACCTTTGAACTCCCGCCATCTCACTAAACTTGACATCCGACGGACCCACTCACTCGAAATATTTATCTCTTTCTTTCACATCGATGGTGCAAGATCAACTTATTCGTGAACACACTGACTTTCTACCAATGAACTTTCCTCAGAGATCCCCTGGTCCAATAATCTTTCTCTCTATTCTAATCCCCTAGCGAGTGCATTTTAAACTATTCATTTTTTCACTACTCCCCGAGAATAAGGAGTTCAGAGCCGTCCCTAACACCCAACAACCTCCACGTGTTATGATAATGTCACAAATTGTATGTATATATACGTATATATGTATATATGTATGTGTCTGTGTCTGTCTGTCTGTCTGTATCTGTCTCTGTCTGCGTATGTGTGTATGTGTCTGTCTGTATCTGTCTCTGTCTGCGTATGTGTGTATGTGTCTGTCTGTATCTGTCTCTGTCTGCGTATGTGTGTATGTGTCTGTCTGTCTCTGTCTGTCTGTGTATGTGTGTGTCTGTCTGTCTATATATATATATATATATAATAATAAGTAAAACTACCCTAAGAATAGAATAGAATTTTATTTGGTTTCTCCTTTTTGATTTGTGGTGATGGTCTATATATATATATATATATATATATATATATATATATATATATATATATATATATATATATATATATATATATATATATATATATATATATATATATGGGGGGGGCGCTGTCTAGGGTGTTAAGAAGTGATACGGAGATTAGGACTAACACAATAACACAACATTTAATTTCTCTACCAAAAACTATGTTCACCAACGGTTATAAAAAATGATGTAACAGCCTACACGCGCTGCTACTTGAGTAAATTGTCTAAAAACTGCGCTCGCTCTACCACCTGCGCGTGGAAGCCTTCAGTGACTGGATTTCAGCGGACACCTTTCCGCTCCGCTCTTTCCTCTTTTTCCTCTCGGTCAACACCTGCACGTGTGCTCAAGTCGATCATCAGCACCATCTGACGGGGAAGCTTGTGGACACTCCGATTCCACATATATATAGTATATACAGGGTGAGTCTAAACTAATAATACAAACTTCAGGGGGTGATAGAACACAACGAAACAAACACTTTTCACCATAGAATGTAAGGTCGCAAGTATATAACGGTTGGCCGCTGGAGAGCGCTTTCCATTTCGACACAAACACACGGGTCCGATGCAAGTTGGAAAGGAGAAGAGGCATGAAATATGGAAACAACGCTTTAATGTCAAACAAACATCAATAACTGCTTGACAAAACGAAATAATACAATTAGATTTGCATAAATTAAAGATAAGTACAAGGAACAACGGGTAAGAAAGAAATGACATGTACAAAACATGAGAAATTTTTCACATGGAAATGAAACGACATGTACAAATATCAGTCGGTAAGTACAACGCAAATGCACAATTACAGAAGCTGTCAAATGGCGACACCTGATGCAGGCCTCTCATCGCCGACGTAACGCTTTTATTCAAGCGTTTGACTGAGCTCTCTAGCGGCCAATCGCTGCACTTGCGACCATACATTCTATGGTGAAAAGTATTTCGTTGTCTTCTATCACCCCCTGAAGTTTGTATTATTAATTTAGACTCACCCTGTATATATAACACTACCGCTTGCTGTGATACGCATCGGACTCGTTTCGCTCATGTGATAGAAGTTTTTAATCTTGCCAGGCAATTAGATTTGGAAGCCAATGATGTTGATGTCTACGAGCTGTTGGATTCACATAGACAGGAGCTGACAATTGATGAACTCATAGAGATGCGTGAACAAAACGTTACTGAAGTATCCGACACTTCAGACCCAGTTCCACCAGAAAAGGCCAATTGCAAGCTTGACTGGTCTCAGCTCAATTGAATAGGGCTTACAAATTTTAGAAAACAGACTCCAACGAAGAACGCATTATAGATACAAAGCAAGGAGGGGGTAATTTCAATTAACGTCACACTGGAGCAACACAACGGGCTATTACAAAGCAAGGAATAATATAATTAATAGCTTGCTACGAAGAAATTCTGTTTGAAAAAAAGAAGGCATTGTGTCGTCAGACGAATTGGTTAGATTTTATGAAGCCATCAACATGGAAGTAACTTTTTTACGTAATTCATTTATTTTTAATATTTTGTATTAATATGCATAAAGAACTGCAATTTTATTAAATATTTTTTCTAAACTAGTGTTTTTGTTAGTCCTTGGTCCCAATTAAACAAAATTTGTATGTATTTATATGCAAAGTTGTACCCCGACTTACTCGAATTCGACTTAAGCGATTTTCGTCGGACCCACCTATCGCGTAACTTCGAGGTCTCATAATAGGTTTATATCAGAGTGTAAGCTCTACTTTAAACTTTTTTATTAAACACTTCTAGTATTATAACTAAAATATTTCCAAATGAATATAACCTTGCTTGTCATAAAGGCTGCGCATCCCAGTTTGGTCCTAGGAAATTAGGATTGCTAAAAATATGTGAATTTAAGTACCTGAAACCAATGAAACATTTTAAGATTACACAATCTAATGCTAATTGAGTATATTTTAACAGTTTTGAGGGATAAGAAATAATTTTTTACAATCGTTAACCTGTAAAACGAAATTCGGAGTGTTTTCCAACATTGCTTGGGGCGCCGTCGTGGCTCAGTGGGTATGACCACTGCGCTAGCAACCTTCGAGTTGTAGGTGGCGCAAGTTCGATATTCCTGTCAGATGCATTCCTCCCTGGGTGTATTTCTCACTTCTGTGTCAGTTAAACTTTCATTGCGTGTGTGTCTATTGATACTGTATGTCTTGTGTCTGGCGCAGAATGGCCAAAATATGGCGCTTGCGCCGTAAAACTCCAAAACCAACTAACATTGAGATTTTTCGAAAAAATTTGAAATAAAAGGGACGTGTTTACTACGTGCACACGCGGGAACAACTTCTATTTTTGCAAAACTCTTCTAGAAAATTTTATACATCTACACCATGATTGAAAAATTTGTATTTACTTTTTTCTTTCAAGAAAGCGAAATGCACGTGTTTTTATAAAATTTCGTCTACTCAATTCTTTGCGACCTTATTAACGTTCAAACTTAAAAATTAAATGAATTATGGTCGAATTTTGACCACTGGGCGACCACTAGTAAGAATTAATTTGAATTTTTTTGCCATTCCGTTGTATGTCGTTTAAATTCGCAAACACTTCAACAATTGTAAAACCGAAGGAATTGTATATTTGAATGTGGTTCGCAAAAAAAATATTCTCAGGAAGGGTAATTTTTTAGTAGAGTAAAACTGAAATTAAAATTATATATACTAATGTCCAAAAGTTAAGCATAATTCGTAAAATGCGAAAAAATCGGAGTAAATATAGATACAATAGTTCAAAATCACTTGTGGAGAATCGTGGGACGAAGGTAAAACATTGTGCATATGCAAAAGAATTCAGTCGACATCGACATGCGCAAAGCACGTCGGAACGAGTATAAACGGCCTCGAGCGGCATGGACAGTTTAGACAGAAATTTCGCAATTGCTGTGGTACGGAGCGTTGTCAACAATCAATAAGGACGAAAGATGTCACAAAGATGCCAACTGGACATGTTTGTGAAGGGACGAATTATTGGAATGCTAGAATCCGGTCGATCCCAAACCGAAGCGTCTCGAATTCTGAATGTGTCTCAGTGTGTGTTCTCCAGACTGGAAGGGGCTGTGTTTCCTTTTGTCTCCTTCGAGTTGGTGATGGAAGTCCCCTCCCCTCCTCCCACAAAAAACTCTAAACCTGAAGGTGAGTTGCTAGGAGGTGGGTCTTGGGAACAAAAAAGGAAAGTGATACACAAGAAAGAAGGGGCCCCGGTAGCCCTGTTTGAAGGCATCCGGAGCATCCTGAGGGTTGTGAGTTCTAATCCAGCGAAAGGCCGTCGTGTACAAAGAAGGCTGGTGCACGTTAAATCTGTCGTGGCCTCAAATGTCCTCACGTTGGCGTGGTGTGGAAGTTTGGAGAGTGGGGTGCCAGCTCAGGTGTTGCCTCGTCATCTGACCGCGGTTCAAAATTACGTGGTGTTGTCCTCGGACTTTCCCTCTGGGATTGATCCCGGACCGTCACCAATAGCCCGTTGTGTTGCTCCAGTGTGACGTTAATTGAAAATACCAAATACCAAATACCACGATTTGGGATGCCGTCGATAAAACATAATCTTCATAGTACCTAAATTGGCTTGTTTGGGGGGGGGGTATTTCAATTAACGTCACACTGGAGCAACACAATGGGCTATTGGTGACGGTCCGGGATCAATCCCAAAGGGAAAGATCCGAGGACAACACCACGTAATCTTGAACCACGGTCAGATGACGATGGCTTGTTTGGGATACGAGCTATAAACTAATATAATGGCTAAAAAGTCTAAAATTGACATTTAAACCAAGAAATAATCTTTCTTTTGGATGAATTTGCAGTGTTTGTCACTTAAATAATCAAATGCATCGATTTCGATATTGTACCTCCTTAATCTTTGAGATATCATGTAAGGAATAACGAATTCCTTTGTGCCTGTTTGAGTATGGTTGATTCCAGTAAATTGAAGGATCTTCTGGTGAGACTTGATTGGTTTATTGATTTTAGGATATATTTGGTATTCGAAGATTAATCTGTGACGAGACAAGAGTACCAGACTTTAAAATAATGGAGAAAAGTAGCGCCTTTTTTGTAGAAAAATGGAGAATAATTCTTAAGCTGGAGTGGCAAGAAAATATTTTCGATGGACTTTGCTCATCTTGATTATTCACCTTTCTTCAGAACTGAAGTTAGTTTTTTATTCTGTAGAATGCAATAGCTTTACTGAGAATTTATCTTTGTATTGTAGAAAATAACTTGAGTCCCGACGACTAGAAGCTGAGTTCCAAACTTTACCTTTCACCTTACGTTACCTTGGTTACATTTTGACGATTTCCCGTTTTCACCTGTTATCACGTGACATAAAATCTGGGAAGAAAGAAACTCGGCAAGTAAGATGAATTAGAGCAGAGGTTCCCAACCTTTTATTTACCTATCTATCATCTTTTAAATTTCGTAGTATTTAAGTTGATTAATATATAGAATGGGTGCGACATGTTAAACCATTTTGTTTACGAGATATCTACAAAAAAATTTACATTGTCCTATAAGGACTGCCTTGTGGAGCCTTTCCTGCCAAGCTAAATATAGGTGGAAGTAGAGTTTTTTGGCGGAAGTTGCCTCCTTAACGTAATCCAGATAAGACGTCGGGACCGCAATAACCCGGTTGGAAGAACGGATTAGTAACCCGAGGATTCGAAACTCAATCCAACCAAAGACCGTCGTATAGGTGGGGGCTGGTGCACGCCAAATCTGTCGGAGCCTCAAATGTCATCACATTGGGGTGATGTATAGGTTTGGAATGGAGTGCCATCTCAGGCTTGACCTTGTTATCTAATCGTGGTTCAAAACTACGAGGTGATATCCTCGCTTCTTCCCCTTCGGGATGGATCCCAGACCATCCATAATAGCCCGTTGTGTTACTCCAGTGCGACGTAATTCAACTACTATGCGAGTTGTACGAGGTTCAGGTTCGATTTCTGTAACTTAATATAGGTGTATTTCTTTCTTGGTGTTTGGTATTTTTAATTAACGTCACATTGGAGCAACACAACGGGCTATTGGTGACGGTCCGGGATCAATCCCAAAGGGAAAGATCGAGGACAACACCACGTAATTTTGAACCACACTCTCCAAACTTCCACACCATACCAACGTGAGGACATTTGAGGCCATGACGCATTTAACGTGCACCAGCCCCCTTTGTTCACGGCTGGGGGGGGGATTTCAATTAACGTCACACTGGAGCAACACAATGGGCTATTGGTGACGGTCCGGGATCAATCCCAAAGGGAAAGATCCGAGGACAATACCACGTAATTTTGAACCACGGTCAGATGACGAGGCAACACCTGAGCTGGCACCCCACTCTCCAAACTTCCACACCACGCCAACGTGAGGACATTTGAGGCCACGACAGATTTAACGTGCACCAGCCCTCTTTGTACATGACGGTGTTTGGCTGGATTCGAACTCGCAACCCTTCGGTTGCAAGTCCGTTACTCTTCCAACCGGGCCACAGCGGTCCCTTGTTCACGGCTGGATTCGAACTCACAATCCTCCAGTTGCTAGTCCGTTCTTTCTAGCGTATCACTTTCCTTTCGTAAAAGGCCGCGGCCCGGTTGGAAGAGTAACGGTTTAGCAATAGGAGGGTTGCTAGTTCGAATGCAACCAAGAGACCTTCCTGTACAAAGGGGGCTCTGACACGTTAAAGTTATCGTGGCCTCAAGTGGCCTCACGTTGGCGTGGTGTGGAAGTTTGGAGAGTGGGGTGCCAGCTCAGGTATTGCCTCGTCATCTGCCCATGGTTCAAAATTACGTGGTGTTTTCCTCGATCTTTCCCTTCGGGATTGATCCCGTACCGTCGTCAGTAGCCCATTGAGTTGCTCTAGTGCGACGTTAATTAATTAACATTGTCATTACGTTTAGTGCAATGTCCATTCACGAGACGTTGTCTGTCGCGTGTTTAGGATGTGTTAGCGTAACATGGCCCATCAGAAATAATAACCTACCTAAAATCATATGTTACTTCACATACAAATGATTTCACAGACAATCAGGCGAAATATTAGTAAAACATATTATTTCGTTTTCATTGGATTTCGGGCCGCGGTGGCCCGGTTGGAAGAGTAACGAACTAGCAACCGAAGGGTTGCGAGTTCGAATCCAGCCAAACACCGTCGTGTACAAAGGGGGCTGGTGCACGTTAAATCTGTCGTGGCCTCAAATGTCCTCACGTTGGCGTGGTGTGGAAGTTTGGAGAGTGGGGTGCCAGCTCAGGTGTTGCCTCGTCATCTGACCATGGTTCAAAATTACGTGGTGTTGTCCTCGGATCTTTCCCTTTGGGATTGATTCCGGACCGTCACCAATAGCCCATTGTGTTGCTCCAGTGTGACGTTAATTGAAATACCCCCCCTTCATTGGATTTCTGAAAGAAACGAAAGAAAAATATTACTTTAAAAATCATGCCATAAGGTAGGTATTTTAATTAACGTTGCACTGGAGTAAACACAACGGGCTTTTGGTGACGGTTCGGGATAAATCCCAAAGGAAAAGGTCCGAGGATAACACTGCGTAATTTTGAACTTCGGTCAGATGACGAGATTGATTCTGGAAGAAACTGGATTCAAAGGAGAAAGCTTGGAAAACGTTTCGCTTCGATAAGCTTTTTTGAAAGAAAAAGGGTGAAATCTCACTTTTGCTATCATGGCGTAAGGATATAAGTTGCTAGAAGTTTTGCAAAAAACATTCGTCTCACGTGTACATGCCAAGAGCAGAAGCTGTGTGATCTCTCTCACACCTTTGCCATACTTAGGAAAACAAATAATACAAAAATATGCCAACAAATTAATTAAAATATTTCTAGATTAAATTTTAAAATCTGGGCTTCGGTTACATTCAGTCACCTTTAGGACTACCTGTGTGCCAAATTTCGTGGCTGTAAGCGCTATAGATTCGTCTGGACACCGCACACACATAGACACAAGCACTTCCTTTTATAATACGTGGTTCAAAATTACGTGGTGTTGTCCTCGGATCTTTCTCTTTGGGATTGATCCCGGACCGTCACCAATAGCCCATTGTGTTGCTCCAGTGTGACGTTAATTGAAATACCCCCCCTTTTATAATATTAGGGCCGCGGTGGCCCGGTTGGAAGAGTAACGAACTAGCAACCGAAGGGTTGCGAGTTCGAATCCAGCCAAACACCGTCGTGTACAAAGGGGGCTGGTGCACGTTAAATCTGTCGTGGCCTCAAATGTCCTCACGTTGGCGTGGTGTGGAAGTTTGGAGAGTGGGGTGCCAGCTCAGGTGTTGCCTCGTCATCTGACCGTGGTTCAAAATTACGTGGTGTTGTCCTCGGATCTTTCCCTTTGGGATTGATCCCGGACCGTCACCAATAGCCCGTTGTGTTGCTCCAGTGTGACGTTAATTGAAATACCCCCCCCCTAAATATATATCCTTCGGGTTTGATCTTGAACCGTCAGCAATAGCGCGTTGTGTATTTCCAATGCGACGTTAATTAAATACCTACGTTCTAATGATTGGACCTGAACTAACAGATATACACTATTCCTTTCCACTCATGAGAAACAGAATAGTATACAAGAAAACTGAATTTTTGAAACCTTTCCTTAAGCCTCAACACTCAAATCTCTAGAAAGTTTTCCTTTTAAGATAACTTTTATATCCTAGTTCAAGCCGGCGTTGTAAACTGTTACTTTCAAGGTTGGTTGTTTGGAATTTTATAGCGCAAGTATCATTTTTGCTAAGCCAAAGGTTGAATGAACCTTCTAGTGAAGAATATTTCGTTTGTCCTTTTAGATGGCGACGTCTGTGTTGTTTGGCATAGCTTTGTGAAATATGGGTCTTTCGCCGTAAAACCCAATCAATCTTAAATTAAACGTTTCTTTCTGTGCAATGATTCTGCAGAGGGCTCAGCAGGAGAAATTTTAGAAAGCACGTTTCGTTTTAATTGGCTGCTTTGAAAGGCAAAAGTAAGATATCTTACTTTATCTATCATGGCATAAGGATATAAAAGGATCTAAGTTTTGAAAAAAAAATAAAAATCGTTCCTACGTGTGCAAATATTGAACAGGTCCATTTTAATTTAAGCAAATTTTTAAAAACACTCCGAATTTCGTTCTACAGGTTAACGATTGTATAAAGCTTTAAATTTTATCCCTCAAAACTATTACAAAACATTCAATTAGCACTAGATTGAGTGATAGTAAAATGTTTCATTAGTTTCAGGTACTTAATTGCACTTATTTTAGCACCTCTAAACTTTCTAAGACCAAACTGGAATACATAACCTTCATGACAAGCAAGGTTATGCTTAATTAGAAGCGCTTTAAAATCAATACAGATAGGTTTAACACAAACATACATTCTGATGCCAAGTCTATTAAGAGACAACACGAGAATCGCAATAGGAAAACGTTAGTTAGAAATAGAATCAAAACGGTCAAACAACCATTCGATCCTTTACAGGAGTATTCAAGTTGCAAGAAACCTGAATTGAAACCTCAGAATTAAAACCCTTAACAAGATTTCTTTATATAAATATGTTTTTTAATTTACAAACTGGTAGGTAAAAAGTTATTTTGTCTCAAATGATATAAAATCATACAGCACCAAAGTTTACTTAAGATTAAATACTTTCTGTTTGCAAAAAACACTAATGCTAGAAAAAAGCAACAATCTCACTGGCTTGTTGAAGGGCTGTCGTGGCTCAGTGGATATGTCCTATAACGCTAGCAACCTTCGAGTTGTAGGCGGCGCAGGTTCGATTTCTGTCAGGTGCATTCCTCAATGGGTGTATTTCTCTCTTCTGTGTCAGTAAAACTTACAGTGTGTGTGCCTATTATTTGATATTATGTGCCTGGCCCAGGATGGCCAAATATGGACCTTGCGCCATAAAACTCCAACAAACCAATCTGGCTTGTTGGTTGGAGGATCCAAATCAGTGTTGACAAATGTCAAGCGGTTCATGTTCACTAAAAAGCGAAATCTATCACAAGTTGTTCGGAGAGAATATTCCCTGGTCCCCAGCTGGTATATACTTCGGTGTCACTTTAGACAACCACTTAACATGGAATAGACGCCATCTCGTCCCTTAGATCTAAATTTCTAGCTGCACGTAATATTGTATCCCCTTAATTGCTAGAAATTCGGAAATATCGATATATCATAAAATGCTCATATATAGAGCTATGCTCCACATAGTGGTTACTTACGTCTGTCAGGTCTAGGGAAATGCAGCCAAGACTCTCGTAAATAAACTTGAAGCACTCCAAAATTCTACATTTCGTATCATCATGGAAGAATTTTTAGGCAAAATTAGCCAATCTTTTTCCGGTCTCTTCGTTGCAAAGAAAACTTAGCTGCATCGCAGCATATGACCATCTTACCAATTAACCAAAACAGATCAAGAGACATTAGGAATTATGCTAAAAATGTAAAAAATAACTTATATTCATACTTTTGATTAAAAAATAATTTTTTTATCAATCTAAATTCTTTTTAGAAAATCATGTAGCATTCCCAAGTCTTTTAACTAATTCATAATTTTAATACTACTTTTAAACGCATTAGATACAGGTATTCTGAACTCTGATATTTTCCGAGATCTCACTGGCATGATAAGCTTGCCTACCGATGTAACGTCTTCTACAGCACCAACAGCAACTGCACCACCCTTCATAATCTGCCATCCAAAACTGCTACACCGTTGTCGATAACTTAAATGTATTCGGAACACAAGGACTTTGTTACCTGGAGACAATGGGCGTCAGACCCAGGAGCTCCATGGAAAATTCACTCTCTCCAACCAACCCTTTAATGTCAACAGTTTATATTTCAATTTTGTCTGTTCAGTATTTGAATCACAACGTGATGGCGGTTTCATTTCCTGTGTTTCAAAATGTGTTTGGGTTCTTCGATACATAAAACTGAATTCCAGCAAAGTTCATCGATCGGATAAAAATTATTTTCTAAGCTGAAAAACACTTTTATTTTAGAATTACGAAATCCCTGGTGCAGAGTCCGCCACAAACTTATCCACTACTTTTTAAAATTTAAAGTATTTATGTTGATCGATATATACGGGTACTTCATGTTAAAATATTATGTTTACGAGATACCGACCAATATTACATAGTCATCAGGTGGACTGCCTTGTGAAGCCTTTCCTGCCAAGCAAAATATATGTGGAGGTAGTTTTTTGGCGGAAGCTTTTTGTCTTTTAACGTACTCCAGATAAGACGTCGGGACCGCAGTAAACAGGTTAGAAGAGCAACGGATAAGAAACCGGAGGATTCGAAACTCGATGCAATCAAAGACGGTCGTATACGTGGGGGCTCGTGCACTTTAAATCTACAGTGGCCTCAAATGTCCACACGTTGGGGTGATGCGTGGGTTTGGAGTGGAGTGCCAGCTTAGGTCTGACCTTGTCGTCTAACCATGGTTCAAAATTACGAGTTCATGTCCTCGCTTTTTTACCTTCGGGATGGATATCAGACCGTCGCTAATCACCCGTTGTGTTACTCCAAGGCAACGTAATTCAAATACCATGAGAGTTGTACGAGGTTCAGGTTCGATTTCTGTAACTTAATATAGGGGTATTTCTTTCTTGGTGTTTGGTATTTTTAATTAACGTCACATTGGAGCAACACAACGGGCTATTGGTGACGGTCCGGGATCAATCACAAAGCGAAAGATCCGAGGACAACACCACGTAATTTTGAACCACGGTCAGATGACGAGGCAACACCTGAGCTGGCACCCCACTCTCCAAACTTCCACACCACGCCAACGTGAGGACATTTGAGGCCACGACAGATTTAACGTGCACCAGCCCCCTTTGTACACGACGGTGTTTGGCTGGATTCGAACTCGCAACCCTTCGGTTGCTAGTCCGTTGCTCTTCCAACCGGGCCACCGCGGCCCTTAGTACAGGTATTAATTGATAAAATATTTTGTTGACGAGAGAGTTTTGGGGGCCAATTTTATATAGTCGTATACGATAGCCTGCCTTGCGGAGCCTTTCCTAAAAAGATAAAGGGCCGTGGTTGCCCGGTTCTCTCTAGGAAGAGTAACAGATTAGCAACCGGTGTAGTAACCTGACCAGACTTTTTGCTGAGAAGCCTTTCGGAGTTGATCCTACACCGTCACCAGTGGACTGTTTATATTTTTCGACACAGGTGAGGCGCACAAATCTGTTGCTCTTCGAGATGTATATACGTTCTTCGAGAGGTGAAAGCAGACGCTCTTGAGATCGGTTCAAGTGCAGAACATTAAAACCTTTTGAGGAATATCTATGCTTCTTCGTTTGAAATGTCGGGAGCCATATGTAAGTTTCTACTATTAAATTTTTTGGATATATTTATCTGTACTTTATTCTCTCCAAAAGTAACTAGGAAACAAATTCCAAGTATTAAGAAGCAGATAAAAAGTTCTGGTAGTTTTTAAAGGTTGACGATCTGCTATAACCTGAGGGTTGCGATTTCGAATCCAACCAAAGAACGCCGTGTGTGTGTAAAAAGGGGGCTGGTACTCGTTAAATCCGTCTTGGCCTCTAATGTACTCACGTTGGTGTGGTGTGGAAGTTTGCAGAGTGGAGTGCAAGCTCAGATGCTGCCTCGTCATATGACCGTGTATCAAGAATACGTGTGGCTGTCCTCAGATCTTTCCCTTTGGGTTTGCTCCCGGACCATTGGCCATTAACCCGTTACATTGCTCCAGTGGGACGTTAATTGAAAAACCTACTCTGGAAATATCGGAGCACACCACGTAATTCAGAACTGCGGTCATGACGAGGTCAACACTTGAGCTAACGAAGCAAGGATGTAGTTGTGTAATATGGTGTAATATGGTCCTTGCGCCGAAAAGCCCAATGAAACTCAAATTAAACGTTTCCTGTATAGTGATTCTGCAAAAGGCTTAGCTAGCAAAATGTCAGAAAACACGTTAGCTTCAAAGGCCTTTTTAGAAAGAAAGAGAGATCTTATATGATTATTGAATGAAACAACACAGCTGTCAATATACTGCGTAACTGAACCAGAATAACGCTATCATATTACAACATAACAGAATAAAGATAGTCAGTCAAACACTCGATCCTTTTCACGAACGAACTTCCATTGGTGGAATTTGTATTGATGCTCAGCAAATCGAAGAAACATATATCTGTTTTTTCAATTTACTGAGTGGTGAGTAAAAATATGTTTTGATTTGGCTCTGCGGATATTTTTTTCAAGTGATATCAAAGCCTACAGCACCAAAGTTTTCTTGAATTTAAATGTAGTGATGGGACGAAAATGAGTGATTCAATCAATTGAATCTCAGATTGAATCGTGAAGATGTTTAAATTGAACGAATCGATCAAACGACTCCATTCAAAATGAACCGAACTATCGACTCTACTATTAATAAGATCAGTAGTCGAAGGGTATAAGTTTTCATTGTAAGGCTACCATATTTTTAAGTTTCGCGATGGTTTTCTTTAAAAGTAATTGAATAAGTTCTAAGATAAATACGCTTTACGGCAAAGCATACCATTGAGCATAAGAATGTCTCTCCAATAGCCAATAGGATCCAACTGATTCGAATCGGATCATTTGACTCATCGGATCATGCAATTCATCGAATCATTTGGGAATCGAAACTTTGAGATATGTATTTTTAGTAGTTTTCTCTCGATTCGGTACGAGGGGAAGCACTTTCGTTTATTTTTTTTCATTAATTTTTTTCTTTTCACAATTTCTTATCATGTAAACTATTTCAATCATTGCACTAATAAATATAGTATTCAAAATGTGTCAGTATAGAAAATGATTAAATTAGCATTTTACACTTTAATTTTAAATTAATACGGATGGATATAAATATTTTCTTAATACTACTCAATAGAAATATTTTGATGCTATAACGTCATCTATCAAGCAAAAAAGAAATGTATCTAAAAAAACCTTAGATAGTTAAGTTCCAAGGGGCGCTATATACAATTTGGGGGAGGTGTGAGACCACAAAGTCCTCTATCAAACAAAAAGAACATTTTTCAGTTACAGATTCAACACACATTTATAGCGTTTCAATGCTGTTTTCTTTAGTCGTCATTATTTTATCCAGGACCAAATATGTTGGTAGTTGAATTTACGCTACTCCGGAGGAACACGATGGATTGTTGGAGATGGCCGAACTAGGAATCACGATCAGATTGTGTTATAGTTTTTCTAATATTAATGAGAGAATGATAGAGAGTAAAAACGAACAAAGAAGGGATTTTATTTATTGTAAAATAGAAAGTTTATAAAATTATGAAACATAATTACCATATTTTCATTACGTTAATTTTAAAAATTTCAAAAATAAATTAAAATTTTATTTTAAATTTTATTACTAAAAGTGATTTCCTAGTTTTAATCGTAAGATTAATATGTAAGGTTGTTTTACAATTAATTACATTTTCTTTAGGATGAGTTTTCAGGAGACTTCACTCAAACATTAAGGGCTTTCACCTAAATTGCGAAGTAAAAATAATATTTAATTACATTATTTCCTTCTCCCTGAATCGGAAAGAGGAACAGAGAGAATCAAATCCTTTTGATTTCACGAACTGAAAGAAGTTTAAAATCATTTAAATAAAACAAGTAATTTGTAAAATTTTAAAGGTGCAAAATAAAAATATTAATTGATTATACTATTAAAAATACTATTTATGGGCATATGCTATCGAGACAAACCTTGTTCAATCCAAATCGCTCTGTTCAACAGACTGGTTTCAAGTCCTAATAGTGATTCGAAGTCCACTTTATAAGACGTACACCCAAGATTTAGTAAAAAAATGACAGTAGAACAACAAACAAACCATCACAGATTCGAACAATTGGTTTAGTCAAAATAGCGTATAAATTCGATGTTGAAAGAAGCAGGATCGTAGCTGAGAATTGTGGCTCCTGCGCCTTTTTCATCTCTTCGACAGAAAAGTTCGGAGAATATTTTTGACTTTGCTTATTATTTTCATCGATTGTCAATCATCTCTCTGGTGGATAATCTATGACCAGCCACCAATACACAAGCCTTAGGTAGGACTATTAAATGTTAAAATTAAACGTTCCTCCGAACGACTTTTGAAATAGTTATCCTCGCCCCCTGAAAGATGAAGTAAAATTTATAAAGTAAGAAAACTTACAAAAATACAACACAATTCGTCGTTTTTCAGACAGAATGCAACAAAACAAGTTTAACCAACCATAAGTTCTCACTTGACGAATGGTGAGAAACAAGGCCTGTGGAAACTATCTCCATCTCACAAATGGATTTGAAGCCGAGATCCACCCAACAAGCCAAAGAAACAAGGCACAATTCGAAGATTTACCAATAGATGGCAATGCATGTACCGGAAGAGTAACATGAATTATATACGGTCAGACTCTTCAACAAATCTTTTTACTAGCTCCTTTCAAATGAATCGAATCATCCAAGAGAATCGATACGCCGATCACTAATCACCATCACCAAGCACATTTAATTTAAATGTACTTGGGTTCTTCAATACCGTTAAACTGATTGCCAATAAAGTTTCATCGATCAGATAACAATTATTTTCAAAGGTGAAAAACACTTTTATTTTAGAATTACGAAATCCCTGGTGCAGAGTCCACCACAAACCTATCCACTACTTTTTAAATTGTGAAGTATTCATGTTGATTGATATATAATATAGGTACTTCATGTTAAAATATTTTTTTTACGAGATATCGACCAAATTTTACTTAGTCATTAGGTGGACTGTTTTGTGAAGCTTTACCCGTCAAGCTAAATATAAATGGAAGTAGAGTTTTATGGCGGAAGTTGCATTTTAACGTAATCCAAACAAGACGTCGGGACCGCAGTAAACCGGTTAGAAGGGCAACGGATTAGAAACGGGAGGGTTCGAAACTCGATGCAACCAAAGAGTGTCGTGTACGTGGGGGCTGGTGCCACGTTAAATCTACAGTGGTCTCAAATGTCCTCACGTTGGAGTGATGTCTGGGTTTGGAGTGGAGTGCCAGTTTAGGTCTGACCTTGTCATCTACCCGTGGTTCAAAATTACGAGTTCATGTCCTCGTTTCTTTCCCTTCGGTATGGATATCAGACCGTCGCCAATCACCCGTTGTGTTACTCCAGGGCAACGTAATTCAACAACCATGCGAGTTGTACGAGGTTCAATTTCTGTAACTTAATATAGGTGTATTTCTATCTTGCTTGGTATTTGGTATGTTTAATTAACGTCACATTGGAGCGACGCAACGGGCTATTGGTGACGGACCGGGAACAATCCCAAAGGTAAATTGTTATTGTTATTGTTATTTCAATTAACGTCACACTGGAGCAACACAACGGGCTATTGGTGACGGTCCGGGATCAATCCCAAAGGGAAAGATCCGAGGACAACACCACGTAATTTTGAACCACGGTCAGATGACGAGGCAACACCTGAGCTGGCACCCCACTCTCCAAATCCCAAAGGTAAAGATCGAGGACAACCACCATGTAATTTTAAACTCCACTCTATAAAACTTCCACATCATACCAACGTGAGGACATTTGAGGACACGACACATTTGACGTGCACCAGCCTTCTTTGTACACGACGGCCTTTGGCTGGATTCGAACTCACAACCCTCCGGCTGCTAGTCCGTTACTCTTCCAACCGGACTACCGGGGCCCCTTCTTTCTTGTGTATCACTTTCCTTTTCGGTCAGGGCCGCGGTGGGCCTGTTGGAAGAGTGACAGACTAGCAACAGGAGTGTCTTGGGTTCAGAGACGTTAATTCAACTACTTTCGCATCCACCACCTTTTAAAAGTCCAGGTATTTATGTTCATTGATATAGTACAGGTATTAATTGCTAAAATATTTTCTTTACGAGATACATTGGGCCAATTTTATTGAGTCGTATACGATAGCCTGTCTGTCGGAGCCTTACTTACAAATTTAATTACTGCGGTAGCACGGTTGGAAGAGTAACAGATATATTAGCAACCGGAGGGATGCGAGTTTGAATCCAACTAAAGAACGTCGAGTACAAAGGGGCTTGAACTTGTTAAATACGTCGTGGCCTCAAATGTACTCATGTTGGCGTCGTGTGGAAGATTGGAGAGTGGAGTGCCAACTCCGATGCTGACTCGACATCTGACCGTGTTTCAAGTTTACGTGGGGTTATCCCCGTATCTTTCCCTTTGGGTTTGATCCAGGACCATCGCCATTAACCTGTTACTTTGCTCCAGTGCGACGTTAATTGAAAAACCTACCCTGGAAAGATCGGAGCACACCACGTAATTCAAAACTGCGGGCATATGACGAGGTCAACACTTGAGCTTGCAAAGCAAGGATGTAGTTACAATGATGTATTTAGATTTCTAAATCGATTTATTTTTTGCTTGATAAAGTTCTCCGTTTCAGTCACATATTATTAAAGCTACATTTTTAGAAACGCCGTTCTTTGTTTTGTTCTAAATAATCTAAGGTATGATCCTGGACCGTCTCCAAAAGACCGTTATGTTGCTTCGAAGCGACGTTATTTAGCTACATACCTACAAAACAGTAATCAAAGTTCCACTAGTTGATCCCTCAAAGGAAGTGAAACTGCCATATTGTCGTGAGGCAAATACTGAACACAGACAAAAATGAAATACATAAATCGTTGACATTAAAGTGTTGGTTTGAGAGTCAATTTTGAATGGAGCTCCTGGACCGAAGGCCCTCTGTTTCCATACAAGTCCTTGTATTCCAAATACATTCAGGTTTTCAGAAACTTACAACGGTGTAGAAGTCTTGGGTGTCAAGTTATCAAGGAGGTTGCAGTTGTAGTTGGTGCGATATGAGGAGGCGTTACAATGAGTGGCAGGCAAGCCTAATATTCAGTGAACTCAGAAAATATCAGAGTTCAGAATACCTGTATCTAATGCGGTTAAGAGTAGTACTAAAATCACGAATTCATTAGCAGGCTTGGTAGACTGATTTTGCAGAGGGAAATGAAATTACTTTTTTTAAAAAATAATTTGAATTTTATATCAAATAAATAGTTGGTTGTTTTGTTTTATGGCGCAAGGGCCATATTTTGGGCCAAGTTGAGCCATACATTAAATGTAGACCCACTGATCTAGTGAAGAACTTTGTGCTTGTCCTTTTGCTTGTTGTCTGTCGTGTGTCTGGCGTACCTTGGTGTAATATGGTCCTTGCGTCAAAAAGCCCAATGAACCTCAAATTAAACATTAACTGTATAGTGATTCTGGAAAAGGCTCAAATAGCGAAAAGTCAGAAAACACGTTAGCTTCAAAGGCCTTTTTGGAAAGAATGGAGGGGAGATCTTATATCATTATTGTATGAAACAACACAGCTGTCAATATATTGTGAAATTAACCAGAATATCATTATCATATTACTACATAACAGAATCAAGATAGTCAGTCAACCACACGATCCTTTTCACGAAATAATTTCCACTGGAGGAATTGGTATTGATGCTCAGCAAATCGAAAAAACATATCTCTGTTTTTTCAATTTACTGAGTGGTGAGTTAAAATATGTTTTGATTTGGCTCTGCGGTTATTTTTTTCAAGTGATATCAAAGCCTACAGCACCAAAGTTTTCTTGAATTTAAATGTAGTGATGGGACGAAAATGAGTGATTCAATCAATTGAATCTCAGATTGAATCGTGAAGATGTTTAAATTGAACGAATCGATCAAACGACTCCCTTCAAAATCAACCGAACAATCGACTCTACTATTAATAAGATCAGTAGTCGAAGGGTATTAGTTCCACTGTAAGGCTACCATATTTTCTACTTTAGCGATGGTTTTCTTCTTTAAAAGTAGTTGAATAAGTTCTAATATATATACAATTTACGACAAAGCATACAATTGAGCATAAGGATGCCTCTCCAGTAGCCACAATAGGATCCAACTGATTCGAATCGGATCATTTGACTCATCGGATGATGTAAGTATTAGAATCGTTTGAATCATTTGGGAATCGAATCTTTGAGATTTGTATTTTTAGTAGTAACGAGTTCGTAACTCGATACAACCAAAGTTACATACGTGAGGCTGTGTTACACGTTAAATTTTTCGTGACCTGAAATATCCTCATGTTGTGGTGATTCGGAGAGTGGGATGCCACATAGGTCTGACCTTGTCATCTGACATGATTCAAAATTAGGATTTGCCCTCGGTAGACAGTTAATTAACGTCGCAATGGAATACCAAAGGTTTTGGCGACGGTTCGGGATCAATCCCCATGGGAATGATCCAAGGATATAACGTAATTCTGAACCACGGTCAGATGACAATGACTAAAGGTACATTTTTCATATCTTAACACTAATAGCACATACTTAAATCGCTACAGAGCCGAGACAGCCTACAGAACCACTACATTCTATTTAACCAATTATAAATAATAAAATATTAATATAACAAAGCACGTTTTCTTATGAATAATGTTTTTAGTTTATAAAGTGGTGGTTACAGAATTTTGTTTCTTGGCTCCGAGATAATGCATTGCGTAAAAGTGAATTCTAACATTTTCATCGATCGGATAGCAATTACTATTGGAAAACCCTTCTCTTTAAGAATTTCTATAACCGTTGAGTTGCTCCGTGTCATATGTATTCAACTATCTGCATATAAATCACCTTTTGTAATTTCTAGTATTTATGTTAATTGTTAGAAATTAGGCTCATAAATATTTTGTTTGCAAGGTATTTTGAATAATTTTGCATAGTTATAAACCATGGTCAGCTATGTGGAGTCTTTTTTTCTGCCAAGGTAAATAGAGTTGGCTGTAGATTTTTGACAGAACTTGCTTCCTTAATGTAACCCAGATAAGACGTCGGGACCACGGTTACTAGATTGGAGGAGTAGCGGATTAGGATCCGGAGATTTGCGAGTTCGGAACTCGATACAAACAATGGTAATCGTGTACGTTGGAGCTTGTATGCGTTAAATCTGTCGTGGCGTCAAATGCTCTCACGTTAGCGTCAGGTGGAAGTTTGGAGAGTGGGATTTTAGCTCAGATGAGACCTCGTTATTTGATCATGGTTCAAAAGTACGAGGTGCCCTCAGATTTTCAAGTTCGGGATATATTCCGGACCGTCCACTTTGCACATACGCCAACGTAAGAACATTTGAGGCCACGAGAGAAACATGCACAAGCCCCTGTAGTTCTTGGGACCGTGTTTTGAATTCGGAACCCTCCGTGTGCAAATCGTTGACTCTTCCAATTGAGCTTCAGTGACCCTGAAATTAATTTTGGGAAATAGTCATACTTTTTCACATCTGACCGAAATTTTAGATATTTGAAAAAAATGTGTTGTCATTCTTAGGTATCTTTTTTTCGAAGAGATCTCTCGTCATTAGCAAGACCATTAGATCTTGATGGGCGAGATATCTGATATTAACCAAATTCACCAGACCTGGGACGATATATCTCTTCGAAAGCATTTGCGGATTTTACTGACAGACTAAAGATCAACAGATCAGTCATTATAAAACGGGCCATTGAATAACATGCTTGGAGTGTTTGATGTGAATACGTCTTTAAATGAGGTTTGGTATAAGGGTTTGGGTATCTTTAAAACCCTAACAACCAAAAACAATGTTGAAATTAGTTACACTTATATCAAACTATAAACTACAATCTAAATATATAAATTTTTCTGGATAGGGGGTTTAACTCTGATCAAAAATAGTTGGTAATATGGATGTTAAGCGATTGACAGAAGCGCTACTACCGACATTTAATACGTGAATTACAGGTATTTTTGAATCACAGTTCCATTTGGTTACAGCATTTTCAAAATAAGAGTGATCTGCAAGCAGTGATTTTTGAAACAGTGATCGAGAATACATGTGATTCGGTAGCAGTGATGGAGGGATAAATAATATCAGCTGATTTCGTTTAACCCAATCGGATTCAGTCACAGTTCAGAATGACAATCACAGGTGAGAATCACGGATATTCTTCGGTAACAGTCAGTTATAACTGTTACTGTGAAATCACTATTAATATTACTAATTGGTACTTGGGATGAGCATAGCTATGGGGAGGGGAATTGTTTGCATATGAAAAATGAAAATGGCGAAGCGCGCTACATTTGGACAGTGTAACTTTGGATTGCGAAGAAATGGGGCGTTGAAATGGTTGTCGATTTGTAGAGAATAATTCCAATTAACGTCACACATGAGCAACACAACGGGCTATTGGTGACGGTCCGGGATCAATCCCAAAGGGAAAGATCGAGGACAACACCACCTGATTTTGAACCACGGTCAGATGACGAGGCAAAACCTGAGCTGGCACCCCAGTCTTCAAATTTCCACACCACGCCCACGTGAGGACAATTGCGGTACGACAGATTTAACGTGCACCAGCCCCCTTTGTACACGACGGTGTTTGACTGGATTCGAACTCGCAACCCTTCGGTTGCTAGTCCGTTACTCTTCGAACAGGGCCAACGCGGCCCCGTAATGCTGGGATCTGAACTAAAAGATATACACTATTCCTTTCCACTCATGAGAAACAGAATAATATAGAAGAAAACTGAATTTTTGAAACTTTTACTTAAGCCACAACACTCAAATCTCTAGAAAAGTTTTCCTTTTAAAATAACTTTTTTATCCTAGTACTAGCCGGCGACGTGGTAGACTGGTTAGACGAGTAATGTAATAGAAACCGCATGGTGGCGAGTTCGAATCCAGAGTCGTATATAAAGGGAGAAGGTGTACATTAAATCTGTCGTGGCATCAAATGTCTCACGTTGGCGTGGTGTGGAAGTGGGGTGCCAGCTCAGGAGTGACTTCGTCATATGACCGTGTTTCAACATTATTTTGGTGTTCTTTGTTCTTTCCATCAAGGTTTGATCTCACACTGTCGCCAATAGACGATGTGTGTGTTGTTCCAATGCTACCTTAATTCAAATATACCCACATACCTTGAATCAACAACATATTAGAACGAAGGTTTTCAGAAACGTCGTTCTGGTTCGTCCTAATAATCTAAATTCCACTAGTTGATCCTCCAAACGAAATGACCAGCGCCATTAAGTGGCTAGGCAAATGCGGACACAAAAATTCATATGTAAACTTAAATTTAAAGGTTGGTTGGATGGTTTTTAGTTTTATGGCGCAAGGATCATTTTTGCCAAACCAAAGTGTGAATGAATCTTCTAGTGAAGAATATTTGGTTTGCCCTTTTAGTTGGCGATGTCTGTCTTGTGTTTCGCAAAGCTTTGTGAAATATGGGTCTTGCGCCTAAAAACCCAATCAATCTTAATTTAAACGTTTCATTCTCTACAACGATTCTGCAGAGGGCTCTGTAGGCGAAATTTAGAAATCACGTTTCGTTTCAATTGGCTGTTTTCAAAGACAAAAGGAGGATACCTTACTTTTTGAATCATGGCATAAGGATGTAAAAGGATCTAAAATTTTTGAAAAAATTTATAAATCGTTCCTACGTGTGTATATATTCAACATGTCCATTTCAATTTAAGTAATTTTTTTGAAAAGCACTCCGAATTTCGTTCTACAGGTTAACGATTGTATATAAAGATTTAACTTTTATCTCTCAAAACCGTTACAAAACACTTAATTAGCCCTAGATTGAGTGAGTAAAATATTTCATTAGTTTAAGGAATTAATCGCACTATTTTTAGCACGAAAACTTTCCAAGACAAAACTAGAATAGAGAGCCTTTATAATAAGCAAATTTAGGTTCATTTAGAAGTGTTTTAAAATCAATACAGAAAGGTTGAACATAAACGTAAAACTTAAATTGCGATGTAAGTCTTTGAGAAAGAACATAATTAAATTGTTACTAAGAAATGGAATCAAAACGGTCAGTCAACCGTTCGATCCTTTACAGGAACTTACACAACAACAAAATTCTATAAATTGAAACACTTAACAAGATTTACTTATATAAATATGTTTTTTTTAATTTAAATGTGGTAGGTAAAAAGTTATTCTTTGACTCTTTTGCCTCAAATGATATAAAATCGTACAGCACCAAAGTTTAAGATTAAATAGTTTGTATGATCGCAAAAAATGCTAATACTACAAGAAAGCAACAATCTCACTGGCTTGTTGATGGGCTGTCGTGGCTAAGTGGATATGTCCACTACACTAGCAACTTTCGAGTTATAGTCAACGAATAGCAACGAATCGATTCCTGTCAGGTGCATCCCTCCCTGGGTGTATTTCTCTCTTCTGCGACAGTAAAACGTGCATTGTGTGTGTCTATTACTTGATATTGTGTGCTTGGCAAGCATGGCCAAATATCGCCCTTGCGCCTTAAAACCCCCCCAAAAAAAATCTGGCTTGTTGGCACGAGAATATAAATCAATGTTGACAAATGTCAAGCGGTTTATGTTTACTAAAAAGCGAAACCTACGTCCAGTTGTTCGGAGAGACTATTCCCTGGTCCCCAGCTTGTATATACTTCGGTGTCACTTTAGACAACCACTTAACATGGAATAGACACATTTTATCCCTTAGATCTAAATGTCTCTCTCTCTCTCTAGCTGCACGTAATATTGTATACTCCTTAATTTCTAGAAATTCGGAAATATCAATGCATAATAAAATGCTCATATATAGAACTATGCTCCACCCAGTGGTTAATTACGTCTGTCAGGTCTAAGTATATGCAGTTAAGGTCCTCGTAAATAGACTTGAACTCCAAAATTCTACATTTCGTATCATCATGGATAGCCCATGGTATTACAGAAATAACAAAATAAGAGAACTAGAAATTTTAGAACTAAAAGAATTTTTGACAAATTTTCAAAGCATTTTTCCGCTCTTTTCATTGCAATGAAAACTTATCTGCATCGCAGATCACCAGATATTACCATCGTTACCAATTAAAAAAAGTAGATCAAGAACCATTAGGAATTATGGTATAAATGTAAACAATAACTTGTGTATTCATACTTTTGATTAAAAATTCATTTTTTTTTATAAATTTAAATTCCTTTGCAAAATCATGTAGTATTCCCCAGACGTTTAACTAATTCATAATTTTAATAGTACTTTTCACCGCATTAGATAAAGGTTTTCTGAACTCTGATATTTTCTAAGATCTCACAGGCGTGAAAAGCTCGTCTACCGCTCATTTTAACGACTTTTACAGCACCAAATTCAACTGCAGCACCCTTAATAATCTGTCACCCATGACTACTACACCGTTGAAGGTTCTGATAACTCAAATGTATTATGAATACAAGGGGGTGATGTGTAGGTTTGGGGTTGTGTGCCAGATTAGGTCTGACATTGTAATCTACCCATGGTTCAAAATTACGAGTTGATTTCCTCGTTTATTTACCTTCGGGATGGATAAAGACCGTCGCTAATCACCCGTTGTGTTACTCCAGAGCAACGTAATTCAACAACCATGCGAGTTGTACGAGTTTTAATATCTGTAACTTAATATAGGTGTATTTCTTTCTTGCTTGGTATTTGGTATGTTTAATTAACGTCACATTAGATCGACACAACGGGCTATTGGTGACGGTCCGGGATCAATCCCAAAGGTAAAGATCGAGGACAACAACCATGTAATTTTGAACCACGGTCAGAGGATGAGGCAACATCTGAGCTGGCAACCCACTCTCCAAACTTCCACACCACTCCAACGTGGGGACATTTGAGGCCACGACACATTTAACGTGCACCAGCCTTCTTTGTACACGACGGCCTTTCGCTGGATTAGAACTCACAACCCTCAGGATGCTCCGGATGCCTTCAAACAGGGCTAGGGCCGCGGTGGCCCGGTTGGAAGAGCAACGGGCTAGCAACCGAAGGGTTGCGAGTTCAAATCCAGCCAAACACCGCCGTGTACAAAGGGGGCTGGTGCACGTTAAATCTGTCGTGGCCTCAAATGTCCTCACGTTGGCGTGGTGTGGAAGTTTGGAGAGTGGGGTGCCAGCTCAGGTGTTGCCTCGTCATCTGACCGTGGTTCAAAATTACGTGGTGTTGTCCTCGGATCTTTCCCTTTGGGATTGATCCCGGACCGTCACCAATAGCCCATTGTGTTGCTCCAGTGTGACGTTAATTGAAATTCCCCCCCCCCAAACAGGGCTACCGTGGCCCCTTCTTTCTTGTGTATCACTTTCCTTTTTTGTCAGGGCCGCGATGGCCCGGTTGGAAGAGTTAACAGGAAGGACTAGCAACAGGAAGGTGTATTGAGAGAGGTTAATTCAACTCCTTACCCATCGACCACTTTTAAAAGTCCAGGTATATATGTTCATTGATATAATACAGGTATTAATTGCAAAAATATTTCCTTTAAGAGATACATTGGCCAATTTTATAGTCTTAAACTATAGCCTGATTTGCGGAGCCTTCCTGCAAAGCTAAATGGCCGCGGTAGCCCAGTTGGAAGAGTAAGAGATTAGCAACCGGAGGGATGCGTGTTCGAATCCAGCCAAAGAACGTCGAGTACAAAGGGGCTTGAAATCGTTAAATCCGACGTGGCCTCAAATGTACTCACGTTGGCGTCGTGTTGAAGATTGGAGAGTGGAGTGCCAACTCCGATGCTGCCTCGACATCATACCGTGTTTCAGGATTACGTGGAGTTATCCCCGGATCTTTCGCTTTGGGTTTGATCCCGGATCATTGCCATTAACCTGTTACTTTGCTCCAGTGCGACGTTAATTGAAAAACCTACCCTGGAAAGATCGGAGCACACCACGTAATTCAGAACTGCGGTCATATGACGAGGTCAACACTTGAGCTGGCAAAGCAAGGATGTAGTTACAATGATGTATTTAGTTTTCTAAATCGATTTGCTTTTTGCTTGATAAAGTGCTCCGTTTCAATCACATATTATTAAAGCTACGTTTTTAGAAACGCCGTTCTTTGTTTTCTTCAAAATGTAATCTAAGGTATGATCCTGGACCGTCGCCAAAAGACAGTTATGTTGCTTCGAAGCGACGTTATTTAGCTACATACCTACAAAACAGTAATCAAAATTCCACTAGTTGATCCCGCAAAGGAAGTGAAGCTGCCATATTGTCGTGAGGCAAATACTAAACACAGACCAAAAATGAAATACATAAATTGTTGACATTAAAGTGTTGGTTTGAGAGTCAATTTTGAATGGAGCTCCTGGGCCGAAGGCCCTCTATCTCCATACACAAGTCCTTGTATTCCAAATACATTCAGGTTATCAGAAACTTTCAACGGTGTAGGTCTTGGGTATCAGGTTATCAAGGAGGTTGCAGTTGTAGTTGGTGCGATATGAGGAGGCGTTACAATGAGCGGCAGGCAAGCCTATCATCCAGTGAATATCAGAGTTCAGAATACCTGTATCTAATGCGGTTAAGAGTAGTACTAAAATCACGAATTCATTAGAAGGCTTGGTAGACTAATTTTGCAGAGGGAAATTGGATTACTCTTTTAAAAAAGAATTTGAATTTTATATCAAATAAATAGTTGGTTGTTTTGTTTTATGGCGCAAGGGCCATATTTTTGGCCAAGCTGAACCATACATTAAATGTAGACCCACTGATCTAGTGAAGAACATTGTGCTTGTCCTTTTACTTGGTGTTGTCTGGCGTACCTTGGTGTAATATGGTCCTTGAGCCGAAAAGCCCAATGAACCTCCAATTAAACATTTCCTGTATAGTGATTCTGGAAAAGTCTCAGCTCGCGAAATGTCAGAAAACACGTTATTTTCAAAGGCCTTTTTGGAAAAAATGAAGGGTATATCTTATATCATAATTGAATAAACAGCACAGCTGTCAATACACTGTAAAACTGAACAAGAACAACGTTAGTATATTACAACATAACAGAATCGAGATAGTAAGACAACCACTCGATGCTTTTCACGAACGGATAACCATAAACAACTACTGTCCTGTTGATGCTCAGTAAACCGAAAAAACATATATCGGTTTTTTCAATTTACTGAGTGGTGAGTAAAGATATGTTTTGATTTGGCTCTGCGGTTATTTTTTCTCAAGTGATATCAAAACCTACAGCAGCAAAGTTTTCTTGAATTTAAATATAGTGATGGGACGAAAATGAGTAATTCAATCTATTGAATCACAAATTGAATCGTGAAGATGTTTAAATTGAACGAATCGATCAAACGATTTCCTTCAATATGAACCGAACTACTTTTAATAAGAGCGGTAGTCGAAGGGTATTAGTTTTCATTGTAAGGCTACTATATTTTTTAGTTTAGCGATGGTTTTCTTTAAACGTAGTTGAATAAGTTCTAAGATATATACAATTTACGGCAAAGCATACAATTGAGCATAAGAATGTCTCTCCAATAAGCAATAGGAGCCAAATGATTCGAATCGGATCATTTGACTCATTTGATCATGTAAGTCATGGAATCATTTGAATTATTTAGGAATCGATCTTTGAGATTGGGATTTTTAGTAGTTCTCTCTCGATTCGGTTCGAGGGGAAACATTTTCGTTTCTTTTTATTCCTTAATTATTTTTCTTTTCACAATTCCTTATCAAGTAAACTATTTCAATCATTGCACTAATAACTATAATATTGAAAATGTGTCTGTATAGAATATGATTAAATTAGCATTTCAACCTTTAATTTTAAATTAATACCGGATGGATTTAAATATTTTATTAATACTACTCAATAGAAATATTTTGATGCTATAACCTGTCATCTCTTAAGTATAAAAGAAAATTATCTTGAAAAACTTTAGATAGTTAAGTTCCAAGGGGCGCTATATACAATTTGAGGGAGGTGTGAGACCACAAAGTCCTCTATCAAACAAAAAGAACATTTTTCAGTTACAGATTCAACACACATTTATAGCGTTTCAATGCTGTTTTCTTTTGTCGTTATTATTTTATCCAGGACCAAATAGATAGGTAGTTGAATTTATGTTACACCGGAGGAAATCGATGGATTGTTGGTGATTTCAGAACTAGGAATCACGATCATATTGTGTTTTAGTTTTTATAATATTAATGAATAATAGAGTAAAAACTAACAATGAAATGCTTTTGTTGTAATTGTAAAATACAAAGTTTATTATGACAGTAGGAAACATAATTGCATTTCTTCATTAAGTTAAATTTAAAAATGTCAAAAAGAAATTAGAACGTTATTTTAAAATTTTATTACTAAAAGCGATTTTCTAGTTTCAATCGTAAGATTAATACGTAATGTTGTTTTGCAATTAATTATATTTTCTTTAGGATGAGTTTTAAGGAGACTGCACTCAAACATTAAGGGCTTTGACCTAAATGGCGAAGTAAAGATAACATTTAATTACATTATTTCCTTCTCCCTGAAATGGAAAGAGGAACAGAGAGAATCAAATACTCTTGATTTAACGAACTGATTGAAGTTTAAAATCATTTAAATGAAACAAGTAATTTGTAAAACTTTTAAAGATGCAAAATAAAAATACTCATTGATTATACAATAGAAAATACTATTTATGGGCATGTGCTTTGGAGAGAAATCTTGTTCAACCCAAAGCGCTCTGTTCAACAGACTCTGGGTTCAAGTTCTAGTCATGGTGATTCGAAATCCACTTTAAAAGCCGTACATCCCCGATCTAGTTTGTTTAGTCATAATACAATGTTTAGATGCTTATGAATATCTAAAAAAATAATTTTTTAACTGGCTACAATAGCGTATAAATTCTATGTTGTAAGAAGCAGGATCGTAGCTGAAAATTGTGTTTCCTGTGCCTTGTTTCATCACTTCCACAGAAAAAGTAAGACAAATGTTTTGATTTTGCTTATTATTTTCAAATATTTTCAATCATCTCAGTGGCGGATAAGCTGATGATCGGCCACCAATTCACAAGCCTCAGGAAGAACTATTAAATGTTAAAATTAAACCTTTCTCCGAAAGACAGGAAATAACTAATTACTATACTCGCTCCCTGAAGGATGAAGTAAAATTTATAAAGTTGTTGGAAGAGTACTGGATTAGGAAACAGACATTTGCGAGTTCGTAACTCCATCCAACCAAAGGTTGTCGTATACGTAGGAGCTGTTACACGTTAAATCTGTCGCGACTTGAAATATCCTCACGTTGGCGTTGCGATTTGGAGAGTGGGAAGCCGACTCAGGTCTGACCTCGTCATCTGACATTATTCAAAATAACGAGGTGTCCTCGGAAGACAGTTAATCAACGTCGCAATGGAACACCAAGGGTTTTGGCGACGGTTTGGGATCAATCACCAAGGGAATGATCCGAGGACAACGTAATTCTGAAGCACGGTCAGATGACAAGGACCAAACTGAGATATTTTCTAGTTTAAACATACCATATACTTCAGGATAAAGGGGTGGTACTCGAGATGACCTATCGTACGGTAATCCTCGGTGATCGAAGTCAGACAGAGAAGGAAGTTCACAGCTTGTGTTATTCCATGTATAGAAGGGCGTTCCTTCCAATTAAATCTTTTTGCCCCCCCAGAAGCTAAAGGAAACCGCACCTCCTTAGGCGCAAATTTTCTGAAGAAAGCAGGTGTTCCGAATCTTCGAGACACGTCTGGTTTTACACCTATAAGCAAAAATTAACATTTCACATTCGTTGTGAGTGCTCAAATGTAATGCTGTGAAAATGATAGACCGGAAAATCTATGCCTTCTTCATCCCGATGAAGGTGAACATATAACATAAGATCAGCGCAGCAGATTAAATGCTTTGCTAACTCACAATGAAACTAACTTCAGTCCGGGGAGAACCAACACCTTATATCAAGCACCGGATCGACACAAGTGATGCACCTCCAGATGCTACTGCTATTTAACTTTTATCCTCTTCGAGAGAAGGAATTTGAAAAGCTTACTTTCAGATCCCATGCCGAAACAACTGGATGAGGTTAAACAATTTGTTCTCAGAACTGACGCGTCAAGTTATGCTTTGGCTGCAGTCATTATCCAAGAAGGCCCAGAAGATAGTCCTGAGGAGTTACAAATAAATTGGATTCACAAATTGCAGCTTTCCATATCGAGATTATACCTGATGGTATTGTAAAGTATTTTAATTAACGTCGTTCTGGAGCAACACAACGGGTTAATGGCGGCGGTAAGGGATCAACCCCCGAAGGGTAAAATCCGAAGACAACCCCAAGTAATTTTTTTGAACCACGTTCAGATGACGAGTTCACATCTGAGCTGGCATTCCACTCTCCAAACTTCCACACCAAGCCATCGTGAGAACATTTGTGGCCCTGTAAGATTTAACGTGCACCAACCCCCTTCGTACATGACGTACTTAGGTAGAATTCGAACTCGCAATTCTCAGGTTTCAAGTCCATTACTCTTCCCGTCGGGCCACCGTGGTCCGATGATATCTGAAATAGACCGCTGATTTATCATTCGATATCGACATATTACGAAAAAAAGTCACGTAATTTCAGGTTTAAACTTATTTAATAAACTGGAATTCGTTTAAGACATCAAAATCATCTTCTGACATTAGAAATCGTGCAGTTTATTCACAATTTGATACAACAAAGTTCCATTTGTGCTATTTCTAAACGTTAGATTTTCCCTATTAAATAGCACTCCAACTTGCTCTATCATGAAAAATGTCAGAAAAAATGGGATTCGTTTTTCCCAGCTAGACACTCAAACTTTCCTCATTTATACAGTGTTGGTAGTTTTATAAATCATCTCACCCCATCCCTCCAATTTTTTTATCTACCAGTGAAATATATATTTTTATTTTTTATATATAAATAAATTAAATTCCAAGTTGTGTGTTTAGTTTTTAAATTTTCCTCTGTATAGCAGTAGGCTACAACCGTACCTGCTGTACCTAATCCAAAGAAAAACCTATAATATATGTATTGGCAGGTTCAAAACTATTAATTTCAACTAACATAGGGAGTGTTAAATGGTATTTCTAAAACCTTTATAATAAACTTCTGCTTAAAAAGTTCATTTGTATTGGGTACTGACAGTGTTAGAAACTACATTTAAAGGTTACTATTTTTACAAATTGACTTTAACGGTGGTTTTTACAGGTGTTCACGGATTAAATTGAGTAATTAGTGAAAAATTGGGTTGCAAATTTTTATTTTCCACAAATTTATATATTTTAAATTTAATTCGAAACAAAATATTTTACTATCTCAAAACATATAAAGGTAACTAAAAATTTTCGATAGCAGTTGCTACATGTTATTTTACGATAACCCTTATTTAAACTGCGATCGACATAACAGCCCATCACTACAAATTTGCGATAGCTGGTTGTTAATAAGGGCTAATATTAACTGTTATGCTGTCAGAAATTAAGACTAACAGCTGGAAAATAAATTTTGAAATAGCTTACAATTGCTAATTTTCTACACAGTACATATAGCTGATAATTAACTTTTTGAAATTGATAATGATTTTTAAGGTATCAGCAATTTAAACCTTTTATTTTTATATATTTACAATTTTTAGTTAAAAAATTAATTTAAGTGCCTCCATTGTTATCCCAAAAAATCATTTATCTACACCTGTTGGTATTTTCGACAATAGTTGACAATTCTTATTTTGAAATAACAAAATTTTAAATTGCTATCGGAATGAGTCCATCGTTTCTTCCTTTTAATTACACAAGTTTTCCGACTACTCAATAATAGTCTTCCATAACTTATCATCTCCAATAATTGCCCACTAATAATGTGCAAAATCATACATTTTAACTGCTACTGGAGTAACAATTTTTCTCAAGTGATTTGTCACGTTTGGGTTTCAATTTTCTCCGATAGCTGGAGCCTGGCTAGATTTGGCCCTTGTGCCATAAAACTCAACCATTTATCAAAAGAAGAGTTTCATTGATATAATTGCAATAGGTGTTCGTTAAGTAGGTAGTTAAATTAACATCATACTTGAGCAACACAACGGGCTATTGGGGACACTCCGAATTCAAAGATCCGAGGACAACACGTATTTTTGAATCGCGATCAGATAACGAGGTGAACACGACGCCAACACGAGGACATTTTAGGCCAGGAGAGATTTAACGTGCATCAGCTTCCGTATACATGATGGTCTTTGTCCGAACCGTTTCGATTCATTACTCTACCAACTGGGCTACCGAAGCCCACGATATTTTTTATGTAAATAAGTCATTAAATTTGGTTCTATATAAGGGGGTAAAGTGACTCTACAAAGCATCCAAAATAAATGTTCAGATTAGTCGAGTTTATATCTCGTAAACTATAAGTGATGATTAAGGAATTTAAATTTTGCTGAATAAAGGGCTTGTGTCCGTATCTAAAATAAAGGGTAGGGATGTAGCTGTGAGGGAAGGGGAATAGCTTACGTGTGAATACTGAAAATGGCTACTCCGCGTGGCCTTCGGGCAGTCTAAGTATGAATAGCGAAGAGATGGGACGTTGAAATTGGTGCCGATTTGTAGAGAATAACAGGATCTACAATATTGCTTAACAATTATTGTAACAGGTAGTACAATATTCATGAAGTTGCGCTAATTGTTCCAAAAGAATAATTAAGTGTTGGACTAAACTGACACCTGAGCAGCAATAAATCAAGCAATTATCAATTTATCAGTTTATGTTTACACTTAAAACACTGATATTAAAATATAAATAAATGGTTAATGTTGATTCATTCTCGTGCTTGGTTTTGACTCTAAAATGACTTTTAAGTACGGAAAAAATAATAATTCCGGTTTAATATTTTCAATTTTATTTTTTCAGCATTGGATAAGTGCTAAATTTTGTTAAATATTTTGAATTAAAAAATTGTTCGTTATTGTTTGACAATGTGTAGGTCTGGAGATAGAGTTGTTGCTGCAATTGTACAATTGATCGTGTTTTCCTTCGATTTTCCCACGTCCGCGGTAGCCGGTGGAAGAGCAACGGATTAACAACCGGAGGGTTACGAGTTCGAATCCAACCAAAGACCGCCGTGTACAAAGGGGTCTGGTGCAAGTTAAATCTGTCGTGGCCTCAAATGCCCTCATGTTGGCATGTTGTGGACGTTTGGAGAGGGGTGACAGCTCAGGAGTTGCCTCGTTATCTGACAGTGGTTCGAAATTACGTGATGTTTTCCTCGAATCTTTTTCCGTGGTTCACAATTACGTGGTGTTGTCCTCGGATTTTTCCCTTTGGGACTGATCCCGGACCGTCACCAATAGCCCGTTGTGTTGCTCCAGTGTGACGTTAATTGAAAATACCAATAACAATACCTCGAATCTTTTCCTTCGGTATAGATCCCGGACCGTCACACAAATCCCAATGTGTTGCTCCAGTGTGACGATAATTAAAATACCTACCTACCTTTTATTTTTCCTTAAAATTGATTGGCGTGGTGTGGAAGTTTGGAGAGTGGGGTGCCAGATCAGATGTTGCCTCGTCATCTGACCGTGGTTCAAAATTACGTGGTGCTGTCCTCGGATCTTTCCGTCTGGGATTGATCCCGGACCGTCACCAATAGCCCGTTGTGTTGCTCCAGTGTGACGTTAATTGAAAATACCAATACCTTAAAATTGAAATTCTGTCTTGATTTATTAGAAGACTAGAAAACATAAGTATGGGATTTAATAAGTTAAAAAAATGTGTAAATGCTACAGTAGTTGATAAAGGTAGGTAGGTATTTTAACTAACGTCGCTACTGGTGCAACACAACAGGTAATTGGTGACGGTCCGGGTTCGATCCCAAAGGAAGATTCCAGGATAACACCACGTAATTTTGAACCACGGTGAGACGAGGTCACATTCCCTGGTACCCCACTCTCCAAATATCCACCCTATGCCAACCGGAGGACTTAGGAAGCCACGACAGATTTCGCAGAGACCAGCCACTTTGTACACAACAGTCTGATATTCGAACTCGTAACAATCCGGTTGCTTATCCAATACTCTTCCAACCGAGCTACTGCGGCCCTGAGTAATTGATCAAATAGTCTCAATGATTGATTATTTGGGTATTTTTAGTTAACGCCACATTGGAGCAACACAGCGGGCTATTCGTCAATAATTGAATAAAGTTTGCATGACTAGAAATCTGTTTCTACCACTTTTCCCCTATTGCAAATTTATATTTATAGAATGTGTCTTTAAAATGTCCTTATTGTTTGGTTGGTTATTCAAGATAGATGTAGTGCATAGTAATATGTGGATTACTGTATAAATTAGCGTAATCAGTCATCTTTGCCACGTTGGTTGCCGTTTTGGATTTTATAACATTTACGGTAATTTTCACTGCACAATTTGAGCTAAAAGTTTCTTGTTACCAATGCCCACCCTTGGCTATTGGATTTTTTGGTGGCGTTCCGACTAGTACAGACGGGTAAGCTTTCTCATATCCTCGGTGTCTGGTTCTTGTTCCAAGGTCTGGCACTTATTCAGGCGGGCAGCATCAATGACGCCATGATCGCACAGTAGGCGTAGTCGAAAGGGCAACACGAAAGTCGGGCCCAGTTGTCATCCCTAACAGCGCCCCGCCGTCAGACCTGGGAATTAGGGCGAAAAGTGTTATGTAGAACGCGAATTCGATTCCGCGCAATTGACTACTTTAAAGTGAATCGCAAAAAGATATTGATGTAAGTATCAAATCCTTGATGAAAAACTGTTATCCATCTCTAACTCCATGACTCATCCGTCTTGTACAAGTGTTTTATTAAAGCTGAATACAGAAGGCGCTAGTACGTACAACAGTACGAAAATTTTTCCGACAGTACGTGCTTCCTGCTTATTCCAGCTGGTTGGTGGGTGTCGCTGTAGCCCGGTTGGATAAGTAACTGATTAGCAACAGGAGATTTGCAAGTTCGGGTCAACCGTCGTCTATAAAGGGGACGGGTTCACCTTAAATCTGACGTGTAAATAAATTCCCTTTGTACACGGCGGGCTTTGGTTCGACTCGAACTCGCAACCCTCCGATTGCTTACCCGTTACTGTTCCAACCGTGTACTGTGGCCCTGAGAAGTCTATAAAATAGTCTCACCGATAATTGAGTATTTTGGTATTTTTAATTAACGTCACACTGGAGCAACACAACGGGATATTACGATGGTCCGCGGTCAAACCCGAAAGAAAAGATCCGAAGACAACACGTAATTTTGAACATGGTTGAGATGAAGAGGTCACACCTGAGCTGGTACCCGACTCTCCAAATCTCCACATCATACCAACGTGAGAACATTTGGTATGGTATTTGGTATTTTGGTATTTTCAATTAACGTCACACTGGAGCAACACAACGGGCTATTGGTGACGGTCCGGGATCAATCCCAGAGGGAAAGATCCGAGGACAACACCACGTAATTTTGAACCACGGTCAGATGACGAGGCAACACCTGAGCTGGCACCCCACTCTCCAAACTTCCACACCACGCCAACGTGAGGACATTTGAGGCCACGACAGATTTAACGTGCACCAGCCCCCTTTGTACACGACGGTGTTTGGCTGGATTCGAACTCGCAACCCTTCGGTTGCAAGTCCGTTACTCTTCCAACCGGGCCACCGCGGCCCCTTCTTTCTTGTGTATCACTTTCTTTTGTGTCAGGGCCGCGGTGGCCCGGTTGGAAGAGTTAACAGGAAGGACTAGCAACAGGAAGGTGTATTGAGAGAGGTTAATTCAATTACTTACCCATCGACCACTTGTAAAAGTCCAGGTATTTATATTCATTGATATAGTACAAGTATTAATTGCAAAAATATTTTCTTTACGAGATACATTGGCCAATTTTATAGTCTTATACTATAGCCTGACTTCCGGAGCCTTTCCTACAAAGCTAAAGGGCCGCGGTAGCCCAGTTGGAAGAGTGAGCGATTAGCAACCGGAGGGTTGCGAGTTTGAAAATAACCAAAGAACGTCGAGTAGAAAGGGGGCTGGTACTCGTTAAATCCGTCGTGGCCTCAAATGTACTCACGTTGGCGAGGAGTGGAAGATTGGAGAATTGAGTTCCAACTCCGATACTGCCTCGTCATCTGACCGTGTTTCAAGATTACGTGGGGTTAAATCTTTAAATCCCGGATCTTTCCCTTTGGGTTTGATCCCGGAACATCGCTATTAACCCGTTACATTGCTCCAGTGCGACGTTGATTGAAAAATCTACCCTGGAAATATCGGAGCACACCACGTAATTCAGAACTGCGGTCATATGACGAGGTCAACACTTGAGCTAACAAAGCAAGGATGTAGTTACAATGATGTAGTTAGTTTTCTAAATCGATTTGCTTTATGCTTGATAAAGTGCTCCGTTTCAATCACATATTATTAAAGCTACGTTTTTAGAAACGCCGTTCTTTGTTTTCTTCTAAATGTAATCTTAGGTATGATCCTGGACCGTCGACAAAAGACCGTTATGTTCTTCGAAGCGACGTTATTTAGCTACATACCTACAAAACAGTAATAAAAATTCCACTAGATGATCCCTCAAAGGAAGTGAAACTGCCATTTTGTCGTGAGGCAAATACTGAACACAGACCAAAAATGAAATACATAAATTGTTGACATTAAAGTGTTGTTTTAGAGTCAATTTTGAATAGAGCTCCTGGGCCGAAGGCCCTCTGTCTCCATACAAGTCCTTGTATTCCAAATACATTCAGGTTATCAGAACCTTTCAACGGGGTCTTGGGTATCAGGTTATCAAGAAGGTTGCAGTTGTAGTTGGTGCGATATGAGGAGGCGTTACAATGAGCGGCAGGCAAGCCTATCATCCAGTGAACTCAGAAAATATCAGAGTTCAGAATACCTGTATCTAATGCGGTTAAGAGTAGTATTAAAATCACGAATTCATTAGAAGGCTTGGTAGACTGATTTTTCAGAGGGAAATTGGATTACTTTTTTAAAAGAATTTGAATTTTATTTCAAATAAGTAGTTGGTTGTTTTGTTTTATGGCGCAAGCGCCATATTTTTGGCCAAGCTGAACCATACATTAAATGTAGACCCACTGATCTAGTGAAGAACATTGTGCTTGTTCTTTTACTTGGTGTTGTCTGTCGTGCGTCTGGCGTACCTTGGTGTAATATGGTCCTTGCACCGAAAAGCCCAATGAACCTCAAATTAAACATTTCCTGTATAGTGATTCTGCAAAAGGCTCAGCTAGCAAAATGTCAGAAAACACGTTAGCTTCAAAGGCCTTTTTGGAAAGAATGAAGGAGAGATCTTATATGATTATTGAATAAACAACACAGCTGTCAACATACTGTGTAACTGAACCAGAATATCATTATCATATTACAACATAACAGAATCAAGATAGTCAGTCAAAAACCCGATCCTTTTCACGAACGAATTTCCATTGGAGGAACAGGTATTGATGCTCTGTAAATCGAAAAAACATATTTCTGTTTTATCAATTTACTGAGTTGTGAGTAAAATTATGTTTTGATTTGGCTCTGCGGTTATTTTTTCTTAAGTGATATCAAAGCCTACAGCACCAAAGTTTTCTTGAATTTAAATGTAGTGATGGGACGAAAATGAGTAATTCAATCTATTGAATCTCAGATTGAATCGTGAAGATGTTTAAATTGAACGAATCGATCAAACGATTCCCTTCAAAATGAACCGAACTATCGACTACTTTTAAAATAGCAGTAGTCCAAGGGTATTAGTTTTCATTGTAAGGCTACCATATTTTTAAATTTAGCTATGGTTTTCTTTAAAAGTAATTGAATAAGTTCTAAGATAAATACACTTTACGGCAAAGCATACAATTGAGCATAAGAATGTCTCTCCAATAGCCAATAGGATCCAACTGATTCGAATCGGATCATTTGACTCATCGGATCATGCAAGTCATCGAATCATTTGGGAATCGAATCTTTGAGATTTGTATTTTTAGTAGTTTTCTCTCTATTCGGTACGAGGGGAAACACTTTCGTTTCTTTTCTTCCTTATTTTTTTTCTTTTCACAATTTCTTATCATGTAAACTATTTCAATCATTGCACTAATACATATAATATTGAAAATGTGTCAGTATAGAAAATGATTAAATTAGCATTTTAAACTTTAATTTTAAATTAATACGGATGGATGTAAATATTTTCTTAATACTACTCAATAGAAATATTTTGATGCTATAACTGTCATCTCTCAAGTATAAAATAAATGTATCTCGAAAAAAATAGATAGTTAAGTTTCAACGTGCGCTAACTTCAAGTTGCGGGAGGTGTCAGACCAGAAAGTCCACTATCAAACAAAAAGAACATTTTTTCAGTTACAGATTCAACACACATTTAAAGAGTTTCAATGCTGTTTTCTTTAGTCGTCATTATTTTATCCAGGACCAAATATGTTGGTAGTTGAATTTACGCTACTCCGGAGGAACATGATGGATTGTTGGAGACGGCCGAACTAGGAATCACGATCAGATTGTGTTATAGTTTTTCTAATATTAATGAGAGAATGATAGAGTTCAAACGAACAAAAAAGGGATTTTGCTGTAATTGTAAAATAGAAAGTTTATAAAAGTATGAAACAGAATTACCATTTCTTCATTACGTTAATTTTAAAAATTTCAAAAATAAATTAAATATTTATTTTAAAATTTTATTACTAAAAGCGATTTCCTAGTTTTAATCGTAAGATTAATATGTAAGGTTGTTTTACAATTAATTACATTTTTTTTAGGATGAGTTTTAAGGAGACTTCACTCAAACATTAAGGGCTTTCACCTAAATTGCGAAGTAAAAATAATATTTAATTACATTATTTCCTTCTCCCTGAATCGGAAAGAGAAACAGAGAGAATCAAATCCTTTTGATTTCACGAACTGATGGAAGTTTAAAATCATTTAAATAAAACAAGTAATTTGTGAAACTTTTAAAGGTGCAAAATAAAAATATCAATTGATTATACTATTAAAAATACTATTTATGGGCATATGCTATCGAGAAAAACCTTGTTCAATCCAAAGCGCTCTGTTCAACAGACTGGTTTCAAGACCTAATAGTGATTCGAAGTCCACTTTATAAGACGTACACCCAAGATTTAGTAAAAAAATGACAGCAGAGCAACAAACAACAAGAGCAACAGTTCCATCTGGTTACAGCATTTTCAACTTGTGGAAGTGGGGTGCCAGTTCAGGAGTGACTTCGTCATATGACCGTGTTTCAACATTATTTGGTGTTCTTTGTTCTTTCCATCAAGGTTTAATCTCAGACTGTCGCCAATAGCCGATGTGTGTATGTGTTGCTCCAATGCTACCTTAATTCAAATATACCTACATACCTTGAATCAACAACATATTAAAACGAAGGTTTTCAGAAACGTCGTTCTGGTTCGTCCTAATAATAATCTAAATTCCACTAGTTGATCCTCCAAACGAAATGACCAGCGCCATTAAGTGGCTAGGCAAATGCGGACACAAAAATTCAGATGTAAACTTAAAGTTAAAGGTTGGTTGGATGGTTTGGAGTTTTATGGCGCAAGGATCGTTTTTGCCAAACCAAAGGGTGAATGAATCTTCTAGTGAAGAATATTTGGTTTGCCCTTTTAGTTGGCGATGTCTGTCTTGTGTTTCGCAAAGCTTTGTGAAATATGGGCCTAAAAACTCAATCAATCTTAATTTAAACGTTTCATTCTCTACAACGATTCTGCAGAGGGCTCTGTAGGCGAAATTTAGAAAGCACGTTTCGTTTCAATTGGCTGTTTTGAAAGACAAAAGGAGGATACCTTACTTTTTGAATCATGGCATAAGGATGTAAAAGGATCTAAAATTTTTTAAAAAATATATAAATCGTTCCTACGTGTGTATATATTCAACACGTCCATTTCAATTTAAGTATATTCTTTTGAAAAGCACTCTGAATTTCGTTCTACAGGTTCACGATTGTATAAAGATTTAACCTTTATCTCTCAAAACCGTTACAAAACACTTAATTAGCCCTAGATTGAGTGATAGTAAAATATTTCATTAGTTTAAGGAATTAATCGCACTATTTTTAGCACGAAAACTTTCCAAGACAAAACTAGAATAGAGAGCCTTTATAACAAGCAAATTTAGGTTCATTTAGAAGTGTTTTATTGATTTTAAAGAATGGTTTAACATAAACGTAGAACTTAAATTCCGATGTAAGTCTTTGAGAAAGAACATAATTAAATTGTTACTAAGAAATGGAATCAAAACGGTCAGTCAACCGCTCGATCCTTTACAAGAACTTACAAACAAACAAAACTTGAAACCCTTAACAAGATTTCCTAATATAAATATGTTTTTTTTAATTTAAAAAGTGGTAGATAAAAAGTTATATTTTGACTCTTGCCTCAAATGATATAAAATCATACAGAACTAAAGTTTAAGATTAAATACTTTATATGATGGCAAAAAACGCTAATGCTAGAAAAAAGCAACAATCTCACTGGCTTGTTGATGGGTCGTCGGGCCTCAGTGGACATATCCACTACACTAGCAACTTTCGAGTTTTAGGCGGCGCAGGTTCGATTCCTGTCAGGTGCAACCCTCACTGGGTGTATTTCTGACTTCTGCGACAGTAAAACGTGCATTGTGTGTGTCTATTACTTGATAATGTGTGCTTGGCGAGCATGGCCAAATATGGCCCTTGCGCCTTAGAAACCCAACAAACCAATCATTTAACTTTTATCTCTCAAAACCGTTACAAAACACAATTAGCCCTAGATTGAGTGATAGTAAAATATTTCATTAGTTTAAGGAATTAATCGCACTATTTTTAGCACGAAAACTTTCAGAGACAAAACTAGAATAGAGAGCCTTTATAACAAGCAAATTTAGGTTCATTTAGAAGTGTTTAATTGATTTTAAAGAAAGGTTTAACATAAACGTAAAACTTAAATTGCGATGTAAGTCTTAGAGAAAGAACATAATTAAATTGTTACTAAGAAATGGAATCAAAACGGTCAGTCAACCGTTCGATCCTTTACAGGAACTTACACAACAACAAAATTCTATAAATTGAAACACTTAACAAGATTTCCTAATATAAATATGATTTTTTTAATTTAAAAAGTGGTAGATAAAAAGTTATTTTTTGACTCTTGCCTCAAATGATATAAAATCATACAGAACTAAAGTTTAAGATTAAATACTTTGTATGATGGCAAAAAACGCTAATACTAGAAAAAAGCAACCATCTCACTGGCTTGTTGATGGGTCGTCGGGCCTCAGTGGACATATCCACTACACTAGCAACTTTCGAGTTGTAGGCGGCGCAGATTCTCGTACCAGACAAACCAATCTGGCTTGTTGGTACGAGAATCTAAATCAATGTTGACAAAATGTCAAGCGGTTCATGTTTACTGAAAAGCGAAACCTACGTCCAGTTGTTCGGAGAGACTATTCCCTGGTCCCCAGCTTGTATATACTTCGGTGTCACTTTAGACAACCACTTAACATGGAATAGACTCATTTTATCCCTTAGATCTAAATGTCTCTCTCTCTCTCTCTAGCTGCACGTAATATTGTATACTCCTTAATTTCTAGAAATTCGGAAATATCAATGCATAATAAAATGCTCATATATAGAACTATGCTCCACCCAGTGGTTAATTACGACTGTCAGGTCAAAGGATATGCAGTTAAGGTCCTCGTAAATAAACCTGAACTCCAAAATTCTACCTTTCGTATCATCATGGATAGCACATGTTATTACAGAAATAACAAAATAAGAGAAGTAGGAATTTTAGAACTAAAAGAATTTTTGGCCAAATTATCAAAGCTTTTTCCGCTCTCTTCGTTGCAATGAAAACTTAGCTGCATCGCAGATTACCAGATTTGACCATCGTTACCAATTAACAAAAGCAGATCAAGAACCATTAGGAATTATGGTATAAATGTAAACAATAACTTATATTCATACTTTTGATTAAAAATTCAATTTTTTTATAAATCTAAATTCCTTTGCAAAATCATGTAGTATTCCCAAGACGTTTAACTAATTCATAATTTTAATACTACTTTTCACCGCATTAGATAAAGGTTTTCTGAACTCTGATATTTTCTAAGATCTCACAGGCGTGATAGGCTCGCCGACCGCTCATTTTAACGACTTCTACAGCACCAACTGCAACTGTACCTCCCGTGATAATCTGTCACCCACGACTGCTACACCGTTGAAGGTTCCGATAACTCAAATGTATTATGAACACAAGGACTTTGTTACCTGGAGACAATGGGCGTCAGACTCTGGAGCTTCATGGAAAATTCACCCTATCTAAACAACCTTTAAATGTCAACAGTTTATATTTCATTTTTGTCTGTTCAGTATTTGCCTCACAACGTGATGGCGGTTTCATTTCCTGTGTTTCAAAATGTGTTTGAGTTCTTCGATACATAAAACTGAATTCCAGCAAAGTTCATGGATCGGATAACAATTATTTTCTAAGCTGAAAAATACTTTTCTCTTAGAATTACAAAACTACTTATGCAGAGTCCGCCACAAACTTATCCACTACTTTTTAAAATTTAAAGTATTTATGTTGATCGATATATATGGTACTTCATGTTAAAATATTTTGTTTAGAGATACCGACCAATTTTACATAGTCACTAGGTGGACTGCCTTGTGAAGCCTTTCCTGCCAAGCAAAATATAAGTGGAAGTAGAGTTTTTTGGCGGAAGCTTTTTTGCTTTTAACATACTCCAGATAAGACGTCGGGACCGCAGTAAACTGGTTACAAGAGCAACGGTTTAGAAACCGGAGGGTACGATACTCGATACAACCAAAGACCGTCGTGTACGTGGGGGCTGGTGCCACGTTAAATCTACAGTGGACTCAAATGTCGTCACGTTGGGGTGATGTGTGGGTTTGGAGTGGAGTGCCAGCTTAGGTCTGACCTTGTAATCTACCCGTGGTTCAAAATTACGAGTTGTACGAGTTTCAATATCTGTAACTTTTTATAGGTGTATTTCTTTCTTGCTTGGAATTCGGTATGTTTAATTAACGTCACATTGGAGCAACACAACGGGCTATTGGTGACGGTCCGGGATGAATTCCAAAGTGAAAGATCTCATGACAACACCCCGTAATTTTGAAGCACGGTCAGAGGATGAGGCAACATCTGAGCTGGCAACCCACTCTCCAAACTTCCACACCACTCCAACGTGGGGACATTTGAGGCCACGACACATTTAACGTGCACCAGCCTTCTTTGTACACGACGGCCTTTCGCTGGATTAGAACTCACAACCCTCAGGATGCTCCGGATGCCTTCAAACAGGGCTACCGGGGCCCCTTCTTTCTTGTGTATCACTTTCCTTTTTTGTTCCCAAGATTCCTTTTGATTTCACGAACTGATGGAAGTTTAAAATCATTTAAATAAAACAAGTAATTTGTGAAACTTTTAAAGGTGCAAAATAAAAATATCAATTGATTATACTATTAAAAATACTATTTATGGGCATATGCTATCGAGAAAAACCTTGTTTAATCCAAAGCGCTCTGTTCAACAGACTGGTTTCAAGTCCTAATAGTGATTCGAAGTCCACTTTATAAGACGTACACCCAAGATTTAGTAAAAAAATGACAGCAGAGCAACAAACAAACCATCACAGATTCGAACAATTGGTTTAGTCAAAATAGCGTATAAATTCGATGTTGTAAGAAGCAGGATCGTAGCTGAGAATTGTGGTTCCGGCGCCTTTTTCATCTCTTCGACAGAAAAGTTAAGAGAAATGTTTTTGACTTTGCTTATTATTTTCATCGATTGTCAATCATCTCTCTGGTGGATAATCTATGATCAGCCACCAATACACAAGCCTTAGGTAGAACTATTAAATGTTAAAATTAAACGTTCCTCCGAACGACTTTTGAAATAGTTATCCTCGCTCCCTGAAAGATGAATTAAAATTTATAAAGTAAGAAAACTTATTATAAGGGCTACTAAAAGTACACGCGATTCGTCGTTTTTCAGACAGAATGCAACAAAACAAGTTTAAACAACTATAGTTCTCACTTGAATAATTGGGAGAAACGAGGCCTGGGGAAACTATCTCCATCTCACAAAAGGATTTGAAGCCGAGATCCACCCAAGCCAAAGAAACAAAGCACAATTCGAAGATTTACCAATAGAGGGCAATGCATGTACCGGAAAAGTAACATGAATTACTTACGGTCAGACTCTTCAACAAATCTTTTTACTAGCTCCTTTCAAATGAATCGAATCATCCAAGAGAATCGATACGCCGATAACATTAATCACCATCACCAAGCACATTTAATTTAAATGTACTTGGGTTCTGCAATACCGTTAAACTGATTGCCAATAAAGTTTCATCGATCAGATAACAATTATTTTCTAAGGTGAAAAACACTTTTATTTTAGAATTACGAAACCCCTTGTGCTGAGTCCACCACAAACCTATCCACTACTTTTTGAATTGTGAAGTATTTATGTTGATTGATATATAATATGGGTACTTCATGTTAAAATATTTTGTTTACGAGATATCGACCAAATTTTACTTAGTCATTAGGTGGACTGTTTTGTGAAGCTTTACCCGTCAAGCTAAATATAAGTGGAAGTAGGGTTTTATGGCGGAAGTTGTATTTTAACGTAATCCAAACAAGACGTCGGGACCGCAGTAAACCGGTTAGAAGAGCAACGGATTAGAAACCGGAGGGTTCGAAACTCGATGCAACCAAAGACCGTCGTGTACGTGGAGGCTGGTGCCACGTTAAATCTACAGTGGTCTCAAATGTCCTCACGTTGGAGTGATGTCTGGGTTTGGAATGGAGTGCCAGTTTGGGTCTGACCTTGTCAACTACCCGTGGTGCAAAATTACGACTTCATGTCCTCGCTTCTTTCCCTTCGGGATGGATATCAGACCGTCGACAATCACCCGTTGTGTTACTCCAGGGCAACGTAATTCAACAACCATGCGAGTTGTACGAGGTTCAATTTCTGTAACTTAATATAGGCGTATTTCTTTCTTGCTTGGTATTTGGTATGTTTAATTAACGTCACATTGGAGCGACACAAAGGCCTATTGGTGACGGACCGGGATCAATCCCAAAGATAAAGATCGAGGACAACCACCATGTAAATTTAAACCCCACTCTATAAAACTTCCACATCATACCAACGTGAGGACATTTGAGGCCACGACACATTTGACGTGCACCAGCCTTCTTTGTACACGACGGCCTTTGGCTGGTTTCGAACTCACAACCCTCCGGCTGCTAGTCCCTTACTCTTCCAACCGGGCTACCGTGGCCCCTTCTTTCTTGTGTATCACTTTCCTTTTCAGTCAGGGCCGCGGTGGGCCGGTTGGAAGAGTAACGGACTAGCAACAGGAGTGTCTTGTGTTCAGAGACGTTAATTCAACTACTTACGCATCCACCACTTTTAAAAGTCCAGGTATTTATGTGCATTGATATAGTACAGGTATTAATTGCTAAAATATTTCCTTTACGAGATACATTGGGCCACTTTTATAGTCGTATACGATAGCCTGTCTTTCGGAGCCTTACTCTTACAAATTTAAGGGCTGCAGTAGCACGGTTGGAAGAATAACAGATTAGCAACCGGAGGGATGCGAGTTCGAATCCAAGCAAAGAACGTCGAGAACAAAGGGGGCTTGAAATCGTTAAATCCGTCGTGGCCTCAAATGTACTCACGTTGACGTCGTGTGGAAGATTGGGGAGTGGAGTGCCAACTCCGATGCTGCATCGACATCTGACCGTGTTTCAAGATTACGTGGGGTTATCCCCGTATCTTTCGCTTTGGGATTGATCCCGGATCATTACCATTAACCTGTTACTTTGCTCCAGTGCGACGTTAATTGAAAAACCTACCCTGGAAAGATCGGAGCACACCACGTAATTCAGAACTGCGGTCATATGACGAGGTCAACACTTGAGCTGGCAAAGCAAGGATGTAGTTATAATGATGTATTTAGTTTTCTAAATCGATTTGGTTTTTGCTTGATAAAGTGCTCCGTTTCAGTCACATATTATTAAAGCTACGTTTTTAGAAACGCCGTTCTTTGTTTTCTTTTAAATGTAATCTAAGGTATGATCCTGGACCGTCGCCATAAGACCGTTATGTTGCTTCGAAGCGACGTTATTTAGCTACATACCTACAAAACAGTAATCAAAATTCCACTAGTTGATCCCGCAAAGGAAGTGAAGCTGCCATATTGTCGTGAGGCAAATACTAAACACAGACCAAAAATGAAATACATAAATTTTTGACATTAAAGTGTTGGTTTGAGAGTCAATTTTGAATGGAGCTCCTGGCCCGAAGGCCCTCTGTCTCCATACAAGTCCTTGTATTCCAAATACATTCAGGTTATCAGAAACTTTCAATGGTATAGTTTTGGGTATCAGTTGATCAAGGAGGTTGCAGTTGTAGTTGGTGCGATATGAGGAGGCGTTACAAGGAGCGGAGGCAACCCTATCTTCCAGTGAACTCAGGAAATATCAGATTTCAGAATACCTGTATCTAATGCGGTTAAGAGTAGTATTAAAATCACGAATTCATTAGAAGGCTTGGTAGACTGATTTTGCAGAGGGAAATTGGATTACTTTTTTAAAAAACAATTTGAATTTTATATCAAATAAATAGTTGATTGTTTTGTTCTATGGCGTAAGGGCTATATTTTTGGCCAAGCTGAACCATACATTAAATGTAGACCCACTGATCTAGGGAAGAACATTGTGCTTGTCCTTTTACTTGGTGTTGTCTGTCGTGTGTCTGGCGTACCTTGGTGTAATATGGTCCTTGCGCCGAAAAGCCCTATGAACCTCCAATTAAACATTTCCTGTATAGTGATTCTGCAAAAGGCTCAGCTAACGAAATGTCAGAAAACACGTTGTTTTCAAAGTCCTTTTTGGAAAGAATGAAGGGTATATCTTATATCATAATTGAATAAACAGCACAGCTGTCAATACACTGTGAAACTGATCAAGTATAACGTTATTGTATTACAACACAACAGAATCGAGATAGTAAGACAACCACTCGATGCTTTTCACGAACGTCTAACCATAAATTTCTGTCCTGTTGATGCTCAGTAAACCGAAAAAACATATATCTGTTTTTTTCAATTTACTGAGTGGTGAGTAAAGATATGTTTTGATTTGGCTCTGCGGTTATTTTTTCTCAAGTGATATCAAAGCCTACAGTACCAAAGTTTTCTTGAATTTAAATGTAGTGATATGACGAAAATGAGTAATTCAATCAATTGAATCTCGGATTGAATCGTGAAGATGTTTAAATTGAACGAATCGATCAAACGACTCCCTTCAAAATGAACCGAACTATCGACTACTTTTAAAATAGCGGTAGTCCAAGGGTATTAGTTTTCATTATAAGGCTACCATATTTTTAAATTTAGCTATGGTTTTCTTTAAAAGTAATTGAATAAGTTCTAAGATAAATACACTTTACGGCAAAGCATACAATTGAGCATAAGAATGTCTCTCCAATAGCCAATAGGATCATTTGACTCATCGGATCATGCAAGTCATCGAATCATTTGGGAATCGAATCTTTGAGATTTGTATTTTTAGTAGTTTTCTCTCTATTCGGTACGAGGGGAAACACTTTCGTTTCTTTTCTTCCTTATTTTTTTTCTTTTCACAATTTCTTATCATGTAAACTATTTCAATCATTGCACTAATACATATAATACTGAAAATGTGTCAGTATAGAAAATGATTAAATTAGCATTTTAAACTTTAATTTTAAATTAATACGGATGGATGTAAATATTTTCTTAGTACTACTCAATAGAAATATTTTGATGCTATAACTGTCATCTCTCAAGTATAAAATAAATGTATCTCGAAAAAAATAGATAGTTAAGTTTCAACGTGCGCTAACTTCAAGTTGCGGGAGGTGTCAGACCAGAAAGTCCACTATCAAACAAAAAGAACATTTTTTCAGTTACAGATTCAACACACATTTAAAGAGTTTCAATGCTGTTTTCTTTAGTCATCATTATTTTATCCAGGACCAAATATGTTGGTAGTTGAATTTACGCTACTCCGGAGGAACATGATGGATTGTTGGAGACGGCCGAACTAGGAATCACGATCAGATTGTGTTATAGTTTTTCTAATATTAATGAGAGAATGATAGAGAGTAAAAACGAACAAAGAAGGGATTTTGCTGTAATTGTAAAATAGAAAGTTTATAAAAGTATGAAACAGAATTACCATTTCTTCATTACGTTAATTTTAAAAATTTCAAAAATAAATTAAATATTTATTTTAAAATTTTATTACTAAAAGCGATTTCCTAGTTTTAATCGTAAGATTAATATGTAAGGTTGTTTTACAATTAATTACATTTTCTTTAGGATGAGTTTTAAGGAGACTGCACTCAAACATTAAGGGCTTTCACCTAAATTGCGAAGTAAAAATAATATTTAATTACATTATTTCCTTCTCCCTGAATCGGAAAGAGAAACAGAGAGAATCAAATCCTTTTGATTTCACGAACTGATGGAAGTTTAAAATCATTTAAATAAAACAAGTAATTTGTGAAACTTTTAAAGGTGCAAAATAAAAATATCAATTGATTATACTATTAAAAATACTATTTATGGGCATATGCTATCGAGAAAAACCTTGTTCAATCCAAAGCGCTCTGTTCAACAGACTGGTTTCAAGTCCTAATAGTGATTCGAAGTCCACTTTATAAGACGTACACCCAAGATTTAGTAAAAAAATGACAGCAGAGCAACAAACAACAAGAGCAACAGTTCCATCTGGTTACAGCATTTTCAACTTGTGGAAGTGGGGTGCCAGTTCAGGAGTGACTTCGTCATATGACCGTGTTTCAACATTATTTGGTGTTCTTTGTTCTTTCCATCAAGGTTTAATCTCAGACTGTCGCCAATAGCCGATGTGTGTATGTGTTGCTCCAATGCTACCTTAATTCAAATATACCTACATACCTTGAATCAACAACATATTAAAACGAAGGTTTTCAGAAACGTCGTTCTGGTTCGTCCTAATAATAATCTAAATTCCACTAGTTGATCCTCCAAACGAAATGACCAGCGCCATTAAGTGGCTAGGCAAATGCGGACACAAAAATTCAGATGTAAACTTAAATTTAAAGGTTGGTTGGATGGTTTGGAGTTTTATGGCGCAAGGATCGTTTTTGCCAAACCAAAGGGTGAATGAATCTTCTAGTGAAGAATATTTGGTTTGCCCTTTTAGTTGGCGATGTCTGTCTTGTGTTTCGCAAAGCTTTGTGAAATATGGGTCTTGCGCCTAAAAACCCAATCAATCTTAATTTAAACGTTTCATTCTCTACAACGATTCTGCAGAGGGCTCTGTAGGCGAAATTTAGAAAGCACGTTTCGTTTCAATTGGCTGTTTTCAAAGACAAAAGGAGGATACCTTACTTTTTGAATCATGGCATAAGGATGTAAAAGAATCTAAAATTTTTTAAAAAATATATAAATCGTTCCTACGTGTGTATATATTCAACACGTCCATTTCAATTTAAGTATATTTTTTTGAAAAGCACTCTGAATTTCGTTCTACAGGTTCACGATTGTATAAAGATTTAACCTTTATCTCTCAAAACCGTTACAAAACACTTAATTAGCCCTAGATTGAGTGATAGTAAAATATTTCATTAGTTTAAGGAATTAATCGCACTATTTTTAGCACGAAAACTTTCCAAGACAAAACTAGAATAGAGAGCCTTTATAACAAGCAAATTTAGGTTCATTTAGAAGTGTTTTATTGATTTTAAAGAATGGTTTAACATAAACGTAGAACTTAAATTCCGATGTAAGTCTTTGAGAAAGAACATAATTAAATTGTTACTAAGAAATGGAATCAAAACGGTCAGTCAAACGCTCGATCCTTTACAAGAACTTACAAACAAACAAAACTTGAAACCCTTAACAAGATTTCCTAATATAAATATGTTTTTTTTAATTTAAAAAGTGGTAGATAAAAAGTTATATTTTGACTCTTGCCTCAAATGATATAAAATCATACAGAACTAAAGTTTAAGATTAAATACTTTATATGATGGCAGAAAACGCTAATGCTAGAAAAAAGCAACAATCTCACTGGCTTGTTGATGGGTCGTCGGGCCTCAGTGGACATATCCACTACACTAGCAACTTTCGAGTTTTAGGCGGCGCAGGTTCGATTCCTGTCAGGTGCAACCCTCACTGGGTGTATTTCTGACTTCTGCGACAGTAAAACGTGCATTGTGTGTGTCTATTACTTGATAATGTGTGCTTGGCGAGCATGGCCAAATATGGCCCTTGCGCCTTAGAAACCCAACAAACCAATCATTTAACTTTTATCTCTCAAAACCGTTACAAAACACAATTAGCCCTAGATTGAGTGATAGTAAAATATTTCATTAGTTTAAGGAATTAATCGCACTATTTTTAGCACGAAAACTCTCCAAGACAAAACTAGAATAGAGAGCCTTTATAACAAGCAAATTTAGGTTCATTTAGAAGTGTTTTATTGATTTTAAAGAAAGGTTTAACATAAACGTAAAACTTAAATTGCGATGTAAGTCTTAGAGAAAGAACATAATTAAATTGTTACTAAGAAATGGAATCAAAACGGTCAGTCAAACGCTCGATCCTTTACAAGAACTTACAAACAAACAAAACTTGAAACCCTTAACAAGATTTCCTAATATAAATATGTTTTTTTTAATTTAAAAAGTGGTAGATAAAAAGTTATATTTTGACTCTTGCCTCAAATGATATAAAATCATACAGAACTAAAGTTTAAGATTAAATACTTTGTATGATGGCAAAAAACGCTAATACTAGAAAAAAGCAACCATCTCACTGGCTTGTTGATGGGTCGTCGGGCCTCAGTGGACATATCCACTACACTAGCAACTTTCGAGTTGTAGGCGGCGCAGGTTCGATTCCTGTCAGGTGCAACCCTCACTGGGTGTATTTCTGACTTCTGCGACAGTAAAACGTGCATTGTGTGTGTCTATTACTTGATAATGTGTGCTTGGCGAGCATGGCCAAATATGGCCCTTGCGCCTTAGAAACCCAACAAACCAATCATTTAACTTTTATCTCTCAAAACCGTTACAAAACACAATTAGCCCTAGATTGAGTGATAGTAAAATATTTCATTAGTTTAAGGAATTAATCGCACTATTTTTAGCACGAAAACCTTCCAAGACAAAACTAGAATAGAGAGCCTTTATAACAAGCAAATTTAGGTTCATTTAGAAGTGTTTTATTGATTTTAAAGAAAGGTTTAACATAAACGTAAAACTTAAATTGCGATGTAAGTCTTTGAGAAAGAACATAATTAAATTGTTACTAAGAAATGGAATCAAAACGGTCAGTCAAACGTTCGATCCTCTTTACAGGAACTTACACAACAACAAAATTCTATAAATTGAAACACTTAACAAGATTTCCTAATATAAATATGTTTTTTTTAATTTAAAAGTGGTAGATAAAAAGTTATTTTTTGACTCTTGCCTCAAATGATATAAAATCATACAGAACTAAAGTTTAAGATTAAATACTTTGTATGATGGCAAAAAACGCTAATACTAGAAAAAAGCAACCATCTCACTGGCTTGTTGATGGGTCGTCGGGCCTCAGTGGACATATCCACTACACTAGCAACTTTCGAGTTGTAGGCGGCGCAGGTTCGATTCCTGTCAGGTGCAACCCTCACTGGGTGTATTTCTGACTTCTGCGACAGTAAAACGTGCATTGTGTGTGTCTATTACTTGATAATGTGTGCTTGGCGAGCATGGCCAAATATGGCCCTTGCGCCTTAGAAACCCAACAAACCAATCATTTAACTTTTATCTCTCAAAACCGTTACAAAACACAATTAGCCCTAGATTGAGTGATAGTAAAATATTTCATTAGTTTAAGGAATTAATCGCACTATTTTTAGCACGAAAACCTTCCAAGACAAAACTAGAATAGAGAGCCTTTATAACAAGCAAATTTAGGTTCATTTAGAAGTGTTTTATTGATTTTAAAGAAAGGTTTAACATAAACGTAAAACTTAAATTGCGATGTAAGTCTTTGAGAAAGAACATAATTAAATTGTTACTAAGAAATGGAATCAAAACGGTCAGTCAAACGTTCGATCCTCTTTACAGGAACTTACACAACAACAAAATTCTATAAATTGAAACACTTAACAAGATTTCCTAATATAAATATGTTTTTTTTAATTTAAAAGTGGTAGATAAAAAGTTATTTTTTGACTCTTGCCTCAAATGATATAAAATCATACAGAACTAAAGTTTAAGATTAAATACTTTGTATGATGGCAAAAAACGCTAATACTAGAAAAAAGCAACCATCTCACTGGCTTGTTGATGGGTCGTCGGGCCTCAGTGGACATATCCACTACACTAGCAACTTTCGAGTTGTAGGCGGCGCAGGTTCGATTCCTGTCAGGTGCAACCCTCACTGGGTGTATTTCTGACTTCTGCGACAGTAAAACGTGCATTGTGTGTGTCTATTACTTGATAATGTGTGCTTGGCGAGCATGGCCAAATATGGCCCTTGCGCCTTAGAAACCCAACAAACCAATCATTTAACTTTTATCTCTCAAAACCGTTACAAAACACAATTAGCCCTAGATTGAGTGATAGTAAAATATTTCATTAGTTTAAGGAATTAATCGCACTATTTTTAGCACGAAAACTCTCCAAGACAAAACTAGAATAGAGAGCCTTTATAACAAGCAAATTTAGGTTCATTTAGAAGTGTTTTATTGATTTTAAAGAAAGGTTTAACATAAACGTAAAACTTAAATTGCGATGTAAGTCTTAGAGAAAGAACATAATTAAATTGTTACTAAGAAATGGAATCAAAACGGTCAGTCAAACGCTCGATCCTTTACAAGAACTTACAAACAAACAAAACTTGAAACCCTTAACAAGATTTCCTAATATAAATATGTTTTTTTTTAATTTAAAAAGTGGTAGATAAAAAGTTATATTTTGACTCTTGCCTCAAATGATATAAAATCATACAGAACTAAAGTTTAAGATTAAATACTTTGTATGATGGCAAAAAACGCTAATACTAGAAAAAAGCAACCATCTCACTGGCTTGTTGATGGGTCGTCGGGCCTCAGTGGACATATCCACTATACTAGCAACTTTCGAGTTGTAGGCGGCGCAGGTTCGATTCCTGTCAGGTGCAACCCTCACTGGGTGTATTTCTGACTTCTGCGACAGTAAAACGTGCATTGTGTGTGTCTATTACTTGATAATGTGTGCTTGGCGAGCATGGCCAAATATGGCCCTTGCGCCTTAGAAACCCAACAAACCAATCATTTAACTTTTATCTCTCAAAACCGTTACAAAACACAATTAGCCCTAGATTGAGTGATAGTAAAATATTTCATTAGTTTAAGGAATTAATCGCACTATTTTTAGCACGAAAACTTTCCAAGACAAAACTAGAATAGAGAGCCTTTATAACAAGCAAATTTAGGTTCATTTAGAAGTGTTTTATTGATTTTAAAGAAAGGTTTAACATAAACGTAAAACTTAAATTGCGATGTAAGTCTTTGAGAAAGAACATAATTAAATTGTTACTAAGAAATGGAATCAAAACGGTCAGTCAACCGTTCGATCCTTTACAGGAACTTACACAACAACAAAATTCTATAAATTGAAACACTTAACAAGATTTCCTAATATAAATATGTTTTTTTTAATTTAAAAGTGGTAGATAAAAAGTTATTTTTTGACTCTTGCCTCAAATGATATAAAATCATACAGAACTAAAGTTTAAGATTAAATACTTTGTATGATGGCAAAAAACGCTAATACTAGAAAAAAGCAACCATCTCACTGGCTTGTTGATGGGTCGTCGGGCCTCAGTGGACATATCCACTACACTAGCAACTTTCGAGTTGTAGGCGGCGCAGATTCTCGTACCAGACAAACCAATCTGGCTTGTTGGTACGAGAATCTAAATCAATGTTGACAAAATGTCAAGCGGTTCATGTTTACTGAAAAGCGAAACCTACGTCCAGTTGTTCGGAGAGACTATTCCCTGGTCCCCAGCTTGTATATACTTCGGTGTCACTTTAGACAACCACTTAACATGGAATTGACACATTTTATCCCTTAGATCTAAATGTCTCTCTCTCTCTCTAGCTGCACGTAATATTGTATACTCCTTAATTTCTAGAAATTCGGAAATATCAATGCATAATAAAATGCTCATATATAGAACTATGCTCCACCCAGTGGTTAATTACGACTGTCAGGTCAAAGGATATGCAGTTAAGGTCCTCGTAAATAAACCTGAACTCCAAAATTCTACCTTTCGTATCATCATGGATAGCACATGTTATTACAGAAATAACAAAATAAGAGAAGTAGGAATTTTAGAACTAAAAGAATTTTTGGCCAAATTATCAAAGCTTTTTCCGCTCTCTTCGTTGCAATGAAAACTTAGCTGCATCGCAGATTACCAGATTTGACCATCGTTACCAATTAACAAAAGCAGATCAAGAACCATTAGGAATTATGGTATAAATGTAAACAATAACTTATATTCATACTTTTGATTAAAAATTCAATTTTTTTATAAATCTAAATTCCTTTGCAAAATCATGTAGTATTCCCAAGACGTTTAACTAATTCATAATTTTAATACTACTTTTCACCGCATTAGATAAAGGTTTTCTGAACTCTGATATTTTCTAAGATCTCACAGGCGTGATAGGCTCGCCTACCTCTCATTTTAACGACTTCTACAGCACCAACTGCAACTGTACCTCCCGTGATAATCTGTCACCCACGACTGCTACACCGTTGAAGGTTCCGATAACTCAAATGTATTATGAACACAAGGACTTTGTTACCTGGAGACAATGGGCGTCAGACTCTGGAGCTTCATGGAAAATTCACCCTATCTAAACAACCTTTAAATGTCAACAGTTTATATTTCATTTTTGTCTGTTCAGTATTTGCCTCACAACGTGATGGCGGTTTCATTTCCTGTGTTTCAAAATGTGTTTGAGTTCTTCGATACATAAAACTGAATTCCAGCAAAGTTCATGGATCGGATAACAATTATTTTCTAAGCTGAAAAACACTTTTCTCTTAGAATTACAAAACTACTTATGCAGAGTCCGCCACAAACTTATCCACTACTTTTTAAAATTTAAAGTATTTATGTTGATCGATATATATGGTACTTTATGTTAAAATATTTTGTTTAGAGATACCGACCAATTTTACATAGTCACTAGGTGGACTGCCTTGTGAAGCCTTTCCTGCCAAGCAAAATATAAGTGGAAGTAGAGTTTTTTGGCGGAAGCTTTTTTGCTTTTAACATACTCCAGATAAGACGTCGGGACCGCAGTAAACTGGTTACAAGAGCAACGGTTTAGAAACCGGAGGGTACGATACTCGATACAACCAAAGACCGTCGTGTACGTGGGGGCTGGTGCCACGTTAAATCTACAGTGGACTCAAATGTCGTCACGTTGGGGTGATGTGTGGGTTTGGAGTGGAGTGCCAGCTTAGGTCTGACCTTGTAATCTACCCGTGGTTCAAAATTACGAGTTGTACGAGTTTCAATATCTGTAACTTTTTATAGGTGTATTTCTTTCTTGCTTGGAATTCGGTATGTTTAATTAACGTCACATTGGAGCAACACAACGGGCTATTGGTGACGGTCCGGGATGAATTCCAAAGTGAAAGATCTCATGACAACACCCCATAATTTTGAAGCACGGTCAGAGGATGAGGCAACATCTGAGCTGGCAACCCGCTCTCCAAACTTCCACACCACTCCAACGTGGGGACATTTGAGGCCACGACACATTTAACGTGCACCAGCCTTCTTTGTACACGACGGCCTTTCGCTGGATTAGAACTCACAACCCTCAGGATGCTCCGGATGCCTTCAAACAGGGCTACCGGGGCCCCTTCTTTCTTGTGTATCACTTTCCTTTTTTGTTCCCAAGATTCCTTTTGATTTCACGAACTGATGGAAGTTTAAAATCATTTAAATAAAACAAGTAATTTGTGAAACTTTTAAAGGTGCAAAATAAAAATATCAATTGATTATACTATTAAAAATACTATTTATGGGCATATGCTATCGAGAAAAACCTTGTTTAATCCAAAGCGCTCTGTTCAACAGACTGGTTTCAAGTCCTAATAGTGATTCGAAGTCCACTTTATAAGACGTACACCCAAGATTTAGTAAAAAAATGACAGCAGAGCAACAAACAAACCATCACAGATTCGAACAATTGGTTTAGTCAAAATAGCGTATAAATTCGATGTTGTAAGAAGCAGGATCGTAGCTGAGAATTGTGGTTCCGGCGCCTTTTTCATCTCTTCGACAGAAAAGTTAAGAGAAATGTTTTTGACTTTGCTTATTATTTTCATCGATTGTCAATCATCTCTCTGGTGGATAATCTATGATCAGCCACCAATACACAAGCCTTAGGTAGAACTATTAAATGTTAAAATTAAACGTTCCTCCGAACGACTTTTGAAATAGTTATCCTCGCTCCCTGAAAGATGAATTAAAATTTATAAAGTAAGAAAACTTATTATAAGGGCTACTAAAAGTACACGCGATTCGTCGTTTTTCAGACAGAATGCAACAAAACAAGTTTAAACAACTATAGTTCTCACTTGAATAATTGGGAGAAACGAGGCCTGGGGAAACTATCTCCATCTCACAAAAGGATTTGAAGCCGAGATCCACCCAAGCCAAAGAAACAAAGCACAATTCGAAGATTTACCAATAGAGGGCAATGCATGTACCGGAAAAGTAACATGAATTACTTACGGTCAGACTCTTCAACAAATCTTTTTACTAGCTCCTTTCAAATGAATCGAATCATCCAAGAGAATCGATACGCCGATAACATTAATCACCATCACCAAGCACATTTAATTTAAATGTACTTGGGTTCTGCAATACCGTTAAACTGATTGCCAATAAAGTTTCATCGATCAGATAACAATTATTTTCTAAGGTGAAAAACACTTTTATTTTAGAATTACGAAACCCCTTGTGCTGAGTCCACCACAAACCTATCCACTACTTTTTGAATTGTGAAGTATTTATGTTGATTGATATATAATATGGGTACTTCATGTTAAAATATTTTGTTTACGAGATATCGACCAAATTTTACTTAGTCATTAGGTGGACTGTTTTGTGAAGCTTTACCCGTCAAGCTAAATATAAGTGGAAGTAGGGTTTTATGGCGGAAGTTGTATTTTAACGTAATCCAAACAAGACGTCGGGACCGCAGTAAACCGGTTAGAAGAGCAACGGATTAGAAACCGGAGGGTTCGAAACTCGATGCAACCAAAGACCGTCGTGTACGTGGAGGCTGGTGCCACGTTAAATCTACAGTGGTCTCAAATGTCCTCACGTTGGAGTGATGTCTGGGTTTGGAATGGAGTGCCAGTTTGGGTCTGACCTTGTCAACTACCCGTGGTGCAAAATTACGACTTCATGTCCTCGCTTCTTTCCCTTCGGGATGGATATCAGACCGTCGACAATCACCCGTTGTGTTACTCCAGGGCAACGTAATTCAACAACCATGCGAGTTGTACGAGGTTCAATTTCTGTAACTTAATATAGGCGTATTTCTTTCTTGCTTGGTATTTGGTATGTTTAATTAACGTCACATTGGAGCGACACAAAGGCCTATTGGTGACGGACCGGGATCAATCCCAAAGATAAAGATCGAGGACAACCACCATGTAAATTTAAACCCCACTCTATAAAACTTCCACATCATACCAACGTGAGGACATTTGAGGCCACGACACATTTGACGTGCACCAGCCTTCTTTGTACACGACGGCCTTTGGCTGGTTTCGAACTCACAACCCTCCGGCTGCTAGTCCCTTACTCTTCCAACCGGGCTACCGTGGCCCCTTCTTTCTTGTGTATCACTTTCCTTTTCAGTCAGGGCCGCGGTGGGCCGGTTGGAAGAGTAACGGACTAGCAACAGGAGTGTCTTGTGTTCAGAGACGTTAATTCAACTACTTACGCATCCACCACTTTTAAAAGTCCAGGTATTTATGTGCATTGATATAGTACAGGTATTAATTGCTAAAATATTTCCTTTACGAGATACATTGGGCCACTTTTATAGTCGTATACGATAGCCTGTCTTTCGGAGCCTTACTCTTACAAATTTAAGGGCTGCAGTAGCACGGTTGGAAGAATAACAGATTAGCAACCGGAGGGATGCGAGTTCGAATCCAAGCAAAGAACGTCGAGAACAAAGGGGGCTTGAAATCGTTAAATCCGTCGTGGCCTCAAATGTACTCACGTTGACGTCGTGTGGAAGATTGGGGAGTGGAGTGCCAACTCCGATGCTGCATCGACATCTGACCGTGTTTCAAGATTACGTGGGGTTATCCCCGTATCTTTCGCTTTGGGATTGATCCCGGATCATTACCATTAACCTGTTACTTTGCTCCAGTGCGACGTTAATTGAAAAACCTACCCTGGAAAGATCGGAGCACACCACGTAATTCAGAACTGCGGTCATATGACGAGGTCAACACTTGAGCTGGCAAAGCAAGGATGTAGTTAGAATGATGTATTTAGTTTTCTAAATCGATTTGGTTTTTGCTTGATAAAGTGCTCCGTTTCAGTCACATATTATTAAAGCTACGTTTTTAGAAACGCCGTTCTTTGTTTTCTTTTAAATGTAATCTAAGGTATGATCCTGGACCGTCGCCATAAGACCGTTATGTTGCTTCGAAGCGACGTTATTTAGCTACATACCTACAAAACAGTAATCAAAATTCCACTAGTTGATCCCGCAAAGGAAGTGAAGCTGCCATATTGTCGTGAGGCAAATACTAAACACAGACCAAAAATGAAATACATAAATTTTTGACATTAAAGTGTTGGTTTGAGAGTCAATTTTGAATGGAGCTCCTGGCCCGAAGGCCCTCTGTCTCCATACAAGTCCTTGTATTCCAAATACATTCAGGTTATCAGAAACTTTCAATGGTGTAGTTTTGGGTATCAGTTGATCAAGGAGGTTGCAGTTGTAGTTGGTGCGATATGAGGAGGCGTTACAAGGAGCGGAGGCAACCCTATCTTCCAGTGAACTCAGGAAATATCAGATTTCAGAATACCTGTATCTAATGCGGTTAAGAGTAGTATTAAAATCACGAATTCATTAGAAGGCTTGGTAGACTGATTTTGCAGAGGGAAATTGGATTACTTTTTTAAAAAACAATTTGAATTTTATATCAAATAAATAGTTGATTGTTTTGTTCTATGGCGTAAGGGCTATATTTTTGGCCAAGCTGAACCATACATTAAATGTAGACCCACTGATCTAGGGAAGAACATTGTGCTTGTCCTTTTACTTGGTGTTGTCTGTCGTGTGTCTGGCGTACCTTGGTGTAATATGGTCCTTGCGCCGAAAAGCCCTATGAACCTCCAATTAAACATTTCCTGTATAGTGATTCTGCAAAAGGCTCAGCTAACGAAATGTCAGAAAACACGTTGTTTTCAAAGTCCTTTTTGGAAAGAATGAAGGGTATATCTTATATCATAATTGAATAAACAGCACAGCTGTCAATACACTGTGAAACTGATCAAGTATAACGTTATTGTATTACAACACAACAGAATCGAGATAGTAAGACAACCACTCGATGCTTTTCACGAACGTCTAACCATAAATTTCTGTCCTGTTGATGCTCAGTAAACCGAAAAAACATATATCTGTTTTTTTCAATTTACTGAGTGGTGAGTAAAGATATGTTTTGATTTGGCTCTGCGGTTATTTTTTCTCAAGTGATATCAAAGCCTACAGTACCAAAGTTTTCTTGAATTTAAATGTAGTGATATGACGAAAATGAGTAATTCAATCAATTGAATCTCGGATTGAATCGTGAAGATGTTTAAATTGAACGAATCGATCAAACGACTCCCTTCAAAATGAACCGAACTATCGACTCTACTTTTAAAATAGCGGTAGTCCATGGGTATTAGTTTTCATATTACGGCTACTATATTTTTAAGTTTAGCGATGGTTTTCTTTAAAAGTAATTAAATACGTTCTAAGACAAATACACTTTACGGCAAAGCATACAATTGAGCATAAGAATGTCTCTCCAATAGCCAATAGGATCCAACTGATTCGAATCGGATCATTTGACTCATCGGATCATGCAAGTCATCGAATCATTTTTGAATCGAATCTTTGAGATTGGTATTTTTAGTAGTTTTCTCTCGATTCGGTACGAGGGGAAACACTTTCGTTTCTTTTTTTCCTTAATTTTTTTCTTCACACAATTTCTTATCATGTAAACTATTTCAATCATTGCACTGATAAATATAATATTGAAAATGTGTCTGTATAGAAAATGATTAAATTTGCATTTTAAATTTTAATTTTAAATTAATACGGATGGATATAAATATTTTCTTAATACTACTCAATAGAAATATTTTGATGCTATAACTGTCATCTCTCAAATATAAAAGAAATGTATCTCGAAAAAAATAGATAGTTAAGTTTCAACGTGCGCTAAATTCAAGTTGCGGGAGGTGTTAGACCAGAAAGTCCACTATCAAACAAAAGAACATTTTTTCAGTTACAGATTCAACACACATTTAAAGCATTTCAATGCTGTTTTTTTAATCGTCATTATTTTATCCAGGACCTAATATGTTGGTTGTTGAATTTACGCTACTCCGGAGGAACACGATGGATTGTTGGAGACGGCCGAACTAGGAATCACGATCAGATTGTGTTATAGTTTTTCTAATATTAATGAGAGAGAGAGAGAATGATAGAGTAAAAACGAACAAAGAAGGGATTTTGCTGTACTTGTAAAATAGAAAGTTTATAAAATTATGAAACAGAATTACCATTTCTTCATTATGTTAATTTTAAAAATTTCAAAAATAAATTAAAATTTTATTTTTAAAAGTTATTACTAAAAGCGATCTCCTAGTTTTAATCGTAAGATTAATATGTAAGGTTGTTTTACAATTAATTACATTTTCTTTATAATGAGTTTTAAGGAGACTGCACTCAAACATTAAGGCTCAAACATTAAGGGGAAAATATCTCCATCCCACAAATAGATTTGAAGCAGGTCTCCCCAACAAGCCAAAGAGACAATGTACAATTCGAAAATTGACCAACAGATGACAAAGCATGAGCCGGAAGAGCAACATGAATTATTAACAGTGAAGGACTCTTCAACAAATCCTTTTACTGACTCCTTTCAAATGAATCCAATCATCCAAGAGAATCGATTTGCCCATCACTATAATCATCATCACGAAGCACGAATGTAAATTCACTTGGGTTCTTCAAGAAGTTAAACTGAGTGCTAGTAAAGTTTTATAGATCGAATGGCAATTATTTTCTGCACTGAAAACCGCTTTTCGTTTAGAATTTCAAAAACCCGTTGCGTTGCTTCAGTGTGATATAAATTCAACTATCTGCATACCTACCACCTGTTAATATTTCTAGTATTCATGTTGATTGATGTTTTGCATAGGTTGTACGTGCTTAAATATTTACAAGATATTTTTACTACTTTTTCAGTCGTACAGGATGGTCTGCTTCGTGGAGCCGTTTCTGCAAAGCTAAATGTTGGTGGTTGTTTGTTTTATGCGAAACTTGCGTCCTTGCTCCAGATAAGACGTCGAGATTAACCGCGGTTGGAAGAGTATTGGATTAGGAACCAGACATTTGCGAGTTCGTAACTCGAACCAATCAAAGTTTGTCGTATACGTGGGAGCTGTTGCACGTTAAATCTGTCACGACTTGTAATATCCTCACGTTGGCGTGGCGATTCCGGGGTGGGATGTCAACTCAGGTCTGACCTTGTCATCTGACATAATTCACAATTACGAGTTGTCCTCGGGAGACAGTTAATTAACGTCGCAGTGGAACACCAAGGGTTTTGGCGACGGTTCGGGATCAATCCCCAAGGGAATGATCCAAGGACATAACGTAATCCAGAACCACGGTCAAGTTACGAGGACTAAACTGAGATATTTTCTAGTTTTAACACGAATAGCGCATTCTTAAATTTCTATAGAGCCGAGATTGCCTACACAACCACTCTATTCCAATACGTAAACAATTAGAAAATAAACTATTAATATAACTAAGCAAGTTTTCTTATGAATAATTTTTTTAGTTTATAAAGTGGTGGGTACAAAATTTTGCTTCTTGGCTCCGAGATAATGTATTGCGTAAAACTGAATTCTAACATTTTCATCGATCGGATAGCAATTACTTTGAAAAACCCTTCTCTTTAAGAATTTCTATAACCGTTGAGTTGCTCCGTGTCATATGTATTCAACTATCTGCATATAAATCACCTTTTGTAATTTCTAGTATTTATGTTAATTGTTAGAAATTAGGCTCATAAATATTTTGTTTGCAAGGTATTTTGAATAATTTTGCATAGTAATATACCATGGTCAGCTATGTGGAGTCTTTTTTTCCAAGCTAAATAGAGTTGGCTGTAGATTTTTGGCAGAACTTGCTTCCTTAATGTAACCCAGATCAGACGTCGGGACCACGGTTGCCAGATTGAAAGAGTAGCGGAGTAGGAACCGGAGATTTGCGAGTTCGGAACTCGATATAACCAATGGTAATCGTGCACGTTGGAGCTTGTATGCGTTAAATCTGTCGTGGCGTCAAATGCTCTCACGTTAGCGTCATGTGGAAGTTTGGAGAGTGGGATTCCAGCTCAGATGAGACCTCGTTATTTGATCATGGTTCAAAAGTACGATGGGCACTCAGATTTTCAAGTTCGGGATATATCCCGGACCGTCCACTTTGCACATTCGCCAACGTAAGAACATTTGAGGCCACGAGAGAAACATGCACAAGCCCCCTAGGTCTTGGGACCGACTTTTTATTCGGAACCCTCAATTTGTAAATCGTTGACTTTTCCAATTAGGCTTCCGTGAATCTGAAATTAATTTTGGGAAATAGTCATACTTTTTCAAATCTGACCAAAATTTTAGTTATTTGAAAGAAATGTGTTATCATTCTTAGGTTTACTTTGTTTCGAAGAGATCTCTCGTCATTAGCAAGATTAATCAGATCTTGATGGGCGAGATATCTGGTATTGACGAAATTCACCAGAACTGGGAGGGGGGAATTTTCAATTAACATCACACTGGAGCAACACAATGGGCTATTGGTGACGGTCCGGGATCAATCCCAAAGGGAAAGATCCGAGGACAACACCACGTAATTTTGAACCACGGTCAGATGACGAGGCAACACCTGAGCTGGCCCCCCACTCTCCAAACTTCCACACCACGCCAACGTGAGGGCATTTGAGTCACGACAGATTTAACGTGCACCAGCCTACTTTGTACACGACGGCGTTTGGCTGGATTCGAACTCGCAACCCTTCGGTTGCTAGTCCGTTACTCTTCGAACCGGGCCACCGCGACCCTGTAATGCTGGGACCTGAACTAAAAGATATACACTATTCCTTTCCACTCATGAGAAACTTAGAATAATATAGAAGAAAACTAAATTTTTGAAACTTTTACTTAAGCCACAACACTCAAATCTCTAGAAAAGTATTCCTTTTCAGACAACTTTTATATCCTAGTACTAGCCGGCGACGTGGTAGCCTGATTAGACGAGTAATGTAATAGAAACCGGATAGTGGCGAGTTCAAATCCAGAGTCGTGCATAAAGGGAGGTGTACATTAAATCTGTCGTGGCATCAAATGTCTCACGTTGGCGTGGTTTGGAAATGGGGTGCCAGCTCAGGAGTGACTTCGTCATATGACCGTGTTTCAACATTATTTGGTGTTGTCCTTGGTTCTTTTCCTCAAGCTTTAATACGAGACTGTCGCCAATAGCCGATGTGTGTATGTGTTGCTCCAATGCTACCTTAATTCAAATATATACATACCTTGAATCAACAACATATTAAAACGAAGGTTTTCAGAAACGCCGTTCTGGTACTTCCTAATAATAATCTAAATTCCACTAGTTGATCTCGTCATCTGACCGTGGTTCAAAATTACGTGGTGTTGTCCTCGGATCTTTCCCTTTGGGATTGATCCCGGACCGTCACCAATAGCCCATTGTGTTGCTCCAGTGTGACGTTAATTGAAATACCCAAATACCCACTAGTTGATCCTCCAAACGAAATGACCAGCGTTATTTAGTGGCTAGGCAAATGCGGACACAAAAATTCAGATGTAAACTTAAATTTAAAGGTTGGTTGGATGGTTTGGAGTTTTATGGTGCAAGGATCATTTTTGCCAAACCAAAGGGTGAATGAATCTTCTAGTGAAGAATATTTGGTTTGCCCTTTTAGTTGGCGATGTCTGTCTTGTGTTTCGCATAGCTTTGTGAAATATGGGTCTTGCGCCTAAAAACCCAATCAATCTTAAATTAAACGTTTCATTCTGTACAACGATTCTGCAGAGGGCTCTGTAGGCAAAATTTAGAAGGCACGTTTCGTTTCAATTGCCTGTTTTGAAAGACAAAAGGAGGATACTTTACTTTTTCAATCATCTCATAAGGATGTAAAAGGATCTAAAATTTTTGAAAAATGTATAAATCGTTCCTACGTTTGTATATATTCAACACGTCCATTTCAATTTAAGTAATTTTTTGAAAAGCACTCCGAATTTCGTTCTACAGGTTAACGATTGTATAAAGATTTAACTTTTATCTCTGAAAACCGTTACAAAACACTTAATTAGCCCTAGATTGAGTGATAGTAAAATATTTCATTAGTTTAAGGAATTAATCGCACTATTTTTAGCACGAAAACTTTCCAAGTCAAAACTGGAATACAGAGTCTTTATAAAAAGCAAATTTAGGTTCATTTAGAAGTGTTTTAAAATCTATACAGAAAGGTTGATCATGAAGGTAAAACTTAAATTGCGATTTAAGTCTTTGAGAAAGAACAGATTGAAATCGTTACTAAGAAATGGAATCAAAACGGTCAGTCAACCGCTCGATCCTTTACAGGAACTTACACACAAACAAAACTTGAAACCCTTAACAAGATTTCCTGATATAAATATGTTTTTTTTAATTTAAAATGTGGTAGGTAAAAAGTTATTTTTTTGACTCTTGCCTCAAATGATATAAAATCATACAGAACTAAAGTTTAAGATTAAATACTTTGTATGATGGCAAAAAACGCTACTACTAGATAAAAGCAACCATCTCACTGGCTTGTTGATGGGCCGTCGGGCCTCAGAGGACATATACACTACACTACCAACTTTCGAGTTGTAGGCGGCGCAGGTTCTATTCCTGTCAGGTACATCCCTCCCTGGGTGTATTTCTGACTTCTGCGACAGTAAAACGTGCATTGCGTGTGTCTATTACTTGATATTGTGTGCTTGGCAAGCATGGCCAAATATGGCCCTTGCGCCTTAAAACCCCAACAAACCAATCTGGCTTGTTGGCACGAGAATCTAAATCAATGTTGACAAATGTCAAGCGGTTCATGTTTACTCAAAAGCGAAACCTACGTCCAGTTGTTCGGATAGACTATTCCCTGGTCCCCAGCTTGCATATACTTCGGTGTCACTTTAGACAACCACGTAACATGGAATAGACACATTTTATCCTTTAGATCTAAATGTCTCTCTCTCTCTCTAGCTGCACGTAATATTGTATACTCCTTAATTGCTAGAAATTTGGAAATATCAATGCATAATAAATGCTCATATATAGAACTATGCTCCACCCAGTGGTTAATTACGTCTGTCAGGTCAAAGGATATGCAGTTAAGGTCCTCGTAAATAAACCTGAACTCCGAAATTCTACCTTTCGTATCATCATGTATAGCACATGTTATTACAGAAATAACAAAATAAGAGAACTAGGAATTTTAGAACTAAAAGAATTTTTGGCCAAATTATCAAAGCTTTTTTCCGCTCTCTTCGTTGCAATGAAAACTTAGCTGCATCGCAGATTACCACAGATATGACCATCGTTACTAATTAACAAAAGCAGATCAATAATCATTGGGAATTATGGTATAAATGTAAACAATAACTTATATTCATACTTTTGATTAAAAATTCAATTTTTTTATAAATCTAAATTCCTTTACAAAATCATGTAGTATTCCCAAGACGTTTAACTAATTCATAATTTTAATACTTCTTTTCACCGCATTAGATAAAGTTTTTCTGAACTCTGATATTTTCTAAGACCTCACAGGCGTGATAAGCTCGCCTACCGCTCATTTTAACGAATTCTACAGCACCAACTTCAAACTGTACCTCCCCTGATAATCTGTCACCCACGACTGCTACACCGTTGAAGGTTCTGATCACTCAAATGTATTATGAACACAAGGAATTTGTTACCTGGAGACAATGGGCGTCAGACTCTGGAGCTTCATGGAAAATTCACCCTCCCAAACCAACATTTAAATGTCAACAGTTTATATTTCATTTTTGTCTGTTCAGTATTTGCCTCACAACGTGATGGCGGTTTCATTTCCAGAGTTTCAAAATGTGTTTGGGTTCTTCGATAAGTTCATCGTTCGTATAACAATTATTTTCTAAGCAGAAAAACACTTTTCTTTTAGAATTACAAAACCCCTTATACAGTGTCCGCCACAAACTTATCCACTACTTTTTTAAAATTTAAAGTATTTATGTTGATCGATATATATGGGTATTTCATATTAAAATATTTTGTTTACGAGATACTGACCAAATTTTACATAGTCATTAGGTGGACTGCCTTATGAAGCCTTTCCTGCTAAGCAAAATATGAATGGAAGTAGAGTTTTTTGGCGGAAGCTTTTTTGCTTTTTAACGTACTCCAGATAAGACGTCGGGACCGCAGTAAACTGGTTACAAGAGCAACGGATTAGAAACGGGAGGGTTCGATACTCGATGCAACCAAAGACCGTCGTGCATGTGGGGGCTAGTGCCACGTTAAATCTACAGTGGACTCAAATGTCGTCACGTTGGGGTGATGTATGGGATTGGAGTGGAGTGCCAGCTTAGGTCTGACCTTGAAGTCTACCCGTGGTTCAAAATTTCGAGTTCATGTCCTCGCTTCTTTACCTTCGGGATGGAAATCAGATCTACGCTAATCACCCGTTGTGTTACTCCAGGGCAACGTAATTCTACAACCATGCGAGTTGTACGAGGTTCAATATCTGTAACTTAATATAGGTGTATTTCTTTCTTGCTTGGTATTTGGTATGTTTAATTAACGTCAAATTGGAGCAACACAACGGGCTATTGGTGACGGTTCGGGATGAATTGGGGGGGGGGGGTATTTCAATTAACGTCACACTGGAGCAACACAATGGGCTATTGGTGACGGTCCGGGATCAATCCCAAAGGGAAAGATCCGAGGACAACACCACGTAATTTTGAACCATGGTCAGATGACGAGGCAACACCTGAGCTGGCACCCCACTCTCCAAACTTCCACACCACGCCAACGTGAGGACATTTGAGGCCACGACAGATTTAACGTGCACCAGCCCCCTTTGTACACGACGGTGTTTGGCTGGATTCGAACTCGCAACCCTTCGGTTGCTAGTTCGTTACTCTTCCAACCGGGCCACCGCGGCCCCGCGGGATGAATTTTAAAGTGAAAGATCTCATGACAACACCCCGTAATTTTGAACCACGGTCAGAGGACGAGGCAACATCTGAGCTGGCAACCCACTCTCCAAACTTCCACACCACTCCAACGTGAGGGCATTTGAGGCCACGATACATTTAACGTGCACCAGCCTTCTTTGTACACGACGGCCTTTGGCTGGATTAGAACTCACAACCCTCAGGCTGCTAGTCCGTTACCCTTCAAACAGGGCTACCGGGGCCCCTTCTTTCTTGTGTATCACTTTCCTTTTTTGTCAGGGCCGCGATGGCCCGTTTGGAAGAGTTAACAGGAAGGACTAGCAACAGGAAATAGTATTGAGAGACGTTAATTCAACTCCTTACCCATCCACCACTTTTAAAAGTCCAGGTATTTATGTTCATTGATATAGTACAGGTATTAATTGCAAAAATATTTTCTTTACGAGATACATTGGCCAATTTTATATAGTCTTTTAGTATAACCTGACTCTTGTGGAGCGTTTCCTACAAACTTAATCGTCATCTGACCGTGGTTCAAAATTACGTGGTGTTGTCCTCGGATCTTTCCCTTTGGGATTGATCCCAGACCGTCACCAATAGCCCATTGTGTTGCTCCAGTGTGACGTTAATTGAAATACCTCCCCCCCCTACAAACCTAAAGGGCTGCTGTAGCCCAGTTGGATGAGTAAGAGATTAGCAACCGGAGGGTTACGAGTTCGAATCCAATCAAAAAAACGTCGTGTACAAAAGGGGCTGGAACTCGTTAAATCTGTCGCGGCCTCAAATGTACGCACGTTTTCGTGGTGTGGAAGATTCGAGAATTGAGTGCCAACTCCGAAGATGCCTCGTCATCTTACCGTATTTCAAGATTACGTGGGGTTATCAATGGATCTTTCCCTTTGGGTTGGATCCCGGACCATCGCTATTAACCCCTTACATTGCTCCAGTGCGACGTTGATTGAAAAACCTACCCTGGAAATATCGGAGCACACCACGTCATTCAGAACTGCGGTCATATGACGAGGTCAACACTTGAGCTGGCAAAGCAAGGATGTAGTTACAATGATGTACAGTGTGTCCCATAAATTCCGAAATAGTTTAAAAATTCATAAAAATTGAAGGAATTGGTATATTTGAATGCGGTTTGCGATAACGTTATTCTCATGAAAGGGGAATTTTTTTGTAGAGAAAAAAAATTAGTTCAATCTTTTTTAAATAGAGGGCGCTGCACGCAACCAATCACAGAATTCCGTGGAAAACGACGTTAATTTAAATGCAGGCAAATGTTTACAAGCACATCACAGCACTAGAGTAATACTTGTTCGATTAAACTAAGGTAAAACAACTTAACCAATAGTGCTTTATCCACCAATGTCAACATCACAATGAAATCACAGGAATACGTATCAATCACAGGAAAATTCAGAAATGAGCTTTAAATCATACACCCAGCATTTTGTAGGACTCTGATTTGCATATTTCCTGTGATTGGTTGCGTGCAGCGCCCTCTATTGACAAAAGATTGGACTAATTTTCTTTTCTCTACCAAAAAAAATCCCCCTTCATGAGAATAACGTTATCGCAAACCGCATTCAAATATACCAATTCCTTCAATTTTTATGAATTTTTAAACTATTCCGGAATTTATGGGACACCCTGTATTTAGTTTTCTAAATCGATTTGTTTTTTGCTTGATAAAGTGCTCCGTTTCAATCACCTATTATTAAAGCTACGTTTTTAGAAACGCCGTTCTTTGTTTTGTTCTAAATGTAATCTAAGTTATGATCCTGGACCGTCGCCAAAAGACCGTTAGGTTGCTTCGAAGCGACGTTATTTAGCTGCATACCTACAAAACAGTAATCAAAATTCCACTAGTTGATCCCTCAAAGGAAGTGAAACTGCCATATTGTCGTGTGAGGCACAGACGAAAAATGAAATACTATAAATTGTTGATATTAAAGTGTTGCTTTGAGAGTCAATTTTGAATGGAGCTCCTGGGCCGAAGGCCCTCTGTCTCCATACAAGTCCTTGTATTCCAAATACATTCAGGTTTTCAGAAACTGTCAACGGTGTAGAAGGCTTGGGTATGAGGTTATCAAGGAGGTTGCAGTTGTAGTTGGTGCGATATGAGGAGGCGTTACAATGAGCGTCAGGCAACCCTATCATCCAGTGAACTCAGAAAATATCAGAGTTCAGAATACCTGTATCTAATTCGGATAAGAGTAGTACTAAAATCACGAATTCATTAGAAGGCTTGGTAGACTGATTTTGCAGAGGGAAATTGGATTAATTTTAAAAAAAATTTGAATTTTATATCAAATAAATAGTTAGTTGTTTTTTTTATGGCGCAAGGGCCATATTTTTGGCCAAGCTGAGCCATACATTAAATGTAGACCCACTGATCTAGTGAAGAACATTGTGCTTGTCCTTTTACTTGGTGTTGTCTGTCGTGTAATTTCAACTTTTAATTTTAAATTAATACCGGATGGATATAAATATTTTATTAATACTACCCAATAGAAATATTTTGATGCTAAAACCTCTCATCTATCAAGCATAAAACAAATATATCTCGAAAATCCTTAGTTAAATTCCAACGTGCGCTAAATTCAAGTTGCGAGGGGTGTAAAACCAGAAAGTCAACTATCAAGCAAAAGAACATTTTTCATATACAGATTCAACACCTATTTATAGCGTTTCAATACGGTTTTCTTTTGTCATTATTATTTTATCCAGGACCAAATAGTAGGTAGTTGAATTGACGTTACACCGGAGGAACACGATTGATTGTTGTAGACGGCCGAACTAGGAACCGCGATCAGATTGTGTTTTATTTTTTCTAATGTTAATAAATGATAGAGTAAAACGAACAAAGGGGTTTTGTTATAATTGTAAAATTAAAAGTTTATAAATGTATGAAACATAATTGCATTTCTTCATTACGTTAATTTTAAAAATTTCAAATTAAAATTAAAACGTTATTTTAAAATTGTATTACTGGCAGCGATTTCCTATTCTTTAATCGTAAGATTAATACATAAGTTTGTTTTACAATTAATTATATTTTCTTTATGATGAGTTTTAAGAAGACTGCACTCAAACATTAAGGCTTTGACCGAAATTGCGAAGTAAAAATTATATTTAATTACATTATTTACTTCTTCCTAAATTAGAGACAGGTACAGAGAGAATCAAATCCTTTTGATTTCACGAACTGATGGAAGTTTAAAATAATTTAAATAAAACTTTTAAAGGTGCAAAATAAAAATACTAATTGATTTTACTATTGAAATTACTATTTATGGGCATATGTTATCGAGAGAAATCTTGTTCAACCCAAAGTGCTCTGTTCAACAGATTATGGTTTCAAGTCCTAATAGTGATTCGAAATGCACTTTATAAGCCGTACGTCCCAGATCTAGTAAACGATTGACAGCAAAGCAACAAACAAACCATCAGATACGAACAGTTGGTTTAGTCAATATAATGTTCAGATTGTTATGAATATCTAATGAAGAAGGTTTTTAACTGGCTACAATAGAGTATAAATTCTATGTTGTAAGAAGCGTAGCTGCGAATTATAGATCCTGCGCCTTGTTTCATCTCTTCCACAAAAGTTAAGGGAAATGTTTTTGACTTTGCTTATCTTCATCGATTGTCAATCATCTTTCTGGTGGATAATCGATGGCCAGGCACCAATACACAAGCCTTAGGTAGGACTATTATATTTTAAAATTAAACGGTCCTCCGAACGACTTTTGAAATAGCTATTATCATTCCCTGAAAGATGAAGTAAAATTTATAAAGTAAGAAAACTTACAAGGGCTAACCAAAAATACAACACAATTCGTCGTTTTTCAGACAGAATTCAACAAAAGAAGTTTAATAAACCATAGTCCTCACTTGTCGAATGTTGAGAAAACAAGACCTGAGCGAAACTATCTCCATCTCACAAATAGATTTGATGCCGAGGTCCACCCTACAAGCTAAAGAATCAAGGTACAATTCGAAGATTTACCAATAGATGGCAATGTATGTACCGGAAGAGTAACATGAATTATTTACGGCCAAAGACACCATCACCAAGCACATTTAATTTAAATATACTTGGGTTCTTCAATACGTTAAACTGAATGCCAGTAAAGTTTGAATCATTTGGGAATCGAATCTTTGAGATTTGTATTTTTAGTAGTTTTCTCTCGATTCGGTTTGTGGGGAGACACTTTCGTTTCTTTTTTTCCTTAATTTTTTTCTTTTCAGAATTTCTTATCATGTAAACTACTTCAATCATTGCACTAATAAATATAATATTGAAAATGTGTCAGTATAGAAAATGATTAAATTATCATTTTAAACTTTAATTTCAAATTAATACGGATGGATATAAATATTTTATTAATACTACACGGTGAAATATTTTGAAGCTATAACCTGCCATCTATCAAGCAAAAAAGAAATGTATCTAAAAAAACCTTAGATGGCAATGCATGTACCGGAATAGTAACATGAATTATTTACGGTCAAAGACACCATCACCAAGCACATTTAATTTAAATGTACTTGGGTTCTTCAATACGTTAAACTGAATACCAGTTAAGTTTCATCGATCGGACGGCAATTGTTTTCTACACTGAAAAACGCTTTTCGTTTAGAATTTCAAAAACCCGTTGCGTTTCTTCTGTGTGATATGAGTTCAACTATCTGCATATCTATCACCTGTTAAAATTTCTAGTATTTATGTTGATTGATGTGTTGCATAAGTACTACGTGCTTAAATATTTGTTTACAAGATATTTTGACTATTTTATATAGTCGTATAAGTGGAGCCTTGTTCTGCAAAGCTAAATATTGGTGGTAGTAGTTAGTTTTCGGCGAAACTTGCTTCCTTAACGTAACCCAGATAAGCCGCAGTTGGATGAGTACTGGATTTAGAACCAGACATTTGCAAGTTCGTAACTCGATACAACCAAAGTTACATACGTGTGGCTGCTACACGTTAAATCTGTCGTGACCTGATATATCCTCATGTTGTGGTGATTCGGAGAGTGGGATGCCACATAGGTCTGACCTTGTCATCTGACATGATTCAAAATTACGATTTGCCCTCGGTAGACAGTTAATTAACGTCGCAATGGAATACCATAGGTTTTGGAGACGGTTCGGGATCAATCCCCATGGGAATGATCCAAGGGCATAACGTAATTCTGAACCACGGTCAGATGACAATGACTAAGGAGATATTTTTCATATCTTAACACTAATAGCACATACTTAAAACGCTACAGAACCACTCCATTATATTATTTAACCAATTATAAATAATAAAATATTAATATAACAAAGCAAGTTTTCTTATGAATAATTTTATTAGTTTATAAAGTGGTGGGTACAGAATTTTGTTTCTTGGCTCCAAGATAATGCATTGCGTAAAACTGAATTCTAACATTTTCATCGATCGGATAACAATTACTTTGAAAAACCCTTCTCTTTAAGAATTTCTATAACCGTTGAGTTGCTCCGTGTCATATGTATTCAACTATCTGCATATAAATCACCTTTTGTAATTTCTAGTATTTATGTTAATTGTTAGAAATTAGGCTCATAAATATTTTGTTTGCAAGGTATTTTGAATAATTTTGCATAGTTATAAACCATGGTCAGCTATGTGGAGTCTTTTTTTCTGCCAAGGTAAATAGAGTTGGCTGTAGATTTTTGACAGAACTTCCTTCCTTAATGTAACCCAGATAAGACGTCGGGACCACGGTTACTAGATTGGAGGAGTAGCGGATTAGGATCCGGAGATTTGCGAGTTCGGAACTCGATACACCCAATGGTAATCGTGTACGTTGGAGCATGTATGCGTTAAATCTGTCGTGGCGTCAAATGCTCTCACGTTAGCGTCATGTGGAAGTTTGGAGAGTGGGATTTCAGCTCAGATGAGACCTCGTTATTTGATCATGGTTCAAAAGTACGAGGTGCCCTCAGATTTTCAAGTTCGGGATATATCCCGGACCGTCCACTTTGCACATTCGCCAACGTAAGAACATTTGAGGCCACGAGAGAAACATGCACAAGCCCCTGTAGTTCTTGGGACCGAGTTTTGAATTCGGAACCCTCCGTGCGCAAATCGTTGACTCTTCCAATTGGGCTTCCGTGACCCTGAAATTAATTTTGGGAAATAGTCATACTTTTTCACATCTGACCAAAATTTTAGGTATTTGAAAGAAATGTGTTATCATTCTTAGGTTTACTTTGTTTCGAAGAGATCTCTCGTCATTAGCTTGACATTAGCTCGCCATTAGATCTTGATGGGCGAAATATCTGATATTAACCAAATTGACCAGATCTGGGACGATATACCTCTTCGAAAGAATTTGCGGGTTTAACTGACAGACTAAAGATCAACAGATCAGTCATTACAAAACGGGCCATTCAATAACATGCTTGGAGTGTTTGATGTGAATACGTCTTTAAATGAGGTTTGGTATAAGGGTTGGGGTATCTTTAAAAACCCTAACAACCAAAAACAATGTTGAAATTAGTTACCCTTATATCAAACTATAAACTACAATCTAAATATATAAATTTTTCTGGATAGGGGGTTTAAGTCTGACCAAAAATAGTTGGTAATATGGATGTTAAGCGATTGACAGAAGCGCTACTACCGATATTTAATACTTGAATTACAGGTATTTTTGAATCACAGTTCCATCTGGTTACAGCATTTTCAAAATAAGAGTGATCTGCAAGCAGTGATTGTTGAAACAGTGATCGAGAATGCATGTGATTCGGTAGCAGTGATGGAGGGATAAATAATATCAGCTGATTTCGTTTAACCCAATCGGATTCAGTCACAGTTCAGAATGACAATCACAGGTGAGAATCACGGATATTCTTCGGTAACAGTCAGTTATAACTGTTACTGTGAAATCACTATTAATATTACTGATTGGTGGTTGGGATGCGCATCGCTATGGGGAGGGGAATTGTTTGCATGTGAACAATGAAATTGGCGATGTCGAGCGACAATTGGACAGTGTAACTTTGGATTGCAAAGAAATGGGGCGTTGGAATGGTTGTCGATTTGTAGAGAATAATTCCAATTAACGTCACACATGAGCAACACAACGGGCTATTGGTGACGGTCCGGGATCAATCCCAAAGGGAAAGATCGAGGACAACACCACGTAATTTTGAACCACGGTCAGATGACGAGGCAACACCTGAGCTGGCACCCCAGTCTCCAAATTTGCACACCACGCCAACGTGAGGATAATTGAGTCACGACAGATTTAACGTGCACCAGCCCCCTTTGTACACGACGGCGTTTGGCTGGATTCGAACTCGCAACCCTTCGGTTGCTAGTCCGTTACTCTTCGAACCGGGCCACCGCGACCCTGTAATGCTGGGACCTGAACTAAAAGATATACACTATTCCTTTCCACTCATGAGAAACAGAATAATATAGAAGAAAACTGAATTTTTGAAACTTTTACCTAAGCCACAACACTGAAATCTCTAGAAAAGTTTTCCTTTTCAGACAACTTTTATATCCTAGTACTAGCCTAAGACGTGGTAGCCTGATTAGACGAGTAATGTAATAGAAACCGGATAGTGGCGAGTTCAAATCCACTAGTCGTGCATAAAGGGAGGTGTACATTAAATCTGTCGTGGCATCAAATGTCTCACGTTGGCGTGGTTTGGAAATGGGGTGCCAGCTCAGGAGTGACTTCGTCATATGACCGTGTTTCAACATTATTTGGTGTTGTCCTTGGTTCTTTTCCTCAAGCTTTAATACGAGACTGTCGCCAATAGACGATGTGTGTATGCGTTGCTCCAATGCTACCTTAATTCAAATATAACTACATACCTTGAATCAACAACATATTAAAACGAAGGTTTTCAGAAACGTCGTTCTGGTTCGTCCTAATAATAATCTAAATTCCACTAGTTGATCCTCCAAACGAAATGACCAGCGCCATTTAGTGGCTAGGCAAATGCGGACACAAAAATTCAGATGTAAACTTAAATTTAAAGGTTGGTTGGATGGTTTGTAGATTTATGGTGCAGGGGATCATTTTTTTGCCAAACCAAAGTGTGAATGAATCTTCTAGTGAAGAATATTTGGTTTGCCCTTTTAGTTGGCGATGTCTGTCTTGTGTTTCGCAAAGCTTTGTGAAATATGGGTCTTGCGCCTGAAAACCCAATCAATCTTAAATTAAACGTTTCATTCTCTGCAACGATTCTGCAGAGGGCTCTGTAGGCGAAATTTAGAATGCACGTTTCGTTTCAATTGGCTGTTTTCCAAGACAAAAGGAGGATACCTTACTTTTTCAATCATGGTATAAGGATGTAAAAGGATCTAAAATTTTTGAAAAAATGTATAAATCGTTCCTACGTGTGTATATATTCAACACGTCCATTTCAATTTAAGTAATTTTTTTAAGAGCACTCCGAATTTCATTCTACAGGTTAACGATTGTATAAAGATTTAACCTTTATCTCTCAAAACCGTTACAAAACACTTAATTAGACCTAGATTGAGTGATAGTAAAATTTTTCATTAGTTTAAGGAATTAATCGCACTATTTCTAGCACGAAAACTTTCCAAGACAAAACTAGAATAGAGAGCCTTTATAACAAGCATATTTAGGTACATTTAGAAGTGTTTTATTGATTTTAAAGAAAGGTTGAACATAAACGTAAAACTTAAATTGCGATTTAAGTCTTTAAGATAGAACAGAACCGCAACAGGAAATTGTTACCAAGAAAAGGAATCAAAACGGTCAGTCAACCGTTCGATCCTTTACAGGAACATACACAACAATAAAATACTTTAAATTGAAACACTTAATAAGATTTCCTTATATAAATATGGTTTTTTTTAAAATTTAAATGTGGTAGGTAAAAAGTTATTCTTTGACTCTTTTGCCTCAAATGATATAAAATCATACAGCACCAAAGTTTAAGATTAAATACTTTGTATGATCGCAAAAAATGCTAATACTACAAGAAAGCAACAATCTCACTGGCTTGTTGTTGGGCTGTCGTGGCTCAGTGGACATGTCCACTACACTAGCAACTTTCGAGTTATAGTCAACGAATAGCAACGAATCGATTCCTGTCAGGTGCATCCCACCCTGGGTGTATTTCTCTCTTCTGCGACAGTAAAACGTGCATTGTGTGTGTCTATTACTTGATATTGTGTGCTTGGCAAGCATGGCCAAATATCGCCCTTGCGCCGTAAAACCCCAAAAAAACAATCTGGCTTGTTGGCACGAGAATCTAAATCAATGTTGACAAATGTCAAGCGGTTTATGTTTACTAAAAAGCGAAACCTACGTCCAGTTGTTCGGAGAGACTATTCCCTGGTCCCCAGCTTGTATATACTTCGGTGTCACTTTAGACAACCACGTAACATGGAATAGACACATTTTATCCCTTAGATCTAAATGTCTCTCTCTCTCTCTAGCTGCACGTAATATTGTATACTCCTTAATTTCTAGAAATTCGGAAATATCAATGCATAATAAAATGCTCATATATAGAACTATGCTCCACCCAGTGGTTAATTACGTCTGTCAGGTCTAAGTATATGCAGTTAAGGTCCTCGTAAATAGACCTGAACTCCAAAATTCTACATTTCGTAGCATCATGGATAGCCCATGGTATTACAGAAATAACAAAATAAGAGAACTAGAAATTTTGGAACTAAAAGAATTTTTGACAAATTTTCAAAGTATTTTCCGCTCTTTTCCTTGCAATGAAAACTTAGCTGCATCGCAGATTACCAGATATTACCATCGTTACCAATTAAAAAAAAGCAGATCAAGAACCATTAGGAGTTATGGTATAAATGTAAACAATAAATTATATTCATACTTTTGATTAAAAATTCATTTTTTTATAAATTTAAATTCCTTTGCAAAATCATGTAGTATTGCCAAGACGTTGAACTAATTCATAATTTTAATACTACTTTTCACCACATTAGATAAAGGTTTTCTGAACTGATATTTTCTAAGTTCTCAAAGGCGTGATAAGCTCGCCTACCGCTCATTTTAACGAATTTTACAGCACCAAATTCAACTGCAGCACCCTTGATAATCTGTCACCCATAACTACTACACCGTTGAAGGTTCTGATAACTCAAATGTACAGGGTGTCCCATAAGTTCCGAAATAGTTTAAAAATTCATAAAAGTTGAAGGAATTGGTATATTTAAATGCTGTTTGCGATAACCTTATTAACCTTATTCAGGGTGTCCCATAAATTCCGAAATATTTTAAAAATTCATGAAAATTGAAGGAATTGATATATTTGAATGCGGTTTGCGATAACGTTATTCTCATGAAAGGGGATTTTTTTTGCAGAGAAAAAAAAATTAGTTCAATCTTTTGCCAATAAAGGGCGCTGCACGCAACCAATCACAGAATTCCGTGGAAAACGACGTTTATTTCCATGCAGGCAAATGTTTACAAGCACATCACAGCACTAGAGTACTACTTGTTCGATTAAACTGAGGTAAAACAACTTAACCAATAGTGCTTTATCCACCAATGTCAATATCACAATGAAATCACAGGAATACGTATCAATCACAGGAAAATTCCGAAATGAGCTTTAAATCATACACCCAGCATTTTGTAGGACTCTGATTTGCATATTTCCTGTGATTGGTTGCGTTCAGCGCCCTCTATTGACAAAAGATTGAACTAATTTTTTTTTCTCTACCAAAACAAATCCCCTTTCATGAGAATAACGTTATCGCAAACCGCATTCAAATATATCAATTCCTTCAATTTTTATGAATTTTTAAAATATTTCGGAATTTATGGGACACCCTGTATTTCCCAGCAATTTGAGGATGCATTCCTTAAATGCATGAACCAGAAAAGATTACTGACCAATATAGTCGAAGAAAGACTTTATTTTAATTCTAGTTCCCCTTTTCGTGAAGTTGTGGATTGGAAAAGAAATCACTCAAAATAAATTGTCTTTCGATAATAGTAAATATACTCTTAAACAATTACAGTAAAGTTAGGAATGATAAATTTAAAACTAAGTCCAGTAAGAAAGAAGAAAAAAAAATTAAAAACATTGAATTTATAATTATTTTTGCTGATAAAATACTTCATGTAACGTGACTGAGCTTTCATTCTAAACTTATTCTTTTGCATTTTAAAACAAAGTTATTATATCAAATTATTGGAATGCGTTACTTAGTTAAGCAGAATAGTAACAATGCATTGTTAATAAATTATATAAAAATGATACAAATAAAAATAAATTAAAAGCAAAATTAAACCATAATCAACCAAATCCACTTTCTCCTCTACCTCCTTCGAATGTTCTCGTTTTTTGAATGCTTCATTGATTAAGGGGTCAATTAAACAAAAACTGATTAATGAACGTTAAAATAAGGTTTATGTACATATTGGTTACTATTATAGCTCGGATATTCATTACAGTTTGGTTATGTATTTCAGACTGACTTTAAAACAAGACTTCTTGGTGTTCAGAATTTCTGTTCTTATTCAGAACTGTTCGTATCAAACATTCTTTGACTGACGTTATTAGTGGACTAACAGATCAATTGGAATCGCATTCCTCCTTCCCTAACCCCCACCCTCTTTTATTCTTCGGCACCCCTCCGAAGGGTCGGACACAAATTGCCATCTGTCGATGTCTTCAAGTTCCTTGAGACTTGACTGTACAAACCTCATAGAATCTTTTATGATCAACAAACTTATTTTTAATTAAAATTCACTCGTTGCATATATATATATATATATCGCACTTCTTGTACCCAGTCACTGGATTTCCTCTATTTTTGTTTCAGCCAACACCTGCAAGTGGTCAAGTTAATCATTAGCACCATCTGACGGGAAACTTGTGGACACTTCCATTCCACATATAAATATTCCACAAATTTCAATTTGCTAAGTGGTGAGTAAATATATGCTTCGATTTGGCTCTGCGGTTATTTTTCTCAAATGATATGAAAGCCTACAGCACCAAACATTTCTTAAATCTAAATGTAATGATGGAACGAAAATGAGTGAGTCAATCAATTGAATCTCAGATTGAATCGTGAAGATCTTTAAATTGAACGAATCGGTCTAACGACTCTTCAAAATGAACCGAATTATCGACACTACTTTTTTAAGAGCGTAGCCGTAGGGTTATTAATCTCCATTGTAAGGCTACCATATTTTTAAGTTTAGCATGGTTTTCTTCTTTAAAGTAATTGAATAAGTTCTAAGTTATATACCATGCACGACAAAGCATACAATTGAACAAAAGAATGTCTCTCCGATAGCCAATAGGAGCCAACTGATTCGAATCCGATCATTTGACTTATCGGATCATTTGAATAATTTGAGATTCGAATCTGAGATTTGGATCTTCGGTAGTTTACTCTTGATTCGGTTCGAGGGAAAACACTTTCGTTTGATTTTTTCCTTAATTGTTTTTCTTTCACAATTTCTTAAACTATTTCAATCATTGCACTGATAACTATAATATTGCAAATGTATCAGCTTAGAAAATCATTAAATTAGCATTTCAACTTTTAATTTTAAATTAATACCGAATGAATATAAATACTTTATTAATACTATCCAATTGAAATATTTTGATGCTAAAACCTCTCATCTATCAAGCATAAAACAAATAAATATCGAAAAACCTTAGTTAAATTCCAACGTGCGCTATATTCAAGTTGCGAGAGGTGTGAAACCAGAAAGTCCACTATCTAACAAAATAACATTTTTCATATACAGATTCGACCTTTCTTTGCGTTTCAATACGGCTTTCTTTTGTCGTTATTATTTTATCCAGGACCAAATAGTAGATAGTCAAATTGACCTTACACCGGAGGAACAGGATGGATTGTTGGTGACGGCCGAACTAGGAATCACGATCAGATTGTGTTTTAGTTTTTCTAATATTAATGAGAGAGAGAGAGAGAGAGAATGATAATGTAAAAACGAACGAAGAAGGGCTTTTGTTGTAATTGTAAAATTCAAAGTTTATAACATTATGGAACAGAATTGCATTTCTTCATTACTTTAATTTTAAAAATTTCAAATTCAAATTCAAATGTTATTTTAAAATTTTATTACTAACAGCGATTTCCTAGTCTTTAATCGAAAGATTAATACGTAAGGTTTTTTGCAATTAATCATATTTTCTTTAGGATGAGTTTAAAGGAGACTACAGCCAAAACATTAAAGGCTTTGAAATAAATTGCGAAGTAAAAAATAACTAATTACATTATTTCCTTCTCCCTGAAATGGAAAGATCAGAGTGAACCAAATCTTTTTGATTTCACGAACTGAAGGAAGTTTAAATCATTTAAATAAAATAAGTAATTAGTGAAACTTTTAAAGGTGCAAAATAAAAATACTAATTTATTATACAATTGAAAATACTATTTATATTCATGTGCTTTTCAGAGAAATCTTGTTTAACCCAAAGCGCTCTGTTCAACAGACTCTGGGTTCAAGTTCCAGTCACAGCGATTGGAAATCCACTTTAAAAAAGCCGTACTTCCCCGATCTAGTAAAAAAATGACAACAGAGCAACAAACCAAATGTTAAGATGCTTATGAATATCTAAAAAAATATTTTTTTAACTAGCAACAATAGTGTATTAATTCGATGTAAGAAGCATGATCGGAGCTGACAATTGTGGTTCCTGCGCATTGTTTCATCTCTTCCACAGAAAAGGTAAGACAAATCTGGTAGACTGCTTATTATTTTCAGCTATTTTCAATCATCTCAGTGGTGGATAAGCTGAAGATCGGCCACCAATACACAAGTCTTAGGTAGGACTATTAAATGTTAAAATTAAACCTTCCTCCGAAAGACTCGAAATAACTTTACTCGCTCCCTGAAGGATGGATTAAAATGTATAAAGTGAAAAATTTAACGTTAAGTGCGATTAAAAATCCGACGCCATTCGTCGTTTTTTAGACAGAATGCGAAACAAGTTTAACAAACCCCAGTCCTCACTCCACGAATGGGGTGAAAACAAGAGGCATGGGGAGAATTATCCCCATCCCAAAAATAAATTTGAAGCCGAGGTCACCCCAACAAATCAAAGAAACAAGGTACAATTCGAAAATTGACCAACATATGACAATGCATGAACCGGAAGAGTAACATGAATTATTTACGGTGAAGGACTCTTTTCAACAAATCTTACTCACTCATTTAAAATGAATCGTATCATCCAAGAGAATCGATTTGCCCATCACTTTAATCACCATCATCTAGCACATTTAAATTAAATGTACTTGGGTTCTTCAATAGGTTAAACTGAAAGCCAACAAACTTTCATCGATCGGATGGCAATTATTTTCTGCACTGAGAAACGCTTTTCTTATAGAATTTCAAAAACCTGTTGCTTTTCCCCCCTTCCGTTTGTTAAATTCAACTATGCATATACCACCTGTTAAAATTTCAAGTATGTATGAGGATTGATGTGTTGCATAGGTAGTACGTGCTTAAATATTTTACAAGATATTTTGACTACTCTAACCGTCGTATAGGATGGTCTACCTCGTGGAGCCTTTTCTGCAAAGCTAAATGTTGGTGGTAGTAGTTTGTTTTTGGCGAAACTTACTTCCTTAACTTAACCCAGATAAGTCGTCAAAATAAGCCACGGTTGGAAGAGTACTGGATTAGGAACCAGACATTTGCGAGTTCGTAAATCGATCCAACCAAAGGTTGTCGTATACGTGAGAGCTGTTGCACGTTAAATCTGTCATGACCTCAAATATCCTCACGTTGGCGTTGCGATTCAGAGTGGGATGGCAACTTTGGTCTGACAATCTCATGTGACATGGTTCAAAATTACGAGTTGTCCTCGGGAGACAGTTAATTAACGTCGCAGTGGAACACCAAGGGTTTTGGAGACGGTTCGGGATCAATCCCCAAGAGAATAATCCGAGGACAACGTAATGTTGAATCACGGTCAGATGACAAGGACCAAACTGATATAGTGTCTACTTTGACACTAGTAGCACATTGTTAAACCGCTAGAGCCGAGATTGCCTACACAACCACTCAATTCTATTTTTTAAGCAATTACATATAATTTTTTTAGTTTATATAAAGTGGTGGGTATGAAATAGATATAGCCATTTGGTATAAAAGAAAGGAATTAAAGTAAAACTTACACTGCTGTCATTATATTTTGAAAAACATAATTATATTACATAACAGAAAAAAGATGGTCAATCAACCACCCGATCTTTTTCAAGAGTCTATATGGGAACAGAACAGAAGAATTGTCAATGAAAAAAATTTATGTATATATATATATATCTGTTTTTCGATTTAATGAGTGGTGAGTAAAGATACCTTTTGATTTGGCTCTGCGGTTATTTTTCTCAAATAATATAAAAGCCTACAGTACCAAAGTTTTCTTAAATTTAAATACAGTGATGGGACGAAAATGAGTTATTCAATCAATTGAATCTCTGAGATAGAATCATGAAGATGTTTAAATTGAACGAATCGGTTTAACGACTCTTCAAAATGAAGAGAATTATCGGCTCTACTTTTTTCGAGCGGTAGTCGTATTGTTATTAGTTTCCATTACAAGGGCTACCATATTTTTAAGTTTAGCGATGGTTTTCTTTAAAAGTAGTTGAATATGTTCCAAGATATATACAATGGACGACAAGGCATACAATTAAGCATAAGAATGTCTCCGATAGCTAATAGGAGCCAACTAATTAAAATGGGATCATTTGACTCATCGGATCATTTGTGATTCGAAACTTTGAAATTCGGATCTTCGGTAGTTTACTCTTGATTCTGTTCGAGGGGAAACACTTTCGTTTCATTTTTTCCTCGATCTTTTTCTTTCCACAATTTCTAATCAAATAAACTATTTCAATCATTGCACTAATAACTATAATATTGAAAATGTATCAACTTAGTAAATCATTAAATTAGCATTTTCACTTTAAATTTTAAATTAATACCAGATGAATATAAATATTTTACTAATAATACTAAATAGAAATATTTTAATGCTATAACCTGTCATCTATCAAGCATAAAACAAATACACCTCGAAAAACCCTAGATAATTAAATTCAAATTTGAGATAAATTCTAGTTTCGAGAGGTGTGAGACCAGAATGTCCACTCGAACAAAAGACCATTTTTCAGTTACAGATTCCAGACACATTTATAGCGTTTCAATGCTGTTTTCTTTTATCGTTATTATTTTATCCAGGACCAAATGGTAGGTACTTGAATTTGCGTTACACCGGAGGAACAGGATGGATTGTTGGTGATTTCAGAACTAGGATTCACGATCGGGTTGTGTTTTAGTTTTTCTAATATTAATGAGAGAGAGAGAGAGTAAAAACGAATGAAGAAGAGATTTTGTTGTAATTGTAAAATTCAAAGTTTATAACAGTATGAAACATAATTGCATTTCTTCATTACGTTAATTTTAGAAATTTCAAATTGAAATTAAAACGTTATTTTAAAATTTTATTACTAACAGCGATTTCCTAGTCTTTAATCCTAAGATTAATACGTAAGCTTGTTTTGCTATTAATTATATTTTCTTTAGGATGAGTTTTAAGGAGACTGCAATCAAACATTAAGGCTTTGACCGAAATTGCGAAGTAAAAATAATATTTAATTGCATTATTTCCTTCTCCCTGAAATGGAAAGAGGAATAGAGATAATCAAATCCTTTTGATTTCACGATCTGAAGGAAGTTTAAAATCATTTAAATAAAACAAGTAATTTGTGAAACATTTAAAGGTACAAAATAAAAATACTAATTGATTATAATATTGAAAATGCTATTTATGGGCATCTGCTTTCGAAAGAAATATTGTTCAACCCAAAGTGCTCTGTTCAACAGACTCTGGGTTCAAGTCCTAATAATGATTCGAAATCCACTTTATAAGCCGCACGTTCCCGATCTGGTAAAAAAATGACAGCAGAGCAACAAACCAAAAATTACAGAGTCGAACACTTGGTTTAGTTATAATACAATGTTAAGATTGTTATGAATATCTAACAAATAATTTTTTTAACTGGTTACAATAACGTATAAATCCGATGTAAAAAGCATGACAATATCTGACAATTGTGGTTCCTGCGCCTTGTTTTATCTCTTCCACAGAAAATTTAAGACAAATGTTTTTGACTGCTTATTATTGTCAGCGATTGTTATTCATCTCAATGTCGTTTGAGATGATCGGCCACCAATACATAAGCCTTAGGTAGGACTATTAAATGTTAAAATTAAACCTTCCTCCGAAAGACTTGAAATAAGAATTATTCCTCACTGAAGAATGATGTAAAATAAGTGAAAAAACTTAACGTTGAGTGCAATTAAAAATTCGATTCCATTTGTCGTTTTTCAGACAGAATGCAACAAAACAAGTTTAACAAACCCCATTCCTCACTCGTCGAATGGGGAGAAAACAGGGCCTTAGGGAAACTATCTCCATCCCATAAATAGATTTGAAGCAGAGGTCTCACCAACAAGCCAAAGAAACAAGGTACAGTTCGAAAATTGACCAACTGATGGCAATGCAGGTACTGGAAGAGTAACAAGATTTATTTACGGTGAAGGACTCTTTTCAAAAAATCTTTTTACTGACTCCTTTCAAATGAATCCAATTATCCAAGAGAATCGTTTTGCTCATCACTATAGTCAATGCGATCCTGTTACAATATACCAATTTAGCCTACGTGATTTCAATGTTACCCAAAACAAATCGCTAATAGACTTTACGCATAAGGAGTCGAACTTGAAGTACCCTTCCACGTCGTCTTACTCTGGGCAATACTTGTATAGATTTAACTTTTCCATAAATATTAATAAAAATAAACTATGCCATATAAAAACTTCAAAATTTCTGACATCGGCCTCTGATAAGTAAAATTATACTTCACTTACAATCAAGACTTCATTTACTTCTTACCCTTCCTTTTAACACAAAGTCAGATTCACGCCTTTAAGGATTCCTGTTGTCCATATAATCAAACCACCCCATTTATTAAAAGTTAATCTGTACGGAAGGACAGACTGGTTTATTCCTCCTGGTGGTTGTCTCGATGAGGTGTATCGTCATTAACAAAACTGACCAGAGTGTAATGGACGCGACATCTCGTCATTAGAACAAAACTGTCCGGGACTTGAACTTGGGGGTAGTACAATATTCACGAAGTTGCGCTAATTGTTCCAAAAGGATAAATTAATGATCTGAATTGCAATAATCAATTCATCAGTTAACCTAAAAACTATGACATTAAAATATAAATAATTGATTAATATTGACTCATTCTTGTGGTTGATTTTGCCACTCAGATGATGTTTTTGTTCGCAAAATATAATTCCGGTTTTAAGATTTTCAATTTAAATTTTTTAACATTGGATACGTGCCATTGTAAAATATTTGGTTTTGAAAAATTGTTTGTTTTGTATGACAATGCATAGAGGTCTGGAGATAGAGTTGTTGATGCAATTGTACATTTGAGCGTGTTTTCCTTTGATTTTCCCTCGGCCGCGGTAAACCGGTGAAAGAGCAACGGTTTGCAACCGTAGGGTTGCGAGTTCGAATCCAATCAAAAGGCAATCGTGCACAAAGGGGGCTGGTGAACGTTAAATCTTTCGTGGCCTCAAATGTCCTCAAGTTGGTGTGCTGTGGAAGTTTGGAGAGTGGGGTGGCATCTCAGGGGATGCCTCGTCATTTGACAGTTGTTCGAAATTAAATGGGGTCGTCGGAAACTTTCCTTGTGGTGTTTGATCCCTGACCGTCCTCAAAAGCCCTTTGTGTTGCTGTGTTGCTCTAGTGCGACGTTCTTTGAAATACCTACCCTGGAAAGATCGGAGAACATCACGTTATTCATAACAGCGGTCAGACGACGAGCACGAATGACGACTTGAACTGCAAAGCAAGGATGCAGTTACAATGATGTATTTAGTTTTCTAAATGAATTTGTTTTTGCTTGAAAAAGTGCTTTAATTTAATAACATATTAAAGCTAGGTTTTTAGAAACGCCGTCCTTTGTTTTGTTCTAACAATAATGTAGGGATTGAATCTGAACCCTCGCCAATAGTCCGTTGAGTTGCTTCAGAGCGAGGTTTATTAGCTATCTACCTACATAACAGTAATCAAAATTCCACTAGATGATCCTACAAAGGAAGTGAAACCGCTATTGAGTGAGGCAAATAACGAGCACAGACAAAAATGAAATATAAACATTGAGGGTAGATATTAAAGGGTTGGTTAGATAGAGTCAATTTTATATGGAGCTCCTGGGCCAAAGGCCCTCTGTCTCCATAAAAGTCCTTGTATTCCAAATACATTCAGGGTATCAGAAACTTTAAAAGGTGTACAAGTCTTGGGTGTCAGGTTATCAAAGAGGTTGCAGTTGGTGCGATAAGAGGAGGCGTTTCAATAAGCGGTAGGCAAGCCTATCATTACAGTGAGATCTCAAAGTATCAGAGTTCGGAATACCTGTGGCTTCTGGGTTTAAATGTAGTATTAAAATTATGAATTAATTAGGCCTGGTAGACGGATTTTCCAAGGAGATATTGGATTACTTTTTTAAAAAAGAATTTGAATTTTATATCAAATAAATGATTGGTTGTTTTGGAGTTTTATGGCGCAAGGGCCATATTTTTGGCCAAACTGAGCCATATATTAAATGAAGACCCTCTGATCTAGTGCATAATATTGTGTTTTTCCTTTTACTTGGTGTTGTCTGTCATGTGTCTGGCGTACGTTGGTGTAATATGATCCTTGCGCCGAAAAGCCCAATGAACCGCAAATTAAATATTTCCTGTATAATGATCCTGCAAAAGGCTCAGCTAACGAAATGTTAGAAAACACGTTTCGTTTCAAAGGCCTTTTTTGAAAGAAAAAAGGAAGAAATCTTATTTTACAATCATGGCATTAGGATGATTTTCTAGAAGTTTTACAAAAAATGGTCTCACGTGTTCATGTATTAAACATGCCTCTTTTACTTCAAGTTATTCGAAAAACGCAAAGTTCAAAACACTTCATATTTCCTCTTTAAGGTTTTACCGTTGGAAAAAGTGGTATCTTAATGCCTCAAACCGTTACAAAACAAACAATTAAAACTAGTATCAGTTCATAAAACGTGCTTTATTAGCATCTGCTATGTAATTGTATGTTTCAAACAAAATCGTTCTACGACCAACATAGGAAATACAGCCTTCATTATAAGCAAGATATAACCATTGGTATGAAAACCGCGTTTGATGTAAATACTACACACAGCTGTCAATATACTGAGGGATTAAACCTGAATCATGTTTTCATATCGTTACGTAATAGAATCAAAATGGCCAGTAAACCACTCGATCCATTTCATGAAAGACGATCGAAAGAATTCCGCTACTAATGCTTAGTAAATCGAATAAACATTTATCAGATTTTTCAATTTACTGAGTGGTGAGTAAAGATGCCTACAAGGGAATGAAACAAGGTACAGTTCGAAAATTGACCAACATAATGGCAATGCATGTACCGGAAAACCAACATGAATTATTTTACGGTGTACTCTTCAACAAATCTTTTTACTGACTCTTTTCAAATGAATCGAATCATTTAAAAGAATCGATTTGCCCATCACTCTAATCGCCATCACCAAGCACATTTAATTTGAATATATTTGGGTTCTTGTCCATCTGACATAATTCAAAATTACGAGTTGTCCTCGGGAGACAGTTAATTAACGTCGCAGTGGAACACCAAGGGTTTTGGCGACGGTTCGGGATCAATCCCCAAGGGAATGATCCGAGGACATAACGTAATTTTGAACCACGGTCAGATGAAAAGGACTAAACTGAGATATTTTCTAGTTTTAACACGAATAGCGCATTCTTAAATTTCTATAGAGCCGAGATTGCCTACACAACCACTCTATTCCAATACGTAAACAATTAGAAAATAAACTATTAATATAACTAAGCAAGTTTTTTTATGAATATTTTTTTAGTTTATAAAGTGGTGGGTAAAAAATTTTGTTTCTTGGCTCCGAGATATTGCATTGCATAAAACTGAATTCTAACATTTTCATCGATCGGAGAGCAATTACTTTGAAAAACCCTTCTCTTTGAGAATTTCTATAACCGTTGAGTTGCTCCGTGTCATATGTATTCAACTATCTGCATATAAATCACCTTTTGTAATTTCTAGTATTTATGTTAATTGTTAGAAATTAGGCTCATAAATATTTTGTTTGCAAGGTATTTTGAATAATTTTGCATAGCAATATACCATGGTCAGCTATGTGGAGTCTTTTTTTCTGTCAAGCTAAATATAGTTGGTTGTAGATTTTTGGCAGAACTTGCTTTCTTAAGGTAACCCAGATAAGACGTCGGGACCACGGTTGCCAGATTGAAAGAGTAGCGGATTAGGAACCGGAGAATTGCGAGTCCAGAACTTGATCCATCCAATGGTAATCGTGTACGTGGGGGATGGATGCGTTAAATCTGTCATGGTGTCAAATTCTCTCACGTTGGCGTCATGTGGAAGTTTGGAGAGTTTGATTCCAGCTCAGATGATACCTCGTTATTTGACCATGGTTGAAAAGTACGAGGTGTTGTCCCGCGATTTTTCCCTTCGGGATGTATCCCAGACAGTACTTTGCACATCTGCCAACGTGAGGATACTTGAGGACCACGACAGATTTAACACATGTAATCCCCCACGTACACGATTACCACGCTTACCATTGGATGCTCCAGCCCCCGTCGGTCTTGGGACCGAGTTTTGAATTGGGAACCCTTCGTTTGCAAATCGTTTACACTTCCAATTGGGCTACCATGACCCTGAAATTAATTTTGGGAAATAGTCATACTTTTTCACATCTGTCCGAAAATTTAGGTACTTGACATATTTAGAAATAATGTTTGAACTCATTTGCAATTATACGCTTTTACGTACGAGGAATTTTATTTGAGTATTAATATTAAACCTACAACAGTAGATTAAGCACAGTTAAAGAAATTAAGTATAAATTAACAACAAATGCACATTTGCAGAAACATTGCGCGACGGTATTCGTAACTTGAAAGTAAAGATCAGCAATCATTTTGATTTTAATACAATGCGCCGAATTAACGTGCTCGTTAATAAATTAGTTCTATTTAACCAAACAAGCAACAAAGTCATATATTGTAAAATGAAATTAATCAAAAAGGGGTAGGAAGTTATATTACATGGGTAAACACATGCCTTAGAGTATGAATCGCTTACTTCATACATTGGCTGCTCCAGTAGATTATACAAAGGAATTTAGGTACAGCTGTATTATACGCCTCGATTGGTAGCAACATTCTTGAAGCGTTTTCGGCGCACTTTTTTGTCGCCAAATTAAATTTCTTAGAAAAAATCGTTTTTTAAACGGAAAAGAATAAGCTGTAACGGAAAGAAATTTACGAAAAACGTCAGATTGGTGTGCGCAGATACGTCACAGTGGAGGTGGGGCTACGCGAGGAACACAAAAAATTAATTAAAAATTTTCTAGATTATATGTTAAACTTCCGGCGACATTCAGTCAGCTTTAGAACTATCTGCGCCAAAGTTTCAGGTTGTAAGTACTATAGATTCGTTTGGGGACTCAGAACACAAAAGCACTTCCTTTTATGACTAGAGTAACTTAGAATTTATTTAATAAATAAACACTATAAATATATTTTAATGGTACATACAAATATGTTTCGGGTGAGTGAGAGGATTTATAAAATTACTAAAACTATATAAATGAGAAAAAGGTTCTGGGATTGCAGCTGGGAAAAAACAAATCCCAATTTTTCGGACATTATACATCATGGAGAACATATTCAAAAGCATCATTCAGTAGGGAATAACATCCACCACAAATCCATGTTTTCAAATTGCATAAGGTGTCTTTGTCGAATCGAAATGCGAGTTTTATTTCTAAGTCAAAAGAAAGTATCAATGCCTTGAACAAATTCCAGACCGTCAAATTAGACTAAATCTGAAATTATGTGCATTTACAGTCGTTATATGTAGCTTTCCAATGATAAATCCGTTGTTTATTTCAGTGATCTCCGCATTGCATTCTGCAATTTCTGGATATAATTTATTTGTAACTAATCAAAAATTGCATTTGATTGGCTGACAGTCGCTTGGGTTACAAAAGAAATATTGTACTTGAAAAAGATATTGATTTTCAACCATCCAAAATTTAGATGACCACTGATTCCGAAAGCAGTTTAAATAATTGGTGTTCGCGCCGTGCGCATCTCCGTGACAGTTGTTGGCGCTACTCCTGAATTGGCGTAACTTTTCGTTTACTTGGCGAACGCCAAGAACGTTGCCACTTCTCAGTTTGTTCCATCTCTTGATGCGATAAAAATTTATCTCCAGCGTTAAAATCCAGGAACTATTCTTTGTGTGCCCGATGATATCTGAAATAGACAGCTGATTTATCATTGGTTATCTACATATTACGACACAAAATTCACGTAATTTCAGGTTTATACTAATTTAATGGGTTGGAATTTGTTTGACATCTAAATTATCTTCGGACATAAGAAATCGAGCAGTTTATTCGCAATTTATTCTATTTCTAAACGCAAGATTTTCCCTATGTTTGGCACTCCAATTTCTCTACCATGAAAAATGTCCGAAAAAATTTGATTCGTTTTTCCCAGTTAGTCTCTCTCAAACAGTCCTCATTTATATAGTTTTTTGGTGGTTTTATAAAACATTTCACCACACCCCTCCAATTTTTTTATCTACCAGTAAAATATATATTTTAATTCTATATAGAATTAAATTAAATTCCAAAATGTTTATGCTTTTTTAACATTTTCTCGATCACTTTCGCATAGCAGGGTGGCTCTAACCTGTCCTGTTGTACTTTATTTAAAGAAAAATACATAAGATATGTTTTGGCGTGTTGAATAGATTTTAAGTAATGAGCTTATTAGCGGTGGTCAAAACTATTAATTTCTGCCAACAGAGGGAGTGCTAAATGCTATTCCAAAAGCCTTTATAATAAACTTCTACTTAAACAGATCGTTTGTATTTGGTACTACAGCTGTTAGCAACTACATTTAAAGGTTACTATTGTTACAAATTAACTTTAACGGTGGTTTTACAGGTGTTCACTGATTTAATTGAGTAATTAGTGAAAAATTTTGTTACAAATTTTTTCTACAAATTTATATTTTTTTATATTTAATTTGCTACAAAATATTCTATTTCATAACATAAAGGTAACTAAAAATTTTCGATAGCAGCTACGATTCGATAGATATGCTACATGTTATTTTACGATAACCCTTATTTAAACTGCGATCGACATAACAGCCCAACACCACAAATTTGCGATAACTGTTGTTAATAACGGTAATATTGACTGTTTTGCTGTCAAAAATTAAGACTAACAGCTGGAAAATAAATGTTGAGATTACTTACAATTGTTAATTTTCTACACAGAACATATAGCTGATAATTAACTTTTTGAAATTGACAATGATTCTTAAGGTATCACCAATTTAAACCTTTTATTTTTTATATATTTTCATATATTTACATTTTTTAATTAAAAATTAGTTTAATTTATAGGGCCACCATTGCTATCCCAAGAATTAATTGATCTACACCTGTTGGTATTTTTGACAACAGTTGACAATTCTTATTTTGGAACAACAAAATTTTAAACTGCTATCGGAATAAGAGTCCATCGTTTCTTCCTTTTATTAACACGTTTCCCGATTACTCAATAACAGTCTTCGATTACTTATAATCTCCAATATTTGCCAACTAGTAATGTGCAAAATCATTGATTTTAACTGCTAATGGAGTAACAATTTTTCTCACGTTTGGGTTTCAGTTTTCTCCGATAGCTGGAACCCGGCTAGATTTGGCCCTTGTTCCATAAAACTCAACCATTCACCAAAAGATGAGTTTCATTGATATAATTGAAATAGGTGTTCGGTAAGTAGGTAGGTAAATTAACATCATACTGGAGCAACAAAACGGGCTATTGGGGACGCTCCGAATTGAAAGATCCGAGGACAACACCACGTATTTTTGAGTATCGGTCAGATAACGAGGTGAACACGACGCCAACACGAGGACATTTTAGGCCAGGAGAGATTTAAAGTGCACCAGCCTCCTTATACATGATGGTACCAGGCCGAACCGAGTTTCGATTTATTACTCTACCAACTGGGCTATCGAAGCCCACGACTTTTTTTTATGTAAATAGGTCATTAAATTTGGTTCGGTATAAGGGGGTAAGGGCCTCTACAGAAACTCTAGCATCGAAAATAAATGTTCAAATTAGTCGAATTTATATCTCGTAAACTATAAGCGATAATTTAACAATTTAAATTTTGCTGAATAAAGGGCTTGTGTCCGTACCTAAAATAAAGGGTAGGGATGTAGCTGTGAGGGGAGGGGAGAAGCTTACGCGTGAGCACTGAAAATTGCTTCACGTGGCCTTCGGGGAATCTATGGATAGCGAAGAGATGGGACGTTGAAATCGGTGCCGATTTGTAGAGAATAGTAGGATCTACAATATTACTCAGCAAATCTAACCGATAAGTATAAAAGTAAAATCATAAGGCGCTAAGTGTGCTGAGGTGAAGACAATTTTTATAAATTCGTAAAAACTGCAAAGGAAATATGCGCATAAATGTAAGAAAGCTTGGTATGGAAAATTCAAAAGAAATCCGAAAAGCTCATATTGACTAATATCTAATGATAGACTGTTTTGGGCGCATAAGGAATCTAGAGCATGAAAACGTAATTTGTAAATTCGAAAGGTTCTATCAGGAAAAGTGTATTGAATGCGATCCTGTTACAATATACCAATTTCACCTACGTGATTTCAATGTTACCCAAAACAAATCGTTAATAGACTTTACGCATAAGGAGTCGAACTTGAAGTACCCTTCTACGTCGTCTTACTCTGGGCAATACTTGTATAGATTTAACTTTTCCGCAAAAATATTGATAAAAATAAACTATGCCATATAAATACTTCAGAATTTCTGACATTGGCCTCTGATAAGTAAATTATATACTTCACTTACAATCAAGATTTTATTAATTTACTTCTTACCCTTCCTGTAACTCAAAGTCAGATTCAAGCCTTTAAGGATTGATGTTGTATCCATTTACACAAACCACCCCACTTTTTAAAAGTTAATCAGTACGGAAGGACAAACTGGTTTAATCCTCCTGGTGGTTGTCTCGATGAGGTGTATCGTCATTAACAAAACTGACCAGAGTGTAATGGACGCGACATCTCGTCATTAGAACAAAACTGTCCGGGACTTGAACTTGGGGGTAGTACAATATTCACGAAGTTGCGCTAATTGTTCCAAAAGGATAAATTAATGATCTGAATTGCAATAATCAATTCATCAGTTAACCTAAAAACTATGACATTAAAATATAAATAATTGATTAATATTGACTCATTCTTGTGGTTGATTTTGCCACTCAGATGATGTTTTTGTTCGCAAAATATAATAATTCCGGTTTTAAGATTTTCAATTTAAATTTTTTAGCATTGGATACGTGCCATTGAAAAATATTTGGTTTTGAAAAATTGTTTGTTTTGTATGACAATACTTGGAGGTCTGAAGATAGAGTTGTTGCTGCAATTGTACATTTGAGCGTGTTTTCCTTTGATTTTCCCACGGCCGCGGTAGACCGGTGGAAGAGCAAAGGATTAGCAAACGTAGGGTTGCGAGTTCGAATCCAATCAAAAGGCAGTCGTGTACAAAGGGGGTTGTGAACGTTAAAACTGTCGTGGCCTCAAATGTCCTCAAGTTGGCGTGGTGTGGAAGTTTGGAGAGTGGGGTGGCATCTCAGGGGTTGCCTCGTCATTTGACAGTTGTTCAAAATTACATGGGGTCGTCGGAAACTTTCCTTGGTGTTTGATCCCTGACCGTCCTCAATAGCCCTTTGTGTTGCTGTGTTGCTCTAGTGCGACGTTCTTTGAAATACCTGCCCTGGAAAGATCGGAGAACACCCCGTTATTCATAACAGCGTTCAGATGACGAGCACGAAAGACGACTTGAACTGGCAAAGCAAGGATGCAGTTACAATGATGTATTTAGTTTTCTAAATGAATTTGTTTTTGCTTGAAAAAGTGCTTTAATTTAATAACATATTAAAGCTAGGTTTTTAGAAACGCCGTCCTTTGTTTTGTTCTAACAATAATGTAGAGATTGAATCTGAACCCTCGTCAATAGTCCGTTGAGTTGCTTCAGAGCGAGGTTTATTAGCTATCGACCTACATAACAGTAATCAAAATTCCACTAGATGATCCTACAAAGGAAGTGAAACCGCTATTGAGTGAGGCGAATAACGAGCACAGACAAAAATGAAATATAAACATTGAGGGTAGATATTAAAGGGTTGGTTAGATAGAGTCAATTTTATATGGAGCTCCTGGGCCAAAGGCCCTCTGTCTCCATAAAAGTCCTTGTATTCCAAATACATTCAGGGTATCAGAAACGTTAAAAGGTGTACAAGTCTTGGGTGTCAGGTTATCAAAGAGGTTGCAGTTGGTGCGATAAGAGGAGGCGTTTCAATAAGCGGTAGGCAAGCCTATCATTACAGTGAGATCTCAAAGTATCAGAGTTCGGAATACCTGTGGCTTCTGGGTTTAAATGTAGTATTAAAATTATGAATTAATTAGGCCTGGTAGACGGATTTTCCAAGGAGATATTGGATTACTTTTTTAAAAAAGAATTTGAATTTTATATCAAATAAATGATTGGTTGTTTTGGAGTTTTATGGCGCAAGGGCCATATTTTTGGCCAAACTGAGCCATATATTAAATGAAGACCCTCTGATCTAGTGCATAATATTGTGTTTTTCCTTTTACTTGGTGTTGTCTGTCATGTGTCTGGCGTACGTTGGTGTAATATGATCCTTGCGCCGAAAAGCCCAATGAACCGCAAATTAAATATTTCCTGTATAATGATCCTGCAAAAGGCTCAGCTAACGAAATGTTAGAAAACACGTTTCGTTTCAAAGGCCTTTTTTGAAAGAAAAAAGGAAGAAATCTTATTTTACAATCATGGCATTAGGATGATTTTCTAGAAGTTTTACAAAAAATGGTCTCACGTGTTCATGTATTAAACATGCCTCTTTTACTTCAAGTTATTCGAAAAACGCAAAGTTCAAAACACTTCATATTTCCTCTTTAAGGTTTTACCGTTGGAAAAAGTGGTATCTTAATGCCTCAAACCGTTACAAAACAAACAATTAAAACTAGTATCAGTTCATAAAACGTGCTTTATTAGCATCTGCTATGTAATTGTATGTTTCAAACAAAATCGTTCTACGACCAACATAGGAAATACAGCCTTCATTATAAGCAAGATATAACCATTGGTATGAAAACCGCGTTTGATGTAAATACTACACACAGCTGTCAATATACTGAGGGATTAAACCTGAATCATGTTTTCATATCGTTACGTAATAGAATCAAAATGGCCAGTAAACCACTCGATCCATTTCATGAAAGACGATCGAAAGAATTCCGCTACTAATGCTTAGTAAATCGAATAAACATTTATCAGATTTTTCAATTTACTGAGTGGTGAGTAAAGATGCCTACAAGGGAATGAAACAAGGTACAGTTCGAAAATTGACCAACATAATGGCAATGCATGTACCGGAAAACCAACATGAATTATTTTACGGTGTACTCTTCAACAAATCTTTTTACTGACTCTTTTCAAATGAATCGAATCATTTAAAAGAATCGATTTGCCCATCACTCTAATCGCCATCACCAAGCACATTTAATTTGAATATATTTGGGTTCTTGTCCATCTGACATAATTCAAAATTACGAGTTGTCCTCGGGAGACAGTTAATTAACGTCGCAGTGGAACACCAAGGGTTTTGGCGACGGTTCGGGATCAATCCCCAAGGGAATGATCCGAGGACATAACGTAATTTTGAACCACGGTCAGATGAAAAGGACTAAACTGAGATATTTTCTAGTTTTAACACGAATAGCGCATTCTTAAATTTCTATAGAGCCGAGATTGCCTACACAACCACTCTATTCCAATACGTAAACAATTAGAAAATAAACTATTAATATAACTAAGCAAGTTTTTTTATGAATATTTTTTTAGTTTATAAAGTGGTGGGTAAAAAATTTTGTTTCTTGGCTCCGAGATATTGCATTGCATAAAACTGAATTCTAACATTTTCATCGATCGGAGAGCAATTACTTTGAAAAACCCTTCTCTTTGAGAATTTCTATAACCGTTGAGTTGCTCCGTGTCATATGTATTCAACTATCTGCATATAAATCACCTTTTGTAATTTCTAGTATTTATGTTAATTGTTAGAAATTAGGCTCATAAATATTTTGTTTGCAAGGTATTTTGAATAATTTTGCATAGCAATATACCATGGTCAGCTATGTGGAGTCTTTTTTTCTGTCAAGCTAAATATAGTTGGTTGTAGATTTTTGGCAGAACTTGCTTTCTTAAGGTAACCCAGATAAGACGTCGGGACCACGGTTGCCAGATTGAAAGAGTAGCGGATTAGGAACCGGAGAATTGCGAGTCCAGAACTTGATCCATCCAATGGTAATCGTGTACGTGGGGGATGGATGCGTTAAATCTGTCATGGTGTCAAATTCTCTCACGTTGGCGTCATGTGGAAGTTTGGAGAGTTTGATTCCAGCTCAGATGATACCTCGTTATTTGACCATGGTTGAAAAGTACGAGGTGTTGTCCCGCGATTTTTCCCTTCGGGATGTATCCCAGACAGTACTTTGCACATCTGCCAACGTGAGGATACTTGAGGACCACGACAGATTTAACACATGTAATCCCCCACGTACACGATTACCACGCTTACCATTGGATGCTCCAGCCCCCGTCGGTCTTGGGACCGAGTTTTGAATTGGGAACCCTTCGTTTGCAAATCGTTTACACTTCCAATTGGGCTACCATGACCCTGAAATTAATTTTGGGAAATAGTCATACTTTTTCACATCTGTCCGAAAATTTAGGTACTTGACATATTTAGAAATAATGTTTGAACTCATTTGCAATTATACGCTTTTACGTACGAGGAATTTTATTTGAGTATTAATATTAAACCTACAACAGTAGATTAAGCACAGTTAAAGAAATTAAGTATAAATTAACAACAAATGCACATTTGCAGAAACATTGCGCGACGGTATTCGTAACTTGAAAGTAAAGATCAGCAATCATTTTGATTTTAATACAATGCGCCGAATTAACGTGCTCGTTAATAAATTAGTTCTATTTAACCAAACAAGCAACAAAGTCATATATTGTAAAATGAAATTAATCAAAAAGGGGTAGGAAGTTATATTACATGGGTAAACACATGCCTTAGAGTATGAATCGCTTACTTCATACATTGGCTGCTCCAGTAGATTATACAAAGGAATTTAGGTACAGCTGTATTATACGCCTCGATTGGTAGCAACATTCTTGAAGCGTTTTCGGCGCACTTTTTTGTCGCCAAATTAAATTTCTTAGAAAAAATCGTTTTTTAAACGGAAAAGAATAAGCTGTAACGGAAAGAAATTTACGAAAAACGTCAGATTGGTGTGCGCAGATACGTCACAGTGGAGGTGGGGCTACGCGAGGAACACAAAAAATTAATTAAAAATTTTCTAGATTATATGTTAAACTTCCGGCGACATTCAGTCAGCTTTAGAACTATCTGCGCCAAAGTTTCAGGTTGTAAGTACTATAGATTCGTTTGGGGACTCAGAACACAAAAGCACTTCCTTTTATGACTAGAGTAACTTAGAATTTATTTAATAAATAAACACTATAAATATATTTTAATGGTACATACAAATATGTTTCGGGTGAGTGAGAGGATTTATAAAATTACTAAAACTATATAAATGAGAAAAAGGTTCTGGGATTGCAGCTGGGAAAAAACAAATCCCAATTTTTCGGACATTATACATCATGGAGAACATATTCAAAAGCATCATTCAGTAGGGAATAACATCCACCACAAATCCATGTTTTCAAATTGCATAAGGTGTCTTTGTCGAATCGAAATGCGAGTTTTATTTCTAAGTCAAAAGAAAGTATCAATGCCTTGAACAAATTCCAGACCGTCAAATTAGACTAAATCTGAAATTATGTGCATTTACAGTCGTTATATGTAGCTTTCCAATGATAAATCCGTTGTTTATTTCAGTGATCTCCGCATTGCATTCTGCAATTTCTGGATATAATTTATTTGTAACTAATCAAAAATTGCATTTGATTGGCTGACAGTCGCTTGGGTTACAAAAGAAATATTGTACTTGAAAAAGATATTGATTTTCAACCATCCAAAATTTAGATGACCACTGATTCCGAAAGCAGTTTAAATAATTGGTGTTCGCGCCGTGCGCATCTCCGTGACAGTTGTTGGCGCTACTCCTGAATTGGCGTAACTTTTCGTTTACTTGGCGAACGCCAAGAACGTTGCCACTTCTCAGTTTGTTCCATCTCTTGATGCGATAAAAATTTATCTCCAGCGTTAAAATCCAGGAACTATTCTTTGTGTGCCCGATGATATCTGAAATAGACAGCTGATTTATCATTGGTTATCTACATATTACGACACAAAATTCACGTAATTTCAGGTTTATACTAATTTAATGGGTTGGAATTTGTTTGACATCTAAATTATCTTCGGACATAAGAAATCGAGCAGTTTATTCGCAATTTATTCTATTTCTAAACGCAAGATTTTCCCTATGTTTGGCACTCCAATTTCTCTACCATGAAAAATGTCCGAAAAAATTTGATTCGTTTTTCCCAGTTAGTCTCTCTCAAACAGTCCTCATTTATATAGTTTTTTGGTGGTTTTATAAAACATTTCACCACACCCCTCCAATTTTTTTATCTACCAGTAAAATATATATTTTAATTCTATATAGAATTAAATTAAATTCCAAAATGTTTATGCTTTTTTAACATTTTCTCGATCACTTTCGCATAGCAGGGTGGCTCTAACCTGTCCTGTTGTACTTTATTTAAAGAAAAATACATAAGATATGTTTTGGCGTGTTGAATAGATTTTAAGTAATGAGCTTATTAGCGGTGGTCAAAACTATTAATTTCTGCCAACAGAGGGAGTGCTAAATGCTATTCCAAAAGCCTTTATAATAAACTTCTACTTAAACAGATCGTTTGTATTTGGTACTACAGCTGTTAGCAACTACATTTAAAGGTTACTATTGTTACAAATTAACTTTAACGGTGGTTTTACAGGTGTTCACTGATTTAATTGAGTAATTAGTGAAAAATTTTGTTACAAATTTTTTCTACAAATTTATATTTTTTTATATTTAATTTGCTACAAAATATTCTATTTCATAACATAAAGGTAACTAAAAATTTTCGATAGCAGCTACGATTCGATAGATATGCTACATGTTATTTTACGATAACCCTTATTTAAACTGCGATCGACATAACAGCCCAACACCACAAATTTGCGATAACTGTTGTTAATAACGGTAATATTGACTGTTTTGCTGTCAAAAATTAAGACTAACAGCTGGAAAATAAATGTTGAGATTACTTACAATTGTTAATTTTCTACACAGAACATATAGCTGATAATTAACTTTTTGAAATTGACAATGATTCTTAAGGTATCACCAATTTAAACCTTTTATTTTTTTATATATTTTCATATATTTACATTTTTTAATTAAAAATTAGTTTAATTTATAGGGCCACCATTGCTATCCCAAGAATTAATTGATCTACACCTGTTGGTATTTTTGACAACAGTTGACAATTCTTATTTTGGAACAACAAAATTTTAAACTGCTATCGGAATAAGAGTCCATCGTTTCTTCCTTTTATTAACACGTTTCCCGATTACTCAATAACAGTCTTCGATTACTTATAATCTCCAATATTTGCCAACTAGTAATGTGCAAAATCATTGATTTTAACTGCTAATGGAGTAACAATTTTTCTCACGTTTGGGTTTCAGTTTTCTCCGATAGCTGGAACCCGGCTAGATTTGGCCCTTGTTCCATAAAACTCAACCATTCACCAAAAGATGAGTTTCATTGATATAATTGAAATAGGTGTTCGGTAAGTAGGTAGGTAAATTAACATCATACTGGAGCAACAAAACGGGCTATTGGGGACGCTCCGAATTGAAAGATCCGAGGACAACACCACGTATTTTTGAGTATCGGTCAGATAACGAGGTGAACACGACGACATTTTAGGCCAGGAGAGATTTAAAGTGCACCAGCCTCCTTATACATGATGGTACCAGGCCGAACCGAGTTTCGATTTATTACTCTACCAACTGGGCTATCGAAGCCCACGACTTTTTTTTATGTAAATAGGTCATTAAATTTGGTTCGGTATAAGGGGGTAAGGGCCTCTACAGAAACTCTAGCATCGAAAATAAATGTTCAAATTAGTCGAATTTATATCTCGTAAACTATAAGCGATAATTTAACAATTTAAATTTTGCTGAATAAAGGGCTTGTGTCCGTACCTAAAATAAAGGGTAGGGATGTAGCTGTGAGGGGAGGGGAGAAGCTTACGCGTGAGCACTGAAAATTGCTTCACGTGGCCTTCGGGGAATCTATGGATAGCGAAGAGATGGGACGTTGAAATCGGTGCCGATTTGTAGAGAATAGTAGGATCTACAATATTACTCAGCAAATCTAACCGATAAGTATAAAAGTAAAATCATAAGGCGCTAAGTGTGCTGAGGTGAAGACAATTTTTATAAATTCGTAAAAACTGCAAAGGAAATATGCGCATAAATGTAAGAAAGCTTGGTATGGAAAATTCAAAAGAAATCCGAAAAGCTCATATTGACTAATATCTAATGATAGACTGTTTTGGGCGCATAAGGAATCTAGAGCATGAAAACGTAATTTGTAAATTCGAAAGGTTCTATCAGGAAAAGTGTATTCAATGCGATCCTGTTACAATATACCAATTTCACCTACGTGATTTCAATGTTACCCAAAACAAATCGTTAATAGACTTTACGCATAAGGAGTCGAACTTGAAGTACCCTTCTACGTCGTCTTACTCTGGGCAATACTTGTAAAGATTTAACTTTTCCGCAAAAATATTGATAAAAATAAACTATGCCATATAAATACTTCAGAATTTCTGACATTGGCCTCTGATAAGTAAATTATATACTTCACTTACAATCAAGATTTTATTAATTTACTTCTTACCCTTCCTGTAACTCAAAGACAGATTCAAGCCTTTAAGGATTGATGTTGTATCCATTTACACAAACCACCCCACTTTTTAAAAGTTAATCATTACGGAAGGACAAACTGGTTTAATCCTCCTGGTGGTTGTCTCGATGAGGTGTATCGTCATTAACAAAACTGACCAGAGTGTAATGGACGCGACATCTCGTCATTAGAACAAAACTGTCCGGGACTTGAACTTGGGGGTAGTACAATATTCACGAAGTTGCGCTAATTGTTCCAAAAGGATAAATTAATGATCTGAATTGCAATAATCAATTCATCAGTTAACCTAAAAACTATGACATTAAAATATAAATAATTGATTAATATTGACTCATTCTTGTGGTTGATTTTGCCACTCAGATGATGTTTTTGTTCGCAAAATATAATAATTCCGGTTTTAAGATTTTCAATTTAAATTTTTTAGCATTGGATACGTGCCATTGAAAAATATTTGGTTTTGAAAAATTGTTTGTTTTGTATGACAATACTTGGAGGTCTGAAGATAGAGTTGTTGCTGCAATTGTACATTTGAGCGTGTTTTCCTTTGATTTTCCCACGGCCGCGGTAGACCGGTGGAAGAGCAAAGGATTAGCAAACGTAGGGTTGCGAGTTCGAATCCAATCAAAAGGCAATCGTATACAAAGGGGGCTGGTGAACGTTAAAACTGTCGTGGCCTCAAATGTCCTCAAGTTGGCGTGGTGTGGAAGTTTGGAGAATGGGGTGGCAGCTCAGGGGTTGCCTCGTCATTTGACAGTTGTTCAAAATTACATGGGGTCGTCGGAAACTTTCCTTGGTATTTGATCCCTGACCGTCCTCAATAGCCCTTTGTGTTGCTGTGTTGCTCTAGTGCGACGTTCTTTGAAATACCTGCCCTGGAAAGATCGGAGAACACCCCGTTATTCATAACAGCGTTCAGATGACGAGCACGAAAGACGACTTGAACTGGCAAAGCAAGGATGCAGTTACAATGATGTATTTAGTTTTCTAAATGAACTTGTTTTTGCTTGAAAAAGTGCTTTAATTTAATAACATATTAAAGCTAGGTTTTTAGAAACGCCGTCCTTTGTTTTGTTCTAACAATAATGTAGGGATTGAATCTGAACCCTCGCCAATAGTCCGTTGAGTTGCTTCAGAGCGAGGTTTATTAGCTATCGACCTACATAACAGTAATCAAAATTCCACTAGATGATCCTACAAAGGAAGTGAAACCGCTATTGAGTGAGGCGAATAACGAGCACAGACAAAAATGAAATATAAACATTGAGGGTAGATATTAAAGGGTTGGTTAGATAGAGTCAATTTTATATGGAGCTCCTGGGCCAAAGGCCCTCTGTCTCCATAAAAGTCCTTGTATTCCAAATACATTCAGGGTATCAGAAACTTTAAAAGGTGTACAAGTCTTGGGTGTCAGGTTATCAAAGAGGTTGCAGTTGGTGCGATAAGAGGAGGCGTTTCAATAAGCGGTAGGCAAGCCTATCATTACAGTGAGATCTCAAAGTATCAGAGTTCGGAATACCTGTGGCTTCTGGGTTTAAATGTATTATTAAAATTATGAATTAATTAGGCCTGGTAGACGGATTTTCCAAGGAGATATTGGATTACTTTTTTTAAAAAAGAATTTGAATTTTATATCAAATAAATGATTGGTTGTTTTGGAGTTTTATGGCGCAAGGGCCATATTTTTGGCCAAACTGAGCCATATATTAAATGAAGACCCTCTGATCTAGTGCATAATATTGTGTTTTTCCTTTTACTTGGTGTTGTCTGTCATGTGTCTGGCGTACGTTGGTGTAATATGATCCTTGCGCCGAAAAGCCCAATGAACCGCAAATTAAACATTTCCTGTATAATGATCCTGCAAAAGGCTCAGCTAACGAAATGTTAGAAAACACGTTTCGTTTCAAAGGCCTTTTTTGAAAGAAAAAAGGAAGAAATCTTATTTTACAATCATGGCATTAGGATATATTGGCGTGTGTCCGTACCTAAAATAAAGGGTAGGGGTGCAGCTGTGAAAAGAGGGTAAAAGCTTACGCGTGAACACTGAAAATTGCTTCTCCGCGGGGCCTTCGGAGAATCTATGGATAGCGAAGAGATGGGACGTTGAAATCGGTGCCGATTTGTAGAGAATAACAGGATCTACAATATTTCTCATCATTCCTAACCGATAAGTAGAAAAGTAAAATCATAAGGCTCTAAGTGTGCTTAGGTGAAGACAATTTTTATAACTTCGAAAAAACTGCAAGGAAATATGCGCATAAATGTAAGAAACATTGGTAAGGAAAATTCAAAAGAAATCCGAAAATCTCAAATTGACTAAAATCTATTCATTTACTTCTAACCCTTCCTTGTAACAGAAAGACAGATACACGTCTTTAAGGATTGCTGCTGTGTCAATTTACTCTGACCACCCCACTTTTTAAAAGTTAATCTGTACGGAAAATATTATAATTCCGGTTTTAATATTTTCAATTTAAATTTCTTAGCATTGGATCCGTGCCATTGTAAAATATTTGGTTTTGAAAAATTGTTTGTTTTGTATGACAATAAATACTTGGAGGTCTGGAGATAGAGTTGATGCAATTCTATATTTGAGCGTGTTTTCCTTTGATTTTCCCACGGCCGCGGTAGACCGGTGGAATAGCAACGGATTTGTAACCGTAGGTTTCCGAGTTCGAATCCAGCCAAAAGGCCATCGTGTACAAAGGGGACTGGTGAACGTTAAATCTGTCGTGGCCTCAAATGCCCTCAAGTTGGCGTGATGCGGAAGTTTGGAGAGTGGGGTGCCAGCTCAGGTGTTGCCTCGTCATCTGAGACCGTGGTTCAAAATTACGTGGTGTTGTCCTCGGATCTTTCCCCTTCGGGTTTGATCCCGGACCGTCACCAATAGCCCGTTGTGTTGCTCCAGTGTGACTTTAATTGAAATACCTCCCCCCTGACCGTCCTCAATAGCCCTTTGTGTTGCTCTAGTGCGACGTTCATTGAAATACCTACCCTGGAAAGATCGGAGAACACCACGTTATTCATAACAGAGGCCAGATGACGAGGTCAACACTTGAACTGGCAAAGCAAGGATGTAGTTACAATGATCTATTTAATTTTCTAAATCGATTTGTTTTTTGCTTGATAAAGTGCTTTGATTTAATAACATTTTATTAAAGCTTGGTTCTTAGAAACGCCGTTCTTTGTTTTGTTCTAACAATAATCTAGGGATGGATTGAATCTGGACCCTCGCCAATAGTCCGTTGTGTTGCTTCAGAGCGACGTTAATTAGCTACCTACCTACATAACAGTAATCAAAATTCCACTAGTTGATCCTGTTAAGTCTCCACGAGACTACGGAAACGAGGCGACCTGAGCCGAATGGGAACGAGGCTACGAGCTGAGCGGAATCGGAACGAGATATTTTTCAAATGAACTACAAGGTTTCCTTAGCCTAACGAGAAAGTGGTCCTTCCACAACGATGTTATATTTGTTGTTAATAAACTTGTTTTTATTACGATGAATTGTGTCAATTAGAATACAGTCCACTGCCAGAGCTACCGGCGCAACATGTGGTCGCATCGTGCGGAGTAAAAATAAAATAACGCAAAATGAGCCAGCTTACGAAACTAAATCGAAAGCGCGGAACCATTAAAGCCAAAGTGCAACGTATGGAGGACTTCCTTGAACTTGAAAGTAAAGAGGATGGTAGCGGAGATCCATGCAGAACGAAGATTGCACTTCAGCAACAGGCGAGCAAAATTGTAGAAATCAAATCTGCAATTACAGAACTTTCCACTGGATATTGTGAGCTACCTGAAGAAGTTAATCTAGAAGACAATCTTGACCAGCTTCAGGATTTGGAGGCAACAGCTGAAGATATAGAGGTACGTCTGAAATACCTTCTTTCGAAATTGACGTTACCTGCTAATGATGCTCAGATAAACTCTAAAATGAACCGAACTTCTTTTAAGATACCCGAGATTCCACTTCCTCAGTTCTCGGGCACTTATGAAGACTGGAGTACATTTAAAGCTCAATTTAATACTCTAATTACTTTAAATGATGGCTTAAGTGATTCCCAAAAACTTCATTATCTACAAGCTTCTCTGAAAGGAGAAAGTAAACTAATTCAAACTGCAGATGATACTTTTCAGTCCTTGTTTACTGAACTCGAGAAAAGGTACGAAAATAAGCGATTCATCGCGGATGTCCATATAAATGCCATAATGAATCTGGAAAAAATAACTCATGAGTCAGGAACGGAACTTCATACATTTCTCAATACCATGTTAAAACATTTGCGAGGATTAAAACTTCTAAATCTTGAGACTAATAAATTGACCGAGTTAATGTTGATTAATATAATTTCTTCGAAATTAGATCGTGAATCACGTAAACAGTACGAGATGTCATTAAAAACAACCGAGTTTCCCGACTGGGAAGAATTCGTCAACTTCCTGCAAAAAAGAAGTCAAGTGTTAGAAAATATCCAACGCATTCCTTTCGCTAAGCCTAAAATAGATATAGCTTTCAAACCCAAGCTTAAAGGGCTTATGATAAAATCTAACTCTAAAAGTGCCTGCCCAATCTGTAAAGATAATCACCCGATATATAAATGTAAAATGTTTCACGATTTATCCGTACAAGAAAGAATTAGTGAAATAAAAAAGAAACAACTTTGTTTTAATTGCCTAGAACCTCATCGAGTATCTCAATGTACTAATTCTAAAAAATGTAAGTTCTGTGGAAGAGGTCATCATTCTCTGATCCATAGAACGGATTTCGAAAACAGCGAGAATCGAAAAGTCCAAATCAATGTTCCCAAGCAAAGTGTTTATAACATGAGGGAACAGAACTCTGACGCCACGAGAGAAGGAAGTTATGAGTCACCATCAGGAACCTTTTCAAGGCCAAGAGGGTCGGAAGAGAATACCAATACTGGGTGTTTTTACACGGGGGATGAAAAAAGATACGTATTCCTGTCTACTGCGATAGTTTACGTTAAGGGTGTTGATGGTAATTCCTTTCCCATCCGAACTTTGCTTGACGCTGGATCACAGACTAACTTCATTCGTAATGACCTAGTTGATTCCTTGGGCTTAACGAAACGAACAGTAAATGCTCCTATCACGGGTTTGAACGGTTCCTTTTCAACGGTAAAAAGAAAAACCTCAGCGTTAATATCTAACATAAATGAAGACTTTTATGAAGAAATTGAACTACTAATCGTTCCAAAGGTTACAGATCTTACTCCTTCAAAACCTCTTGATGTGTCTAAGATTAAATTTCCAAGTAATATAACGTATGCGGATCCCCAATTCAATAAACCGGGGAGAATTGGCGCATTGTTAGGAGCAGAACTTTTCTATCAATTATTACAAGGTAATCAAATTAAATTAAAAGATGAATCAATAATCCTACAAGAATCGGTATTTGGGTGGATCGTAACGGGAACACTCAAAGATGTAGGGATTTCAAACAATTTACACTGTCATTTCACTAAAAATCAAGTGGAAATGGACCTAAGAAACTTTTGGGAACTTGAATCTTTGGGTATTAGAGACGATCCTAATCGTCACGAGAAAGATGAAGCACTGAGCATCTTCAATAAAACAGTCCGTTTCAAAGAGGGACGTTATGAGGTCAGTTTACCTTGGAAAAGGGATTGGAGAGAATTAAAAGATAACTTGTGTGTTGCGGAAACGCGGTTTAAGTCCCTCACCAAGAGGTTGAACCAAAACAAAACTCTCTTTACACAGTATCACGAGGTCATTGAAGATTACTTAAAGCAGGGCATTATAGAGAAGGTGCTTGTAAAGACCCAACCGGTAGACAGACCTGTGTATTATTTGCCACACCAGGCAGTATTCAGAAAGGAAAGCGTAACCACAAAAATGAGATTAGTATTTGATGCCAGTTCCCATGAATCTGGAGAATTATCACTGAATGACTGTCTCTGGACAGGTGAAAATCTGAATCCTAACATTTTCCAGCTATTACTATATTTCCGTCTAAATAGAATAGCAATCTTAGCAGATGTTGAGAAGGCCTTTCTGCAAATTTCGTTGGCAGAAAACGACAGAGACGCTGTCAGATTTCTGTTCACTTGTGATAAATCAGTAGATAACATAACTGGCGTCAACCCACAAGTATACAGATTTAAGCGTGTTCTTTTTGGGGTTAACGCAAGCCCATTCTTGCTGTCGGCTACAATAAAAAAGCACATCCAAAATTTTCGAGAGCTACATCCTGCTGCTTCACAAATGCTCGATACATGTGTTTATGTAGACGATCTAGTATCAGGTGCAAACAATGTGACTTCCGCCTTGGAATTATCACGTGAGGCACAAAACATAATGAAGTCCGCCAGTATGAACTTGAGGAAGTGGGTTTCGAATGATGCTCTTCTCATGCGCGAATGGGAAAATGAGGAGTTCCTTACTCATCCTCATCATTCAACTACTTCAGAAGTAAACCTGCTCAAGGTTTTAGGGATGTCTTGGGATCCTAATAGAGACATTCTCACAATGGAAATCGAAAGTTTGCTGAATTTCTTGAGTCAGAATAAGAAAACTAAACGCTTCCTGTTACAAACGGCAGGGAAAATCTTTGATCCCCTCGGATTGCTATCTCCATTCACCATCACAATCAAGTGCCTTTTTCAAGAACTGTGGCTTAGAAAGGTACCATGGGACTCTGAACTTCCAGCAGATATTACTGAGACGTTCCAAAAGTGGTGTTCGGAACTTCAAAGACTTTCTGAGGTGAATGTGCCAAGGAATATACTAGAGCTCTCGGTAGACAATCCCAGTGAAATTGAAATACACACATTTTCAGATGCCAGTAAAAAGGCATATGGTGCGGCAGTTTACTTGAGAGTAAAATCCGAAAATCAGGTGTTGGTGAATCTCGTTGCTTCAAAGAGTCGTGTTGCTCCTCTGAAGAAGATAACCCTGCCAAGGATGGAGTTACTCGGTGCATTGCTTGCTGCTCGTTTAGGAGTAGAAGTTCAGAAAGTTGTAGACCGGAAAAAGCCTTCCACTGCCTACTTTTGGACTGATTCCAAAATAGCTTTATTTTGGATAAAGGGTTCAGTCACCAAGTGGAAACCCTTCGTCGCCAACCGAGTGAAAGAAATACAGTGCTTGACTGATCAAAATTTTTGGATCCATTGCGCCGGCAAAGACAATCCTGCCGATCTTGTGACCCGCGGAGTTAGCATCGAGATTATGCTGAACAGCGAGAAGTGGTGGAATGGTCCTGCCTTTTTGGAGGAAAAAGACTTTGTCCGAGAAGACATTCTCCTTGATGTTGCCACTTTGGACTCAGAGGACTGTTCGCATGAACTTAAAAGACAGTCAGTGAGTGATCTTAGAGAAACATCACAGAACTTTACTTTGACTGAATCCCATACCTTTTTAGAGAGTATTTTGAATGTCAGTAACAATTTCAGTACTATCGTTCGTGTTGTTAGTTTTATTTTTAGGTTTAGCAACAACGTAAGAACGAATAGACGAGTTGGCCCAATAACCTACTCGGAGATGAGGGATTCTGAGGACTTCCTCATACGAGGTGTTCAAGAAGCGGAGTTCTCCACCGAGATGAGAAATCTAAGGAAAGAGCTGCCAATACCACCCAGTAGTAAACTAAAAAATCTTTCCCCCATTTTAGATGATAAAGGTATAATAAGAGTAGGAGGTAGGTTGAACAATTCAGACCTAAATTTCAATCAAAAACATCCTGCCATATTGCCTACAAATCATCAACTTACATCCATTATAGTGAAGCATATGCATTTAAAATTTTTACATGCTGGGCCGCAAACACTACTGTATAATGTTCGTCAAAGGTTCTGGCCATTAAATGGCAGAAATATTTGTAGAAAAATCGTATATAATTGTGTAACGTGCTTCAAAAATAAACCTGTTATGGGAAGCCAAATAATGGGAGATCTTCCCAAAGAAAGGGTAACAACCAATTATCCGTTCAATATTGTCGGAATAGATTTTTGTGGACCCTTCTGTATAAAATTCAAAAATCAAAGAAAGGATATATTTAACAAAGTATATGTTGCAATATATGTTTGTTTGTGTACTAAAGCTATACATTTAGATTTTGTAACTGATTTAACTTCAACAGCTTTCATTGCCAGCTTAAAAAGATTCTTTGGCCGAAGAGGCAAATGCTCTAAAATATTTAGCGATAATGCCAAAAATTTTGTTGGAGCTAGTGAAGAGATTAAAAAATTACACAAAATTGCGCATTGTCCAGATGAAACCTTAGCAAATTACTTTACTGATGAATGCATAGAATGGAAATTTATCCCTCCAAAATCGCCGAACTTCGGTGGTCTTTGGGAAGCCGGGGTCAAGTCATTTAAATTTCATTTGAGGAGGGTCATTGGAAACCCAAGCCTAACTCTTGAGGAATTTCTGACCATAATTTCAGAAATTGAAGGAGTGTTAAATTCCAGACCCCTAACTCCTTTATCATCAGATATCGACAATTTTGAGACCTTAACACCAGGTCATTTTTTAATAGGCAGACCTATAGCATCCATTGTAGAGCCTCAACTTAATGAAATAAATGAGAATAGACTTTCGAAATGGCAAAGAGTTACGAAAATTACTCAACGCATTTGGAAATTATGGAAGCGGAACTATTTAAATAGTTTGCAGGAACGTAGCAAATGGCGTTTTTGTAAAGATAATGTAAAAGTTGGTTCCCTAGTACTAATAAAGGATGAGAATCTTACAGGCACACAGTGGATGACTGGTAGGATTACTGAAGTGTTTTATGGTGCAGATAAAAAAGTTCGAGTTGTAAATTTGTGTCTACCTAATGGTAAGACATTGAAAAGAAGTGTTAGGAATATTGCTATTCTTCCAATTGAATAATTGATTGTTATTGTGTTTCAATGTTAAGTTCATTTAGTATTTGAAAGTACTTTATTGTGTATTAATTTGTAGAGTTGTATAATTATCATTTGTGTATAATATGTTTATATTGAAATTGAAATTTCAATCGCGGGGAGTGTTAAGTCTCCACGAGACTACGGAAACGAGGCGACCTGAGCCGAATGGGAACGAGGCTACGAGCTGAGCGGAATCGGAACGAGATATTTTTCAAATGAACTACAAGGTTTCCTTAGCCTAACGAGAAAGTGGTCCTTCCACAACGATGTTATATTTGTTGTTAATAAACTTGTTTTTATTACGATGAATTGTGTCAATTAGAATACAGTCCACTACCAGAGCTATCGGCGCAACAGATCCTACAAAGGGAATGCAACCGCCATCAAGTGAGGCAAATAATGAGCACAGACAAAAATGCAATATAAACTGTTGACATTCAAGGGTTGGTTAGAGAGAGTCGATTTTATATGGAGCTCCTGGGACGAAGGCCCCCTTTCTCCATACAAGTCCTTGTTTTCCAAATACATTCAGGTTATCAGAAACTTTCAACGGTGTAGAAGTCTTGGGTGTCAGGTTATCAAAGAGGTTGCAGTTGCAGTTGGTGCGATAAAAGGAGTTTCAATAAGCGGTAGGCAAGCCTATCACTACAGTGAGATCTCAGAAAATATCAGAGTTCAGAATACCTGTGGCTTCTGGGGTTAAAAGTAGTATTAAAATTACGAATCAATTAGAAGGCTTGGTAGACTGATTATCTAAGGGGATTTGGATTACTTTTTTAAAAAAGAATTTGAATTATATATCAAATAAATGGTTGGTTGTTTTGGAGTTTTATGGCGCAAGGGCCATATTTATGCGGTGTAGAAGTCTTGGGTATCAGGTTATATCAAGGAAGTTGCAGTTGTAGTTGGTGCGATATGAGGAGGCGTTGCAATGAGCGGCAGGCAACCCTATCATCCAGTGAACTCAGAAAATATCAGAGTTCAGAATACCTGTATCTAATGCGGATAAGAGTAGTATTAAAATCACGAATTCATTAGAAGGCTTGGTAGACTGATTTTGCAGAGGGAAATTGGATTACTTTTTTAAAGAAAGAATTTGAATTTTATATCAAATAAATAGTTGATTGTTTTGTTTTATGGCGCAAGGGCCATATTTTTGTCCAAGCTGAGCCATATATTAAATGGAGACCCCTTGATCTAGTGCATAATATTGTGTTTTTCCTTTCAGTTGGTGTTGTCTGTCGTGTGTCTGGCGTACGTTGGTGTAATATGGTCCTTGCGCCGAAAAGCCCAATGAATCTCAAATTAAACATTTCCTGTATAATGATTCTGCAAAAGGCTCAGCTAGCGAAATGTTAGAAAGCACGTTTCGTTTCAAAGGCCTCTTTTGAAAGAAAAAAAGGAAGAAATCTTATTTAACAATCATGGCATTAGGATATGAGTTTCTAGAAGTTTTACAAAAAAAGGTCTCACGTGTTCATGTATTAAACATGCCTCTTTTACTTCAAGTTATTCGAAAAACGCAAAGTTCAAAAACACTATATTTCCTTTTTAATGTTTTACCGTTGGAAAAATTGCATCGTATGCCTCAAACTGTTTCAAAACAATCAATTAAAACTAGTATCGGAGTTCATAAAATGTGCTTTATTAGCATCTGCTAGGTAATTGTATGTTTCAAACAAAATCGTTCTACGACAAACGTGCGAAATACAGCCTTCATTATAAGCAAGATATAGCCATTTGGTATAAAAATCGTGTTTAACGTAAATATTACACAGCTGTCAATATAATGAGAGAATAAGCTTGAATCACTTTTTCATATTATTACATAGCAAAATCAATATGGCCAATCAACCACTCGATCCTTTTCATGAGCAAAGATGTCAATAGAAACAATGGTTACGCTATTAATTAAAAGCGAATTAACATATATCAGTTTTTTCAATTTACTGAGTGGTGAGTAAAGATTTGTTTTGATTTGGCTCTGCGGTTATTTTTTCTCAAGTGATATAAAAGTCTACCGCACCAGAATTTTCTTGAATTTAAATGTAGTGCTGGGACGAAAATGAGTGATTCAATCAATTGAATCTCTGATATTGAATTGTGATGTTTAATTTGAACGAATCGGTCAGACGACTCCCTTCAAAATGAACCGAATTATCGACTCTACTTTTTATATGAGTCGTTGGGTTATTAGTTTCCATTGTAAGGCTAAAATATGTTTAAGTATAGCAATGGTTTTCTTCTTTATAAGTAGATGAATAAGTTCTAATATACAGGGTGTCCCATAAATTCCGAAATAGTTTAAAAATTCATAAAAGTTGAAGGAATTGGTATATTTGAATGCGGTTTGCGATAACGTTATTCTCATGAAGGGGGATTTTTTTTTGGTAGAGAAAAAAAATTAGTTCAATCTTTTGTCGATAGAGGGCGCTGCACGCAACCAATCACAGGAAATATGCAAATCAGAGTCCTACAAAATGCTGGGTGTATGATTTAAAGTTCATTTCTGAATTTTCCTGTGATTGATACGTATTCCTGTGATTTCATTGTGATGTTGACATTGGTGGATAAAGCACTATTGGTTAAGTTGTTTTACCTCAGTTTAATCGAACAAGTAGTACTCTAGTGCTGTGATGTGCTTGTAAACATTTGCCTGCATGGAAATAAACGTCGTTTTCCACGGAATTCTGTGATTGGTTGCGTGCAGCGCCCTCTATTGACAAAAGATTGAACAAATTTTTTTTCTCTACCAAAAAAAATCCCCTTTCATGAGAATAACGTTATCGCAAACCGCATTCAAATATACCAATTCCTTCAATTTTTATGAATTTTTAAACTATTTCGGAACTTATGGGACGCCCTGTATATACAATTTACGACAAAGCATACAACTGAGCATAAGAATGTCTCTCCGATAGCCAATAGGTGCCTACGGATTCGAATCGAATCATTTGACTCATCAGATCATTTATATCATCGGATCATTTGAATCCTTTGTGATTCGTATCTTCGAGATTTGGATCTTCGATAGTTTACTCTTGATTCGGTTCGAGGGAAAACACTTTGTTTCATTTTTTTCCTTAATTTTTCCTTTTTCAAATTTTTGATAAAGTAAACTATTTCAATCATTTTACTAATAAATATATTGTTGAAAATCTGTCAGTATATAAAATCATTAAATTAGCATTTTAAACTTTAATTTTAAATTAATACATATGGATATAAATATTTTATTAATACTACTCAATAGAAATATTTTGATGCTATAACCTGCCATCTATCAAGCAAAAAAGAAATGTATCTAAAAAAACCTTAGATAGTTAAGTTCCAACGTGCGCTATATTCAAGTTGCGGGAGGTGTGAGACCAGAAAGTCCACTATCAAACAAAAAGAACATTTTTCACTTACAGATTCAACACACATTTAAAGTGTTTCAATGCTGTTTTCTTTAGTCGTCATTATTTTATCCAGGACCAAATATGTTGGTAGTTGAATTTACGCTACTCCGGAGGAACACGATGGATTGTTGTAGACGGCCGAACTAGGAACCACGATCAGATTGTGTTTTATTTTTTCTAATATTAATAAATGATAGAGTAAAAACGAACAAAGGGCTTTTGTTGTAATTGTAAAATTCAAAGTTTATAACAGTATGAAAGAGAATTGCATTTCTTCATTACGTTAATTTTAAAAATTTCAAATTCAAATTAAAACGTTATTTTAAAATTTTATTACTAACAGCGATTTCCTAGTCTTTTATCGTAAGATTAATACATAAGTTTGTTTTGCAATTAATTATATTTTCTTTAGGATGTGTTTTAAGGAGACTGCACTCAAACGTTAAGGGCTTCGACCTAAATTTCGAAGTAAAAATAATATAATTTCTTATCCCTGAAATGGTATGGAAAGAGGAACAATGACAATCAAATTCTTTTGATTTCACGAACTGAATGAAGTTTAAAATCATTTAAATCAAACAAGTAATATTTCAAACATTTAAAGGTACAAAATAAAAATACTAATTGATTATAATATTGAAAATGCTATTTATGGGCATCTGCTTTCGAAAGAAATATTGTTCAACAGAAAGCGCTCTGTTCAACTGACTATAGGTTCAAGTTCTTGTCACAGTGATTCAAAATCCACTTTATAAACCGTACGTCCCCGATCTAGTAAATAAAATGACAGCAGAGCAACAAACCAACCATCACAGAGTCTAGCAGTTGGTTTAGTCATAATGTAATGTTAAGATTGTTACGAATATCTAAAAAAGAATTTTTTAACTGACTACAATAGCATATAATTTCGATGGTGTAAGAAGCATTATAGTAGCTGACAATTGTGGTTCTGCCCCTTGTTTCATCTCTTCCACAGAAAAGATAAGGCAAATGTTTTTGAATTTGCTTATTATTTTCAGCTATTGTCTATCAACTCAATCACAGATAAGATGATTTGCCACCAATACATAAGCCTTAGGTAGGACTATTAAATGTTAAAATTAAACCTTTCTCCGTAGGACTGTCGAAATAACTATACTCGCTTTCTGAAAGATGAAGTAAAATTTTAAATTAAAAAAATATTTTAAAGGGTATTTAAAATACAGCCCAACTCGTCGTTTTTCAGACAGAATGCAACAAAACAAGTTTAACAAACCCTAGTGCTAACTGGACGAATGGGGAGAAAAAAGGCCTGGCGAAACTATCTCCATCCCACAAATAGATTTAAAGCCGAGGTCCCCCAAGCAAAAGAAACACGGTTCAGTTAGAAATTTGACCAACAGATGACAATGCGTGTACCGGAAAAGCAACATGAATTATTTGCGATGTACTCTTCAACAAATCTTTTTACTGACTCCTAAATGAATCGAATCATTTAAAAGAATAGATTTGCCCATCACTATAATCACCATCACCAAGTACATTTAATTTAAATATACTTGGGTTCTTTAATACGTTGAAATGAATGCCAGTAACGTTTCATCGATCGGATGGCAATTATTTTCTGCACTTAAAAACACTTTTCGTTTAGAATTTTAAAAACACCTTGCGTTGCTTCCCTGTGATATAAATTCAACTATCTGCATACCTACACCCGTTAAAATTTCTAGTATTTATGTTGATTGATGTTTTGCATAGGTAGAACGTGCTTAAATATTTTACGATATTTTGACTACTTTTAGAGCCGTATAGAATGGTCTACCTCGTGGAGCCTTTTCTGCAAAGCTAAATGTTGGTGGTAGTAGTTTGTTTTAGGCGAAACTTTGCTTCCTTAACGTAACGCAGATCAGACGTCGTGATAAGCCATGGTTGGAAAAGTACTGGATTAGGAACCAGACATTTGCGAGTTCGTAAGTCTATCCAACCAAAGGTTGTCGTATACGTGGGAGCTGTTACACATTAAATCTGGCGTGACGAAATATCCTCACGTACGTTGGCGTGGCGATTCGTACTGGGATACCACTCAGGTCTGACCTTGTCATCTGACATGATTCAAAATAACGAGTAGTCCTCTTAAGAGTTCATCAACGTCGCAGTGGAACACCAAGGGTTTTAGTGACGGTTCGGGATCAACCCCAAGGGAATGATCCGAGTACATAGCGTAATTCTGAACCACGGTCAGATGACAAGGACTAAACAGATATTTTCTAGTTTTAACACTAATAGCACATTCTTAAATCTCTATAGAGCCGAGATTACCTACACAACCATTCTAGTTAATTACAAATAATGGAAATACTAACTTAAGTAAGCAAGTTTTCTTATAAATAATTTTTTTAGCTTATAATATGGTGGGTACAAAATTTTGTTTCTTGAATCCGAGATTATTCATTGCATAAAACTGAATTCTAACATTTTGATCGATCGGATAGCAATTATTTTAAAAAACACTTCTTTTAGAATTTCTATAAGTCGTAGAGTTGCTCCGTGTGATATATATTCAACTATCTGCATATAAATCACCTTTTGTAATTTCTAGTATTTATGTTTATTGATAGGAATTACGCTCTTAAATATATTGCTTACAATGTATTTTGACTAATTTTTCATATTCGTATACCATGGTCAGCTTTGAGGAGCCTTTTTTCTGCCAAGCTAACATTGGCGTCATGTGGAAGTTTGGAGAGTGGAATTCCAGCACAGAGATGAGACCTCGTTATTTGATCATGGTTCAAAAGTACGAGGTGTTATCCTCCGATTTTTCCCTTCGGGATGTATCCCGGACCGTCCACTGTGCACATCGGCCAACGTGAGGATATTTGAGGCCACAAGAGAAACATGCACCATCCCCCGTCGGTCTTGGGACAGTTTTTTGTAACCCTCCGTTTGCAAATCGTTTACCCTTCCAATTTTCCTACCGTGACCCTGAAATTAATTTTGGGAAATAGACATACTTTTTTCCTATCTGTCCGAAAATGTAGGCATTTGAAATATATAGAAATAATTTTTAAACTCATTTGCAATAATACGTTTTGACGTATGAGAATTTTAATAGAGTATTAATAAATATTAATACACACAATTCAAGTAATAAAATAGAAATTAACACAAACGCACATTTGCAAAAACAGTGCGCGACGATACTCTTAACTGGAAAGCAAATATCAGCAATCATTTTGCTCTTCACACAATGCTCCGAATTAACGTGCTCGAAAAACATGGAGTTCTAGTTTCCCAACAAGCAGCAAAATCATATATTGTAAAGTGAAATTAATTAAAAAGTGGTAGGAAGTTATATTACATCGGTAATATAATACATGGTTAGTAAACACATGCCGTAGAGTATGACTAGTTTACTTCATACATTGGCTGCTCCAGTAGATTATACAAAGAAAATTTGGTACAGCTTTATTATACGCCTCGTTTGGTGGCAACATTCTTGGAGCGTTTTTGGCGCACATTTATGTCGCCAAAGGAAATTCCTTAGAAAAATGCGGTTTTTTAAACTGAAAATAATAAGCTGTAACGGAAAGTAATTAACGAAAAAAAAATGTTAAAATTCTTTATCGGAAAATAAATAGCAAAAATATTTGGAAAATACTCTTTGTTCTACTGAAAGTGCGCCAAGAGCATAACTCCAAACGAGGCGTATAGTAAAACTGTACCAAAATTTTGAAACATTTTGTTCTATTCAAATCTATAACATTCCATTTAATTTTATATTTTGATTTTTTTCAAACACGAAAATATTTATACGGTAATGCATTTTATGGCGCACGGTCACAACTTTGTGCCGAAATTCTCTTATTAGATAGCGTGAACAATTCTGAATTAAGTTTTCTAGAAAATCCGACGATTTATTTCTTTATTTATAAATCGTTAAAACTTACAACTTTGAATCGGCGAAAAAAATATGCTTCTTGTGAAGTAAAAATTGCCGGTTGAGCAACAAATCATACAACCTTATACTCTTAAACCCCACTAAACCAATTGGTGTCAAAGAAACGGAAACAAAATTCATACTGCATATTTCAAATTCACTATTGCAGACTTGACTAACCGGTTAATTAATACCAAGGAAGATGGAAACATACTGACATAATAACTGTTTCGTCCTTGTTTGGCGCTTTCGCGCTGCTGTTGCTCATTCGCATTTCTGTAGAGCATTCTTTGATGTTTTGATGATACACCATGCTTTCTTTTGCTCTTGAGATACCATTTTATATAAATAATCTGTAGGCTACGCTTAGAATTTTCAGCTAACCGCCAGTCATAATGGTCAAAACTCTCATGTTGAAATAGTTATTCTTTTCCGGAAGATGTATATGGGTCATTCCATGTCAAACCGCACAGTCCACCACCTTACCACTTACGATTTGTTTTAAAACGGCTAATTTTTGTTTCCCAGCGATATATAAGAAATTCTGAAAATATTTAGCTTCCAACTAGTAATAATTTTTTATGTATATTAATTTTAAATTCAAAAATTGGGCAAGTTTCCTTGATTTTAGGCTTACTAAATCTGTACCGCTGAACCTAATTGTCCAATCATACGAATAAAATCTTATTTTGTTGGAAAACGCACAACTTTTCTAATGACGTATCATATGACCTTTTGAATTTGTGCTTTGACCTACAATTCCTATTTTATTTTTTAATTTTTCATCAGAATACATTTTAAAGTTTCACTACATATCTTTTCTAGTTAAAAAACTTTGCTACTAATGTAGTAAAAATTGACGGTTGAGCAACAAACCATACAACCTTATACTTAAATCCCACTAGACCAATTGGTGTCAAAGAAACGGAACCAAGATTCATACTGCATATTTCAAATTCACCATTGCAGACTTGACTAACAGGTTAATTAGTATCCAGGAAGATGAAAACTGACTGACATTATAACTGTTTCGTCCTTGTTTGGCGCTTTCGCGTTACTGTTGCGCATTCGCGAATCTGTAGTGCATTCGCATTTCTGTAGAGCATTCTTTGACTTTTGATGATACACCATGCTTTCTTTTGCTCTTGAGATACCATTTTATATATATAATCTGGAGGCTACGCTTAGAATTTTCAGTTAACGGGCGCCAGTCATAATTGGGCGTCAAAACTTTCATGTTAATATAGTTATTCTTTTCCTGAAGATGTGCATGGGTCATTCCATGTCAAACCGCACAGTCCACCACCTGACCACCTCCGATTTTTTTTAAATGGGCTAATTTGTTTCCCAGCCATATATAAGAAATTCTGAAAACATTTAGCTTCCAACTTGCAATAATTTTTTATGTATATTAATTTTAAATTCAAAAATTGGGCAAGTTTCCTTGATTTTAGGCTTACTAAATCTGTACCGCTGAACCTAATTGTCCAATCATACGATTGAAATCTTATTTTGTTGAACAACGCACAACTTTTCTAATGACGTATCATATGACCTTTTGAATTTGTTCTTTGACCTACAATTCCTAAAATATTTTATTTTTTAATTTTTCATCATAATACATTTTAAAGTTTCACTATTTATCTTTTCTAGTTAAAAAACTTTCGAAGTAAATCAAAGTACTCGTATATAATCAGTACTCACACATAAACACCTGTTTCTTTAGATCTGTTTATCCAATCACAATGAAAGACGTCTTATTTTATATAAAAAGTATAACATTTCTGATGATATATATTACATGATACAACGAGTGAGTTTCTGATTTTAGAATCACTTAAAGTATAATGTAATACATCATCAGAAAGGTTACCTTGAAGATTTTGAAATTTACGGCTTTGACCTAGAATTTCAAAACAAGTATTTCGTTATTTTTTTCCTAAAATATATCGTTATGTAATATATCAACAGACACATTTCCAAAAATTTGAAAATACTTTTATGTAAAAATATGATGTTAAAGAACTTTACAACTGAAAAACTTACAAGTACATTTAATAAAATTTGTATTGTCCTCGGATCTTACACTTCGGGTTTTATCTCAAACCATCGCATGTATGTGTGTACTTTAACTAACGTCACACCATTACACAACGGGCTATTGATGACAGTCTGGGATCAAACTCCTAATTGAAAGAACTGAAAACACCACGTAATTTTGAATCACGGTCAGATGACAAGGTGATACCCGAGCTGGAACCTCACTCTCCAAACAATCACACCACAAAATAATGAGGACATTTGAGGCAACGACATATTTAGAAGTCTTTGGCTGTCTTCGAACTCGCAACCCTCTGGTTACTAATCTGTTACTCTTCCATCCAGGCTACCGAGAATTTTTTGAGAAAGCATTAACATTGTTAGCGAATTCTTAGTATGGTACTTTTTTAAATTCAGAGATCAGGTTTCTAAATGGAAACCACGTACATATCTACAATGATAGATGTAGTTACTTGCTTATGGAGTACAGCTTTCAAATAACACCCATGAAATATGAAAAACAAATGTAAATTTAATTGATTTTAATCGTCTTGTAATGAAAATCTGTGTCAAAAACTACAACGTACGACTACCCGTTTTAATTAAACGTAGCCCATCTTATTTTAAAGTGATTTTGTTATCTCTACCGGTCATTTTAAAATACGAAATTACACATCTTACTCAAAAATGTTTCGTATACTTTGTTAATTTTTATGAATAACATTCTACAAACTATTACGTATTCAACCAAAGGCAAAAAGAAAGTTCGTGAAAATATACATATACCGCCAAGAAATTACTCATGTCTAGTGATATTTTGAAGAAAATAAATACTTCATCCAAGTTTAACTCCTAAATAATATATCGGTAATAGTAAAATTCTGGAACATATAAAAACAGAAACAAAATTCCGATCCTTAAATAAATTCAAAATTCTGAAAAAAAAATATTTTTGCAAACGTGTCGAATTTCGGCTTCCTGAATGTATTCTCAATATTCGACAAAAGACTTTTAAATAATATTGATGAAGACAATAATGATTTATTTGCAAAAAGAGCACATATACAGGGTGTCCCAAAAAGGTTGTTCCGCAATTTATCTTTTTACCATTTGGAGATGGTAGGCAATGTAAATTGCAAAAGTGCACCAAATAAGGTAAGTAATTAAGATATGTGAATAAAAGTATCACGTGATAACAATTTAAGCGGATACAGTTTTTAATTTTTATACAACCCCTCTAGAGAAAAATCCGAGATAGCAAAAATGTTCCTTACCTGCATCCCTATCGTTAGCAGAAAACTGCACTTCTGTAGGTTGAACAGTAACGGAGGTATAATGACGCAAAAAAGTTGACTTATACTGCTTGAACACAGCTGTTCAAGCAGTCAGATTAGGGACCCTATACACAATGCTAAAAAACATTTTTTTCGGTCAGAAAGTGCAACATTGTGCAAAGTAATGTAGTATTGCAACTGCAGATGAAAATCGCACTGAATGATAGTAGACAATGTAATCTTCAATAAAAATATTGTAGAAAAAATGGTTTAAATAAAAATAAAAGGAAATTTACAACGCATGTTCAAAATGTTTTCCATCTGCAGCAATGCAGAACTTAGCTCTTCATTTTTGGCCAACGTTCTAAATTAGATACGGCCCCCTTAAAATGGAAACTCTTGTATCTCCGTTACTATTCAACCTACAGAAATATGGTTTTTTACTAACGATAGGGATACAGGTAAGGAACATTTTTGCTACCTCGGATTTTTGTCTAGAGGGGTTGTATAAAAATTAAAAACTGTATCCGCTTAAATTGTTATCACGTGATAATTTTATTCGCATATCTTAATTACTTACCTTATTTGGTGCACTTTTGCAATTTACATTGCCTACCTATCTCCGAATGGTAAAAAGATAAATTGCGGAACAACCTTTTTGGACACCATGTATATTACGTATTTTAGGAATATAGATATGGTATAGAAAAATGAAAAAGAATGAAGATTCATCTCCAAGAAGAAAACCTCTCTCCTTTATTGAAAATTTGTGATATCGGTGTATCTGAAATTGTACTCTCTAAGTTATGATTTTCTTTTCCATAAAGTCCGATCATTCCATTTGGGATAGATCAAGACCCGTCGCAAATAGCCTGTTCTGTTATTCCAGTGCAAAGTAAATTCAACTACCCCTCTACCTTTCCATTAAGTGTTGGATTATGAAAAGCTTCTTTGGAATAACTCTGAAAAATTTGGCATATTTTGATTTGGATTATTTATAAACAATTTCCACTGAGAAACAACTCCTTTCTTCATAATTATTCAGTCTGTAATGAATTAAAAAAATTAATCAAAATACTGCAGTACATGACAGTAGATAACGAACATAGATTGGTAGGTAGTTAATTAACGTTGTACTGGAGCAACACAACGGGCTATTGGGGGCGATTCAAGATCTATCCAGAAGTGAAAGATCCAAGGACAGGCCCATAGTTTTGAACCACAGTCAGATGACGAGGTGACAAATCTGAACTGGCACCCTACTCTCCAATCCACACTACGTCAACGTGAGGACAATTGAGGCCACGACAGATTTAACGTACCCCAGACCCCGTGTACACGACGATCTTACTTCCGACGAGTTACGAACTCGCAACCCTCCGGTTGCTAATCCTCTGCTTTTCCAATTAGACTACCACGGCCCATAAGGAACATAGGAATTCGTTTGTATTAATTTGAACAGTCAATGAAACACTTGCACAAACAATGAGTAAAATTTGACAAGACTAGTTTTGATTTTGAATATAGAATTCTTAACTTTCAATACTGAAAGTTTACAAAACATAATGCAGTTTACGAATTGGATTGCTTAGGTTTTAAGTTTTCATTTTTATTTTCATCTATTCCGTTTGAAGAGGCTTTAAGTGCTCTACAGCTTATCAAGGATTTTGAACTGTGGTCATTCCCCTTATCGCTATTGATAGCGATAATGTTTGACAGTATTTTCCCGACGAAATCGGTTCCTTAATCTTTTGAACAATCAGAACAATGGAGTGAAGCAATGACCTTGGCTTACTACTTCAAATGCTACATGCTGACCCTCTACAAATGTCGTTTCGACATCTCCCTTCGATACTTAACAAATTGATTTTATGACGTGCAAGTCTGAGTTCACATAATTCTGCAGATAAGACTTCAAAATATTCTTTTATTCACTTCATTTTCAAGAATTTGCCTTCATATTTTTATTTCGAGTTTGAAAGGAAAATCTTCATTTAATAACCGTTCTATTGATTTAAGATATTTGACCTTGTATATCGCTGACTCAGAAGCCTAATGGTTAACAAACTCGTTGATTGCATTTGTATCGAGGGCGATTGATTGTGAATTCGGTATTCCTATTGTGTCGGCTTGACTGCTCGGTTGTTTTTTTTTGTCGCAAGGGCCAGATCTGATCAAGCAGCACCTAGCAATATTTCTTCCGTCAAGTATGAGCACACACACAAGGAAAGTTTTACGGACACAGAAAAGTTCAGGAATCAAACCTGTCCAGCTTACAGGCTCGAATTTTCTAATATCTACAGGTCTACCCGTAAATGTGAACCCCCAAAAGCACCATTGAGGCATTTGCACCCCTGCGTCTTTAAGATTGAATGAGGACGTGTATACGTTCCTGCGGCTGCAGAGCCCATTCCAATGTTAGAAACTTTAACGCCACTATTCCAAAATTTGAATATGCACTAATTTTCTACTGAATATCCTCAGTTATGTATATGGCCACATGTGTCAAATCATTTAATTTTGAGGATACAACCTAAAAAAGAATTGCGTTCCTTAGGTTTTGCACGTTAGTGTAGATCATATGATCGTATTTGGGCCATAATAAAAAACAAACTGTTCTATATAAATTAATTAAAAATGAAAATGAAACGCTGAAGTTAAAAAACAAACTGATTTATAATTTCAGTGTGAAAAAGAAGAAAGAATAAGTTCTTGGTTTGTAAAATTTTACAATCGACAGTTTGCACACAGAAAAATTTAATACATCTAAAATTCATCTGCGTACGCCGTTGTTAAAATTTTTGTGTACAAATTGTTTAGTAATCAGTGTATCGATATTCAATCCTCCGCATTGATGAACTTGATGACTGGATCCAAGAACTCTCGATGTATATGAACCAAATGGGATGCTCCTTCTATTCCAACCAGTTTCGCCTGCGGAAACAGTTTCAGAATCGAGCTTTCATCGTCCTTGCTGTAAAAGGAAATCATAAAAATTTTATGGCGTACATACAATACATACTATAAAATCGCATCTCCAAATGGATTCGTAAGTTTCGTACAGAAACCGGTTTAGGAGTAAGCGCAAAGAAATGTAAGATTATTGTACTTTAAACTGTACTTTTTCATTTTTAGAAGGATATCTTTCTGAAAGGTATTGTTTTTCTCCAATTTTAATTTCCCGTTAAACACTCTTTTTTATTAGGATACTAATGCAGGTAAAATACGTTGAAAATGAATTTGAAAATGGGTTGGTTGATTGGTTTTGGGGTTTTGTGATTTTTTAATCAATCACATGAATAACTGACAGTATTAAAATTAAAAGAAATGGATGTGTGTTGAAAACGGGAATATTTAAAAGGTTTAAAAGCTTGTCTTTGCATTCTCGAAAAATTTAACTGTTTTCAGAGAAAGAGAAATATTTTACCATAGATTTGAATACTTTAAATTTTATTTTAAATGTTCCTGTTTAACATGCTTTCAAAGTTTGAAACAAATTTTTCAAAAGAAATCATAATATTAGGCTATAAGGACTTGTCCTGTGCATCATTTCTTCATTACAATAACAGATAAAGAGGAAATTATCCACTTTTTTATTTATGATTGAAAAGTTTAACATCATAATTAAGCACATTAATGTGTAATTTGAATGAGCAATCATACATGAAATGTCCAAGGAGAAATTTTCTCATCCTCTTGATTTATTTCATACACAGCTCCAATTTTATAAACAATACTTCATAATTTTCATCCCCTTTGAAATGATCACTCACTTGGATATATTGTATCATCATACCGGATCTTATCACCAAATCTTATCACCATTGTTTTGCCTTTTGTTACCATCATTGAGTTCTAAAGCATGAATGTTTGTATTGATATAGAAAATTTTGTTTTTCTAAACGATGCCCACTTAACGATATCCGTGCTGTCACAAAAGGTTTTATGTAATTCCATGTATTGCATTCAGAAAAGCTATTGACGCAACTTTGGCAAATTGTTTATTCTTAATTTATCTGGGGGTTATATGGTGTATTTATACGATTATTGCAGAGAAGTGACTTTTTACATCCCTTACACTATCTACGGTATTGTTAAGAAAGCTTGTAATGGTATGCTGTTCCTTATTATAAGCGTTTGAAAAAAATTGAACATGTTTGACAGACCTAATACATCCCTAGTTCACCCAGCCATGCTTCGTTAACTAAGTGTTGATAACATGCTTTATATTATATTATTAGTATTTAATTTTTTGAAAGTTAAAGGATGTTATATTATAAATGAATTGCATCCAGCATATGTATTTTACAAGCACAAGATTCTGAGTTATAATTTATAAAAGATCGATTTTAACTAAGTACTGCATTACATAAAAAAGCTGAGCATATAACTTTACGATATTTTGCTTGTTCTTTATGCTGATGTTATTAAAAATTCATTCTGTATTCAAATAATGTGTAAAATTCATCACACCTAGTGCGCATTCTGAATAAGAACATAATATCAAGAGTAAAATTTGTCACATGCACCATTTCATAAAATATCCGGTGCACAATTTTGATTTTGATTCTTTATCTTGAAAAAGTTTTCAAGAGAAGTTGCAATTATTTGTACAATAGTCAAGTTGAACATCTAACAAGTATCAAATTATTTTTCTTTTCTACCTTTTATCGTCTCAGGAATTGTGGGTTCAAGTTAATCCCGTTGAAAATTCAGAAAAGATCCAGTGCGTAATCACAATACATTTGTATATTTTATCTTTCCAAAATAATTTAAATTCCCATTATTTTTATTTATAAACAAAAGTATATCTCATATGCATATTCAAACACATAAAATGTCATCTCAATGATGTTTTTTATAGGACAAGTGAGAGAAACTTTAGAACTGTGAATTTGTCCCGTGCATCATCAGAGAATAGATAGCCCTGATGTGTTTTTCTGGTGTGTTTCTACAAAGTAATTTTCCTCTCTGTTAAAGTAATGTATCTTGCTCTTTCAAAAATCACAATTCTTAAATCACTTATAAGCCAAACTTTTCCTAAAAACTTATGAAAGAATAGATTTGAAACTTGGTCATAGAAGATATGTAAAAATTATAAAGGAATATCAAAGATTTATCAACATCTTCTCACTACAAATCATCTATATTGCTTGTTTTGTAATCTTTCATCAAAATTTCAAAACAACTACAGCATCGCATCTCCAAATAATTATATTTTTTATCAATTCTTGTTATTATTTAACACATGATAAAAATTATATTGTAATATTAACACAAGTTGTTATAGTTTTATTAATCTGAATGTTACTTAAAATATTCTTTGGTTCTTTCAGAAACATGTTTATAAATTGTCAAGAAAGATAGATAGCTGTTAAATAACTACCAAAGTGCTACTATTATTAATAGCACTTTGGTAGTTACTTAAGTGCTACTATTATTAGTTATTGAGTACTTGGTTAGTTACTTACAGTACTACTATTTGCATATTGGTGTTCGATAATTAGTTAAATAATCCAAGCCATTTCGGTATAATTTCTTCAAATTTCCTGCCACGTACTTTAATACAAAAATCTATCTTATAGAAAATTTTTTGAAACATGAACCACCATAATAAAATTAAATTAGTTTCCTGAAAGACTGTATCAGGAGTGTGTACATAAAACATTGAAAGGAAATTTTATGGGATTGGGGATCAACCTTTATCTTTTGTATGTCCTAGCTCATCCACTTAGTATTCTATATGTTTAAAAGAGAGGTTACTGGGATATATTCCAAGATTACTGCCACCTTTTGATAATTCTAATAAGGTGGTAAGATAGCTGATTTGGTAACTTACACTTTAAATGGAGATTTGGTGCCATATACAAAAAGAGAAGGACCATCGAAACGACCAGTGCTTTCATTCATAAGATCAGAAATATTCTTCAAAACCAGTCCAATCAATTTGATATTAGTCTTCCAGTGGCATTTTCCATCCGAGCACTTGATAGGCAAAAACTCAACACCTTTTTCGTCTACTAGGCCAGTAGAGTTAACCTTTGGAAAGATAAGTACAGGCCTTTAGTTGGTTTGAATCTTTTTTGCATGCAAATACTTATCTGACAGATTTAATAATGTTGCGAGTTTAATAACAAGAGTGGAATAAAATCACACCTTTACTAATTCTTGCTCGAGAAACAGTGCAACCGCTTTCTTTGCAGCGCGTTCATCAGCTCCTTCAGGAATAGCTTTTATCGAAGATTGCAAAAGCATCAGAAAATACTTGACACCGTCCAATGCTTTTTTAGTCATACCATTTGGTCTCATGTCTTCTACAATCAGCTTTTGAACTTTATCTGGCTGTTAAATAAAATGTTACTAAATGATTTTTACGATATTGGATGTACAGCAAAACTGCAGTAAATAAGAATTTATTTTAAAAACAGCTTTGTTTTTGCATCTTATTTTTAAATTTTTAATTAATTTATAATTTGAATAATTTGTAAATATGAATGTTAGTCTCGAAAATGAAGAACTAAACTATTTATGTTTTGATTTTACTACTGTTAAATTAATGTTACCACTATTGTTAAAAATAAATTATCACTTTACATAATAAATAAAATAATATAATATAATATAATTGTTACTGTTATCTATATCACTGTCACTGTTTTACCACTGTTACATACATTATATCATATACATCATTCAACTTGTCCAAGTTTTGGTTCTTAAATCATCGGTGAATGAAATTCATCTCTCTAAATACGGATTTTTAATAATTTCACCTTTTATTCAAATTTTAAATCTGAAAATTTCCTGATATAGGTAGGTATTTTAATTAACTTCACACTTGAGCAACACAACAGGCTATTGGTGACAGTCCGGGTTCAAACCCGAACTGAAAGATATGAGGACAACCCCAAGTAATTTTGAACCATGATCAGATGACGAGGTCACACCTGAGCTGGCACCCCACTCTCCAAACTTCCACACTACTCCAACGTGAGGACATTTGAAACTCCGACAGATTTAACGTACACCAGCCTCCCTTGTACACGAAGGTGTTTGGTTGGATTCTAACTCACAACCCTCCGGTTGCTAATCCTCTACTCTTCCAACCGGGCTACCGCGGTCTAAAATTCATGAGAATAACAATTTAAGAAAATTAAATTTGTCTCAAATTCATTTATCTGACTCAAATTAAGACCTTCAAGGCATTACCACTTTACAAGTGGAATGTTGCTTGATAAAATGCTCATTGCAGTAAATCTTGATCGCACTCAGGTATACATTAGCAATACTGTATTTTGATATAGCTGTGAGTGATTTTGTTCAGAGAGCTAAAGTTTTGCTTGTTATTTGTTCATTTAGTAGATTATAAATTTAATCTGGGTATGATTTCACTTACATTATTGAGAGTAAAATGCATAGAGACTTTTCCGCCTAAACTGTGTCCAAGTAAAATAACTTTCGGAATTTTTAAAGTGTCCAAAAGTCGTGATACATCTTCCACCATAGCTTCAACATTGGTTTCATCACTCCAAGGGCTGTCTCCATGATTTCGTAAATCAGCTATGCACACCTACAACAAAATATATAGGGGTGGATTAAAAATCTATCACATTATAACAGCTTCTTTGTGTTACTGTTTCTAATGCTGATTTTAATTACAAAGCCTACAGAAAACAAGGTAGAATTCCGTTAAATGCATTGTAAAATATTTTGGGTGTAACGTTAACCTATCAAAAAATGTACACGCACTCCTCACTTAACGAACAAGCTTCGTTCTTATGACTAGGTCGTTGAACGAATTGGTCAATAAGCGAGGAGCTTAATTGTTTTTATTTGTTCTGAATAAACAAAAGATCTAAGGAGGAATAAAAAAAGGTTTGATACCTAGTTTGTTTAAGGTGACACAGTAGCTTTAAAACCTTAAAAAATCAATTTTGCAATTTTAATCTATTTAGATAGTTTGAAATGTTCTGATTCTGGAAAAAAAAACCGCATGAAAAAATAAAATTCGCATTCGTTCGTTCGTAATGAGGATTTTTCGAACACACCTATTTTATTTTCATCTGTTTGTTTGTTTACGTTTCTTAGTTTTGGTTTGGAATTATGCTATTAATTTTTGGAATTATGCTATTTATTTTTTTCGAAAGTTTTAATAATAAATATTTTTACTGAAACAAATATAACAGAATATGTACTACTCAACTCTTTCATTTCATAAATCTATTTGTTTACTTGAATGCTAAAAATAACTATTTCAACTGTAATTGCATTTATCTCAGAATGGTAATTTTTAAGCTTGCACGCACTATAAATCTGCAACTAATGAACGTAGACTCCTGAAATTTTGAATGAAAATAAATTTTCAAAAGGGCTTCAAAATTAAACCAAAATTTTACTCAAAATCTAAAAATATATTAAAAAAATTTGATATAGTATGAGCGATAATTTTTTTTATTATATACTTTATATTAACTTTATTATTTACTTTTTATTATATACTTTATATTTTTTATTATTTACTTTATATTAATTTTTTCCAAAATTTGGAAAAAATTAATGAAATGAAATATTAATTGATTGTTATATTTATTTGTTACTTAACTACTATTTTTTGGTTCTAATTTAAAATAAAAGCATTGTGTGTGTTACTCATATCAGCCATTAGTTTTATAGAAAATGCGCAGGATGACTCAGAATGTTGCGCACAAGTTATGCTTGTAAAAAAGTATGTTAAAAAATGACCTTATGGTAAATTCTAGTAAAATAGTATTTACTTTTTAAAAATCAAACCAATTTTTCTACATCGTGTAGTATAAAGTATAAATAAACCCTGCGAAAAATTTCATTATGATACACATAAAACTTTTGGTGATAGTTTACCGAAATTAGTCTATTTTACCTGCTGATTTGTATGCTTAAAGGTACTGTGATCCCTTAAGGAGACTATCCAGAACTTTGGCATCGCTTAGTAATCATAACAGGGAAATACAGGTGCAGGATAAGCAAGGCTCTCCGATCATCGACAGTACATGTAATGAGAACATTTCCGTATCCTATTTGTCGAGTTCAAAGCTGGATGCATTTTTCGAATCGGACTATGGATGAAATCCTCCGTTTGATAACATTGCATCCGAGGCCTACGTTTTGCACCGGCTCTGGTTTTACCGTAAGATTGAGTGGATTCCGGCATCCGATTTATCAAGGTTGCCGATGTCTGCTGCAAGACCGGCAAATATGCCCGGATCTGGCTACGAGTTAAATCCTCCATCTGGTTACATTGCATCTGGAATTGTCGTTGGAACAGGTTCCGGTTTCACCGGTGAATGTCAAAAAGACCTAAGAAGGGGGATTGTCGGGACTCAGGCTGAGAAAAGGAATTTTCCAATCTGGTCGTAAGTGCAAGCTGTCGTTAAACAGGTAGGTCGTTATGTAAGGAGCACCTGTAATGTAATAAATAATCGTGCTAGACTTATTTGTTACCTACTTTTCTGTTCGTCCTCATTGCAAGTAGTTGATAGACACCCATCCATGACTCCTTCGAAACGCCTAATCCATGGATCAAAAGAACTGGTGTTTGGTCACTGCTTTTAACATCTCCAGAAGAAACTTTTAAGCAAGAATAGGCAAGATCTACAGGTTTAGGTCTGAAAAACAGAGATCTATTATACAAAAACAATATTCCAAACATCACATTTGAATCAACATTATTTTTAATGAAAAATAATTTACAATGTTTAAGGTGTATGTATACACTAGAAGTCACAAAAATTGACCAAAATATCGATCGATTTTTAATGATTCAAAATATTGTACAATCCCTTAGCTTTCAAACGATACCAAGATCTTGGTAATATTCGAAGTAGTTTTCAAGTTACAAGGGTTTGGATAGGTACAGTCACCTAGACAAACAGGTTTCCAAAATTTTAAACTCGATTTCTGAATAACTATATTTTTAGAATAGGACTTCTTTCGAACAGTGATAACTCAACAATGAATTGATCTATTATAATTACTTTTGTATCATTATAATCTATATAATACAGTGGATGTCTTGACCCACAGTATTATATAGATTAGTCGAAGTGGATGACTTGACCCACAGTCGAAGTTATTGGTTAAGAAATTAATTTTTAGTTGATTTTTAAATGTTGAAATTCCTAATTAAATTTTGATTTTTTTTAGACTTCCTTCGTGAAAAAAAAATTGTAAAAAAAACGTATTCCCTCTAGCAACTTAATGGAAGGTCAAAACATAAAGAAGAATATTAGGAATAACTTCCAACAGGAATTCTCCTTTTGAACACAGAATTTGAGATATCGCTGTTAAAAAAACATGCTAATTAACTAATTATATCTAAATTGGATAATTAATGAGTAGCTTAATCAGAATTTTACACACTAAAATGTGTTTAAGCACAAACCAATGACCTATTGTGAAAAAACTGAATTTTTTGAGTCGAAATTTAAAAAAAATGTTTTGGATTTTACATACACCTTAAGAAATTAACTTGAAATTAGGTTTCTTCATGTACAATAGAACTTCATGTCTGAGCTCCGATTTACCGATACTCCGCTTTATCCCAGCCGAATTTGATACCGAGTTTCTTTTAAGTTTTAAATAAAGTTTCGAGCACAATTGTGCACAACTTTTGTCCAATGAGAGGAGAAAGTGTTGCGAAACAGAAGACCATTAATGACGTCCAGAAGAAAGTTTAAATGGTACGTAACTCACGATCAGATTTATTGTAAAATTATCACAATAAATACATACTGACACGAATTCGGGTATTTATCATTCTCAATCCTAGTTTTATGAATAGTATTTCAATAACAGCAGTAGTAACATGTAGTACAGAATTTTTTTCTGTGTTTCTAATAGACTGTTTTGTGTAAGTTCGTATTATTCCGTGGATTCTAGGTTATCCAAGGTGGACTCGGTAGTAGAACTTTGATAGTTCTGTATTTTAAATCTAGGGAAGTTAATTGAAATTGCAATTTAATTTTATTTCCAACCCAATCATGAGGTACATTTTTTAATTCCTAATTACAAATACTTTTAGAAGTGCTCTGAAAGTGAAATTTCCCAAGCACTAGATAAACTAATTCTGCATATCGCGAGATTTTATTAAAAAATTACATTTTAACACTCCTCGCGGAATAAAAGAAAAGTATTATAAGACAGAATAACAAGTTAAAGGGATAGGGCTGAAAGAATACACGTACTTCACAATTATTAACCAACCCTGATATAAAAAAACATGTCGATATTTCCCTACAAAATTTTGATAACTTCCGCAATTGCTTGATTTGCGTTTAACACCTTGATTTGCGTTTAACACAGAAAATATTTGAAGTTTTTCCTGTAATTACATTAATCTATTATTAAAACTAAAACAAATTAAAATTCGGTATCGTTTATAAGACATAATATGAAAAGTTCAGTTAAGTGATTTTTGATTATTGGAATCCTTTCGCACGCATTAAAATTCTTTTAATAAACAAGAAAATTGAGCGAAATCATTTTAAGATAAATGCCGAAAATTTATTTATTTCTCAATTTATGTAACCATCTTAAAATTAAAAGCAAAAATGGAAAGATTTTGTAAAAATTAACTTTTAAATTCTCTTACCTTAAGCCCTTTGTAGGTAGAGATGCCGATGAATGCAAAAGAATTGCAAGGCATGAAAGAACTATAAGCCTGTACATCTTGATCTAAAAATTAAATTTTTCTTAGTACACATTTCTTACAAGTCAAAAAATAATTATGGATAAACAAAAACTGGTGATGGTCCCCTAAGTATAGTACTTTTTTTGAAAATACATTTTATGTACGTGTTTTGTTGGAGTTTGATTTAATTTCTTATCTATAAAATATCTAGAAACTAAGTACACTAGCCACAAAAGATAGGTAGGTAGTTGAATTAACGTCGCACTAGAGCAACGCAATGGACTATAGGCTGCGGGCTTGTAATTTTGAATCACGGTCAGATGACGAGGCCAACACCTGATTTGGGAACCCACAGTCCAAACTTCCACACCATGCCACCGTAGTTCAAAAGATGTACAAATAATGATTGGACCATCTATAGCTTGTTTTGATCGTGATTCACAGTCCAGTGTGACTTTATTTTGGAACGTATACAATTTCTCAACGATTATTTTCGACAAGATTGTGTTAACTTCGAATCTAAACTCTTCTTCAGACAAAAAGTAAGTTGGGATTATGTTAAGTTTCTATGATGACCAAATCACTTGTAAAAATGATTCCATGTGATCACTGAACCAAATATCTTTTAAAATTTGAACCTGGCGCTTCCGAATATGCCAATCTTCAATAAGATAAATGACATTGATATAACCCAGACATCATTTTCAAGGGTGATTGCTGCATAACATAGTTGAGATACGATTAGAACATTTGAAGCAACTACAAATCAAGACATCTCCTTGATTTGTACAATGAACACAATTTCCATGAAAGATTCATCGTATTGTAAGGTTCCCTTTAACTCATCGTTTTGGAATGGAGTTAGTCTGGGTTCATATAAGCATATAACTAAATTCATTGCTGCCCAGTCCAATCCTATGTATAACCAAATTGAAATTACTTTTTTGATTAGTCTTCTTGTTGACAGCAACTCTTCTTTGGTTTCACGATGCACAAGATAATGGAAATGATTTTGCTTTAGTTTTTAAGCAAATTCATGGGTCTAATGCCTATCCTTTATCATTTAATTTTACAAAGCAAATTAAAGATCCCTGGATTCAATATATTTCCGATGTACTATGTTGATTGACTGTTCAGCATTATCCTTTTAAATTTTAACGATACGTCTATCTATGATGTGTATATTTATTGATTCAACGCCAGCAACTTCAAAAATCTCAGTTGTTTTCTGTGTGATGCAAATCAGTTTGACTCTCCAAAAACTCAGTGATATTCTTCCATTCTTAGTCAATAGACTTAACATTTGAGCACTGAAGCAAACATTTGGGCTCCTAAATATTGGCCTACTTAATTACACCTGTTGATTTCGTGCTTGTTACAAAGATAAATTCATACCAGATTTTCTTTTTTCCTTTCTCAAGATCTCTACATTTTATACAAACTCTTAGAATATAAAAGATCAATGAAAAAAAGTTTTTTCACCACTATATCCCAAAATATCCTTTTGCCTGAGGGATCGCTGTGGTTTAGAGGGTGTGCCCACTGTGCTATCAACCTGCGAGTTGTGGCTCAGGTTCGATTCCTGTAATAGCTCAGGTGTCGACCTCGCCTTTTGACCGTGTTTCAAAGTTACGAGGTGTTGTCCTCGGATCCTTCCCTTCGGAATTGATCCAGGGCCACCGCCAATAACCCATTGTGTTGCTCCAGTGAGACCTAAATTCAACCACTTACCTTAAATCCTGTAGATTACTTGGAGTTTATTTCTCTCTTCTGTATCAGGAAAACTTTTCTTGTTAGTGTATGTCCATTACTTGACGTAGTCTGCAACGTGTTTGGCGCAGCATAGCCAAATATGGCTCTTATGTCCATTACTTGACGTAGTTTGTCTCGTGTTTGGCGCAGCTTAGCCAAATATGGCTCTTATGTCCATTACTTCACGTAGTCTGTCTCGTGTTTGGCGCATCTTAGCCAAACATGGCTCTTATGTCCATTACTTGACGTAGTTTGTCTCGTGTTTGGCGCAGCTTAGCCAAACATGGCTCTTATGTCCATTACTTCACGTAGTCTGTCTCGTGTTTGGCGCATCTTAGCCAAACATGGCTCTTATGTCTATTACTTCACGTAGTCTGTCTCGTGTTTGGCGCATCTTAGCCAAACATGGCTCTTATGTCCATTACTTGACGTAGTCTGTCTCGTGTTTGGTGCAGCTTAGCCAAATATGACTCTTATGTCCATTACTTGACGTAGTCTGTCTCGTGTTTGGCGCAGCTTAGCCAAATATGGCTCTTGTGCCATAAAACCTAATCCATCTTTTGCCTAATTATATTGCAGCGACAAATTAAACTCTAGTGGACGATGCAATCATTCCAGCTTTCAACACTGCTAGATGATCAATTAAGATGTGCAAAAAAGTTTTTTAATTAGCAGTTTCAACATACCTTTTTGAATTGTACAACATTTATGCTGCAATCTGCATTTGCCTATTGTCTCTAGATGTTATTCCATAATTTAATATTACGGTGTTAATGCGTATTATCTGTAATACGAGTGAAACACCTATAAAACGTCGGTTGCTATCTCAGCAGTGCTGGCCTAATGTTCCAATTAGACTATTATAGTTCGGAAATATTACAGGGGAACTGCAAATAAAGCAGAAACAACGTAACAAAATAGAGCCTTTCAAAATATTCGGACTGTTGACTAAAAATCCAAGCAATGATAATCTAAGCAGAAATATGTGTTTTAAACTTTCATGAATCTTTTCGGAAAATAATACTTTTTTAATGAAGAAAAAATAGCTAGAACTTGTATGCATTCTTAAACGAATTCTTTCACATTCAAATCAAATTCAATTTAAAACTTAACTAAGTGTGTAGGTTAGTGTTTTAACTAATGTCGCACTGGAGCAACACAGCGAGCTATTGGCGACGGTCCGAGATCAAACTCGAAGGGATAGATCCAAGGACAACACCACATAATTTTGAACTCTGGTCAGATGACTAAGTCACACTTGAGCTGGCACCTCATCTCCAAATTTCCGCACCACTCCATCGTGAGGACATTCGAGGCCACGAGAGATTTGACGTGTACCAGCCCTCTTTATACACGATGGTCTTTGGATGGATTGGAACTTGCAGCCCTCCGGTTGCAAATTCGTTACTCTTCCAACTGGACTACCTCGGCCCTAATTAAGCATATGATAAGGAATATCTAACGATGAAATTAATTGAATCTTTCCCAATTAACTCTGGAGGCTTTTTAAAATTATTTTGTTTGGCCCTGTACTCTTATAATAATTATGCCGATGAAAAATTTAAATTAGACCTATTCTGAACCAAATTGTTTGATTATTTTTCATTCATTATATTGCTAGTTTTCATATTTGGAAAGGCCTATTATGAGTCAAATTCAGATGACAGTTTTGTATTTAGTTTGTTACACCTTTTAGTATAACTTTAATAAGATAAACAGCCATGTGGGCTTTAAAACTAATTATAATATTACTGAAATTAATGGAAAGATTATTTGCCTTCGGTATGTGTTCTCAAAGTTTCTATTTATTAGCTTCAGAACTTATATGGCTTTAAGCATTTAGCTTCATGTCTTACACCACGAAAAGTTCTACACAAAATTAGTTTTCGTTTTTTTATATTTCGTTCAGTTCTTTATATAAACCTATTTTCATTTATAAATATTTACAAATATCACAACTCTCTTGACTATCATACCTTATAACCTGTGGAATTAAGGGAATGATTATTTTTGGATTCAAAACTGTTTCTGCAATTATCTTGAAAGACTTGTTCTATATTTCTAGTCAACAAAGTGTTTCAACAGTTAATTACAAAATACATCAAGCTAAATTTCTCAACTGGATTGACATCAGAGTTTTCAAGTCAGTCTGCTACTAAACCACTGACACTGAAGGAATCCCCTCCAGCACTGCTACTCCCTCTTGGGAAGTCAATGCTGGCCCCAGGAAAAATATCGAGGAGCAAGAGTAGTCGATGAGAAATTTGTCCCTTAAAATGTTTTTTACTAAACACTCACTCACTTGACTATACAGACTCACTACAGCGATGATTTCTCGCAAGAATTATATATTGTAAAGATCAAGTTAACAACTGATCGCCCAAAAACAAGACAAGTCTTAACGAGCGAGAGTTAGCATGTATGAATTTGTGCATACTAGACTTAAATTTCTGTTATTGCATTTCCGTCATCCTGTTTAATTGAAAGTGAATTTAGTGCGGTAACAAGTGCTTTAACTAAAAAGTGGAATTTACTGAAAATAGTTGACCATGGAGATTTGAGAATGATGCTGACAAAAAAGAGCCTAATTTAAACGAATTTGTAGCACACCAGACTCCTCATTAATGGTTGTTTTTTATTTTAATGATTTGATTGATATATATATATATATATATATATATATATATATATATATATATATATATATATATATATATATATATATATATATATATATATATTGCTTATAATAATGAGCATAGTTTATTTATGTGGAATTTATTTTTCTTATTACATTTTAATAAACAGATTATTATTTTAATTCCATATTGTTCTATTTCCAAACTAGCTTTTTGAAATTACAAACTCAGGTAAATAAATGTTTTGGTTAAATTGAAAAATTACAGGTACAGCTTCACTTGCAATATATTATTAGTTGAGATAGTTTTCCAGAGGAAACGTCCAAGAAAATTATTTTAGAAAAGGGGCGTTGAAGCAAAGTTTAGAAAAATATGCACTAAGCGATCAAATTGTACATTTTGCAACTGTTTCAGAAATTTTCTCAAAACTAATCTCCACCTTTTGCAAGCTAAGCTTCTATTAATTTATATTCACGTTAACCAAAATTAATTTTAGTTATTCCTTTATATTTAAATCAAAGCTGATGAAATCGTACTGCAACGATGCATAAATGTTTTACTCACCTGAATCTAGTCTTCATAAGCAGGCAGTGAGAAAATTTACGAGTTGATATATTTACACGGGTATAAAGTGCAAGGAGTCTAACATGTTTTTCTTTTTTTCCCTGATAAATGAAAACCCATTGGTTAGCCTTCATTTATTTTTAGTAGAAAGTTCTAGAATTGTAAGCGAATAAATAGATATTAAGCTTTTATCTTTTAATAAGAAGGCTGTTTACTGTCAGCTTGATAAGATCTCAATACTTTTTACACCTGTCACGTAAAATCAAAGCGATGTTATATAATAAATATATTTATTTCCATGTAAGAATAACATTTTACTTTTTATGTATAAAATATTTTTGTTTCTTAAGCGCAAGCTTGACATTATTCTAAAATCACTGGAGCACTCCAAAATTTGGTGCCAATTCCCATTTTTCTTTTGTTTAGTGATAAACTTAAAATATCATTTTATATCAAGAACAGAAATAGTGCTATTTTGTAGAATTGATCAAGTTGTTATATGGGTGAATATTTGCGAAATTTTTTTCCAGTGGGGTTTAGTATAAATAGGACTTATAAGGTAACAAGAAATGTGTTTGTATTTAAAGGCAAAACATGTATGCATTATATAATTGGTAGAAAAATGTATTTCTGTAAGAAAAAATATGAAATAATAAGAGACAAATTATTATTTATTCACTATTATTATTTTTTCAATTGTAATAAATAGAATGGTATTAAGTCAACTATGCAGGGTACTCAATCACTTTGAAATGCACAAATTAAATTACCATACTATTATGTATAGCTTACAAGTCTTAAAGACGCATCGAGTCAGGAAGAACACAATAGACTATTAGTTATATAAAATCTCACAATTCAAACACCATTGCCAATTAAGGTTGCATAAATACCAATCCACAACATCCATCCTCCTAGGTAATGTAGTCATTTAACCAGGTGTTTGCTACTAGTAGATTTTGATGGTAATTTGCAGGCCCTGTAATGGGCTTGGATTGTTCATCCAGTCAAAGTGTCCGAAGGGTCAGTGGCTGCTCCACTAGATTCTGAATCTTTGTACCCTTCTGATGAAACGTCCAGGATCACTGGCGATGGTGCTGGATTATTGGTAGAAGTTCACAAGCTGCCATCGGACTCTGGTATTAAGAATATAATATTCTTGGCGTCTTCTAAGTTGATCGATGTGACCGTTTCCAAGCACATTTAATTTCAATGTACTTCGGTTCTTCAATGCATTAAACTAAATGTAAGTAAAGTTTCATCGATCGGATGGCAATTATTTTCTGCACTGAAAAACGCTTTTCGTTAAGAATTTCAAAAACACCTTGCGTTGCTTCCGTGTGATATAAATTCAATTATCTGCATATCTACCACCTGTTAAAATTTGTAGTATTTATGTTGATTGATGTGTTGCATAGGTACTACGTGCTTAAATATTTTATTTAAAGATATTTTGACTATTTTTACATAGTAGTATAGGATGACCTACCTCATGGAGCGTTTTCTGCAAAGCTAAATGTTGGTGGTAGTAGTTTGTTTTTGGCGAAACTTGCTTCCTTAACGTAACCCAGATAAGACGTCGAGATAAGCCACGGTTGGAAGAGTACTGGATTAGGAACCAGACATTTGGCGAGTTCGTAACTCGATTCAACCAAAGGTTACCGTATACGTGGGAGCTGTTACACGTTAAATCTGTCGTGACCTGAAATATCCTCACGTTGGCGTGGCGATTCGGAGTGGGATGCCAACTCAGGTCTGACCTTGTCATCTGACAATTCAAAATTACGATTTATCCTCGGTAGATATTTAATTAACGTCGCAGTGTAACACCAAGGATTTTGGAGACGGTTCGGGATCAATCCCCATATTTATGATCCGAGGACATAAAGTAATTCTGAATGATGGTCAGATGACAAGGACCTAACTGAGATATTTTCTAGTTTTAATAGTAATAGCACATTTTTAAATCGTTATAGAGCCGAGATTGTCTACACAACCTCCCGATTCTATTATTTATCCAATTCTAAATAATGGAAATACTAATCTAAGCAAGTTATCTTATAAATAATTTTTTTAGTTTATAAAGTGGTGGGTATAAAATTTTGTTTCTTGGCTCCGAGATTATGCATTGCATAAAACTGAATTCTTACATTTTCCTCGAATGGATAGAAATTATTTAGAAAAGTACTTTTCTTTTAGAATTTCTATAAGCCGTTGAGTTGCTCCGTGTGATATATATTCAACTATCTGCATATAAATCACCTTTTGTAATTTCTAGTATTTATGTTGATTGGTAGGAAATACGCTCTTAAATATTTTGTTTACAAGGTATTTTGGCTAATTTTTCATAGTCGTATACCATGGTCAGCTTTATGAAACCTTTTTTTTCTGCCAAGCTAAATATAGTTGGCGGTAGATTTTTGGCAGAACTTGCTTTCTTAAGGTAACCCAAATAAGACGTCGGGACCACGGTTGCCAGATTGAAAGAGTAACGGATTAGGAACCGGAGATTTGCGAGTTCGGAACTCGATATAACCAATGGTAATCGTGCACGTTGGAGCTTGTATGCGTTAAATCTGTCGTGGTATCAAATGCTCTCACGTTGGCGTCATGTGGAAGTTTGGAGAGTGGGATTCCAGCTCAGATGAAAACTCGTTATTTGATCATGGTTCAAAAGTACGAGGTGTCCTCCGATTTTTCCCTTCGGGATGTATCGGAGATGTTCGGGATGTATCCCAGACTGTTCACTTAGCACGTCCGCCAACATGATGACATTTGAGGTCACGAGAGAAACATACACCAGGCCCCGTCGGTCTTGGGACCGAGTTTTGATTTCGGAACCCTCCGTTTCCAAATCGTTTACCCTTCCAATTGGGCTACCATGGCCCTGGAATTAATTTTGGGAAATAGTCATACTTTTGCACATCTGTCCGAAAATTTAGGCATTTACAATTATACGCTTTTACGTAAGGGAAATTTTAGAGAATATTAATAAATATTAAACCATGCAACAGTAGAATACACATAATTAAAGAAATTAAATATAAATTAACAGCAAATGCACATTTGCAGAAACAGTGCCCGACGGTATTCGTAACTGGAAAACAAAGATAAGCAATCATTTCCTCTTCATACAATACGCCGCATTAACATGCTCGTTAAAAATGGAGTTCTAGTTACCAAACAAGCAACAAAATCATATATTGTAAAGTGAAATTAATTAAAAAGTGGTAGGAAGTTGTATCACATGGGTAAAAACAAGCCGTAGAGTGACTAGTTTACTTCATACATTGGCTGCTTAGAATTTAAAGGCTACGCGTAGAATTTTCAGTTAACGTGCGCCAGTCATAATGTGCGCCAAAACTTTCATGTTAATATAGTTATTCTTTTCCTGAAGATGTATATGGGTCATTCCATATCAAACCGCAGTCCACCACCTGACCACCTCCGATATTTTTTAAATGGGCTAATTTGTTTCCGAACCATATACAAGAAATTCTGAAAATTTTTAGCTTCCAACTTGCAATAATTTTTTATGTACATTAATTTTAAGTTTTAAAAACAGGGTAATTGTTCATGATTTTAGTCTTACTAAATCTGTACCTCTGAACCTACTTGTCCAATGATACTGAATGAAAGCTTATTTTGTTGAACAATGCACAACTTTTCTAATGACGTATCATATGACCTTTTCAGTTTGTCCTTTGACCTACCATTCCTGAAATGTATTTTTTAATTTTTTTTTCAGAGTAAATGTTAAAGGTACGCTATTTATCTTTGCTTTCTGAAAATTTCATAGTGGGACGCGCATGGGTTCATAGTTAAAAAACATTCGAAGTAAATAGAAGTACTCCTATATAATCAGTATTAAAAAACACCTATATCTTTAGATCTGTTTATCCAATCACGATGAAAGACGGCTTATTTTATAGAAAAAGTATAACATTTCTGATGATATATATTACATGATACAACGAGTGAGTTTCTGATATTAGTCACTCAAAGTATAATGTAATATTGCATCAGAAAGGTTACCTTGCAGATTTTGAAAAATCACTGTTTTGACCTAGAATTTCCAAACAAGTATTTCATTATTTTTTTCCTAAAACACATCGTTATGTAATATATCAACAAAAACATTGCCAACAATTTAAAATTACTTTTATGTAAAAAAAGTGTGTTAAAGAATTTTACAACTGAAAAACTTACGAGTACATTTCCTAAAATTAGTATTGTCCTCGGATCTTACCCTTCGGGTTTGATCTCGGACCATCGCATGTATGTGTGTATTTTAATAAACGTCACACCATTACACAAATGGCTATTGATGAGTCTGAGAACAACCTATTAAGGTAAAGAACTGAAAACGACACCACGTGATTTTGAATCACGGTCAGATGACGAGGTCATACCTGAGTTGGCACCCTACTCTCCAAACTTTCACACTTCAAAATCATGAGGACATTTGAGGCAACGACATATTTAGCGGTCTTTGGCTGAATTCGAGCTCGCAACCCTCTGGTTGATAATCTGTTACTCTTCCAACCGAGCTACCGAGAATTTGTGAGAAGACATTAAAATTGTTAGCAAATTCTTAGTACGCTATAGAGACGAGATGGTCAATGCAAACTCGATTCTACAGAGGCTGTTCGGACATTTTTGGAACGATTTTGATGAGCTGTAAAAAAAATTTTATGCCTACGAAAGAATTTTATTTTTACAACAGTTAAATAATTAAAGTATAACTTATTGTTTGCTAACACAGTTTTGTTTACTTTCAAAATGACGCTTTTAAATAAGCAATGGGAAGGCTATGTTACCTCTCTTTCCGAAGAGAATTATGCTTATTCAATTATTCAAAAACGCTGTAAAAGTCATGTTTTTTTATATCTAAAGATAAGTAATATTATTAATGAGAAAGGAAAAAAAACGTAAAAGTGGAAAAATACTTCTAAAAAAGAAAAAATTTCTGAGAATATGTGTAAGGTAAGATCTTTAATTTTAAAGGAGAATCCGCCAAGTCAAAGGACTATAGCAAAGTGAACGTGAGAACTTTCTCTAAGAGATTTATGATTGTTGCCTGTTTTGCGCATATAATGGAAAATTAAAAGTAAAAAGAGGGGAAAATGTAAAAATCAACTCCCACATATTATCAAGACCTATTTTATCCCTAATATTCAAAAAAGAAATACCATATCTTTACCCACAGTGCCAACAATCAGTAGAACTGCATCAGGGTAAAGCAAGCAGCCACACATCTAAATCGACTATTAAATTCTTGGAAAAAAATGGAACAAGAAACTGGTATCAAGTCAATAACATTTACTGATATTCCTGCTAAATCTCCAGATGTTTCACCCATGGACTTTTGTGCTTTTGGACATTATCGAAGGGACAAAAAGGGCATTATCGAAACGTCGACCGAAAACCATTCAAGGACTGGAAAACTGTGGAGCAAGAATAGGACAAAATACCACTGTCGATACTACAAAAGTCATTATTATCCTGTAAATTAAGGTGTAGAAAGATAGTTAACAATAAGGGCTATCAAATGGAACATTTAAAACACAAAAATGTAAAAAATTGAGCTTCAGTCCACTAAAATCGTTCAAAAAATGTCTGAACAGCCTCTGTATTCATATTCTCATTCTGAATAACATTGGCACTCTCTAGACTTTTCTTTCTAAAATCTTAGATTCTACAAAGAAGTAAAATGTTAAATTTTACATTTGTTTAAAATTATGAAATTGTGTATTTAACAATTGTGTACCTTTACTAGAGTGTAATAGTTGGAACATGTGATGAATAGGAATTAGAATTGACTAACGAAAATGAAAGATAGTTAACCAATTCAATTAGTAACGTCGGGTAGTTCTGATAGTTTCTTACTGAAAAGCCTATACAGGGTGAGTCTAAATTGTTTTTACAAAATAAGAGGGGTGATAGTACCCATCCAGACGAGCAATAATTACCATGGAACATAAGGTCGCATTCCACTCTGAGAGGCAGAAAAGAGTAAAATTAGAATTTCAACATGAACTTACAACAGTGTTGGGAAAGCGAATGAACGATACCAAAAGTTGCACATTCTGATTTATTGATCAGAGAAAAGCTCACAGCAAGTGCTCAAAGTGGCGGCCACGCGTGTCATTGCACAGTTCACACCGGCGAATTAATGACTGGCGCACCCTCTCGAAGATTCCTGGTGTTCTGTCAATTTTGTCTGCGGCAACACCGATTCTCGCTACGAGATCTTCAGCCGAGTCCACAGGCGTCTGGTACACTAAGGATTTCATGTGCCTCCAGAAGAAAAAGTTGCGGTCCGGTAGAGGGAGGAGGCCAAGCCACAGGTCCGCCACGTCCGATCCATCGTGCGACCAGGCCATCTTGCTTAGGAGATATACTACGTAGGCAGGTACAAAACGACGTCAGAGGCGATGGCTTGTTCATACTCGACGCGTTTCGACTTTACTCTTTTTTGCCTCTCTGAGTGGAATGCGACCCTATGTTCCATGGTAATCATTGCTTGTCTAGATGGGTACTATCACCCCTCTTATTTTATAAAAACAATTTAGACTCACCCTGTACATGAAGTTTGATCAACGAATATTAAGTCATTCGGTAGGTAGGTAATTAATTGACGTCGCGCTCGAGCAACGCAACGGGCTATTGGCGACGGTAAGGAATCAATATCCAAGAGAAAGATCCAAGGACAACACCGCTTAATTTTGGATCAAGGTTTCGGATTCAGTTCATTAAACGCGTTCAAAAAATGTCCGAACGACCTCGACTTTTAAAGCAATTAAAAATAATGAAATACGAAAGTAAGGGAAGATCTCTCAATTAATTTGTATTAATTACAAAGTGGTAGATGTAAAACGTTTTAATTTCTTAGGTCCGATATGATATCTTCCTAAATAATATGAAAGCCCATAGCATCACATTTTGGTTTGAGATTAAATGTGTTTCTGTCCTTCATTACATAAAATTGAATTCTAGCAGTTTCATCGATCGGATAGCAATTATTTGCCATGGTAAAAAATACTAATTCAGAATTCCAATAACCCATCCCGTTGCTTCCGTATGAGCTAAATTTAACTCCCTGCATATCAACCACTTGTTAAAATTTCAAGTATTTATGTTGATTGATGTATTTTCATCAGTGCTAAGTGCTTAGATAATTGTTTACAAGAAATTTAGACTAATTTTACATAGTTGAATCGAGTTGCTAAGTGCTTAGATAATTGTTTACAAGAAATTTAGACTAATTTTACATAGTCGCATAGGATGCTCCACCTTATGGAGCCTTTTCTGCCAAGGTAAATATAGGTGGTGTCAGGTTTTTTGGCGGAACTTGCTTTTTTAACGTACCTCAGATGAGACGTCGGGACCACGGTAACCCGATTGGAAGAGTAGCGGATTAGGAACCGGAGGGTTGCGAGTTCGGAACTCGATTCAACCAAAGGTTGTTGTATACGTGGAGGCTGGTACACGTTAAAATGGTTGTTACCTTAAATGTCCTCACGTTGGCAGGGTGTGGCGATTTGGAGAATGAGGTGGCGAGATCAAGTGTGACCTTGTCATCTGACCATGGTTCAAAAGTACGAGTTGTCCTTGGATCATAGCTATTGCATCCACGCCAATGTGAATACAATTGAGGCAACGAGAGACAGCACGCACACCATCCAATAGACACGACGGTCTTTGAAAGACTGAGTTCCGAACTCGCAAACCCCAGATTGCGAATCCGTTACTCCTTCAACAACTCTACCGCGGCACTGAAATTAACTGGAAAATAGGGATACTTATTCACATCTGGGTCCGAAAATTGAGATACTTTAAAAACATAAAGGAATACTCGAACTGATTTGTGCTTATGGCTTTTTGTACGGGAACTTAACGATTATTAATAAAAATTAAACCACACAAGAGTAAGATACATACAACTAAAGAAACTAAATACAAACAAGCAAATGCACATTTGTAGAAACAGCGTGCTAGGGTAACTTACGTAGCTGAAAACAGTGTAAAGAGCTTTAAGATTATAATTCGTTTCTTATATATCTTGATACAACGCGCCGAATTAACGGGCTTTATAAACACATGTTTTCTCAAAGTATGCATCATTTTATTCAAGTGATCTAACAATAAAAATGTTATATTGTAAAACAAATATAATTAAAAAGTGGTAGGAAGTTATATTACATGGTCAAACATATGGCAGAGGATATTGGCAGTGCTTGACTTCATACATTGGCTGCTCCATTTGATCATTCAAAGAAATTTTGAAACATACGAAATATTTTCTGCTCTTTGAACATAAAACGTTCCATCAAATTTGATATTTTTATTTTTCGAAAAACAAAAATATATCATGTTAGATACCGGGAACACACAATTGCATATTCTGAATTAATTTTTCTATACAATCCGACGATTTATCTTTTATTTATAAATCGCTACTTAATACTCACAACTGTGAATCTAGAATAAATCATGTTACTTGTGTAGTAAAGAACGAGTGGAGTATCAAACTATGCCAACTTACTATTATTGACTGCATTAGACCAAATGGTGTCAAATGGATGTAACGAAATTCATACTGCGTATTTCTTTCTGCAGTAATCAAAAAGTATATTTCTAAACAGGATTGAGCAGGCACGGCCTGAAGCAGCAAATTTGAAAGAGGAAAATTTGGATGTTTTGTATAAAAAAAGAAAATTGTAAAGATTAATGTGAGATATATTTTAAAAGTACACTTATATATATATATATATATATATAATTTACAAAATTTCATTTATTTAGTTTGTTGCTTTTCGAGGTTTTATGGTGCAAGAGCCATATTTGGCTAACAATTCATTTGGAATAACATCTTATTAAAACAGAAAGATGTGGATAAGCATCTGAACTCGGCATTACTCAAAATCATTTTAAGTAATCAATTTCAAAGATGGTTTTCTTTCAACTAAATGTAGGGGAAGCTAGCGTTTCTTTAACCATTTCTTAACTTGCAATTATTGAAATGCAATTTGAGCATGACTAAACGACATCCGTCGCAACTGTGATACATCAATTTACTTCTTAACTCTAAAAGTCTTTTCGGCATGATATCTCGTCCATCAACATGTGGCAATTTTGCTAACTACGAAATATCTTGTCTTCAAGGTGTTGCGGATTTTCTGATGATGAAGAGATCAAGATCTTTTGAGTTTTCTTATAATGATTGTGATCATGTTTCCTTCCAATCACTAGATATCTCGTTCGACAAGATCTGGTCAGATTAGCTATTGATGAGATACCTCGCCATGACAACCACCAAGAGGGTTAACTCGAAACATTTATGCTTCTACGTTTGCTTATTTCTACACTGGAAAACTCACATAAGTGTGCTGATATCGGGTTTCAAAACCAAGAACCCAATGTTCCTTCCCGAGTCCGTCTACCAGTCACAAGCTCCCTCTGTATTTAGAATCCGATGAATGACCACATAATCTTCACTAGATCTTCAAACCGAGCGATCGCTAGAAATAGCATGAAGCTGCGCACACATGCTTCCTTAATTTCATTAGATCAATGATGACATATCTCCCCTTTTTAAGTAATCTAATCGAAGAGTGTTCTTCAGTAAATCTAAATGCAGAGGTCGCTAGCGTTTCGGTAACCTGATTCATAACTTGTACTTATTGGAATGCATTTTAAGAATGTCTAAACGCCATGCACCAAACGGTGATAATTCAAATCACTTCTTAACCTGAAGAATTTTTTATATTGCGGTTTTTTACGTTTATACTTTTGAGCACTCACATAAATATACTGATATCGGATTAGAACAAGGAACTAAAGTCCCTTCCTGAAAACTTACAAAATAAGTAAAAGAATATATAGCCACCAAATCACAAGCGCCCTCTATATTTAAAATCCATATGACAACAGGACTTTCGCTCTGAGATCTTCAAGCGAAGCGGTCGCTAAACATGCGACAACACTGCACATCCATTCTTTATCTTTTTCATTTTGTCAGTAATGAAAGGACCCGACTCAAAACCAAGACGTATTTCTAATTTTGAAATAATCTAATCGAACAGGCTTGTTATTAGTTTAGCTGAATGTAGAGGATTCGAGTGTTTTGGTTAATTGTTTCATAACTTGACATGCTAATGCAATGCAATACCAAAGTGGCCCAGGCTGACATCAAAACGGTCATAAGTCAAATTTACTCATAACTGGAAGCATTTTCTCTCCAGATGTAGTTTATCTTTGTACTTAAAATCACAATTGATCTGAAATCGGATTTCAAAAACAAGAAACAAACATCATTGCAGAGATCAGCACGAAGAACATACTACACGAAATCAGAAGCGATATCATATAGAATTCAAAGATCCAAAACTTTGATACAAGAAAAAATCAAACTACAATTTTTACATCGTAAAATATTTTATATCATTCTTATGCGTTTCTAAAAGTGTGAGTGATAATGCCGGAAACAACGTTTACGAATCTTTCAAAGAAATTCAGAATTTACTATGGGGATTTATTAATTTTTTTTCAGAATGTCAAATGAGTTACAAAGTTCGACAAAAACGATTACATTGTATTTTTCACTTCTACAATTATAGTCAATAATATCTTCTTAAAATCACATGGAATATATTAATTCAGAACTTGTTCTATGTTATTAAGAAAATCATTCAGGTCGAATGGTTATCCGAACACATCAAATGAAACTTTAGCTTTTGAAAAATGGCAACTAAGGAGATCCTTGTATGAAACTATATAAAATATCGTTGAACTAAAGTACTGGAACATAAATCATTTCATAAATTCTCGAATTTTTAAGAGAAAAGTTGAATTATTGACAGTTGTTTTTGAGACATTTTTATGACGTTCATCTGTGCAGAATATTCAATATCGGACCCTCCTGGTGTCTCGATGAGCTATCTTGTCATTAAAGAAATTTAACATATCTTGATTAGCGATTTACTTCTTCGTTGGAACAAAACTGGCCAGTCTGTCTCGTCATAAAAAATTGGCAATATCTTGATGATTTGAGACCTCGTCATTTGCAAAATTGGTCCGATTTTCATGGACGAGATATCGAAACCACTTGTAGATTTAACCCCAAAACTTGGGATATTACCTCCTTGACTAGCAATTCTTATTTTCACATACATACAAAACAATTTTATGTTATTAAATAAATAAGGGCCTGAGAAAAATGTTTGCGAAATTAGAAGGGATAACACAATTTTTAAAAAGGACAGCTATGTCAATTGGCCAAGGTAGCAAAGTTGCAGAATCGCGGATAAGGAACCGATGAGGTAGTGTTTACGTGGGGTCAGGTGCACATTACATCTGACGGGACTCCAAATGTCCCCATGTTGGGGTTGTAACATTTCCGATTTCTATTTAGACGTAGCACTGGTTGTAGCATATTAAACATTTATTTAAAATAAAGAATATGAAGATTATTTACTAGTTATGAAGTCCTTTAAAAGTATGAAGGCACAGCTATTAACCAATCGAATCTGCCAAGGAGCCAGAAGGCTCGCCAAAATCTGAGTCTGAAGGATGCGTCTGCTAATTTCGTGGTTTCAGTCTACTCTGCCCTCATCTTTGGTGGGAGTCTGTCTCCATCTTGGAATGTTCGTTACTATGGTCTCAACGCCACCTGCAACGGAAGGTGATGAGAACCTCCAAAGCTACGAGACCATTTCTTTGGATCTCGGAATAGTTAAAAAAGACCTGTGTGACAGTTACCCATCCCCTACTGGATAACAGAGGGGAGTGCAAAAAGTCGGATTACATACCGGCCCGAGGACAGATTTAATGCCTTTCTCGCCCGGGTTGCCACAGGACTTTAAACACAAGTGTCTGGGGTGGCACGTCTGCATCTTCCTTATGGAGGGCCCAGATAAATTAGGTTTGACAACTTGTTTGGTAGTCGAGGGAGGTTTGAATCCCAGATGAGGGAATGCGGGACCGATCGGTACATCGTGGAAGTTTGAAGAGTGGGATACCAGCTCAGTTTTTGAACTTGTCATCTAACCACGTTACTAATATGAGGTGTTTTCATTTGTGTTTGAACGCAGTGATGTGAATACGCGAATTTATTTAGTATATACCTATACTTCTCTTATAACTTCCTTTCTCTGAGAAATGCTTAGCAAGACAGCTAGTAACTATACTGCTATATGGATATGTATGTTATCTACAACTTGCTGTTCCCGCACGGCGTTGCCCGTAACATCATTCTTGTTGTCCCTGATACTGAAAACATTAAAAAGAAAAACAATAATTTTAAGAATGAGTCCCACCACCACCCGACATGACACGGGCATGTCGCCTCATTCCTTCCACCTCACTGATCCTTGCTTAGAGATTCATGATACACTATGTTGAATGTTCTTCCATTGGAGCTAGGATGTAAGGATTCTCGGTTTTCCAACCCTTGAACAACCCACATGCAGTTAGTTGACTATGGGAGAAACACGGTTTATTGAGATCGAGTCCTACAACTTTCAGCGATTGTCCTTGTGCTTTGTTGATGCTCATGGCGAAACAAACGAACTGGGAACTGAAGTCGTTTAAATTGGAATGAGAGATCCGAAGCGATGATTGGGATCCTAGGAATGAATACGTCTTCGCCGGCGGCATGTCCAGGTCATGATGTTGGCTTCAATAATATTCGGCATCAGTTTCTTGAGAGTCTTGTTCCATCGTAGAGTGAAGGTGGATGCAGATTTCTGAGAAGCATAATTGGTGTCCCAATTTCTAGCTGTAATATGTGCGAGGTTATTCTAGATGGCTCCAATGTGTTCAAAAACTCTGTTGTGTAGTTCACAACCTCATATGTGTCCCATGTAGTGTCGATAGATTTGTTTTATAGAAATTCAAAAGTTATGAAAAATCCACTACTGAAATCAAAATGTGATTTATTATTTAAATATAACGCTGCTTTTATAAAGTCTTGTTATGTCACCTCACTGATTCCAACAAACCTAAATGAACCACGATATCAGCGAAATCAAAATCAAATTAAACAGTAATAAACACTGTTACTTCATTTCATATAATTTATTATCACAAATATTATACTGTTTGCAAAAAATAAACAAATAATAATAGAAAGAAATACAAAAAAATTAACAAAGTTTAATGTAATTAGGGCAAGTTGAAAGTGACAATTTAAAGACGTAAGTGGGCCGTAATTACTTTAATTTTGAAGCTAGGAATTAGGTGTACATCGATCTAACAGTAATAAAAACTGTTACATCATTTCATGTAATTTATTAACAAAAACACTATGCTTTCAATTTTGACTTTTTGAGAAAGTTGGTCCACTCTAGAATTTTCCATTAATTTGAATTATTTTTGGTTCTTCAGGAATGTTGGTCCACTTAATGATAAAAGCTTTAAATTTGGAGTACCAAACCTTTGTTATTCTATTGTTATGTTTAATTGGTTTTCAAAATTTAGATTAAATATATAAATGCTAATTTCTTCAGACATTTATCACAATTTTATAAAACCACTATTGGGTAAAGATCTGGGACATGTTTGTCCCCAAGCAATTTTTGTCGCCAAATCAAGATGGCGTCCAAAACCAGTATGACTTTGGACGCCATCGCAATTTCGTAAAAACAACGGGCTTTCCTTCGTAAGAAACAACCTTTTGCATAGGATTGCCATAAAGCTGAATCAAAGCACCAAGGTTACCATGTTTGGCGATAAATCGCTAGTGACCCGGATTCGACATCTCCATCCACTATGTTTGAAGTAAAAATTTTTCTTTAAGAGCATTATTTTTAGTAGTTTGTACTCACGCGTGATGATCGTCCACCTCTTTTCCAAGATTTTATCATGGAGATAGATCTCTAGCCGGATATTTTGGCAGCTTTTGTTGTTTCTTTGATGTATCTTTTCCGACCCCTTGGTGGGCTCCGTGTCTTGAAAATTTTTGTAGATGTTCTTTTTGTTTTGTATTTGAGGTCCAAATTTGGTGAGTCCGATCACTTTTTGCATGATTTTCTGGGTTTTAATCAAGAGCTCTTTGAATACGTTGGATGGGTCCACAATTTCAAAAAATTAATAGAAGTCAGCATACGCCCCGATAAGGATCTTTTTCAGATCAGTCTGTGCAGATACGTCATAGTGGAAGAGAGGCTACGCAAACAAGACAAAATATTAATTAAAATATTTTCAAGATTATATTTTAAACTTCGGGCTTCGAGGGACATTCAGTCAACTTTAGAACTACATGTGCAAAATATCGTGGCTGTAAGTGCTATATATTCGTCTGGACACCGCGAACAAAACCACTTCCTTTTATAATAGTAGAGACTACAGTACCTTAGAATTTATTTGATATATAAAAACTGGAAATATATTTTAAGGGTATATACAAATATTTTTCGGGTGAGGTTATTAAATTACTAAAACTATATAAATAAGTAAAGGATTTTGGGATTACAGCTAGGAAAAACCGAATTCCAATTTTTTGGATGTTATTCATGACGGAGTGCATATTCAAAAGCATCATTCAATAGGAAATAGCGTCCACCTTAAATCTATGTTTTCAAATTGCATAAGGGTCTTTGTCGAATCAAAATGCGAGTCTTATTTCTAAAGTCATAAGATAGTTTCAATGCTTTAAACGAATTCCACAGTCAAATTAGGCCTAATCTGAAATTCTGTGTATTTACCGTCGTTATATGTCCAATAATAATAATGTACTTTAATAATGTACCACCAATGTATAATAATGTACTTTATAAAGCATAATGGGCACTTTACAAAAGAAATGTTATTCTTGACAAAACATTGATTTTCGAACATCGAAAATTTAGATCACCGCTGATTCCGATAGAAGTTGTATGCGTTATGGGAAATTAATGCGACGTATTGCTGTGCTTTTTGCACTCATTTCTCATTTATCTCGACACAGAGCACCGAATTAACGGGCTCTTTACATAACATGAAGTAATCAAACCTATCGTGCAGGATGAGGGTGAGCGGAGGACGTGGGGCGAAGGCACTCCGTCTCCAGGTTGACGTATTTTGGATTCAATATAGCTGTGGTTGTATATATGTGGTAGTTTCCAGAAGTTTGCATTGATGAGAAGAATAAGCTTGGAGTGGAGCATGTGAGTAGGGGTGTGGCTCGAGGTGTGAGAGCAGTTACTGAAGCATGTCCAAGGAGCAGTCAACGAATGAACTGAAAATCTCGGAGGTAGGGAAATCCAAAGATTGGATGACAAAGTTTAAAATGGTGCTAAGGGGGTTGAAGTAAGGTGGAATTGAATGGTTTGGGAATTAAGTTAGAGATTAAAAAATTTAGGCTCAAAAGTAATTAGAATTATTTTGGTGTTTAAGGGGATAGCAACAGTACAGACAGAGATAGGGATCAATAAAGTGCGGTAGAGCGGGTGTTGAGGAAATTAACTAGCAAGATCTTGTCAGAGCCGGATTATTGGATTTCTGCAAGTCCCTAACAATATTCTTCATGTAAATACACTGCTGGCCACCGTAAATGCAACACCCTGAAGGAAGCATGCAAATAATATGAAATTTACAACATGCATTAGCGGAGGTGAGATATGCAAATGATTAGAATTTCAGCGCAGAAGCACATCACGCGCGCCTGTGGCGCCACTTCAAAGCGCTATTTAAGGCTTGGAGATTTCGACGATTTCAAGTACGGCAATTGTGTTTTTTTTTGTGGTTTTATCAAAAAAAAACGATCAATTATGCCTCGTAGAAAACAGCGATCATCTTTTGATCAAGTATCCGAGTTCGATAGAGGAAGGATAGTGGCCTACCGAGATTGTGGATTATCTTTCAGGGAAATCGGTAGTCGTGTTGGACGAAACCAAACAACTGTAATGCGGATATGTGATCGTTGGATGCAGGAGGGTACGACGGACCGACGTGTTCGATCGCATCCACCTCAGTGCACCACTTCACGTGATGACAGGCATATTGTGCGTATGGCAGTGACGGATCGCTCAGCCACATCACGAACCATAGCACAGCACATTCAGTCTGTACCGCATCATCCAGTGTCTGCGCGTACCATTCGACGTCGTTTACAGCAGAGTGGTCTGTCCGCAAGACGTCCATTGCTTCGTCTACCCTTGACGCAGAACCACAGACGTTTCCGCCGCCAATGGTGCGATGAAAGAAGGATGTGGACGGCAGAATGGAATGAAATTGTCTTTACTGACGAGTCACGCTTCTGTCTGCAACACCACGATGGTCAGATTCGAGTCTGGAGACACCGTGGAGAGAGGATGCTGAACAGCTGCGTTATGCACCGCCACACTGGTCCTGCACCGGGTATTATGGTATGGGGCGGTATTGGATATCACTCTCGCACTCCTCTAGTACGCATTACCGGTACTTTAAACAGCCAGCGCTACATCTCCGAGGTGTTGGAGCCAGTTGTCCTTCCTTACCTTCAGGGCTTGCCCACAGCCATATTTCAACAGGATAATGCGCGACCACACGTGGCACGGATTGTCCAAGGGTTCGTCGTCAATCGCCAGATTGAATTGCTTCCCTGGCCAGCTCGCTCTCCGGATCTTTCGCCGATAGAAAACATGTGGTCCATGGTTGCTCAACGATTGACCCAGAATACATCCCCAGCTGCCACACCAGATCAACTTTGGCAACGTGTGGAAGCTGCTTGGTCTGCTGTACCCCAAGAACACATCCAAAGTCTCTTTGAATCAATGCCGAGGCGTGTGGCAGCGGTGATCTCCAACAATGGCGGCTACTCTGGCTACTGATTTTGGCAGGAACCACACTTCACAGAAGTCTATAAATTTAATCATTTGATACTTGGTCAACATGTTATCTACAAAATAAATTTTGTTGTGATATCTCTTGTCTTTCTTGGTGTTGCAATTTGGGTGGCCAGCAGTGTATTTTAAAATATAACCTCGATTGCTTTAAATAAACTTAATATTACACTAAGGTCATTTGAAGAGGGTACGCTTGTGATGGTCTGTGCCGTTTGAGTAATCGGAATGTTGTTGCTTATCTACACGTCTAGCTCCAGCTAGACCAAATCAACAACCATTCACCCGCACAAAGTCATACACCAAAACAGATTCATAAAACAGGTGGTCTCGCGAAAACTCCGGGCACTCGAGAATGTCTACTGGGGAAGGATGGTCAGACTGGCATTTAAGGCAAACAGGATGAATCTCACGACCACAGCAAAATGTGAGACTCCTCAGATGGCCACTGTAAAAGCGGGAGAGCGCTGTCTGAATATGTCTGTCGCAATTGAGAGCAAGAGATCATCCGGAGCTGAAAAAGCGGGAGAGCGCTGTCTGAATATGTCTGTCGCAATTGAGAGCAAGAGATCATCCGGAGCTGAAAAAGCGGGAGAGCGCTGTCTGAATATGTCTGTCGCAATTGAGAGCAAGAGATCATCCGGAGCTGAAAAAGCGGGAGAGCGCTGTCTGAATATGTCTGTCGCAATTGAGAGCAAGAGATCATCCGGAGCTGAAAAAGCGGGAGAGCGCTGTCTGAATATGTCTGTCGCAATTGAGAGGAAGAGATCTTCCGAAGCTGAAAAAGCGGGAGAGCGCTGTCTGAATATGTCTGTCGCAATTGAGAGCAAGAGATCTTCCGAAGCTGAAAAAGCGGGAGAGCGCTGTCTGAATATGTCTGTCGCAATTGAGAGGAAGAGATCTTCCGAAGCTGAAAAAGCGGGAGAGCGCTGTCTGAATATGTCTGTCGCAATTGAGAGCAAGAGATCTTCCGAAGCTGAAAAAGCGGGAGAGCGCTGTCTGAATATGTCTGTCGCAATTGAGAGGAAGAGATCTTCCGAAGCTGAAAAAGCGGGAGAGCGCTGTCTGAATATGTCTGTCGCAATTGAGAGCAAGAGATCTTCCGGAGCGATCTCCACGAAACTAAGATTGTACCGGTAGAACGATCTATGCCTTATCAAGATTTTTTCTAATTGAGTAAAGCTCAAGAAACGCCAATGAGTGGGTATCGGATAATGGTGCATCCACACCCGTCTTCGCCAAATCATCCGCTACTACTTCCACTCAGATCCACGTGTGAAGTGCACCTCACAGAAGGTGCACCTCACAGAAGGATGAGACATGCTTGAGTATGTTAAGGATCGTTATACCAGTTCTATCTCCCACACTACGCCAATTAGATGTTGGATGGAGCTGCGACTGTCAGACAAAATCCAAACAACCTTTGGGTTCGGAACAGACATGGTGTAGATAAGCCCTTCATCAATGTCAATGAGCTCACTTCTGAAAACTGAACAGAAGTCTGAATTTCTTTTCTTGATTTTTACAATTCCCTTTTCGGAGCTTTAATAAAAATTCTGCTGTCGGATCGAAACTGCTCGTCTTTATTACCATATGTATAAATAAGGGTAGCCTAGCCCGGAAATCTATTGATAATTTTCAAGGCCAACTGCCGGAGACAAGCTGGAATATCAAATTTCTATCGGAATATTAGGGGTAGTAGGTGTCTCAACGAAGGGGTTGGGAGCGGGAGGGTTTATTGGACTTTTTAGTTTGGAGGCATACCGGCTTTCAAGATGGGCCAGATTTCTGGTGAAGATCCGAGGCTTTGTATAATTGATGCAACCTCAATAGTTGACAATGCTGTTCAGAACAATTCGCACAATTAAGTGGTAGTTTTTTGTTAGAGCAAATCGCGGTTTCAAGTCGCTGACCAGACTGCACATCTGGTTGACAATCAAAAATTCTCACTGAAATGGTTGAACAATTATAGCATGGGGATTAAACCTTGTTATTTCTAAATTGCTTAACCTATACAATCAGGAGCAAAAGGTGCTACTAATCCTGAGCCAATAAAAAATATTTATATCTTAACACAAAAATTAATTAAAAAGTGGTAAAGTAAGTTATACACTGCTGGCCACCGTAAATGCAACACCCTGAAGGAAGCATGCAAATAATATGAAATTTACAACATGCATTAGCGGAGGTGAGATATGCAAATGATTAGAATTTCAGCGCAGACGCACATCACGCGCGCCTGTGGCGCCATTTCAAAGCGCTATTTAAGGCTTGGAGATTTCGACGATTTCAAGTACGACAATTGTGTTTTTCTTGTGGTTTTTTAAAAAAAAACGATCAATTATGCCTCGTAGAAAACAGCGATCATCTTTTGATCAAGTATCCGAGTTCGACAGAGGAAGGATAGTGGCCTACCGAGATTGTGGATTATCTTTCAGGGAAATCGGTAGTCGTGTTGGACGAAACCAAACAACTGTAATGCGGATATGTGATCGTTGGATGCAGGAGGGTACGACGGACCGACGTGTTCGATCGCATCCACCTCAGTGCACCACTTCACGGGATGACAGGCATATTGTGCGTATGGCAGTGACGGATCGCTCAGCCACATCACGAACCATAGCACAGCACATTCAGTCTGTACCGCATCATCCAGTATCTGCGCGTACCATTCGACGCCGTTTACAGCAGAGTGGTATGTCCGCAAGACGTCCATTGCTTCGTCTACCCTTGACGCAGAACCACAGACGTTTCCGCCGCCAATGGTGCGATGAAAGAAGGATGTGGACGGCAGAATGGAATGAAATTGTCTTTACTGACGAGTCACGCTTCTGTCTGCAACACCACGATGGTCGGATTCGAGTCTGGATACACCGTGGAGAGAGGATGCTGAACAGCTGCGTTATGCACCGCCACACTGGTCCTGCACCGGGTAATATGGTATGGGGCGGTATTGGATATCACTCTCGCACTCCTCTAGTACGCATTGCCGGTACTTTAAACAGCCAGCGCTACATCTCCGAGGTGTTGGAGCCAGTTGTCCTTCCTTACCTTCAGGGCTTGCCCACAGCCATATTTCAACAGGATAATGCGCGACCACACGTGGCACGGATTGTCCAAGGGTTCTTCGTCAACCGCCAGATTGAATTGCTTCCCTGGCCAGCTCGCTCTCCGGATCTTTCGCCGATAGAAAACATGTGGTCCATGGTTGCTCAACGATTGACCCAGAATACATCCCCAGCTGCCACACCAGATCAACTTTGGCAACGTGTGGAAGCTGCTTGGTCTGCTGTACCCCAAGAACACATCCAAAGTCTCTTTGAATCAATGCCGAGGCGTGTGGCAGCGGTAATCTCCAACAATGGCGGCTACTCTGGCTACTGATTTTGGCAGGAACCACACTTCACAGAAGTCTATAAATTTAATCATTTGATACTTGGTCAACATGTTATCTACAAAATAAATTTTGTTGTGATATCTCTTGTCTTTCTTGGTGTTGCAATTTGGGTGGCCAGCAGTGTACATGGTTGAACAGATACCAAGAAGACCGTGGTAGACCGTTTGGAAGTGTAACGTATTAGCAACAGGAGGATGGTGAGTTCGAATACAAAGTCCGTCGTGTACAAAGTGAGCTGGTGCACATTAAATCTGTCGTGACCTAAAATGTACTCACGTTGGCGCGGTGTGGAAGTTTGAAGATTGGGGTGTCAGCTCAGGTATTGCCCCGTCATCTGACCGTGGTGTTGCCCTCGGTCTTTCCTTTTGAGATTGATCCCTGACTATTGCCAATAGCCTATTGTGGTGATCCAGTGCGACGTTAATTAAAGTACGTTCCTTAAGCCTAAGACTGTATGGTGATGACTTCATTATCAAGAGCTTAGCTATTAACACTCGTTGTGACTTCGCATCAAGGTAGGTATTTAATTAACATCACACTGGAGTAACACGTGAGGCTATTAGCAACGGTCCGGGATCAAACCCGAAGGGAAAGATTCGAGGACAAAACCACGTAGTTTTGAACCACGGTCAGATGACGAGGTCACACCTGAGCTGTCATCCCACTCTCCAAACTTCCACACCAAGCCAATGTGAGGACATTTGAGGCCCCGACAGATTTAACGTGCACCAACTCTCTTTGTACACGACTTTCTTAGGTAGAATTCGAACTCACATTCCTGTGGTTGCAAGTCCGTTACTCTTCCCAACTCTTCTGAAATAAACAGCAGATTTATCATTGGATATCTACATATTACGACAAAAAAAATCACGTAATTTCAGGTTTAAACTAATTTAATGGGTTGGAATTGGGGGGGGGGGGGTATTTCAATTAACGTCACACTGGAGCAACACAATGGGCTATTGGTGACGGTCCGGGATCAATCCCAAGGGGAAAGATCCGAGGACAACACCACGTAATTTTGGACCATGGTCAGATGACGAGGCAACACCTGAGCTGGCACCCCACTCTCCAAACTTCCACACCACGCCAACGTGAGGACATTTGAGGCCACGACATATTTAACGTGCACCAGCCCCCTTTGTACACGACGGTGTTTGGGTTGGAATTGGTTTAAGACATCAAGATTCTCTTCTGAATTTAAAAATCGAGCAGTTTATTCGGAATTTGATACAACAAAGTCCCATTTATGCTATTTCCGAATGTAAGATTTTCCCTATTGAGTGACACTCCAATTTGGTCCACCATGAAAAAAATCCGAAAAAATGGGATTAGTTTTTCCCAGCTAGACTCAAGAAAACTTTCCTCATTTACATAGTTTTGGTAGCTTCATAAAACATCTTACCTCCACCCCGCCAATTTTTGTTATCTACCAGTAAAATATACATTTTTATTTTTAAAAATAATTAAATTAAATTACAAGTTGTGCGCTTTTGATAAAAGGTTTATACCGATGTATTTTAAGGTATAGCAGGGAGGCTACAACCTGCCCTGTTGTATCGTACTGAAAGAAAAATCTAAGATATGTTTTGGCGTGTTGAATAGAATTTAGGTAACCAACTTATTGGCGATGGTCAAAACTATTAATTTCCGCAAACAGAGGGAGTGTTAAATGCTATTCCTAAAACCTTTATAATAAACTTCTACTTAAACAGTTTATTTGTATTGGGTACTAACGCTGTGAGCAACTACATTTAAAATATACTATTTTTACAAATTGATTTTAACGGTGGTTTTCACTGATTGAATTGAGTAATTTGTGAAAAATTTGGTTGCAAAATTTTTATTTTCCACAAATTTATACTTTTTTAACTTTCATTCGATACAAAATATTTTACTATCTCATAACATATAAAGGTAACTACAAATTTTATACAGCGGTTGCTACATGTTATTTTACTGAAACCCTTATTTAAAATGCGATCGACATAACAGCCCATCACAACAAATTTGCGAAAACTGGTTGTTAATAACGGCTAATATTAACTTTTTTGCTGTCAGAAATTAAGACTAACAGCTAGAAAATAAATTTTGAGATAACTTACAATCCGTTATTTTTCTACACAGTACATATAGCTGATAATTAACTTTTTGAAATTGGCAATGATTCTTAAGGTATCACCAATTTAAGCCTTTTATTTTTTTTATATATTTTCATAAATTTACATTTTTTAATTAAAAATTAGTTTAATTTAAAGGGCCTCCATTGCTATCCCAAAAATTAATTTATCTACACCTGTTGGTATTTTTGACAACAGTTGACAATTCGTATTTTGGAATACCAGAATTTTAAACTGCTATCGGAATAAGAGTCCATCGTTTCTTCCTTTTATTAACACGTTTCCCGAACACTCAAAAAGTCTTCGATAACTTATAATCTCCAATAATTGCCAACTAGTAATGTGCAAAATCATGGATTTTAACTGCTACTGGAGTAACAACTTTTCTGAGGTGACTTGTCACGTTTGGGTATCTATTTTCTCCGATAACTGGAGCCTGGCTAAATTTGGTCCTTGTGCCAGAAAAACTCAACCAACCATCACCAAAAGATGAGTTTCATTGATATAATTGAAATAGGTGTTCAGTAAGTAGGTAGTGAAATTAACATCATACATGAGCAACACAACGGGTTATTGGCGAAAGTCCGGATAAATCCCGAAGGGTAGGTAGATAGATAGGTATTTAACGTCACACTGGAGCAACACAACGGGCTATTCGGAAGAATCCCAATAGCTCCGGGAAGAATCCCAAATTGAAAGATCCGAGGAGAACACCAAGTATTTTCGAATCGCGATCAGGTAACAAGGTGAGCACGACGCCAACATTTCAAGCCAGGAGAGATTTAACGTGCACCAGCCCCCGTATACATGATGGTGCTTGGCCGAACCTAGTTTCCATTCATTACGAGAACCGAGAGCATGAAAACACAATGTCGTAACTTCGAAAGACTTTATCAGGAAAATTGTATTCAACGAGATCCAGATACCAATTTACCCATTGCAACTTCGGGAATTCGATGTTACTCAAAAAAAATCGATAATAGACTTTAAGGATTGAACTTGTTCCTCTTTCTACGTCGTCTTACTATAGGAAATACTTGCATATATTTAACTTTATGAATAAATATTGATAGAAATTAATTATGCCATACGAGGTTTGTCTAAAAAGTATCCGACCTTGAATTTTCCTGCTTACGGTAATGATGCTAGAGCGGCGCCACTATGCACAATGGAAGAAGACAACTTAATGCGTATGCTTGAATTTTTTCTCCGTGTTCGAGTGTGTCAGTCGCTGCCTGCTGGCCGCTGAGTAAGGTGCTGTTATAAGTGTTCGTCGGATTTTTGATTTCTCTCAAAATGAATGAACGAGTTGAGCAAAGATACTGCATCAAATTTTGTCAAAAGCTTGGTGATTCTCAAAACGAAACAATTCGTAAGATTCAGCAAGTTTTTGGAGACGATGCTATGGGGGTAACACAAGTGAAGGAATGGTTTAACCGATTCAAAAATGGCCGCACATCGGTGGAGAGTGATCAGCGTCCTGGGAGGCCTCAATGCAGCTGTTGTTGAGAGGGTGGAAAATCTTGTAAAGGGAGATCGTCGTTTGACCGTACGAGAGATTGCCGAAGAGGTTGGGATCAGTAAAGATTCCGCACATGCAATTTTGCGTGATGATTTGAACATGCGCAGAGTGGCTGCAAAATTTGTGCCCAAGCTGCTGTCGGCACAACAAAAAGAACTCCGTATTGAGATTGCACAGGACCTTCTGGACACTACCAACACTGATCCTCAGTTTCTGAACACTGTGATTACTGGGGATGAGTCATGGGTATACGGGTACGACCCAGAAACAAAAGCACAGTCGTCGCAATGGAAGCATCCCTAGTCTCCAAGGCCGAGAAAAGCGCGACAGGTGCGAAGCAAAATCAAGGTGATGCTAACTGTGTTCTTTGATATCTGTGCAATTGTGCATCACGAATACGCACCGGAAGGACAAACAGTGACAAAAGAGTACTATCAACAAGTTCTACGCCGACTCAGAGATGCTGTTCGGCGCAAAAGACCACACCTCTGGACGACGAAAAACTGGCAGTTGCATCATGACAATGCTCCGGCTCATTTGTCACACCTGATCCAGACTTTCTTGGCGAAACACGGAATTCCAGTCGTCTCCCAACCTCCCTACTCTCCAGATATGGCTCCTTGCGACTTCTGATTGTTTCCGAAATTGAAGATGCCGTTGAAAGGATCCCGTTTTGAGTAGATAATGCAGAACGCGACAACGGAGATGAACACCATTCCAAAAGAAGCCTTCCAGGAGTGTTTTCGGCAGTGGAAGGATCGGTGGGCTAAGTGTGTGAAGGCGCAAGGGGCCTACTTTGAAGGGGATTAGGGTCCCAATTTCCTCACTTAAGTAATATATTTTTCCTGGCCAAAGGTCGGATACTTTTTAGACAGCCCTCGTATATATATTTATCAAACTTTTTTCACAGGCTTTGATAAGTAAAATTATACTTCAATTACAATCAAGACATTATTCATTTACATCTTAGCCTTCCAATAACACAAAGACAGATTCACGCCTTTAACTATTGCTGTTGTATCCATGTATTCAAACCACCCCATTTTTATGAGTTAATCTGTACGGAAGGACAGACTGGTTTAAATCTTCTGATTGTTGTCTCGGTGAGGTTTATGATCATTAACAAAACTACCAAAGTTTGACTGACGCGACATCTCGTCTTTAGAAGGAAACTGACGGGAATTTGAAATTGGAGGTAGTAATATTCATGAAATTGCGCTAATACGAGTTCCAAAAGAATAATTTAGTGTTGGAAGAAACTGACACCTGAACAGCAATAAATCAAGCAATAATCAATTTGGAGAGTGGGATGGCAGCTCAGGTGTTAGCTCGTCATCTGACCGTGGTTCGAAATTACGTGATGTTCCCTTTGGGATAGATCCCGGACCGTCACACATAGCCCGTTGTGATGCTCCAGTGTGACGTTAATTAAAATACCTACCTAACTTTTATTTTCCCTTAAAATTGAAATTCTGTCTTGATTTATTAGAAGACTAGAAAACATTAGTATGGGATTTAATAAGTTAAAAAATGTGTAAATGCTACAGTAGTTGATAAAGGTAGGTAGGTATTTTAAGTAACGTCGCATTGGAGCAACACAACGGGCTATTGGTGTCGGTCCGGGATCGATCCCAGGATAACACCACGTAATTTTGAACCACGGTGAGATGACGAGATCTCATCTGAGCTGGCACCTCATTCTCCAAACTTCAACATCATGCCAACCGGAGGACATTTGAGGCCGGGCCGCGGTGGCCCGGTTGGAAGAGTAACGGACTTGCAACCGAAGGGTTGCGAGTTCGAATCCAGCCAAACACCGTCGTGTACAAAGGGGGCTGGTGCACGTTAAATCTGTCGTGGCCTCAAATGTCCTCACGTTGGCGTGGTGTGGAAGTTTGGAGAGTGGGGTGCCAGCTCAGGTGTTGCCTCGTCATCTGACCGTGGTTCAAAATTACGTGGTGTTGTCCTCGGATCTTTCCCTTTGGGATTGATCCCGGACCGTCACCAATAGCCCGTTGTGTTGCTCCAGTGTGACGTTAATTGAAATACCCCCCCCATTTGAGGCCACGACAGATTTCGCGGGCTCCAGCTCCCTCTGTACACGGCGGTATTTTATTTGATTCGAATTCGCAACCCTCCGGTTGCTTAATCGTTATTCTTCCAACCGAGCTACCGCGGTCCTGAGTTGGATAAAATAGTCTAACCAATGATTGAGTATGTGGGTATTTTTAATTAACGCCACATTGGAGCAACACAGCGGGCTATTCGTCAATAATTGAATAAAGTTTGCATGACTAGAAATCTGTTTCTACCACTTTTCCTATTATAAATTTATGTTTATAGTTTGTGTTCTTACAATAGATTTTAGGCTTGTTAGGAATCTCAGGATATCAGTACTCCATTGTAATGTGTGGCTTACTGTATAATCAGTTTTCTTTGCAGCATTGGTTGCAATTTTTAACCTTCCCGCGAATTTTCACTGCGGAATTTGGGCTAAACGTTGCTTGCTTTTTACCAATGCTATTGGCCCCCGTGGATATTGGACCATTTGGTGGCGTTCCGACTAGTAGAGACTAGAAGGCTTGAACTCCTCGGTGTCTGGTTCTTGCTCCAAATTCTGGAACTCATTCAGGTGGACAGCATCAATGACGCCATGATCGCACTGTCGGCATTGTGCAGAGGGCAACTCGGTAGTCGTGTCCAGTTGTCATCCGGAACAGCACCATGCCGACAGACCGATGGAATTAGAGCAAAAAGTGTTATGCAGAACATCACTTCGATTCCTACTTAAAAGTGAATCGTAAAAATATATTGATCTATGTATCAAATCCTTGATAAACTGTTATCCATGCTCTAATTCTATGGCTCATCCGTCTTGCACAGGGTAGCGGTAGCCGGTTGGAAGAACGACGGACTGGCAACCGGAGGGTTGCGAGTTAGAATCCAACCATAGACAGTCGTGTACAAAGGGGACTGGTGCACATTAAATCTGCCATGGCCTCACGTGTATGCACGTTGGCGTGGTGTGGAAGTTTGGAGTGGGGTGCCAGCTGAGGTGTCACCTCGTCATCTGTCCGTCGAAAGATTCTAACTTGGAAAGATTCTCTCAAGTAAAGTGTATTCAATGCGATTTAGATGCCAATGTACCAATTACGCCTACGGGGATTTGAATTTCGATGTTACCCCAAACTAATCGCTACTAGACATTACCGATAAGGAGCTGAACTTGAAGTACCCATTCTACCTCGTCTATTGCTCTGGGCAATACTTATATATTTTAAATACGATTCCTTCAGAGGAAAGGAATGACACAGGCCATATGGATCGCAAAAGGGAAAAGAGCTAGTTTATTGAAAACACAACACATATATATACAGATAGGATAGGATTGCAGCGCAACCAATAAGAGATCCATTAAAATGGACGGACGTCCAAGAAAGCTGTAGAACATTCACACATGCTGCCTGTAAAGAGTGACTCAGCTCTAGCAGCACAAAGAAAGATACAAAGACTTCTATGGGCGATTACATTATACAACAATATAGATTTAACTTTTTCAATTATTTATAGAAATACTAAAATATGCCATATAAACCATCTTCAAAATTTCTCGAATCGACCTCTGATAAGTAGAATTATACTTCACTTACAATCAAGATTTTATTCAATTGCTTCTTACCCTTCCAATAACAGAAAGACAGATTCACGCCTTTAAGGATTGCTATTGTATCCATGTACTTAAAGCACCCTATTTCTTAAAAGTTAATCCGTACGGAAGGACTGACTGGTTTAAATCTTCCGATGGTTGTCTCGAGAAGGTGGTTCGTCATTAACAAAGCTGACCAGAGCTTGTTGGATGCGACATCTCGTCATTAGAAGAAAACTCACCAGAATTTGAAATTGGAGGTAGTATAATATTCATGAAGCTGCGTTAGTTGTTCCAAAAGAATACTTTAGTGTTGGAGGAAACTGACACCTGAACAGCAAAAATGTCTCTAAAATGTCTTTTATGTTCGGAAAAAAATAATAATTCCGGTTTAGTATTTTCAATTTTAATTTTTCAGCATTGATCGTGCTAAGCATTGTAAAATTTTTGTTATTGAAAAGTCGTTCGTTATTGAATAACAATACTTGTAAGTCGGTTAAAACCGAGTTTCTGAAATTATGCATTTGAACGTGTTTTCATTTTATTTTCCATCAAAATTGAATTATGTAATGATTTATTAGAAGAGTAGAAAACATTATTACAGTATTGAACAAGTGAAAGCTTCCTCAACTCGTCTTCCTGTGTGTCTGGTTCTTGGTCAATGGTCGGGAATGATACAGCTTGCAAGAATCAATGACGCCATGATCGCACAGTAGGCATTGTGGAGAGAACACGAAAGTCATGCCCAGTTGTCATCAGTAACAGCTCCACGCCGACAGACCGGGGAATTAGCGCGAAAATTGTTATGAAGAACATGACTTCGATTCTGCGCGATTGACTAATTAAAAGTGAATCGCATACAAATATTGATGTAAGTATCAAATCCTTGATAAAAATTCGTTATCAATGCTCTGACTCCATTCGTCTTGTATACGTGTTTAATGTAAATCTGAATACAGAAGGCATTAGTGTCTGCGAGAGTACGTACTTGTTTATTTCGGATGGTTTTTGGGGTGAGTGTAGCCCGGTTGGAAGTGTAACGAAATGTATCCAGGGGTTGCGAGTTCAAAAGGACCATCGTGTACAAAGGGGAGTGGTGGCCTGAAATGTCCTCACGTTGGCGTGGTGCGGAAGTTTGAAGAGTCGGGTTCCAGCTCAGGTGTGAACTCGTCATCTGACCATGATTGAAAATTACGTGGTGTTGCCCTCCGATCATTCCTTTCCGGTTTGATCCAGAACCGTCTTCAATAGTTCGTCGTGTTGCTCCAGTACGACGTTATTTAAAGTACCTACCTATCCGCCTGGTTGGTAGGTAGTTAAAGAAAGTTGAACTGGAGCAACACAACGGGCCGTTGGAGCCGGTCCGGGATCAACCCGAAGGGATAGATACAATGACAACGTCTCGTAGTTTTCAACCGCTCGAGAATGACGAGGTAAACACCAGAGATGGCACCCCACTCTCCAAAATTCCACGACAACGTGAGGATTTTTGAGGCCAAGTCAAATTTAACGTGCACACTCCCAAGTGTTGGATTTGGGGTTAAAATTCTATATAACCGTCTGCTGTCAGAAAATGTACAACCAATCGACTCAATTAAGCAACTTTTCTGTATAATAAATTCGAAAATTTAATGCTTTAACTTCCAGTATTTTAGTTTAAAAATATTTTATATAGTTTTTATGCATGTATCTTTTCGTTGACTGGGAGTTGTCATGCTACTTCGTATTTCAAAGCAATGTCCTGAGATATTCCTATCGCGCGACGTTACTTATTTTCAACAAATAAACTACTTTTCCAACTTGGAGATGAATTAATTTTTTACCTATTGTGAAATATTAATGCATTCTTATATTTTTATTAAAAACTACAAATTTTTTAGAGCCACTGTGGCCCGGATGGAAGAGTAACGGACTAGCTACCGTATGGTTGAGAGTTCGAATCCAACCAAATGACCGTCGTGTACAAAGAGGGATGGTGTAAGTTAGATCTGTCTTGGTTTCATGTCCACGTTGGCGTGGAGTGGATGTTTGGATATGGAGTGCCAGCTAAGGTGTGACCTCGTCATCTGACCGTGGTTCAAAATTACGTGGTATTTTCCTCAGATCTTTCCCTTTGAAATTGATCCCGGACCGTCACAATAGCCCGTTGTGTTCCTCCAGTGTGACGTTAATTAAAATACCTACATACTTACTAACATTTTTTATATTTCAATAGCAATTTCATGCCAACTTCCAATTTTCAAGCTCATGACCGCAGATAAAGACCCTTTACAACCATGTGCTTCGGAATCATTCCAATATCATCATTGTTAGTGACCATTTTTGAAAGCTGAATTTTGTGTTCGGAAATTTCATTCTCCCGAAATTTTAACCAATCTGGCATAGTAAAGTTTATGAATTTGTTTGCAAAATTAGTAAAATTTTCGTTTCCGGCATTATCCCTCATACCTTTAGAAATGCATGATGAAAGTGAACTTAAATATTTTATGATGTATAAGAACTGTAATTTGATTTTTACTTGTACCAATATATTAGTTCTTTGAATTCTATATTGATATCGCCTGTGATTTTGTGTTGTATGTTCTTTGTGTTCTCCGGATTGGATTGGACTTTGGAGTTTTATGGTGCAAGGTCCAAGAGCGGACAAGATGCGCTATTTTGTTTTCTGGAATGGATGTTTGTGGTTTTTCAAATCCGATTTCAGCTCGGAGTTTGGAGAGTGGGGTGCCAGCTCAGGAGTTGACCTCGGTCACCTGACCACGGTTAAATCCATGGTCAACTCCCAATTTTTTCTCTGAAATTTTCCGCTTCAGGCCGATGCCTGTTCAACCCTATATAGAAATAGAGATTTAAAAAAGTGAAGAACGAAATATGCATCATTTGAATTTGTCTGCCTATTTAACGCCAATTGGTCTAATGCGGTCGAGAATAGAAGATTGGTATGGTTTGTTGGTCACTGTCATTTTCTGCAACAGAAGCAGCATATTTTATTTCAGATTCAGTTGTGTGTTTTAAGTAACGATTAATAAATAAGGAAATCCATCGCCATGCGTAAAAAAAGTCTAACTTAGAATATGCCGTTTTATGCTCACGTTTTCAAACTATTTTGATTCGGCACGACGTACTTCTGTATTGATATTTGCTTTACGAAATTACAAATATCATATTTCATGGAATAATCTAAGTTTGAGTAGAAAAGAGATGAATATTTTGTATCTTTCAAATTTCTTTGTATAATCTACCGGAGCATCTCATTGTATGGAAACAAACTCCGCCATACCGCCGTATTATTGGTTATGCCTTCAACCTGTAATATAACTTCCCACCACCTTTTAATCATTTTTGTTTTAATACATACATATAATTTTTATGATGGGTTGTGCTCGAGCTTGTTTGCTAGAAGCTGTTTAAAAAGACCCGCGAAAGCGGTACGTTTATCGAGATATATGGCAAATGAGAGCAAAACGTACTCAACTCGTCACAAGTATTATACTATCACACACTTGAACTTGTGGTTTATGCCAAATGTGCATCTACTGTTATTTTTTTTAAATGTGATTGTGTGAATCCTACTGTTGTATAATTCAAACACTGAATGGATTTGAGGAGATATCTCGTCCATCAAGACCTGGTCAGTTTCGCTAACGAGGCTCTTCGAGGCAACCCCAAGGATAATTAATGCGATAATATAATAGGTACTCGTTTAATGTTCTCTTAAGTAATACCTATAATCACACCTTTCAATTCAAATATTAGATATAAATATTTTAAGTACCTCAAGTTCGGGATACAATCCTTATTTCTCAAATTAATTTCGTAAAAGTTCTCGAAAATTTAAGGTATAGATTCCATATCTTGGGAAATGTAAGCAAACGCTACAGATTGAAAGTAACATAGCTATATGGAGACTCAAATAGAGTGTGGCGTCATAAATCTTGCGAAGGCTTTTCTGCTGTGAAGCTCCGACGAGAAGACATTTCAGGTTCGGTTCCTTCCTGGGCGTATTTCTCTCTTCTGTGTCAGCAAGACTTTGTATGTATGTACATTACTCGCCTATGACTTGCGTTTGGCGCATCATGGTGAATTATTGCCCATGTGTCATAAAAACCAATCTAACCAATCCACCAACAAGAAGGCAGTCGACCATGGATCAGTCTATCTTTGGAAAGGCGTGAAAGAGCGTTATGAGAAGGCTGTCTTACGTAAAAAATATGAATGATTCTCGCCGTGTCTGTTCTCCCTAGACAAAACATTATCATTCATGTCGCTCTCGACACCCAACAATAAATTTAAAATTAGAATCCACTGTAAAGATTCCAATCGTGGAAGAGATTTACTTCTGTTCTTCCACATTGATGAGTCGGATGTTATAATGAACACTCTTTAAACATGTGTATCAAAAAAGTAGGAAGCGAAATCGCCTTCCAGATTTTATTTCACAGGATTTTACAATTAATAGTCTTAAAACACTGTCTAAAGATTTCTCCAAGTTGACTTCCAATCCAACTTCTGCCAATTTCATAACACCTTTGCACATTCAACAAATTTGTACTCATTTCTAACAGAAAAAACGGGTTGAGTAACTTTTATTGATCAGATCTGTCTATTGCAGACTACATTCTCTTGACGAAACGTTTAGATTGTCCTGAAAGGATTACCTTTCCAGGGCTTTCATGACATCCAACGGATTGTGACTGCAGAACATTCAAACTTTCATCCGACGTGTTCAAACACGATTGACCTGACTTGTTTCAGGGTTATATATGGACGATGCCTAGAGCTCGGAGATTATGTTGATGGAACGTAATACCGTATATCTCCAATAGATATATATTCCGTATTCTATTTGAACATGCCCGGGATTTAAATTGACAGTTTGTGTATATCCTCGATGTTACAGAGAAAAGATAAGATTCGAGAAACTGAATACGGCAGTCTCTTTAAACCAAAAGAAACAGAAAATTTGAAGTTAAGAACATTTGGCTTCAAGTGACCTGGGTATTGAAAGACAAGCAGATGTAAAAATCTGAAGCATTACCCACTACAAGTGCCCTATTGAATAAATGTATCATGTTCACTAATGACGAGATACATTGTCAAGACAACCACTAGGAGGGTTAACACCATTAAAAGAAAACGAAATTATGTTATTTATATGGGGTAAATTTAATTAATCTAGAGGTAAGAATTCCATTTACTGTAAATGGATGTTATATTTGTTCTAAATGGATTGAAATTATGTATGAAATGAGTAACTTGTCCATCAATAAAGGTTAGCGTTGATGCTATGTGTGCGCGCGCATGTCTTCTAGTTTTAATTATTTCTAGGTATATTGGTAGTTTCTCAAGAGAAAGCGCTTTTTTATGTCTCAGATTCTTAGTTGTGTCGTTCCTCGGAAAAAATATGATGAATGTGTTTTGAATCATAAATAAAATTTGCAACACATTAATTAATAATGTTTAAGACGGAATTGTTCTTGGCACTTTTTCAATACTTTTTTACTTTAGTTATACGACTTTTAACTATCCTAAGTACCGTAAGTACTCAAAGTACAAGCTGTGATCCGTCATTTTCTCTGTGCACACTGCCTAGATAACGTCTTTTAGAGAATATTAATCATGATCCACAGTATAGTTTCTACGATACTTTAAAATTCTATTTTATGAGCAATAACATTTCAGAATAAATGTTAATACAATATTTAAGGTCATTCAATATCAAAACAGAAAAAAGCATGCTACCCAAAATTCCGAATAGAAAACAATCGAAAAATATGAAAAAGCAAGTCTATACTACGAGAACCGCTGCACACATCAAGTCTAGGTGGTGGCTATCGCTATAGAAACAGGACTAGTGCATTTTGAGTAGAGGTGAATCTCTGGATGACTTAATTTTATTTTATTTCTTTTTGCGAATGTCGAAGGCGAAAATTGGTAGTCTACTAATATATGTAGATATTCTCGGGTCACAAGTAAAATCTTAGCAAATATGTATTCAAATTGTCATTATGTGCACCAATGTGACAAACTTGAATACATTTTTTCATCCCCTAACAAAAATTAGGCAAGGTCCATTTCTAAGGCAACAGATGCAGATTTTGTGTTTGGAACATATCTTGTAGTAGACAAGACTTTTTAATACTTCACATTTCCATCCGAAACAAAATATTACGACTTTAGAATTAAGTTTTCGTTACTTTCTGATTTAGTTCAGAGTAGGTTCTCAGAACTTCTACCACTAAATTTGACTAGTTTTGAAAAATATTAGAAAAGAATGTATGTTATTGTCGAAGTGACTTTATTTTATAATTACATTTTCATTTTACATGGAATATTCTAAGTGGATCACACAGGAATATGTACGAAACGAGTAACATAAAAACATATACAAACAAGTAAAGAAGTTAAATAATAAATTAAAATATATTTACAAGATTAGAATACTAGAACCACCTTGGAAGTACACAAATAAAACAAATATAAATCATGACACCATCTGCTATTTAAATCCAAAGAAAAATTGTTGAATTAAGAATCAAGTTTTTGCTATGTTACGATTTTGGTTTGAGATAAAGAGAGGTTCTGATTTGGTTAGAAAAATTCTCTTTGAATCTACTCCTCCCACACAAAAAAAAGAAATTAGGTAGGTAGATAGTGGAATTTACGTCTCACTAGTGAGCAACACAAGGAGCTACTGGTGACGGTCTGGGATCAATCCCAAAGGGAAAGATCCGGAAAAGTTCATATAATATATTTCTGCGTGCTTTGAGAGAGAAGAGAGAATCTAAATATTAGTAAGGTAGAACCTTGATAAACCTAGGTAATAGGAACCGTAAACTCGGATATACGAACGTAGTAACACAAAATAGCCTATACGAAATTCAGAAAAAATTACTACATTACATATTACATTTTGTTGCTACTGAACGATTCATAAACCAAGGATTAAAAATAATCTGTTCTCGGATTCGTGTCACCGTATGAATTTATTTTGATGATTTTACAATAAATTTGAACGTCAGTTACCTACCTTTTACTCTCTTTAAAAAGTCCTTAACCATCTTTCGTTTGGAAGAATAACAAACTAGCAACCCGAAGATTACGAGTTCGAATCCAACCGAAGACCGTCGTGTACGAAAGGGGCTGGTGCAAATTAAATCTGCCTTGGTCTCAAATGTCCTCACGTTGGCGTGGTGTGGAAATTTGGAAAGTGGGGTGCCACTTAGGTGTGACCTTGTTATCTGACCGCGGTTCAAAATTACGTGGTGTTGTCCTCGGATGTTTCCCTTTAGGGGTTGATCCCAGACCGACGCCAATTGCTCGTTGTGTTGTGTGTGTGCTTCAGTGCTACGTTAATTAAATACCAACCTTAACGATCTTCGGTTACGCAGCATTCACACACGAAGTTAGTGAGTAGGTGATTTCCTTTTCCACATCAATGCATTTTAAACTTCATTTTACTTCCCCAGTTATAAGAAGTTTTAGTATACGTATTTATGTATTTGTCCGCATCGTGTGTATCTCCGTTAGTTGTTGGCGCCACTCTTTAATTGGCTTAACTTTCCATGTACTTGGAAAGCGCCAAGAAAGTAGCCAATTTCTCAGCGTCTTGACGCAATTGGTTGTTAATTGGTAATTAATTAACGTCGTACTAGAGCAACGCTATTCAGGATGATCCGGGATCAATCCCGAAGGGAAAGGTTCGAGGATAACACCACGTAATTTTTAACCACGGTCAGATGACGAGGCAACAACTGAGCTGGCACCCCACTCTTTAAACTTCCACACCATGCCAACGTGAGGACATTTGAGGTCATGGCAGATTTAACGTGCACCAGCCCCCTTTGTTCACGACGGTCTTTTGGCTGGATTTGAATTCGCAACCCTGCCATTGCTTGTCTGTTACTCTTCCAACCGGGCCACCGCGGCCCTCTTGACGCGATATGATATCGTTAGGTTGCGTTCCAGGAACCACCTTTTGTGTACTTAGGGATAATACAGTATTCCTCTGTACTTTTGTAAGCTACAGCATTCCTCATCTTTACTTTTGAACTGTTTATTCTGTCTTCGCGTTGTTTGCTTAAATGTTTTATCATGCTTTCAATGGCGTCTGGTTTTTAAATTGATGTTATTTAATATATCGTTATTGAACTTTGTTATGTCTGGCGTAGCTTATATATGTTTGCATCTTGCACTATATATATATATATATATATATATATATATATATATATATATATATATACACATATACATACACATACACACATATACATACACATACACATATACACATACATATATACATACACATATATACAATATATATATATATGGCCCTTTCTCCCTATCTAAGTGGTCAATATTCCTTGCCTCCCCTTTCACCTTTGAACTCAAGCCGTCTCGTTAACTTGGACCTCTCACAGATTCTCCTGCTTTCAAATCGCATATGTAAGATCATATTCCTCCTTCGTCAAACCACCGACTTCTACCAATGAGCTTTTTTGTTAGATCGCCTGGTCCAACAATATTTCTCTTAATCCCTCTATCAAAGGGGCCGCGGTGGCCCGGTTGGAAGAGTAACGGACTAGCAACCGAAGGGTTGCGAGTTCGAATCCAGCCAAACACCGTTGTGTACAAAGGGGGCTGGTGCACGTTAAATCTGTCGTGGCCTCAAATGTCCTCACGTTGGCGTGGTGTGGAAGTTTGGAGAGTGGTGTGCCAGCTCAGGTGTTGCCTCGTCATCTAACCGTGGTTCAAAATTACGTGGTGTTGTCCTCGGATCTTTCCCTTTGGGATTGATCCCGGACCGTCACCAATAGCCCATTGTGATGTTAATTGAAATACCCCCCTCTATCGAGGTCATTGAAAACTCTTCATTCTTCCACGAGCCTCTTGGGCTAAGGAGCCCTCAGAACCGTTTCAAACTCCAAACCTCCCCGCCTTATGATGTAACTACTCTTCTATTGAATTAATAAAGAATTATTATAGAACTTTCTGTGCGTGTGTGCTCTCCATTTGGGGAACCATCATTATTCAATACAAATGGATCATTCTCTCCGGTTGCCTTACACCACACTTGCCACTCTCGTCACGACGTCAGGCTTATAATTTCTGTTATTTATGACAGATTTTAAAGCCGACAGAATGGAACCTTGTGGTCTGGGAACCTCTTATATATACCATGCAGACTCATTTGGGAAGTCTCAATAAATTGAACGGCTCTCATTAATTGACTTCAAAAAGATTATCTCCGATAAAGCTCTCGCCAGTAAACAACAAAAGATGATATCCGATAAAAGGCACTTCATTATATGTTATTCAACGTCTTCAGTATCGTTTGTATTTAATTGTGTTCATAATTTATGTAGAATTATTTTTAATTATTATTATGAAAATAAAATGTAATAATTTTCTAAAAACAAATTTGTTGTTGTTTGTTGTAACAATAATCTTCCTTCCACTAAATTTCCCTGTTTCCACCCCCATCCACCTTATACTTGCAACATTTCCTAATCTTTCTACCAAATGATGTGAAAAGCTTTTAGGGTAATTTAATTTTTCAACGTACGAGGATACTTTGATGGAAAGCACTTTCCTCCATATTCCAATCTCTTATTACGTAGATTTTATTTCTATTTCTGTACTGATTGATAATGAAATGATTGTACTGATAATGATTTTGTACTGATGAATGAATGAAATTCCACACACACATTGATCACAAAATACATTGATTTTGAAGTTAAAAAATGATTAAACAAAACTTCCTTACATACAACACAGCACCCACATTTTCAACGTTTCAAGATGCTTGATGTAAATTAGTATCTTACAATGAGCAGTTACTCATTTAGAAGTATACGGAGCTCATTTCTAGCCTACTTACAATAACGCTCTCGTCGGTACTGCTACGGAGAAGTCATCCCTATTTCACATCTAAGTTCCTGAGTTTTTTCATCTTTTGTTGCGTCAAATTAATGAATAAGAGATACACAGAAAAACGAATGAACATTAGAGTTTTTCTATTGTAACATTGAATTTAGAAATTGTTTAGTGATGTGATTATGATGTCGCATATGGTTCATCCCCAAAATTTACAATACTTTTATTTCTTCAGTCACCATGCATAGAAAATTTTGATACAATGCATGAAAAATGTTTGAATATTTCCTGAATAGTAAAAATTTAAGAATGGTCACACTAAGTAGAGGAAATATGGAAGCTTTTATGGAGGTGTAAGGATAAATTTTGAAGTCCTAATACTAGATGCCTTTTACTTTCATTAATAATCTATTTGAAATTTGTAAATTAATATTGTATTGTTTGTGTATCAAGGGTTTAGGTATCATATTTGCTTTGAAATGTTATTTTGTATCTTTGTTATATTGTATCACATACAATATAACAAAGATTGATAAGAACTTTTTTATAAGAGCTAATTTTGATAAGAACTTTTTATATTGTTTTGTATTGTTGAGAATTTAGTGAAAGCTTTTCTGGAACGGTAAAATTTTCCTTCTAAATGGGAGGATATGAAACGATACCTTAAACTAACCTCTTAAGTACAATCCTCATTACAGATAAGTCCATTAGCGGTCTCCTTTTCTCCCAGTCTTTGTCTCCGTATCTAAGTGGTCAATATATCTTGCCACCCCCTTTCACCTTTGAACTCAAGCCGTCTCGTTAACTTGGACCTCCCACGGACTCTCCTGCTTTCAAATCGCCATATGTAAGATCACTTTACTCCTTCGTTAAGCCACCGACTACTACCAATGAACTTTCTTGTTAGATCTACTGGTCCAATAATATTTATCTTAATCCTAATCCCTCTAGCGAGATCATTGAAACTTTGGGATGTCAGCAGTGTTTTGGTAGTTCCGGTTCTGGCTTCCGGAAGAACCCCAACTGTAATGCTGGCTAGCATCAATCAATTATTCGATGTTATTTCTGCGTGTTATCAACTGTGCCATAAGCATCTCTGGAACAAGGAAACAATTTATTCAGACATGACAATTAAAACTGGTAAATGGATACAGAGCAAATAGTTTGACATGCGTACGGAGAAAAGTTGCGGGTTACACTGGCTAGTCAGAATTCTTAACGCGAACAACCGTAACGATAAGAACATTATTTTTTGCGAATAGTTGCAACAATAAGAACACATTCTAGAGATGTTTTTAAGTGTTGCCACAAAACTATTCATTCTTCCACGTGCCTCTTGGGCTAAGGAGCCCTCTGAGCCGTTCCAAACTCCAAACCCTCAACAACCACTCCGCCTTATGATGTAACTACTCGTCTATTGAATTAATAAAGAATTGTTATAGAATTTTCTGCTTCTCCATTTGCGGAACCATCATTATTCAATACAAATGGATCATTCTTTCCGGTTGCCTTACACCACACTTGACACTCTCGTCACGACTGCAGGCTTACAATTTCTTTCCCTTAAGAAGTCAAGTATTCGTATTTCAGAACACTATTTATTAACGATGATGAGATGAAATATATAACATATGGAATATGGGGGTACAAAATTGACAACAAATATGGTCTGCCTAGTGCATGCGAAAATTCCTATCTTCACAAGTTAGAATGACTTACTTTCCCGCTCTGCTTTGAGCGTTTCCATCGTGACCAGAACGCATGGAACACTCCAGCCAATTAGAACATCGTGTCCAGTACGCATGAAACTCCAACCAATTGGAAGATCGTTCTCGGAACGCGAAAACGATTGAGTGATCTAAGAAGAATGGGGAAAGGATTTTGCTTCTCACATATAAACAAAAACCTTCGTATCGAATTCGGCAGGACATTCGCTTAATTGGAGCTCGGATAACCAAGGTTTCACTGCAGTTATAAGGTTAGCTATAAGGTCAATTTGCAAGACTAAGCAGAATAATGTTCTGCAAATCAAATATTATGAATTAGTTTAAGATGGTTTCTCTTTACACTCATCTCGAAGTTTATTTAATGATTTATATGTATAAAAACAACTCGGTATTAAATCTGGCTCCTTCGTCACGGACACTCGGTTAATCAGAGCTCGGATAAACAAGGTTATACTGATATATTAGCAATAAGTTTAATCAGATCAACATTATGCGAAGGAAGAGATATTTTGAATTTAAAGATGGTTTCTCTTTAAGATTTTCCAATGTAAAGTTTCAAGAGACCTTTCTTCCTATCCATGAAATTCTTTTGGCATGTGTTGAATTGTTCTCGGATCTTTCCCTTTGGGATTGATCCTAGACCGTCACCAATAGCCCGTTGTGTTGCTCCAGTGTGACGTTAATTAAACTACCTACCTACCAAAATTGATTAAAATAAGTATCAACATTCGTCTCGATGCTTTATTATAACTTAAAAAAACTAGGTGTCAAATTCGACTTGAATAACATGGATACTCGGTTAATCGAGGTTCGAATAAACAAGGTTCCACTGTAATTATATGACTAATAAGTTTAAGAAGAATACCTTTATGCAAAGCAAATGTTATTTTGAAATTAAATATGATTTCTATTTAAGGATTTCGAATGTAAAGCTTTAAAAGATCGTTCTTTATATCCTTAAAATTCGTTCTTCATCCGTTCCAAAATCAAATAAAAATGAAATACGTGTTCAAACTCGACTCGAAGCTTTATTTAAAGCTTAAAAAACTCGGTATCAAATAACGTTCGAATGATGCATACACTTGGTTAATCGGAGCTCGAATAAACGAAAGTTCTACTGTAGTTATATTAGCAATAAGTTTAAGCGGAATGACTATGCAAAGCAAATACTATTTTGAATTCAAACAGTTTCTCTTTAAGGTTTTCTACTGTAAAACTTCAAGAGATCATTCTTTCTATCCCTGAAATTCGTTCTTATGTTCCAAAATCGAATAAAAATAAAATCACGCAGTTGATAGGGAGTGCAGGAGCACGTTCGAAACCATCTTTATCGTCGGAGCGCAACTAAATATGTCAACCCTCGAAATTCTATCTGAATTTATTTGAGTGCGACATGCGTAAATGATCTCGAGATTAAGAGGCATTCCATCTATCCAAAGATGAAGGTTTACGCTCCAAATAGTACGCTTCGAATTCTATTTTTATGATTGTGGAATGTTTTCCTTTTCCTTTTCCTCTATGGAGGCAATTATTTATTCCTGGAATAACATTCGGTGTATTTTTGAATACACAGTAAAATCAGATCTGTAGCTTTCTTAATCTCCTCTTCCTTAAAATTAGTTTATTTTTGGACTTTTTCGAAAATTACTAGATACAAAATAATTTAGGCAAAGCAAATTGGCCTGAAAACTAAATAATTTGACAGGGAAGTATAATATTGGAAATTTGATTTAACTCTTCTGATGCTTTTCTTGACAAGGTATCTGAGGTATTATGGTAAAACTGATCAGATCTTGAAGAACGAGGCATCTCGTCATTAGAAAAAAATGGTTTACATCTTGATCTCATAATCATCAAAAATCAGCAATATCTTGATGACGAGGTATCTCGTCATTAGAAAAAAATGGTTTACATCTTGATCTCATAATCATCAAAAATCAGCAATATCTTGATGAGGAGGTATCTCGTCATTAGAAAAAAATGGTTTACATCTTGATCTCATAATCATCAAAAATCAGCAATATCTTGATGACGAGGTATATCGTCATTAGCAAAATTGGTTGGATCTTGATGAACGAGATATCTCGTCGAAACCAATTGTAGGACTAAGACATGAGCAAATTCCACGGAAACAATAGCCGCACTATCTTGATAAGTTCTAAATGCTAAAAGCAAGATTTAATTGGAAAAGACTGGGATACTTAAAAATTAAAATTCAGCTCGGTCCAGATAAAGACCGTCGTGTACACGGATGCTGGTGTAGGTTAAATATGTCTTGGCCTCAAATGTCCTCACGTAAGCTTGGTGTGGAAGTTTGGAGAGTGGGATGAAATCTCAAGTGTGACTTCGTCATCTGACCTTGGTTCAAAATTACGTGGTGTTGTTCCCCCAACTCTCCCTTCGGGATTGATTCCGGACCGTCGCCAATAGCCCGCTCTGCTGCTCCAGTGCGACATTAATTAAATAATAGCTGCTTCTTCTCCGGCTCGAAGAACCAGTCCTTTTATTTTAAAGGACAAATATGTTTACTCGGTACTTACGTATTAACCATTGCCATTGCATAACCATTGCCGCATGCCATTGGCGAATATCAGCCAAGTTTGTTTCGGGCGGAAAATGCTTAGCAATTGCCCTTAGGGTCGGAAAAATGGTCGATCCATCTTTAATGTGTTTTTTCGTTCATTAATGTGGTAGCACTACGATCGGGGACCATAACAAGAAATGATTATCTTGTTTCGCGACAAATGCCGCCAAATATCCATTGGGGTGGGAATATTCTTCCAGCATTATTTCGTTACGATCAAGCGTTACGTAAAAATTTACTTCGACGTAAAAACAGAAAATAGAACACGAGTATCTAATGCAACTGAACACTGAACTGTGGTTCTAAAATAAGTTTTGCGAAACAATCAGAATCATTGAAAATTGTATTTGTGGTTCACTTGGCAGTGAATATAACCAGATTGTTCCACTTCTTCCAACAGATTTGGCGATTAATCGCTGACATGCGGTTAATACGTTAAGTACCGTTTACTCTTGAATCAACTCGGAAGATGGTCGTCGATGGACGACCATCTTCCGAGTTGACTTTCCGAGTTTACGGACTTGTCGGCGCTTGGTAGTTGACTGGTTGAAAATGTATATCAGAAAGAATAGTAATTCGAGCGCACGATAGGTGGCGCCATACAAGAAATGACGTGAGCATTGCGCAACAGCAGGGGGTTGCGCAACAGAATGTGTGTTTGGAAATGCCACGTTTAAGCGGTAGAGGGCGCTGTTTAGATCAGTCGATCAAGTTACGGTGGCGTAAGGCGTCATTCCCCATTCGGATTTTCAATGGTGCGTTTTCTCAATAATATAACACCACCAGGGGGGCACCCTCCGTTTGCAATCCCTTACTCTTCCAATAGGGCTTCCGCTGCCTTGTTTCGAACTCGGTATGGAGGTATTAAATTAACATCACACTGGAGCAACACAACGGGCTATCGGTGACGGTCCGGGATCAATCCCAAAGGGAACGATTCGAGGACAACACCACGTAATTTTGAACCACGGTCAGATGGCGAGGTCACACCTGAGCTGGCAACCCACTCTCCAAACTTCCACACCACGCCAGCGTGAGGACATTTGAGGCCACGAGAGATTTAACATGCACCAGCCACCTTTATAAACAGGGCCGCGGTGGCCCGGTTGGAAGAGTAACGGACTAGGACTTCAATTAACATCACACTGGAGCAACACAACGGGCTATTGGTGACGGTCCGGGATCAATCGGAGTAACGGACTTGGCTGGATTCGAACTAGCAACCGAAGGGTTGCTAGTTCGAATCCAGCCAAACATCGTCGTGTACAAAAGGGGCTGGTGCACGTTAAATCTGTCGTAGCCTCAAATGTCCTCACGTTGGCGTGGTGTGGAAGTTTGGAGAGTGGGGTGCCAGCTCAGGTGTTGCCTCGTCATTTGACCGTGGTTCAAAATTACGTGGTGTTGTCCTCGATCTTTCCCTTTGGGATTGATCCCGGACCGTCACCAATAGCCCGTTGTGTTGCTCCAGTGTGACGTTAATTGAAAATACCAATACCAATACCTTTATAAACAACCGTCTTTGGTTGGATTCGCACTCGCAACCCTCCGTTTCTAATCTGTTACTCTTCCAATCTGGCTTCCTGGATCTAGTTACGAACTCGGAAACCTCCTTTTTGCTACTCCGCTAGTTTATCAACTGGGCTACCGTGTGCTCTCTAGGTGTGTGATTCTTTCTATACGAGGGAAAATTGTTATTGTTATTGTTATTTCAATTAACGTCACACTGGAGCAACACAACGGGCTATTGGTGACGGTCCGGGATCAATCCCAAAGGGAAAGATCCGAGGACAACACCACGTAATTTTGAACCACGGTCAGATGACGAGGCAACACCTGAGCTGGCACCCCACTCTCCAAACTTCCACACCACGCCAACGTGAGGACATTTGAGGCCACGACAGATTTAACGTGCACCAGCCCCCTTTGTACACGACGGTGTTTGGCTGGATTCGAACTCGCAACCCTTCGGTTGCTAGTCCGTTACTCTTCCAACCGGGCCACCGCGGCCCTGAGGGAAAATTGAACCGATACATACTGAATAAAGTGCATTTCGAACCACTACGAACATTCATTCCAATACCGCCATTATAATAGACCACTGACAACAATAGAGCACATTGAGCGTGAGTCATATAAACCTTCCCACTCGAAAGACGACAGAAACGATACTTCCCACCGATTCGAATCATAAGCGGTCATCCTCATCCCCCACCTCTCAAACCATCAAGACCACCCCCACCGCTGCACGTGAAGTGCATGTGGACATTCGTGGGAATATGATTGTCTGCAGACGATCGAAAATTCGAATCCGTTGTTCCGAGAAATTCCCCACCGAAACAATTCCGATAGTCTGGGTTCCGATGTCATTTTGCGGCGGCGATGTATAATCGTCTTCGTCATCGAGGGCTGTTATTATTGGCTGCGTTTTGAGTCCCGGAAATGAGGGGGGTTGCGTTCTGGGGTGCACCGAGAGCTTGAGAGATGGGGTCTTGGAAATGTCAAGTACCCCCCGCTGGCATTTGGAAGTGAATTTCGACGGTTTTGAATTCGGATGGCAGGTTTGTTCGTGGCCTGTTTGTAAAATATTTCGAATTTTCTGAAATTTCATCGGATGTTGTAGCTCGTTTGGAAGAGTAATTGATCAGCAACGGGAGGGTTGCGAGTTCGAATCCAAGCAAACACCACCGTGTTAAATCGGTCGTGGCCTCACATATCCTCACCTTGGCGTGGTGTGGAAGTTTGGAGAGTGAGGTGCCAGCTCAGGTGTGACCTCGTCATCTGACCGTGGTTCAAAATTGCGTGGTATTTTCGTGTTTGATCTCTGATAGTCGCTAATAGCCCATTGTGTTGCTCCAATATGACGTTAAATACGATATCAACCTCTGCTTTCAGAGCTCTATTTTGTTGCCTATCACCGTGGCTCAGTGGGTTCACCCACTGCTCTAGAAACCTGCTTGTTATAGGCGGCGCAGGTTCGATTACTCTGTGGGTGTACGCGTCAGTAAAGACGTCCTTGTGTATGTCCATTAACTTGACGTTGTCCGGAGCAGATTGGTTGGTTTCCATGACCCTTGCGTCATACAACCCAACCAACTGTATTTTGTCAATTCAGACCATTGGAGTGTGTAGTTCCTACCCTTATGTTGCAGAGAAGCAACTATAAAAGCCAGCTCAGGTGTTGAACTCGTCATCTGACCGTGGTTCAAAAAGACGAGGTGTGGTCCTCGGATCTTTCCTTTCAGGATTGATCCTGGACCGTAGCCGCTAGCGCGTTGTGTTGGTCCAGTTCAACGTTAATTCAGTTATTGAGCTCAATTCTAGGTAGGTAGGCAGGGAGTTGAATTTACGTCGCAACGAAACAGGACAGCGGACGATTGACAACGGTCCGGGATCAATCTTGAAAACAAGAGTTGTTTTTAAATACTTTTTCTCTTACTATCTAAAGGTCACGGTGGCCTGGTTGGAAGAGTAACGGATTAGCAACCGGAGATTTGCGAGTTTGAATCCAGCCAAATACCGTCGTGTACAAAGGGGACTGGTGCACGTGAAATCTGTCGTGGCCTCAAATGTCATCACTTTGGCGTGGTGTGGAAGTTTGGAGAGAGGGGTGCCAGCTCATTTGTAGAACTCGTCATCTGACTGTGGTTCAAAATTACGTGGTGTTGTCCTCGAGTCTTACCTTTGGGATTGATCCCTGACGATGACGAATAGCCCGTCGTGTTGCTTCAGTGAGATGTTAATCAAATACCTACCTACCATCTAAATCTACGAGTTGTAGGCTGGGAGGTTCGATTGCTAGAAGTACCTTGAGTGTCTTTTTATCTTATGTGTCAATTAAAGCTTCCTTGTCTGTATGTCCATTTACTTGATGTCTGTCTGTCTTGTGTTTGGCGCAGCTTGGCTATAGAGGGCAACCAATACCAATACCAATACCAACATAGAAACGGATCAAAACATCATTGTATAATGTGAAAGATTTTACTCCTTCATTCATGTTTAAATTTTCTTGCAATGAACAATAAACACAATGAACTGGAAAAAACACCATTTCGTGACTAATACAAGGTAAAAATTTAGATATTTTTTTTGAACTGGTAGGTAATTAACTTCGCACTGGCGTAACACAATGGGCTATGGACGACGGTACGGGATCAATCCCGAAGGGAAAGAACCAAGATCAACACCTCATAATTTTGAACCTCGATAACCAAAATTACGTTCAAATGGAACCAAGGTCAACATCTGAGATGACACCTCACTCTGCAAATCTTCACACCACGCCAACGTGAATATATATTTTCAAAAATAAATATATTATTTCGTTTGGTTTATGAGATGTGATTCTGTGTAGTTTAAAGTGGTTCAAAATTACGTGGTGTTGTCCTGGTATCTTTCCGAGGTCCGCGGTGGCCCGGTTGGAAGAGTAACGGACTAGCAACCGAAGGGTTGCGAGTTCGAATCCAGCCAAACACCGTCGTGTAAAAAGAGGGCTGGTGCACGTTAAATCTGTCGTGGCCTCAAACGTCCTCACGGTGGCGTGGTGTGGAAGTTTGTAGAGTGGGGTGCCAACTCGGGTGTTGCCTCGTCATCTGACCGTGGTTCAAAATTACGTGGTATTGTCCTCGGATCTTTCCCTTTGGGATTGATCCCGGACCGTCACCCCTAGCCCGTTGTGTTGCTCCAGTGTGACGTTAATTGAAATACATCCCCCCCTGGTATCTTTCCCTTTGGGATTGATCCCGGACCGTCACCAATAGCCCGTTGTATTGCTCCAGTGTGACGTTTATTGAAATACCTACCTACTCTGTGTACTCTTAAAACACACCACTGGAAATTCCATTTTATTCACTGCAAATATATTACAAAATGTAACATTTATCGAATATGTTCAGTTTCGTCATTGATTTATTAAGCACTAAGTGTAGCAGTAAAATTTCGTAAATTTTGTGTTTCCTGCTCTTTTTTTTATACTCATTGTAAATAAAAACCACAGTCTTCGACAGTATATAAGTTAAATTTTATTAATGAGTTCAGTTTTGTTCAGTTACACTGTAAGTTTTGAATTTTCTGGATGTAATGCATCAGCATGTTGCAATTCATCAAACCAGAATGTTCGCAAATATAGTACGTGAATCCATTCAAGCTCTCACGTTGGCGTGGTCTGGAAGTTTGGAGAGTGGAGTGCCAGCTCAGGTGTGACCTCGTCACCTGACCGTGGTGTTTTTCTTGGATCTTTTCCTACAGGTTTGATCCCGGACCGTCGCCAATATCCCGTTGTGTTATCTAGTGCGACGTTATTTAAAATACCTACCGTTCAAGCTCGACGAAGTTTTGGTTTCCAATTAGAATAAGAGCCAGTTGTGTAGCTCCATTGCGATGTTAATTCCCAATTACCTACCAATTAGAAAATACATTAATAATGCAATTGCATCGGTTATTGTAAAACATAAATAAATCAGACTCTTAATAATAATTTTTATTTATCTTTCTTTTATTACCTCTCTACATAATTTGTCCCCACGTGATAGAAAAATATCACTAATAACATCTTCCGACATCATGGTAGATACAATACATCTGAAGTGTTAGGTACCGCCATCTATCGCATAATAAGTTAACAATGTTTTCTTAAGACGACATAATGGCCATTGTCGGCGAATTTGGTCTTTTCATAAAACGAATTGTTTAACAGTTTTGTCAATTTTTATTTTCCGCACATCGTTTAGTGAGTTCGGTTCTTTGTCCTCGGATAAAAGATTGTATTGTAAAATAGTTACGAAAATATTCAATTCGGAAGATACTTTTATCTGAGCACATTATGCAGTGCCATCTGTTGTTCAATCTTTGAGCCAATATCTGGGAACAGACATGTTTTTACAAAAGTTGGGTGTTGCTAATTAGTTGTAGAACTTTCTGGAATAAAATTCTTTTAAAAATGCGTTCTTATGGAGGAACGGTCAGAACTGTTCGTATTTATCACACCGGAGTACATAAAAGTGCAGTAAGTAAACTTGTTACTGTATATGAATTAGTGCCATACATTATATGGAAGAATGCGAATGGAATACAATTTTATCTTGAGTCTACCCTATGAATTTATTAGCCTATTTATTTTGGATTTATTTTTACAGAATAAAATAACTTAAGCATATAGCAGACGGGTAATTTTTCAGCGAACTCCAGACAGACAGCGTCAAGTTACAAGAAATGAAAATACTAACACAATGAAGGTTTTACTGCACAGAAACGAGAAACACCCCAGGATAATTACAAGAACTCTACTCGTGCTAGTGTAGTTTACAAACCGAATGAACCAAGGACCCCAGGAAATAAAAAGAAAAATGAAGTAGAGCAACAAGCCAATCCAAATAAAAAACAATTCGAAACCAGGCAATAAGGTACATATAACACGTAACAACATCACGTAATTTTGAATCATGGTCATATGACGAGGCAACACCTGAGCTGGCACCCTACTCTCGAAACTTCCACACCAACGTGAGGACATTTGAGTCCACGAAGGATTTAACTGTATCAGCCCCCTTTATACATGGTTGTCTGGTTGGATTCGAACTCGCAACCCTCCAGTTGCTAATCTGTTACTCTTCCAACCGTGTTTCCGCGGCCCCAAAATATTTTGGGAAAAATTCCAGCCTTATGGACACTTTTTCTGAATACGTCCTTGGTATCGTGTTTAGAAGACTAGGAATTTTTTCCCTTTTGTCCAATCCAGTAGCGTAATACCCATTACAGCCCTCAGGCTGCTTATGAAAAAAAATTGTATGTTATCGACTTAATCAAAAAACAAAATGTTAAAACAAAATTTATTTTTGGATAAAATCGTATCGGATACGTTTTGATTTCAAATGTGCGCTTTCTTCCTCACTCTACCGTCATGTGTTTATGAGGCATCCTCGTCAACGACCTATGCTTATGCTCGATTGCCTTGACGTTCGGTGATTGCTGTATTTGATTGCTTAGAGAGAGTTTTAGGGGTACCGTTTTTATCAACAAGGTATCCCTAACACCCTCTTCATTGAAGATAGAGTTCGAAATTCAATCCAACCAAATTATGTTGTGTACGTGGGGCTGGTGCACCTTAAATCTGTCTTGACCCCGAGTTTTCTCACGATCCGAAATTCATCATCAAAACGTGTACTATTTTGTTTTGTACCAGAAGATTTTTTATATTTAGTAACACTCCTGTTGAACTGTCATTAGCAAAACTGACCAGGTCTGGATGAACGAGATACCTCGTCATAGAAAAACTGACCACATCTTGATCTCGTGATCATACAAAAATCGGTAGTATCTTGATGACGTGGTAACTCGTCATTAGCAAAATGAGTTAGATCTTGATGGACGAGATATTTCGTCGAAACTACTTGGAGGGTTAAGCCCCTAGATCTAAATTTTATATAAAAAATTTCCTCTCCTTTATGAAAATTTCGTTTAAAGTTAACCTCCTGGTGGTTATCTCGAAGAGGTATCTCGTCACTGATTCATTAATCATTGGCAAAATTGACCAAATCTTGATGGACGAGATATCTCGTTGTTTGAAAAAACTGACCGAATCTTTGTCTAATCATCATCAAAAATCGGCAATATCTTGTGATGATGAGGTTTCTCGTCATTAACAAAATTGGTCGAACCTTGATGGACGAGATTTCTCGTCATTAACAAAATTGGTCGAACCTTGATGGACGAGATTTCTCGTCATTAACAAAATTGATCGAACCTTTGATGGACGAGATTTCTCGTCATTAACAAAATTGGTCGAACCTTTCATGGACGAGATTTCTCGTCATTAACAAAATTGGTAGAACCTTGATGGACGAGATTTCTTGTCATTAACAAAATTGATCGAACCTTGATGGACGAGATTTCTTGTCATTAGCAAAATTGGTAGAACCTTGATGGATGAGATTTCTTGTCATTAACAAAATTGATCGAACCTTGATGGACGTAATTTCTCGTCATTAACAAAATTGATCGAACCTTGATGGACGAGATTTCTCGTCATTAACAAAATTGGTCGAACCTTTGATGGACGAGATTTCTCGTCATTAACAAAATTGGTCGAACCTTTGATGGACGAGATTTCTCGTCATTAACAAAATTGGTCGAACCTTGATGGACGAGATTTTTCGTCATTAACAAAATTGTTCGAACCTTGATGGACGAGATTTCACGTCATTAACAAAATTGGTAGAACCTTGATGGAAGAGATTTCTTGTCATTAACAAAATTGGTAGAACCTTGATGGATGAGATTTCTTGTCGATATCACTTGGGGAAAATTAAATATTTTTTATGTGGATATGAGCTGCTTTGTAGCGTGTGCTCCGAAAGTGATAAGTCCTATCCTATTAAGGTCAAATCCCTTCATATTCAACCAGAGCGTAAATGGATTTTTCGCTTGCTTTAGCAATCGATCCAATTGCTATAATCCTAAATAATAATTTCGTTTCATTTGAACATATTTGACCATTTTCAGACCTGGCCACAATTCTTCCACTTATTGGCTTAACGAAACCAAGATTCATATCGACTAAACTAACTCCCACATTTATTTTTGTGGCATATTGGGAGGATGTCCTACCTACCTAATCTATTATCCGCACTACTTGAGCCACCAATTGATACGGATAATAAGTTGACTACTTTTAACCTCTAAAGTCTGTAAAAGTGAGTTGATGACAATAAATCCTCCAGATTTTGTTGCTGCTTCTATTATGAACTGGGGATATGGATTGCTTGGTTCATTTGTCTCATGGACTAATTTAATTAGATATTCACATTTTCCCAAAGATTAATCCCCCTTCTTTTCAAATACCACTCCCACAATTATCTTCCCCAGTTTTGCTGAGGTGAGATTACGTTTAATCCCGTATTATGAAGGTACTGTTGCATTTTGTTGGTGTTCTGAATTGGATCATTAAGATAAAAGGGGAATAGCTCTGGAAGTGCTTAGTCTGCACCAGGGAAGCGGTTAATATATTAACCTCTCATTATTGGAAACAGTGGGTGGTTAGTTTTTGGGGGGCAAGCAGCTATATATTTTCCTTAGTTAATGCAAATTAATTTACTGATGGATATGGAATCCAGTAGAAGAATTCCCTTAGGGTGGTTCCAATTAAAATGCGGTAAACCTTGGGTCATGTGTGAAAGCTTGTTAGAAGGCCTATACCTAAAAGCATGAATGGGTTATCCGTGAATGGTATTCCTCTCGCCAACTTGGTATCCTTGCTATCGATTTCAGCACCGAGTGATAAATATAGAAGCATAATAAGCACTAAAGACGCCAGTTGTAGAAGCGCGTTTACGTTAAAACCTAGAACCTAATTTAAGAATGGACTCACTAATCACCACATGACTTATATGCCAACTTTCCTGAGTCCGACTATTAAGTTTTAAACATATCTATTAAACGTTTCTAAGCCCTCTTGGTTTTCTCGACGAGGTGCCTCGTCATTAGCAAAACTGACCAGATCTTGATGGACGAATTATCTCGTCATTAGAAAGAAACTGACCAGATCGTCATCATAAAAATTGGCAATATCTTAATAGTGAGATACTTCCTAAAATGGGTCGAATCTTGATACATACTTTTGCTAAGTATTGAAAGGAATATGGAATAAGGTTCATTTTTCCCAAACACTTAACGGTAGAGATTTTGTATTTCTTTTAATAAGCATTTTATTGCAGTGTCTCGCGCCCAAAACAAGGTTTTAACTCGTTGAGGAGTACTTACACACTCATACAGCCATTCTCGTCATTAGCAAAACTGACCAAAATGCAGTCTTTTTTGTATAACTTCTAACCAGTTTTCAGCTTCTTAATCAATAAAAATCAGCATATGATTCTTTCAACCAATAGATTGGATTCTTTAGTCATTATGTGTGTTGTGCGGAAAAAGCAATACTACACTACTGAGAAAACTCGGGACGCTCAGTGAGTTGAAAGTGATTGTCAAAATATATTTTGACAAAAAATTTACATTAATCCCCAAATTTTTCGCTCTTCTTGGGGTGCAAGTAAAAAACGTGATATAACGAGGATGATGATACTAAAGGTATCGGCGAAAAAGTGCTTATTAAACCTCTGAGGGGATCACACACATCTATCCGTTCTCCAACCTGCAGTCTTCCCTGCATGACTTCTAATCAGTTTCGACCTTCTTTGACCAATAGAATTTTTCAACTTATATATGTGGTTATTTAGTCTGTGTGTATTGTGCTGATAAACCAATATTACCTACTCGGAAATCTTGTGACGCTCACAGGGTAAGAAATGATTTTCAAAATCTCAAAATATCTTTTCAGAACAAAATACTGTAAACCCTTAATATATCGTGCTTCTTGGGGTACAAGTAAATAACAAGATATAACGAGGAGAAGGATATATCTAGTGTCGGAGAAAACCTTGCTGATTAAAAATATAGGAAGATTCATTATTTAAAAAAAATTGAAGTTATATAAAGCTATAAGTAAACATAAATTCGATGCTAAAATCTATATGAAACATCATAGAGCAGAATTTTTTTATATAAATTCCTTCCCCTCCATATGTTAGACACCCAATTCTTATGCCAATTCAATTTAGGATTGCCTTTCCCCTCCATTGATTTTTTATAAAATTATTGCTTGTCTAAAAACCGAAAAGATAATTGTTTTTTTTTGTAATAATCCTTTTAATAAGGTTTCGTGGACTATGCATGAATGTTTTCCTCACACTATTAACAAGTTTTTATTAATAACATTTCTTCCTGAGAATGAATTTGTTAAACCCAATCAAGTCTGCTAAAAGTATAATCCGTTGAAAGTAGAGCTCTGTTTTCAAAAATTAAATTTTAATATCACCGAAATAAATAAGTTTTAATATCCCCTAAATAAATAAGATTCAATGTCATCTGAATATTCAAATTATAAAAATACGCTATTCATGGTAATTTAATTAAATAGAACGAAATAGATCTCTGTATAAAAAAATTGCTGAATCTGATGACAAAATCTGTAAGCCGAAACATTTTTTCAGAAATCTATTTTTATAAATAAAAGTGTTCTTGAGTGCCATCTTACGCAGGATTATTTTAAATCAGATTCGCTCCGTGGTTTCAGTAGTAGGACAAAATTGAGAAAATAATTAACTATAACTGCAAACTAATTTGAGAGAGAGCGAGAGATTTGATATCATACTTATAACTTATTGCCTCACCGATAGATGGCGGCATCACATATACTAACAAAATCTAGGATTTATGGTTACAGTACATGGCGCCATCTACTGGTGGTTTCGATTTTGTATTGGAAATTAATTGGTGTAATTTTTTTACCAAAAGACCGTTTTCGATACAGTACACTTTGTCAACGACGTTTATTTATCTGAAAATTAATGAGTTGTTGCTTTTACAATGAGACTGCTGGATATTTATAAGATCTGATTAAATATATTTTTAATCATTCAAGTCAAGAATTTATTGATGATTAAAAATTTTAAGGTATGGAAATATTTGAGAAAAGGTATTTCCTGTGCGAGACAACTCTCCGACGTAATAGTGCAAGAAACATTTTTTCGTTTGGTAATTCTAAAGAAACATAATGGTGAGATTAAGAATTATATAAGTAAACCCATTTTCATTAAAAATAAAACTCGAAACCATTAATAGGCAAACAATTAGCTATATAATTCAAACTGTTTTTAATAACATTAAAATTATTTTTTCACTTAATATAATGAAAAGCACACTATATCATATATTTAATGACGAAACTACATCTATTTGTTGAAAAAATCCTAGGAAATGCTTTTCCTCCACAAGACATACGTAATTACTAAATAGCCCGTCTGCTGGAAGAATCTTATGAAGGATTCTATTGGTCAAGTACAAAGCTGGTTAGAAGCATGGAGGGAAGACTGGGTTGCAGGACTGATATATGCGTGTCAGCTTCTCTGACGATCAAGTTGCCAGCAATTTTGTCAATGTGAAGATTGAATGCTCTACGAGTACTTGTTTGATACAGTTTTAGATGCAACACAACCTTGGATCAACACAAAAGATTCAACACAGTGAGAAGACAAAATGTTTGAAAGTATTAATTTTTAGATCGTTTTCCCATGGATAGGCATATTTATTCAATACAATTACATTCCTGCCTGGGAAGCTTGGGTAATCTCGGATTTTCATGGCTTTAGTGGCTCAGTGGGTTTCTCCACTGCGATAGCAACATGCGAGCTTTTAGCAATGCAGGTGAGATTTCTATAGTTACTCTAGGCGTATTCCTCTCTTCTGTTTCTATAATCTTCCATGTGTGGGTATGTTTATTTACTTGACGGAACAATCATTACTTTCGCATCTTGGCCAAATCTTTCAGTGCGCCATGCATAAACCAACCCTCAATTTGACGATCTTGCAACTTTTCTACATTGTTTCTGGCAGTAGACTAGTTGGTAGAGTAGTGGAGAGTTTCGAATTCGCAACTCGATCCAACCGAAGACCGCCGCTTATGTGAAGCTGGTGCACCTTAAATCGTTCGTGGCCTCAAATGAATCACGGTTATGTGGAAGTCTGGATAGTGGGGTTCCAGCTCAGGTGTTGACCTCGTCATCTAACCGCGGTTCCCAACAACGAGAAGTCCTCGGATCTGTCCCTTCGGGATCAATCCGGAACGTTACCAATAGCCCGTTGTGTTGCGATAATGCGACGTAAATTCAACTACCTACCTTTTCTGTACAAGTGCTGTTTTCGCTTTGCACATACTTTATAGCGTTCTTCTGATTTTGATTTCATTCATCTTGGGCCAACATCTGGGTCATCAATCTGAAATTCCTTACTATAAAGTTCTATCACGGTTTTGTACATATTAACGTTTCTGATTGTTAATAATCACATCGACCATGGCTGCTTGTTTTAAACGTTACTTATATAAGAGGCGCCTAGCTAGGGATAGGGCCGCGGTGGCCCGGTTGGAAGAGCAACGGACTTGCAACCGAAGGGTTGCGAGTTCGAATCCAGCCAAAACACCGTCGTGTACAAAGGGGGCTGGTGCACGTTAAATCTGTCGTGGCCTCAAATGTCCTCACGTTGGCGTGGTGGGGAAGTTTGGAGAGTGGGGTGCCAGCTCAGGTGTTGCCTCGTCATCTGACCGTGGTTCAAAATTACGTGGTGTTGTCCTCGGATCTTTCCCTTTGGGATTGATCCCGGACCGTCACCAATAGCCCGTTGTGTTCCTCTAGTGTGACGTTAATTGAAATACCCCCCTAGCTAGGGATCCGAACCCGAATAATTTTATGGGGTGTGACTGACATGTAAGCCCACACACACATATATTCCAAATCGAGGCTCGATCTCCTTTGGCCCATTCACTCATATTGTTCATTCACAATTCACTTGCATCCTTCATTCACATAGCCAGTTGTGTTGCTCTAGTGCGACGTTAATTAATTAAATACCAATTATCTTCATTCACATAGCCAGTTGTGTTGCTCTAGTGCGACGTTAATTAATTAAATACCAATTATCTTCATTCACATAGCCAGTTGTGTTGCTCTAGTGCGACGTTAATTAATTAAATACCAATTATCTTCATTCACATAGCCAGTTGTGTTGCTCTAGTGCGACGTTAATTAATTAATTACCATTTACCTTCATTCACAATTCACTTATATGCTTACTATAGTTTAGGCCACATAGCTGCCCAACGTGGTCGTTACCTCCTTACTGTGGGTGCTGAAGGTATCTTGGGGGTGGTAATACTGGCCCCAAGGAAAATAGTGGTCTATGGGGAACCTAAGTGAACAAACAGAAAATGTTAACAGGTTTGTGGCCTGAAAATGTTTTAAACAGATACTTACCACTAGACCATACAGCCTACTCACTACAGTGATGGGCAGCGGTATCCCAGTTGAAAGAGTTACGGAGTAGCAACCGAAGGGTTGCGAGTTCGAATCCAACCAACCGTCGTATACAAAGGGGGCTAGTGCACATTAAATCTATAGTGGCCTCAAATGTCCTCACGTTGGCTTGGTGGGGAAGTTTGGAGAATGGGGCGACAGCTCAGGTGTGAACTCGTCATCTGACCGTGGTTCGAAATTACGTGGTGTTGTCTTCGGATCTTTCCCTTCGGGTTGAATCCCAGGCCCTCGGCAATAGCACATTATGTTGCTCCATTGCGACGTTAATTAAAATACCTACACGGACGTCGCGCCATTAGCCCGTTGAGTTGCTCCAGTGCGACGTTAATTAAATACCTACCAACCACTATAGTGATGTCATTTTCATTCATCCTGACACTAGAAAGAGGAATCGACTGCAAAATGGTGGCTTTGGAAATTTAAGTATGGTACTGACGAAAATAGTCTAATAGAGAGAATTTTTTTTTGCTTAGAACCATGCTCATCGTTCTCATTAATGGTAAATTTTTAATTTTTCTGATTTGTTTGATAATAATTACTAATAATAGTGAACAATCAAGTGGTTTATGTGTCATTTATTTTTGGATATTTCATTTTAGCTCTCCAAGTGGCTTCAACGAGATATCTCGTCCATCACAATTCTGACCAATTTTACTAATGACGAGATATCTCGTTATCAACATATTGACGATTTCTGATGAGGACCAGATCAAGATCTGGTCAGTTTTCTTCTACTGTCGAATTATCACGTCGAAACAACCAACAGGAGTTTTAATAAATATCTTTATATAAATTTAGTTCCAATTTGTTTTATTCCCAAATAAGCTTTTTGAAATTCTAAAATTACACACACATATATTTTAACAAAATATGGACACAAGTACAATTATTAGTTGAGATAGACTTTCAACAAGGGAACGCCGAAAAAATTATCTATTGAAAGGGGCGTTGTGAACTAAAAAAGTTTGGGAAACTATGTTTTTGGCGTACCCACAAAACATGAATATAAAAATATGCAAATAATATTGATGGGCGTTTTCAATTGACTTCGTCATTGTGTTGTATGTTCGTTATGTCATAAAACAGGTGCTACAACTCCTACGACATAGTTCCTTGGGCCACCTCAATATTTTATGGTTGCTCCCCTTCCAGTATTGAGAATAAATATAATTCTATCTGAATATTGTATTAGAAATACAATATCGGTAATGAAATGTATAAACAAATTAAATTGTTATGAAAACATGCACATATATATGTAGCAAGTCATGAAGACTACACATAAAGCATACATATGAAGAATACGCATAAAGCTGAAACATTAAAAATGCGCATGTAGAATACATATGCAGCAAACACTTGAAGAATACACATGTAGCAACTCATGAAGCGTACAAGTGAAGAATACATATAAAGAACTCGTGAAGGATTCACATGAAGCATTCATATGAAGAATATATATGAAACATACCAATGAAGCATACATATGGAGAATAAACATGGAACTCATACATGAAGAATACACATGAAGCATACATATGAAGCATACACATGAAGCATACATATGAAGCATACACATGAAGCATACACATAAAGAATCACACGAAGAATATATGTGAAGAATCAAATGAAGAATAAACATGTATCAATTCATGAAGCATAGGCGTGAAGAATACACATGAATAATACATAAGCAGCAACTCATGAGGTATACACGCGAAGAATACACATCAAGCATGCACATGCAACAACTTATGAAGAATACACGTGAAACATATATATAAGGAATACACATGGAATATACACATGAATAATGCACATGAATCATGGAATAGACACATGAATCATGGAATATACACATGAATCATGGAATATACACATGAATAATACACATGAAGCATGGAATATACACATGAAGCATAAACATGAATAATACATATGCAGCAACTCATGAGGCATACACGTGAAGAATACACATCAAGCATACACATGAAAGAAATGAAGAATACATGTGGAATATACACATTAAGCATAAACATGGATAATACACATGGAGCATAACCATCAATAAAACACATGAAGCATAAACATGAATAATACACATACAGCAACTCATGAAGAATACACGTGAGGCATACATATGAAGAATATACCTTAAGGATACAAAAGAAGCATTCACATAAAGCAACTGAGGCGCGGCTTCCCCACCCCTATAATTTCCCCCTGAATAACAAACACCCTGAAGCCACCCAAATTTAAATTTGTTTAGATATTTCCCCCAGTACCATCTCTCTTGCAATAAAATTTACATTAATGAATCTTTATATACCTGAAGTAATAGGGTCACAAATCTGCCTTACATCAATACATCTCACCGCGACTAATTCAATCACACCCACAGCCAACTCTGAAGCGTTTCTTGCCCAGAACTTAAGTAATTCCAAACCTCTGGGACGATTCAATCCCTCCCACTGCATCGAAAAGAGATTGGTAAAAGCCCATTCCCGTTAATTCTTTAACGGGAAATTCGAAACCGTCGTTGAGCCCGATAAGCAGATTATTCGAATGCCCTAACGGGTTCCAATAGCTATCAACCTTCGGCTGCGAAAATAGCAGTGCCCACTTAAAAGTGCCCAAAGCGGCCAGAAAATTCACCAATTAAGTTCTGCTCCGGCCCAGTCGCTTCATCCTGAGTAATGGTCAATATGGCAGCTAATTGTATTTGACCGGGATGCTGCATCATCCTTTTAGTCGTCTCCCAGCAACCTGATCAATCCAATTGGCCATTCATGAGCAAATATGTTGCTCTTGAATTTGTCCTGGATGGGTGTCTGGTTCTGGAGGCGATTTGGATGGGTTTTAATTTCCGTGGGTCCATATCACTATTGAACGGGCAATTTAATGATCAGCCACACTTCAAATTTTTCAAGAGCTCTTTGAAACAATGAGGAATTATTTTGATCCTCTTAATATTTAGTCTAATTTTTTCACAGGATTTTTCTCTGATGGGTTCACACGCATAAATTCGTTCTGTAACCTGAAGTCTTCCCACATTACTACTTACCCGTTTTGAAACTTCTTGGCTAATATTATAATCTGTCGGGTATGTATTGATCTTATCGATTCCACCATTTAATGTAGGGAGATAGTTGATGATACGAAGTGGGTTCCTAATTCACTTGAAGATGACTCTGATCACTTCGAGTGATCAGAGTATCAGTAAGATTGTGTATTAAATAGATGTAGACAAGCTTTTCGGTTGCATACAGGAAACGTTGGAAAAATTGAGACATTTATTAATAAACTAAGGACAATACAAAACTACAAAGAGGACTCGTCGACTCTCCTCCAATTCTTCGAATTCGAAATTAATTTTTTATCACACTCCATATCATGGATACAGTTCGCACGGGCATAGTTAACCCTCCAGGTGGCTGTCCTGACGAGATGTCTTAGAATTACCAAAACTGACCAGGTCTTGATCTCGCCATCATCAAAAATCGGCAATATCTTAATGACGAGATATCTCATCATACCAAAATCGATCTGATCTCGAATGTACGAGATATCTCATTGAAACCACTTGGAGAATTAAATATTTATTCACTAATGTCATAATTTGAGCATGCTTAACCCTCCAAGTGGTTTCGATGACATACCTTGTCCATCAAGATCCGGCCAATTTTGCTGATAGCGAGATATCCCGTCATCAAGATATTGCTAATTTTTTGTGATAGCAAGATCAAGACTTGGTTAGTTTTGTCTAGATCCGGTCAGTTTTGGTTGTGTAGACGATATACCTCGTCTTGATAGGCACCAGGAGGATTAATAAATATAATATCAAGACACAATAACGTTACCAAGTACAAGCGAGTAATAAAAATTACATTCTGGTAGGTAGATAGTTGAATTAACGTCGCATTAGAGCAACACAACGAGCTATTATTGAATTCACGGATTGGTTGCACTAGCTCATATATAATCTTACCTAGGATTCTTTCAATCAATAGATAAGGTTATTTGGTCACTATGTGTTGTGGAATAAAAACAATACTACTACTCGGAACTGTCGTGATGCTGAGAAAGGGTTAATAAGTGGCTTTTTATGCATAAAATTATTCTCTAGAATTATATAGACTGATCTCATTCGCTTTGCATTACCATGCTTTGTGGAGCAGATTAACCCTTTTTTATCATTATATCTATTGAGTTATTGTGGAGTTAAAAGTTAACATTTGATTAATTTCACGTAGAAAAATGCTGAATATGCATGATATTTAAGATTTGAAACCTAATTTTAAAAAAATAATCCAAACAATGTCAACTTATAAAACCGCATTGCACATTTCAATTACAATACAGGTACGAAAACAAAACACCAATTTAGTCTTATGTGCTCTTCCTTACTCAACTTATGTACTTAAAAGGATTTATTAATTGCAAGCAAACAAGGCTTTTGTTCGAGTATTTCTTTCACGAAACGATTCATTTGATGTAAAATGAAGCTCAGCAATCTTAATTAACCTTCTGCATAACACATTGAGAAACAATAGCAGCCATCATTCCAGTATATTCTTCCTAAACAAACATCTACCAGCACAAACACAGGGAAATACCAACTATTTATTCCTAATAATGCATCAAACAAGGAGACATTCCTCTATTTTAATTACCTCAAATAATGGCGGTTGTTTCTCATCAGATATGAAGACGAAGGGGAAAAAAACAATAAGCAACTTCAATAAGAATCCCATGAATGAGTTTCGTAGACAATGGGAGACAAAGGCTAGTTGGATACATTTAAAGCCAATCCAGCCAATCAATATTTAATCAAGGTTTGTTGAGGAGCGGCAGATAAAGAATAAAACTAGCCAAGCGTTTTTATTCCTTATATTCCAAGAAGCTACAAAGCAAACTTCGGATCCAATCAGTGAAGTCTTCAGTCCTCCTTATGCGACCTAGAATTCAATGTTCAAAGACGGGTAAAATTCTGTTTTTTTTTTCGTAATGCTTCTAGGGAAGTTGAAGTTTTAGTTTGTAAGGGTAGTAAAACTTTCAGACCGTGATAATGTTCGTGAGGGACATTTTTTCCTTACATGATCCATTCAACGTTCCCCATTTTTAATGCCGTATTTAAATTTCAGCATTTTTATATACAAAAGAGATGGTTTATGGGAAGGTTTCGTTGAGATCGCTTTGCGAGATCCACTAAAGCTAAATGTTTGAGCAGTACTGATTTCGGTCTTGAGTATAGTAATAAAGTTCGTCAGTAAAATATAATTTATTGCGACGTTTTAATACGTTTTTAAGGGTACGCTTGTTTCAGTATTGATTTAAACTTTGGAACAGCCTATTTTAGTGAAAAACAAACATGGTTTCAAGTAAAATTGAGCCTCAGGGTTAACCTTCCTTATGGTTGGTTGTCATGACGAGGGTTGGTTGGTTGTTGGTTTTCGATTGGCCCAAGCGCCATATTTGGTCATGTTGCGCCAAACACAAAACAACATCGAGGGAGAGGAAGAAAAGCATAAAACAGAAGGGTAGGCGAGGGTGAAAAAAAAGGAAGGGCTGATCACTTGGGTACCTAGGGGTTGTGATGCTCGTACACATGATCTCTACACATAAACGATCTCTACACAAAAAGAAGTGTGTGTATGACCTTTATACATAAAGAAGATGCGCCCTCTGCGTGCGCCTTGATGATAAGATATCTCCTCATTAGCAAAATTGATCATCCTTAACGGACGAGATATCTCGTCGAAATCACTTGGTGGCTTAAGGACATGGCTTTTTTTTTAAATGTATTGTTTACTGTGCTTTTGTTTGTTTTTAATGTTGTAAACGTCATGAGACTACCGAGTAATATATGGTACTGCTTTTACTCCACGACATACATAACTAAATAACCGCATCTATTGGTTGAAAGAATCAAAGGACATATACTATTGGTCAAGAAGGCCAAAACTAGCTAGAAGTCATGCAGGGAAGACTACACGTTGCAGAACGGATATATACGTGTAAACTTCTCAGAAGTGTAAGTATTGAGACTCGGCTCGTAAAAGCTTTTGACATCTTGTATTGATTAGAGTTCCTTTAAAAATTTATCTATTTTTGCTTGATATTCGAAACTTAATTTTACTTCTATGGTTCTAATAATTGTGTTGATTTAGAAATTCCAGACAGAATGAACTGCAAATTTCACAACGGAAGTGTTCAGCTTTCGAGAGTTTTTGCTGCTCCATTTAAACAGATCCTTACGAAAAAACTTAACAGTTTCATTGAATTCTATAGAGAAAAGAAATTCCGTTTCTATAGAAAAAAAATCTATAGAATTCTATAGAGAAAACGATTTCAGACCTCTCGATCTAGAAATACATTTCTATAGAATTCTATAGAGAAAACGATTTCAGACCTCTCGATCTAGAAATACATTTCTATAGAATTCTATAGAGAAAACGATTTCAGACCTCTCGACCTAGAAATACATTTCTATAGAGTTCGATAGAGAAGTTCTGTCTATAGAATTCGAGAGAAGTTATATTTCTATAGAATTCTGGAGAAGTTCTATTTTTTATAGAATTCTATAGAGAAGTTCTGTAGAAAAGTAAAGTCGTGAAACAAAAGAAATGAATTCTATAGAATTTTATAGCTTTTTCTACAGATATGTTTTCTAATAGAGATTTCTATAGAGGTTAATTTATAGATTTTATAGAAAAACGGGCCATAATTCTATAGGATCCTATAGGCCACATTCTATAGAAATTTTCCTAAGGGGATATTTCCTTTATATATAAGATTTTATTAATTAAGACGATTGTAATGCATTTCAAATCAAAATAAGTGCAAAAGAAAATTGCATTCCAATATACCCAAGAAAAAAGTTGTCGCAGAAACTAAATCACTGTTAAAAAAACCAGCAGGCGACATACAAAACTTAGTGTCCCGTACAAGCAGAGGTTGGAATTTGAATAAAATATAGTTATAAATTTAATTTAATTCTGTATTAATCAGTTGTAAAGTTGCTTAAAAAGGTCTTAAGCATGATTATTACTTTCGATTCTTTCCTATGTAGTGACATGAATGTTTAAAACAATGTACGTACACGTAACTAGAAAGAATTCACTTAACTGCACATACCTATCCCATCAGTTCGCTTAATCTTGATTGCAAAAGGATTTTTTCAATGCAAGTTAGTCTTTTTTAAAGAACTCGTTTTTTCCACGATCTTTTTAGAGCTCCGTTTTTTAGAATAGTTTTAATTTAACTAAGAGTCAAGTCACAAAAGAACTGCTTTTGTCGACCATCTTATTTTTTCCTACCTTAATTGTTCTGACAGAATAAATAGTTTCGTAAAGCAGCAATCTACCCTGCGACATAGTTTCGTTCTTGGGAATGTTTTTTTCGCGTCTACGTTGAAAGGCTTTGGCTCAGCCAGATAGAGACGCTATAAAACGTGAGTTATTTTTTCCTCTTCCTTTTCAATTCTTTTTCAGCGTGCATTTCAAATCGTACCAAATCCACAAGACCAACGAACAAATTGAATAACTTATAAGAACGGTTCTGTCGTTTCTGGCAACGACAAAAAACACGAAAAAAACAAGCCACATTTGTCTGAAACAACTCCACTCCACTCCGAGCGCATTTTATTTCGGGACATAAATTACGTTCTTTTTTCTTGCGTTTGTTATAGATACATATTCTTCAGTTTTTGTTTTGTCAGCGAGAGATCAGGGTTTTAACTCCGAAGGTTGAAATAAAAACAAACATAAACACACAGAAGGGGAAGCCACTTGAAGCGTGGGACCAAGTTCCAAAGGAAAACAGAACAAAGGAAGAAGAAAAAAAAACGTTTTGATAAACTGCACGTGTACCGAGTTCAATTCCATTTAATTTTGCTGCTCGGAGTGGCATCCTGAATAAACGTCCTTTGTTTTGGGAACGGTGCCTTTTTGCATTTCCGCGCTGGCAGTCTGGAATAAAAATTTGTTTGACCGTCAAACACTTGAGAAACAAAACGAATTTTTGTCAACGGAATATCCTTCATTTTTTATGTTGTGCGTTTTATTCGAGTGGCTTCGACTCTTTTGAATCGGATAACTTGTGCATTTTGTGGCTGAATTAAAATTATTTCGAATTCGCTGTCTTGGATTCTTTAATAAACGGAATTCATCCGTTCTTTGTAAAGATAACAATAAACTTAGCCTTTGAACAAAGCTTATTTGCTGAAAGTATTTCTGAATATACACTGCTGGCCACCCAAATTGCAACACCAAGAAAGACAAGAGATATCACAACAAAATTTATTTTGTAGATAACATGTTGACCAAGTATCAAATGATTAAATTTATAGACTTCTGTGAAGTGTGGTTCCTGCCAAAATCAGTAACCAGAGTAGCCGCCATTGTTGGAGATCACCGCTGCCACACGCCTCGGCATTGATTCAAAGAGACTTTGGATGTGTTCTTGGGGTACAGCAGACCAAGCAGCTTCCACACGTTGTCAAAGTTGATCTGGTGTGGCAGTTGGGGATGTATTCTGGGTCAATCGTTGAGCAACCATGGACCACATGTTTTCTATCGGCGAAAGATCCGGAGAGCGAGCTGGCCAGGGAAGCAATTCAATCTGGCGATTGACGAAGAACCCTTGGACAATGCGTGCCACGTGTGGTCGCGCATTATCCTGTTGAAATATGGCTGTGGGCAAGCCCTGAAGGTAAGGAAGGACAACTGGCTCCAACACCTCGGAGATGTAGCGCTGGCTGTTTAAAGTACCGGCAATGCGTACTAGAGGAGTGCGAGAGTGATATCCAATACCGCCCCATACCATAATACCCGGTGCAGGACCAGTGTGGCGGTGCATAACGCAGCTGTTCAGCATCCTCTCTCCACGGTGTCTCCAGACTCGAATCCGACCATCGTGGTGTTGCAGACAGAAGCGTGACTCGTCAGTAAAGACAATTTCATTCCATTCTGCCGTCCACATCCTTCTTTCATCGCACCATTGGCGGCGGAAACGTCTGTGGTTCTGCGTCAAGGGTAGACGAAGCAATGGACGTCTTGCGGACAGACCACTCTGCTGTAAACGGCGTCGAATGGTACGCGCAGACACTGGATGATGCGGTACAGACTGAATGTGCTGTGCTATGGTTCGTGATGTGGCTGAGCGATCCGTCACTGCCATACGCACAATATGCCTGTCATCACGTGAAGTGGTGCACTGAGGTGGATGCGATCGAACACGTCGGTCCGTCGTACCCTCCTGCATCCAACGATCACATATCCGCATTACAGTTGTTTGGTTTCGTCCAACACGACTACCGATTTCCCTGAAAGATAATCCACAATCTCGGTAGGCCACTATCCTTCCTCTGTCGAACTCGGATACTTGATCAAAAGATGATCGCTGTTTTCTACGAGGCATAATTGATCGTTTTTTTGAAAAAAACCACAAGAAAAACACAATTGCCGTACTTGAAATCGTCGAAATCTCCAAGCCTTAAATAGCGCTTTGAAGTGGCGCCACAGGCGCGCGTGATGTGCGTCTACGCTGAAATTCTAATCATTTGCGTATCTCACCTCCGCTAATGCATGTTGTAAATTTCATATTATTTGCATGCTTCCTTCAGAGTGTTGCATTTACGGTGGCCAGCAGTGTATTTACGTTATGTTAATCTGAAGCGTCTGATGAATTTTATTACAATGTGTAGGTCTAACTGTCAAATTAATGCTAACAATCTATCCGGAATAATTATTAATGCAATATCGCTCTTTCTTTTCATGTACGTTTTATTTCGAGTGGCTTCACTCTTTTGAATAAGATAACTTGTGCGTTTGGTGGCTGAATTTGAATTATTTCGAATGTGCTGTCTTGGATGTTTTAATAAACGGAATTCAGTCGTTCGTTGTTCAGATGATAATATTCTGAGCCTTTGAACAAAGCTTATTTGCTTAAAATATATATCTGAATATATTTAGGACCATATTCTGGCGAATTTTGCTCCACTGTATCGATGTAAATGTCACATTAATGCTCATAAACCATCCATAATAACTAACGGAATATCGTTCATTATTTTGTACTTAGTTGTGCGTTTTATTTGAGTAGGTTCGACGCTTTTGAATCGGATAACTTGTGCGTTTTATGGCTGAATTAGAATTATTTCGAATGCGCTGTCTTTGATGTCTTAATAAATGGAAATCATTCGTTCTTTGTTAAGATAATAATATTCTGAGCCTTTGAACAAAGCTTATTTGCTTGAGATATTTCTGAATATATTTAGGTTTTGTTAATCCTAAACTGAAAGTCTGATGCATTACTACAATCATGAGTGTTAACTGTCAAATTAATACTAATAAACCATCCGAAATAATTATTAACGAAATATCCATAATTTTTGTGCGTTTTATCCGAATGGCTACGACTCTTGAATTAAATAACTTGTCCGTTTTGTGGCTGAATTGGAATTATTTAGAATGCGTTGTCTTGTACTTTTTTAATAAACGAAAAGCATTCGTTCTTTGCTAAGATAATGATATTCTGAACACTGGAGCAAAGCTTGTTTGCTTAAAATATTTCTGAATATATTTAGGTTCTGTTTTTTTTTTAATCCCAAACTGAATGTCTGATTAATTTTACTGCCAGATTACTAAAATTACCGTCAGATTAATTCAAATAAAGCAGCAGAAATTATTAATAAAAAAAAATGGTTACAATGAAACAGGATGTGATTAGATCTCTGTTCAGGAAGAATTTGTATCAAATTCAACCAAATTTGGCTCTTTTATATCTTATTAGAAACGTGTATAGAGGTTTATTGCTATGAATTTCAATTTCAAAATACCTAAAAAGAAACTCGGAACATAAATTTCCCACTTTGGTGAAAACCGTCACTAATATCACTTCCATTTGGAAACTACGTAGGTTAGAAAGCCTTTGAGTCCCATGCGATCTAAGAAGCGGAGAAATACCACTGCAGGCGTTCAAAGTCCTTGTGAAAAGGTCACCTGGCAAATAGTAATCTCAGGAAAGGATCTCAGAAATTGAATTCTCATGTTCAAGATGTATGCACATCAAATATGGATGAATTAAATATAATAATTATTCCTGTAGAGTTTTATAAACATATGTTTCAATACAACCTTAAGTGTTGAAAATTAAAAGGGAAATTAGTGTGTGTAAGAGAGATAGGGATAGATATAGATAGTGAGAGAGAATGAGTGAAAGTGAGCGTGAGAAAGAGAAAGTGAACTAATGAGAGAGATTGAAAGAGTGAGAGAGAGAAAGGGAGAGAGAGAGTGAAAGAGTGAGTGAGGGAGCAAGTGAGAGTGAGAGAGAATGAAAGCGTGAGAGAAAGTGAAAGAGTGAGAGATAGAAAGTGAGAGAGAGTCAACGATAGATAGAGTGAGAGAGAAAGTGATAGAGTGAAAGAGTGAGAGAGAGAGAGTCAATGATATAGAAAGTGAAAGACAGAGAAAGTGAGAGAGAGTGAAAGATAGAGAGAGAGTCAACGATAGAGAAAGTGAGAGAGAGAAAGTGAAAGACATAGAAAGTGAGAGAGAGTGAAAGATAGAGAGAGTGGGAGATATAATAATAGGGATAATAGATAAATTTTTATTTTTATGTAAGCGAAAGCACATATTACCATATATGTTCAACTCGACGAATTGAAATGATAATCCACAGACATTATAAACTATAAGGATGCGTGTCTCAAGCACAGAATAGGAAGACGATAAAATTTAAACATTGACACATGGCCGTGCTTTCTAATATATTTTAGTATTTTACATAAATATGTATGTAAATTATTACTCTTTACTCTCTATCTTCTTCACGGATTTATTTCATTGTTATTGAACATGATATTTTACATTTTGTGTCGCAGCTTCTCTCCGTCTTAGAAAAGTAGTTCATGTTTTACTAACCAGATGGAGCCATAAGTACCAGACAAAACGAGCCTCCATTTAAAGTATTTATTTCTGGTAAGTATTCCATTGAAACTGTTAGTTTCCGCTGATATTTTTGAATTTTGTAAAGTAGGATAGAAAACAATTGCATTGGAATAGCAGCATAAAGCAAAGCTTTGATTTGATTTGCGCGTTTGAAGAGTGAGCAAGGAGAGATTTAAAACTGAATATAACAAATAAATTTGAGAAATTAAAATTATAAAATACCTACTTTGAATTTGCGAATGAGAATAGAAGAGATATTGATGATAATTTTTTTAGTTAAATTAATTTTAACATTTCTCAATAATCAAATGAACATGGGATTTCTGAATTATTAAATAAATCATTTCCCTGGGCTGCAGTAGCCCTATGTGATGTCAAGGTCTATACGGACATATCGTTCAGTAATCGCCAAATGAGTGGTTTTTACAGATTAACTATACCACAGCGAGATTAACGCTTTACATTGAAACACTCACACGATATGCAGAAAAGCATAGGGTGGCTTCTATCAGTACCCCACCAGAGGTTTCTGCAGTCTGGTAACTTTGCTTCCTATTAATAGTTTTTCAATTTCGCTGTGACAATCACCCGTCACTAAATTAGTATCCAAAACATAAAACTTACCATACTTCAATATGCATCATAGTATATAACCGTAAATATATTATATGTTACGATGACCCCATATGGATGGTCAAATTTATCGCATCGGCTCAACTCAATGCCTTAAATTATCCAAATACAAGATTAGAAAGATTTGTATAAATAGGCATGGATACTGACAATCACTATTGCACACTGACATTAACACTAACTCATGTGCTCTGATAGTTATACAAACGCACTCTGACACTAATACACACAAACGCGCACTGAAACTAACTCGCACCGTCACTAACACTTACTGACCCAAACTGACACTCATACATACTCACGTTCATTGACATTCACACACTTATGCACACTGACACTAACACTCATTAATGTGCACTTAAACTCACACACCCTGACATTAACACTCTCAGCCATGTACATGAACACTAACACTCACTCCCACACGCCGACATTCACTGACGCGTATTGACATTCATGCACAATGACACTGATACTCATTCCCACACAGTGACACCAACACTCACTAATGCACATATAACTAACATTCACTCACGCACGCAGACATCAACACTCATTTTTGCACACTGACACTAACGCTCACACGTATTGATGCTCGCATACACTGGCACTAATACACTGACTCACACACATAGGCATTAACACTAACTCACACACACTGACACTCACTCACGTACACTGACACTAACATTCATCTACGCACACAGACACTTACACTCATCATGCCCATTAACTTTAACACTCATTTATGCCCACAGAACCAACATTCACTCATGTACGCAGACATCAACACTCATTCCTGCATATTGACCACTAAGACTTACTCAAGCACACAGATATTAGCACTCACGTATTCACATTAACACTAACACTCACTCTCGAGCATTGACATTAACACTCACTCCCACACTTTGACACTCACACTCACTCACGTACACTGACATTCACTCTCGGGCATTCACAACCACACGCAAACGTACACTAACATCGACACTCACTCCCGCACGCACTGACAATCATCCACTCACACAGAGACTAACACTCACCCACACACACAGACACTAACACTAATACTCACTCACATACTCTGAAACACACTCTGACATTTATGCCCACAGAACTGACATTCACTCATGTACGCAGACATCAACACTCATTCCTGCATATTGACCACTAAGACTTACTCAAGCACACAGATATTAGCACTCACGTATTCACATTAACACTAACACTCACTCTCGAGCATTGACATTAGCACTCAATCCCACACTTTGACACTCACACTATCTCACGCGCACTGTCACTTACTCACGTACACTGACACTCACTCTCGGGCATTGACACCCACAGACAAACGTACACTAACATCGACACTCACTCCCGCACGCTGACACTAATTATCACTTACACACGCAGGCACTGACAATCATCCACGCACACAGAGACTAACACTCACAAACGCACACAGAGACTAACACTCACCAACGCACACAGACACTAACACTAATACTCACTCACACACTCTGAAACACTCACACTGACTCTCACGCACAGTTCAATTTCTTCCTTTCTCTGACTTCACTACTGACAACTCCCAGTGAAGACACAAAAACTATTAGTGTCGGTGACTTCTCTCATCAGGGGAATAAGGGATATCCCTACGCAATGGAACAAGGCACCCCGAAAAGTTTTCCCAAACCTGAACACTTCGAAAGGGTGTTATTAAAAATCATTTTCCCATCTGAAACTACCATAGCAAATACGATTTATGGAACTACCACCCTCATCTGGAGGCGCTGACAAGACTTAACTCCCAAGACTTTAATATGCTGAGTCAAATGTATCGATTAATCCCTAGAAGGGGTTATCGAAATCGAACTTCCTCAGGCGTGCCCGTGTTAATAAATCCCAGTCGAGCCAGATCGATATAATTAATGAGTGGAGGCACATAACCAAGACGGTGTTTTACATTGAAATTTCGATATAATTAATGAGCCAGCTTACCCGTTATCTAAATGACATTTTTTACGAGCCCCTGGATTTGAATATTTGCCTTTGAAGTGAGACGGTGGATTTTTAATGGAAAAAGCAAACATCGATAAAAAATTAGCTTGATTTATCTCCTTCCGATATTCCATCAGGTGTCACATCGTTCATGGATTCGAGATATTTCGTTTTGATTGATTTGCAGTGTAACGAATATTTAATTAGAATGTTACCGAGTTTTTTAGGGTCTTCATAACTCTTCATTTTATTTATGGTTTGTCTTTGTGTAAGATGCTTAAAACTTAATTATGGTAATCTGTCGTTAAAAAATGCTTATGCAAACTGGGTTACTAAAAACATAAACAGATGCATATTTTTACGTCGAACTAATTTTGGATTGTGAGGGAAATGAAGCAAGGCTGGTGTACAATCATAATTGAGCGCAAAATCACAGCAATCTACAGCTTGAATGGCATCATACACGGCTAGCATAGGGTACTAAGTGCGAAGAAGTACTATGGGCTTCTTTATGCTCATATTGAACGTGTAATTATGATACAGCTGGCGATACAGCTGCCTCACAATGGTACCAACATCGACGGGCACGTTGATTACTTAAAAGATTATCTTACAAGTGCCGGTTTCTTGTCACACCAGCCGCTCGCTGATGGGATTGAGAGTTGAATATAGCAAAATTTGACGCCTGCGAGCTTATAGTAAGCATCGTAATCGGTGCACGATATACTCGGTCTACATATTTTGTTTGATGCGTTGTTCTTTTCTCATTCCAAAGGTATATGCACTATCTCTATGTTTGTTCATTTGAGTACGTATATCCCTAAGAGGATGAATATGTGAGTTGTGTATGCGGAGCAGGTTCGATTCTGCCATGGGTGTATTTCTCCATTCTTTTTGACTACACGCTTTCCTTGTGTGTATTTACTTGACGCTGTTTGATGATGCTTGGCCAAATCTGGCCCTTGCGTCATAAAACCCTACCGAACCAATCGACTCTAAGCAGATGTGTGGGATCAAAAATGTTGGGACAAACAAGCACAGCATGTTTCTTCAGTCTGATCACACAAGGACCATAGAATAGTCACAAAGTAAAACTAAGCAAGCGTCAACACTTGCACTGCATGAAAAACGACCGAACCTACTGGACCAAGCCATTGCATAAAAAGTACAAAAAAGACAAGAATCTTTATATGTGGTCCCTTTCTATACTTCTCGCACCATTGCCATCCGCCGATAAAACGTGAATTCCCAAGCAGATGTCTCACAGAAGAGGCCATTTTTACGCATTCTCCTTGATCCCACAAAATGAATCGAGTCTCTCTCGATAGCTCCAAAAGAAAGAGAGCAGAGAACAACAGTTCAAGGCTAGAAAACCTCAACGAATAATATTTCTCTCGCACCGAAAGTTGAATGGTAGCATTTCCCAAGGGTGGACTCCTGATAAAAAAGCGGCAAATAAAAAGCAGATACCTTTCCTTGGTGCGGGAAATATCGGATCTTTCTTTGAGGAGGGTTGTTTGGGCAGAGGAGGGTGGACCCACACAAAAAGGAAAACCGGGATTATCGAAATTCAGTGGCTGGTTGGGTTTATGACGAAATAGATCCAAAAGGCGGGATATACTTTTGAGATTTAGAGACTCGGTGTGTGTGTGTGAGAGGTTTCGATTTAGATTAACTGCCGCGGTATGGTTGAAGGGAGATTATATTTTCCCGGTTTCAGTCATCCTGTTACTCAACTCGATGTTTATTCGTTGCTCTGGGGAATTGAAAAGGCAGTTTGTAATGTTTCTTTAGGTAAATACTTAAGATGCTGTCCATGGAGGTTATAAAGGGGATGAATTTATCATGAGCGTAATATGGATGATGCTGTATTACAATAGGTTTGTTTAATCCATAAGTACGGAGGTGGATTTACTACAATCATTTACAGACATGGCATCGAATGGACTCCATTGATTTTCTATTTCGTTTGTTGGATTTGAAGTTTGTCTGGAACTTGTGATCAAATTATTTAATTTGGAAAAGCAAGAAATATTTGTTTACGTATTTATTCATTCTGTGACATAGAAAAAAATCATTTACTGGATAGTAGGTAGGTATTTTAATTAACGTCACATTGGAGCAACATAACGGGCTAATGGTGACGATCCGGGATCAATCCCAAATTGTCCCACTATCCGGCTGGATAGTAGGAAAAATGTTCAATAAGTAATTGAAAAAAAGCAAGTTACAAAAATAACAGGGAGAAAAGCTCAATGAAAATATAACACATGACTAAGCACAACGCAAACGTAACAGGTGACTGAGCACCAGAATAAAAATAACAGAGGACAAAGCACAATGCAAAAAATAGTAGAATAAAAGTAAGCACAATGCTAAAATAACATGACTAAACACATTACAAAGAATAACAGAAGACAAAGTCAATACAAAAAATTTCAAAACGCAAAGCTCAATACAGAATTCATCAGAAGACTTATCACAATATAAAAAGTAACATAAAGCTTCGTACAGAAAAATATAGCAGAAGACACAGCATAACAAGCGTAAAAGAATACTAAGAACAATACAAAAATAATAGAGGACAAAGCAAAATACAAAAATAACAGAAGAAAAAACACAATAAAAAATATGAGAAATACAAATCACTAACAACTTTAAAAGGTACAAGGAATAAAACATAATTATCAAATTAAAGGACAAAGTTAATTGGGGATAGAACTTTTAAAAGCTTCGTAACGTCTTAGAAGCCTTACTATACATATTAGAAAATATTTTAACCACATGTTGAGAGTATTCATACTTTTAAATGTAAATGAATGAAAAGAAAAATCTTGTAAATATGCTTTATTTGAGCTCTATTGAGCTATAAATTGAAGCCAACATAAAAGAGTTCACCAATTTGGAATTCATTAGCGGTGAAAAATCTGGAAGGTAAAGAGCAGCATTGAAAAGAAAATGGAAGTGAAAGACTTCAACTTCCAAAAATACCGAACCGCTTTTGAAGTAGGAATTGATATACTTGAATTTGTAGTACAAAAGCTCATTGTCGTGACATGACTGATGTGTGTATTCCTTTCCATGCTCTTTATTAAAGAGAATAATTTACACAGGTTAAAAATACACGAAATGATGTTTTCAACCATTTTGACCAAATTTATTTCATTGGGTAAGTATTTTAATTAACGTCGCAATTGGACCAACACAACGGGCTATTGGCGACGGTCCGGTATCAAACCCGAAGGGAAAGATCCGAGGTAGGTATCTTAATTAACGTCACACTGGAGCAACACAACGGGCTATTGGTGACGGTCCGGAATCAATTCCAAAGGGAAAGATCGAGGACAACACCACGGTCAGATGACGAGGCAACACCTGAGTTACCATCCCATACTCCAAACTTCCACACCACGCCAACGTGAGGATATTTGAGGCCACGGCGGATTTAACGTGCACCAGCCCCATTTGTACATGACGGTCTTTGGTTGGATTCGAACTCGCAACTCTCCGGTTGCTAATCCGTTACTCTTCCAACGTTGCTACTGCGGCCCGCTTTATTCCATTAGGAGGAATGCATATCGATGCTCATATACATTATAAACGGAATTAGCCCTACAAGTGGTTTCGACGAGATATCTCGTCATCAAGATATTGCTAATTTTTTATGATGTCGTGACAACCAGGAAGGTTAAATAAGTGTGATTTTCAACTGATATGCAGTGGAACACTGGATTGCGGCAATAATAGTACTTGTATGCCTTACTGATTATGAAACGGCTTAAATTTGAATAAGATTTATTTCCTTTCAAAGATTTAGTTTTGAGCTTTAGAAAAGTTTTTGCAGTTTACTAATTTTGATAAGGGTGTCTTCACAAATAATTTGAAGTAATACCTGAATGAATAATTTCGAGTGTCATTACACACATTAAGTAACATAAATAAATTGTTCCAAAAATTTATAAAGCCATTAATGGAGCCCTAAAAAGAGTAATTAATTATTATTTTTTAAATCAATCAAAGTTTTACCTATTTTTTGTCAGATCGGCAAATTTAATTCATCATTTTGTTGTTCCATTTTGTGTATTTGTAGTTTAAGTATTACTATTTTAATTACACAATATCATTAAACCTCCAAGTAGTTTAAACGAGGTATCCCGTTCATCAATATTAAAATAATTTGGCTGATGGCGGGATATCTCGACATCAAGATACTGCAGATATTTTTATAATGACGAGATCAAAATCAGGTAAGTTTTCTTCGAATGACGAGATATTTCGTCCATTAAGATCTAGTCAGTTTTGCTAATAATAATAATACCTCTTCGAGACAACCACCAGGAGGGTTAAAAATGTTTATATTATAAATTCTTTAAACAATTTAATCTCAATCTCAAAGGGCCGCGGTAGACCAGTTCCAAGAGTAACGGATTTGAAACAGGAGGGTTGAGAGTTCAAAACTCGACCCAACCAAAGACCGTCGTGTACGCGGAGACTGGTGCAAATTCAATTAGTAGTAGCCTTAAATTTCCTCACGTGTGGTGAGGAAGTTTGGAGAGTGTGATGCAAGCTAAGGTGTTGACCTCGTCAGCTGATCATCGCACAGTCTGTTATTTTGCAATCTAGGTGGACAAAATTATTGCATGAAAAATACACTGTTTTTGGGTGGTTATAAGAGACCGTGAGTGATAAAGTACTAGTTTGGTACATATTTAACTATTTTTAATTTACTATTTGAATATAGAAATATGCTAAATTAAAAAAAAATTGTCAACTTTTGCTCTATATAAAGATATACTTCGATACATTATTGACCAAAGAACCGATTTATTAACCAAGAACTTTGGTCAATTATTAATTATTACTTGGCGAAAAGAAATTTGATGGAACGATGATGGAGCAGGATTTTGCCGAATACACTTTTACCCTCATTAGTACAAGCATAGATTTTCAAAGGTACTGTTGCGCCGGTAGCTCTGGTAGTGGACTGTATTCTAATTGACACAATTCATCGTAATAAAAACAAGTTTATTAACAACAAATATAACATCGTTGTGGAAGGACCACTTTCTCGTTAGGCTAAGGAAACCTTGTAGTTCATTTGAAAAATATCTCGTTCCGATTCCGCTCAGCTCGTAGCCTCGTTCCCATTCGGCTCAGGTCGCCTCGTTTCCGTAGTCTCGTGGAGACTTAACACTCCCCGCGATTGAAATTTCAATTTCAATATAAACATATTATACACAAATGATAATTATACAACTCTACAAATTAATACACAATAAAGTACTTTCAAATACTAAATGAACTTAACACTTGAAACTCAATAACAATCAATTATTCAATTGGAAGAATAGCAATATTCCTAACACTTCTTTTCAATGTCTTACCATTAGGTAGACACAAATTTACAACTCGAACTTTTTTATCTGCACCATAAAACACTTCAGTAATCCTACCAGTCATCCACTGTGTGCCTGTAAGATTCTCATCCTTTATTAGTACTAGGGAACCAACTTTTACATTATCTTTACAAAAACGCCATTTGCTACGTTCCTGCAAACTATTTAAATAGTTCCGCTTCCATAATTTCCAAATGCGTTGAGTAATTTTCGTAACTCTTTGCCATTTCGAAAGTCTATTCTCATTTATTTCATTAAGTTGAGGCTCTACAATGGATGCTATAGGTCTGCCTATTAAAAAATGACCTGGTGTTAAGGTCTCAAAATTGTCGATATCTGATGATAAAGGAGTTAGGGGTCTGGAATTTAACACTCCTTCAATTTCTGAAATTATGGTCAGAAATTCCTCAAGAGTTAGGCTTGAGTTTCCAATGACCCTCCTCAAATGAAATTTAAATGACTTGACCCCGGCTTCCCAAAGACCACCGAAGTTCGGCGATTTTGGAGGGATAAATTTCCATTCTATGCATTCATCAGTAAAGTAATTTGCTAAGGTTTCATCTGGACAATGCGCAATTTTGTGTAATTTTTTAATCTCTTCACTAGCTCCAACAAAATTTTTGGCATTATCGCTAAATATTTTAGAGCATTTGCCTCTTCGGCCAAAGAATCTTTTTAAGCTGGCAATGAAAGCTGTTGAAGTTAAATCAGTTACAAAATCTAAATGTATAGCTTTAGTACACAAACAAACATATATTGCAACATATACTTTGTTAAATATATCCTTTCTTTGATTTTTGAATTTTATACAGAAGGGTCCACAAAAATCTATTCCGACAATATTGAACGGATAATTGGTTGTTACCCTTTCTTTGGGAAGATCTCCCATTATTTGGCTTCCCATAACAGGTTTATTTTTGAAGCACGTTACACAATTATATACGATTTTTCTACAAATATTTCTGCCATTTAATGGCCAGAACCTTTGACGAACATTATACAGTAGTGTTTGCGGCCCAGCATGTAAAAACTTTAAATGCATATGCTTCACTATAATGGATGTAAGTTGATGATTTGTAGGCAATATGGCAGGATGTTTTTGATTGAAATTTAGGTCTGAATTGTTCAACCAACCTCCTACTCTTATTATACCTTTATCATCTAAAATGGGGGAAAGATTTTTTAGTTTACTACTGGGTGGTATTGGCAGCTCTTTCCTTAGATTTCTCATCTCGGTGGAGAACTCCGCTTCTTGAACACCTCGTATGAGGAAGTCCTCAGAATCCCTCATCTCCGAGTCGGTTATTGGGCCAACTCGTCTATTTGTTCTTACGTTGTTGCTAAACCTAAAAATAAAACTAACAACACGAACGATAGTACTGAAATTGTTACTGACATTCAAAATACTCTCTAAAAAGGTATGGGATTCAGTCAAAGTAAAGTTCTGTGATGTTTCTCTAAGATCACTCACTGACTGTCTTTTAAGTTCATGCGAACAGTCCTCTGAGTCCAAAGTGGCAACATCAAGGAGAATGTCTTCTCGGACAAAGTCTTTTTCCTCCAAAAAGGCAGGACCATTCCACCACTTCTCGCTGTTCAGCATAATCTCGATGCTAACTCCGCGGGTCACAAGATCGGCAGGATTGTCTTTGCCGGCGCAATGGATCCAAAAATTTTGATCAGTCAAGCACTGTATTTCTTTCACTCGGTTGGCGACGAAGGGTTTCCACTTGGTGACTGAACCCTTTATCCAAAATAAAGCTATTTTGGAATCAGTCCAAAAGTAGGCAGTGGAAGGCTTTTTCCGGTCTACAACTTTCTGAACTTCTACTCCTAAACGAGCAGCAAGCAATGCACCGAGTAACTCCATCCTTGGCAGGGTTATCTTCTTCAGAGGAGCAACACGACTCTTTGAAGCAACGAGATTCACCAACACCTGATTTTCGGATTTTACTCTCAAGTAAACTGCCGCACCATATGCCTTTTTACTGGCATCTGAAAATGTGTGTATTTCAATTTCACTGGGATTGTCTACCGAGAGCTCTAGTATATTCCTTGGCACATTCACCTCAGAAAGTCTTTGAAGTTCCGAACACCACTTTTGGAACGTCTCAGTAATATCTGCTGGAAGTTCAGAGTCCCATGGTACCTTTCTAAGCCACAGTTCTTGAAAAAGGCACTTGATTCTGATGGTGAATGGAGATAGCAATCCGAGGGGATCAAAGATTTTCCCTGCCGTTTGTAACAGGAAGCGTTTAGTTTTCTTATTCTGACTCAAGAAATTCAGCAAACTTTCGATTTCCATTGTGAGAATGTCTCTATTAGGATCCCAAGACATCCCTAAAACCTTGAGCAGGTTTACTTCTGAAGTAGTTGAATGATGAGGATGAGTAAGGAACTCCTCATTTTCCCATTCGCGCATGAGAAGAGCATCATTCGAAACCCACTTCCTCAAGTTCATACTGGCGGACTTCATTATGTTTTGTGCCTCACGTGATAATTCCAAGGCGGAAGTCACATTGTTTGCACCTGATACTAGATCGTCTACATAAACACATGTATCGAGCATTTGTGAAGCAGCAGGATGTAGCTCTCGAAAATTTTGGATGTGCTTTTTTATTGTAGCCGACAGCAAGAATGGGCTTGCGTTAACCCCAAAAAGAACACGCTTAAATCTGTATACTTGTGGGTTGACGCCAGTTATGTTATCTACTGATTTATCACAAGTGAACAGAAATCTGACAGCGTCTCTGTCGTTTTCTGCCAACGAAATTTGCAGAAAGGCCTTCTCAACATCTGCTAAGATTGCTATTCTATTTAGACGGAAATATAGTAATAGCTGGAAAATGTTAGGATTCAGATTTTCACCTGTCCAGAGACAGTCATTCAGTGATAATTCTCCAGATTCATGGGAACTGGCATCAAATACTAATCTCATTTTTGTGGTTACGCTTTCCTTTCTGAATACTGCCTGGTGTGGCAAATAATACACAGGTCTGTCTACCGGTTGGGTCTTTACAAGCACCTTCTCTATAATGCCCTGCTTTAAGTAATCTTCAATGACCTCGTGATACTGTGTAAAGAGAGTTTTGTTTTGGTTCAACCTCTTGGTGAGGGACTTAAACCGCGTTTCCGCAACACACAAGTTATCTTTTAATTCTCTCCAATCCCTTTTCCAAGGTAAACTGACCTCATAACGTCCCTCTTTGAAACGGACTGTTTTATTGAAGATGCTCAGTGCTTCATCTTTCTCGTGACGATTAGGATCGTCTTTAATACCCAAAGATTCAAGTTCCCAAAAGTTTCTTAGGTCCATTTCCACTTGATTTTTAGTGAAATGACAGTGTAAATTGTTTGAAATCCCTACATCTTTGAGTGTTCCCGTTACGATCCACCCAAATACCGATTCTTGTAGGATTATTGATTCATCTTTTAATTTAATTTGATTACCTTGTAATAATTGATAGAAAAGTTCTGCTCCTAACAATGCGTCAATTCTCCCCGGTTTATTGAATTGGGGATCCGCATACGTTATATTACTTGGAAATTTAATCTTAGACACATCAAGAGGTTTTGAAGGAGTAAGATCTGTAACCTTTGGAACGATTAGTAGTTCAATTTCTTCATAAAAGTCTTCATTTATGTTAGATATTAACGCTGAGGTTTTTCTTTTTACCGTTGAAAAGGAACCGTTCAAACCCGTGATAGGAGCATTTACTGTTCGTTTCGTTAAGCCCAAGGAATCAACTAGGTCATTACGAATGAAGTTAGTCTGTGATCCAGCGTCAAGCAAAGTTCGGATGGGAAAGGAATTACCATCAACACCCTTAACGTAAACTATCGCAGTAGACAGGAATACGTATCTTTTTTCATCCCCCGTATAGAAACACCCAGTATTGGTATTCTCTTCCGACCCTCTTGGCCTTGAAAAGGTTCCTGATGGTGACTCATAACTTCCTTCTCTCGTGGCGTCAGAGTTCTGTTCCCTCATGTTATAAACACTTTGCTTGGGAACATTGATTTGGACTTTTCGATTCTCGCTGTTTTCGAAATCCGTTCTATGGATCAGAGAATGATGACCTCTTCCACAGAACTTACATTTTTTAGAATTAGTACATTGAGATACTCGATGAGGTTCTAGGCAATTAAAACAAAGTTGTTTCTTTTTTATTTCACTAATTCTTTCTTGTACGGATAAATCGTGAAACATTTTACATTTATATATCGGGTGATTATCTTTACAGATTGGGCAGGCACTTTTAGAGTTAGATTTTATCATAAGCCCTTTAAGCTTGGGTTTGAAAGCTATATCTATTTTAGGCTTAGCGAAAGGAATGCGTTGGATATTTTCTAACACTTGACTTCTTTTTTGCAGGAAGTTGACGAATTCTTCCCAGTCGGGAAACTCGGTTGTTTTTAATGACATCTCGTACTGTTTACGTGATTCACGATCTAATTTCGAAGAAATTATATTAATCAACATTAACTCGGTCAATTTATTAGTCTCAAGATTTAGAAGTTTTAATCCTCGCAAATGTTTTAACATGGTATTGAGAAATGTATGAAGTTCCGTTCCTGACTCATGAGTTATTTTTTCCAGATTCATTATGGCATTTATATGGACATCCGCGATGAATCGCTTATTTTCGTACCTTTTCTCGAGTTCAGTAAACAAGGACTGAAAAGTATCATCTGCAGTTTGAATTAGTTTACTTTCTCCTTTCAGAGAAGCTTGTAGATAATGAAGTTTTTGGGAATCACTTAAGCCATCATTTAAAGTAATTAGAGTATTAAATTGAGCTTTAAATGTACTCCAGTCTTCATAAGTGCCCGAGAACTGAGGAAGTGGAATCTCGGGTATCTTAAAAGAAGTTCGGTTCATTTTAGAGTTTTTCTGAGCATCATTAGCAGGTAACGTCAATTTCGAAAGAAGGTATTTCAGACGTACCTCTATATCTTCAGCTGTTGCCTCCAAATCCTGAAGCTGGTCAAGATTGTCTTCTAGATTAACTTCTTCAGGTAGCTCACAATATCCAGTGGAAAGTTCTGTAATTGCAGATTTGATTTCTACAATTTTGCTCGCCTGTTGCTGAAGTGCAATCTTCGTTCTGCATTGATCTCCGCTACCATCCTCTTTACTTTCAAGTTCGAGGAAGTCCTCCATACGTTGCACTTTGGCTTTAATGGTTCCGCGCTTTCGATTCAGTTTCGTAAGCTGGCTCATTTTGCGTTATTTTATTTTTACTCCGGCTCGACGGACCACAATGTTGCGCCGGTAGCTCTGGTAGTGGACTGTATTCTAATTGACACAATTCATCGTAATAAAAACAAGTTTATTAACAACAAATATAACATCGTTGTGGAAGGACCACTTTCTCGTTAGGCTAAGGAAACCTTGTAGTTCATTTGAAAAATATCTCGTTCCGATTCCGCTCAGCTCGTAGCCTCGTTCCCATTCGGCTCAGGTCGCCTCGTTTCCGTAGTCTCGTGGAGACTTAACAGGTACCATAGAAATACTAAACAACTTTGCTCAGATTGACATTTTTCAGAAAAATTGCCAGTATCTTTTCTAGTTGCCAGTATTATAATTGAATTTATAATATTATTGGTTGGTTTGGGTTTTATGGCGAAAGGTCCATTTTTGGCCATACTGCGCCAGACACAAGACATATAATATCAAGTAATAGACAGATACACAATCAAAGTTTTACTGACACAGAAGAGAGAAATACTCCCAGGGAGGAATTCACCTGAGAGGAATCGAACCTGCGCCGCCTACAACTCGAAGGTTGCTAACTCAGTGGGCATACCCACTGAGCTACGACGGCCCCTATGATACTATCTTTTGACAAAATTAGTCACAAGGATTGTTCATGAATTAATTGTACGTAACCCGTATAACAGAGCAGCTGAAAAGTGACTAATTGTGATACAGCTGAAGTTTCCGTGATGATGATGATCCCAGAAGAGTAACAACCGTTTAGCTTATTTAATTTTGTTATGAGAAGTATACATATTAGAGTCAATGTCCTTTACGTTGTTGAGATAATTTTATATTGGTATATAGAGATTTTAGTGTCATGTATTTGAGCAAGCACATGATTTACAGATAATTTTACTGGCTCTTATTTACGAGTCATTTTCATAAATGTACCTCTTCTAGGAAAGCAACAGAGAGCTCTTTGAAGATTTGAAGTAGAATATACCAGATTTTCGTAATTTACTTCAGAAGCCATTGACAATTATTTTTGACTATTTGTCTCTACGAGGTTACAGTTTCGTTTTTATACTTGGAACTACAGTCTCAAAAATCTTTTTGAGGGATTCTAGGCCTATTTTTCAAACTACTCTGAATAACTCGGTAGATCTTGAATTATAGAATGAGAAAAGTTAAGACTTCCTTGAAGCCAAGAAAAATTATTTTTCAGGAATAGTTCTCAGTGCCTGTGCACTTAACTCCTCTTTTGGTCAATTCTTTGGCAGGTAATTCGAGAATTTTCACTTTAATGCTATTTGAAACTTTGTCTCTCCCAAACCAAAACACTAAACAAAACAATGTCTGGTAAAAAATGTTCATCCATTTCTTGAGAAATATGCTACAATGGCATCGAATTTCGTTTGCTCTAATTTATAACCGAAATTTCAATAATGGATGGACAAAAAATTTCGTCATTCTGAAATTTAAAGAATTTTTATTAGTTTCGAAAATTTGCGCAAGAATTTTTTCTTCTATGCACGTCAAATAAGTCATGCTATAATATATATATATATATATATATATATATATATATATATATAAATTTGAAATCAACTTTTGCGTTAGACGCTAATCAGCTACAAATTCAAAAGGATCTTGCAAATTAATGAAATAGTATTCAAGAAAATAAAAGCACGTAAACATACCTCGATGAATAGAAAATAATGTTAGTATTCACCAAATATCGCTAAAGAAAATATAGGACCTATAACTTTTCAGTTTTCCTCGAAGTACTAATAAGCATCCGCCAGAATGGCTTACAGTCAACGCAGAAAGACTTTGAACTCCTGTACATCCTGTTATGAGAAATTGTTTAGAAAAATACCCTACTATTATTGCTAAAGGGACATACTGCTTTTAAGATATGATGTATTTTTGATAATCTGCGACACTAAGAAAAATGAATTTTGTCCACCTAGATTGCGAAAAGGACACTGCGTCGTTCAAATTTACGAGGTGTTGTCCTCGGATTTCCCTTGAGGACTGATCCCGGATTGTGACCGGATTAGCAACCGGAGGGTCGCGAATTCGAAACTCATTCCCACAGAAGACCTTCGTGTACGCTGGTGCTGGTGCACTTTAAATCTATGGTAAAATCTATGGTAGCCTCAAATGTCCTCACATAGGCGTGTTTGATGATGCTTAGATAAAAATCTGGTTAGTTTTCTTCTAATGACAGAAATCTCTTCCATCAAGATCTGATCAGTTTTACTAATGACGAGACACTTCTGAGAGACAACCAAGGTTAACAAATTTAGGGGTTCAAATTTTTAACAAATTAGGGGTTAACAAATTTAGCCAATCACCTGCTACTCGAAAACTTCCCCAACGTGCTTTAATTGGAAAATTTTCACTCATATCAAAGAAATTCCCGCGTATTTATTCACCCAAAATACCACTTGGGAGATAATTAAGGAAATAAAACTACACAAATTAGAAATATAATTTTAAAAAAAGTCCTGTACTCTCCTAGATTTGAAACTTCGCAGTGATAATGAAATAAAACAAACACACAATTCAATCTGGGAAAAAACAATTACTCGCTTGGTTGCAGTTTTCTACCACCCAATTGTATTGTTCTAATTTCACTGGAAGAAATGAGGTAAATTTATTTCAGTTAATGACGATAAACGGTTTCGCGTTATTGTGTTGTGAGTTATTTATTGCGAATAAAAGTTTAATAACTGCATTCGGGTGGAAAAAATTAATAATCATGCTTGTTTTGTTTCGTAAACATCCTACGCGATTCGAGAAGAGGTTTTTATTTTTTGAATGAATTGAAGAATTCGATAATTGCTTATTATTGTAAATCAAATGATGTTTTTCGGTAATTAGGGGGAGTTGTAAACTGCAGGAATGTTTTCTTCTCCGAATGATCGTGGGTTGTTGCAGAATTCAACCAGTTGATGTTTAAAGAAACAGAAGTGGATACATTCTGTGCGTTTTGCATTTTATGTGGGGTGACTAATATTTTATTACATGAAATAAATATCAACGTACTTATAGAGCATCAATTTTCATCTTGTGTGAATCAAGAATGGACCTAGTGTGTTCTCTCAAGTATGTTCACAAATAATTTCAAGTAACTGCATTTTTAATTAACCGTATAGTTGTAATAGTAATAACCGTAATAGTTGTGAGTAGTATTTTGTTTTATTAAAATATCAAAAAGAAATTGTTTCAAAAAGAAATTTTTAATTTCTTTGAAAAAAAGGGTAGGCAATTACTATTATCTTTTTATAAATTAATCAAAATTATTCCTATTCTTTTTGTCTTATCGACAAAAAATATATTTCTTGGTGTGCCGATAAATCTTAGTAATTAGTTTATATGTGCCTTGAGATGAGAAATGGTTGAAGACCATTATTATATAGTAAAGGACATCTGAGTTTGGATACTTATTTGAATGATTTATGCGTTTCATTAATGCATTTAGTTTTGTATCGTTTCGATGTTTAACGAAATTCCGAAACAATCTCCTTCCATACAGAATTTATATTTGTCATTCATTTTTAGATCGAGTTCCATCAGACACTTATTATTTCAATGCCATTGCATTCCGCTCTCCGAAAATGTGGCTTACCTCTAAATTTACTGATTGCGCACCACCTTTCACACGTTCTACTAACCCTTTCTCGAACATGCTGTTCTCGCTTTTTTGCCATTAACCTTCACGCAGCACGGACGTTTTATCCAGAATTCTTTTATAAATAATATAAAAAGGCAAGCTTAAAATGAATTGGAAGGCAGATCACTAGGGTACCTCGAGGTTATGAACCCCGCGTTTACTTGAAGAAAGTAAAACCCCTGACGGTAGGTAGGTATTTTAATTAACGTCGCACTGGAGCAACACAACGGGCTACTGGAGACGGTCAGGGATCAAACCCCAAGGAAAAGATTCGAGGACAACCCCACCCAATTTTGAACCACGGTCAAATGAAGGCAATACATGATCTGGTACCTCATTCTCCAAATTTCCACACCACGCCAAAGTGAAGACATTTGATGCCACAAATGTAACGTGCACCAGCCCACTTTGAACACGACGGTCTTTGGTTGGATTCAAACTCGCAACCCTCCGGTTGATAATCCGTTACTCTTCCAACGGGGCTCAAAACCCTTCAAGGGACCTTCATGTTAGTGATGAAACCTTAATGAAACAATTTTAGAGTCTGGTTCTCAGGAGTTGAAAGTCGGGTCACAATGGTATTTGAGCTGAGTCCATTTTGTAAGTTAGCTTGATTTGTGGGTTTTGAGGGGCAAGGGCCATGTTTGGCAAAACTGCGCCAAGATAGAGAGCATCAAGTAATGGACATACTCACAATGAAAGTTTTACTGATGCAGAAGAGAGAAGTACACACAAAGAAGAATCGAAGTTGTGCATCCTACAATTCACAGGTTGTTAGGGCAGAGGGCTAACCCACTGATCCACGGTGACCCCTCTTTAAATTAGGTTGGTTGGTTTTAGGTTTTATATGTGCTTTATCAAGCTCGTGTGAAACAGTGAAACTTTCGTCTACTAAAACGTACTCCATGGTAGAGTCGGGTTACACTGCTATATATATATACTATTGTATCGTAAGTTAATTTTTGAAGTGGTAGCTAAGTTCGCCACAATACTCCCCTCCAGAATTTAGCGATAGCTGAATTCGATAGATGTCACGACCAGTTGAGTGATTGCCATTTTCGTGGGACTGTGAGGTGTATTAAGATCAGGGGTGTACTTTCGCATGAATGGTCAAGCTCCTGTGTTGCCTTTAGCAGCCGAGTGCGAGTCTCCTTGTGAAGAGAAGGCTGAGCAGCAACGAAAGGAGTGAAGCCGTGATAGGAAAAGGAGCTGGCCTGCTATCACAAAGCCTCAGACGGTTGTTGAAAGTGATTAGCATCACATTGGCAATTTCAACTGCTCATCATGGACTATCCATCGAAGCTTATAAAGTTTGCGTGTTCAGAAATCACGTCCGGTCATCATTTTAGCAAACTCGTGTGAAACAGTGCAACTTTTGTCTACCAAAGTGTACTTCATGGTAGAGTTGGGTTACACTGCAATATATACTATTGTATCGTAAGTTACTTTTTGCAATGATAGCTAAGTTCGCCACAGTGCAAGCTCCATATCTGGACAAGCTGCACCAAACAAAATACAGTCAATGTCAAGTGATTGTGAAAAGAAAGGACGTAGAGAAATATTGCTTGGGCATCCTGGGGTCGCAATCCCCATGTTTACCAGAGGCAGTAAATTCCATGGGAAAAATAGATCACTGGGGTACTCTGGTTCCTGAAGCCTGTACACACCTAAAGAAGATGTGCCCCCGAGGGTTTGCAAATTAGGTGATAAGATGAAACCTAAACACCTACGACCTGCATCTTCACGAATTCTTGTTCTAAGTTTCTCATTCGGTATCGAAAGCAGTAATCGAGTTGACCCCCATTCCTGGTTTTGTGCATAGTGGCCTTCTAACGATCATTCACACCTTTTAAAAGATCGACTGACTCAAAATTGTCTCTTTTATCATTGTAGCCTCACTATAACCTCTTTCCATCCAAAACAACCCCTCGGGGCTTATCTTCTTTAGGTGTATACGGGCTTCACGAACCCGAGGTATCCTAGTGATCTAATATTTCCCATGGTGTTTACTGTCTCTGGCAAACACGGAGGTCGCAACCCCAGGATGCCCAAGCGATCTCTCTCTACTTCTCTTCATCCTTTCATTTCACAATTACTCGACATTGTCTGTATTGCGTTTGGTACAGATTAGCCAAACAAGGCCCTTGCGCCATAAGATACCCTAGTGATCTACTATTTTCCCTCGGGGTCTACTGTCTTTGGTTAAAATGGGGTTGCGACTCCAGAATGCCCAAGTCATCTTTCCCCACTATCACTTCCATCCTTTCTTTTCACAATTACTTCACATTCTCTGTCTTGCTTATGGCACAGCTTGGCCAAATAAGCCCCACTCACCATAAAACCAACCAACTAATCAAAACAAACAATTCGGCATTTTTGGGTTTCCCATCTCCCCATAACCTCCCCAACTCCAATCACTTGGCAACAAGCCGGATTTCAACAGCGATCGCCGTGTTTAGTAAATGAATCCGGACTCGACCGGCAGACCATTTGTATCCCCAGCCGTCCAAGATATACCATTTGTAGATTCCATCGGCACCGAGACGCGTGTTTCGAAACATTTAATTAGGGCAGACCGGGGCCCCGAATAAAAGAGGCGTCGGAGGGGAGATCCGGCCGTCGAATATCCGGCACCCCCAGTCATCAAACATCGCCCGGATAATGGAGCCTCCCTATTTTAATTCTCGTCGCTCCCGGACAGATGGGTTGTCTGGTATGGGAGATTAATAGGATTAAACTCAAACGGTTTCTGATGCGAGGGCTAATAACGGGGATCGGACAAACATGCCTTGGCGTTCGACTTTTCGTCGGGGGTTCTGGTCGTGACTGACTGCACTGGGGGGCCATTTTGAGCCACGTGCAGAGCCTTTCCTTAAGTGTGAGCAGAAATGTGAATTAATACCAATAGTTTTTCTTAAATTTCGAATGCCCGGATATCAGATTTATCTTTCTGGACAGATGACTACTCCGCATCTGTCCAGAAAGTCCATTCTGAAGACATTGCAATCGGCGAGTTGCAATGTCTGCAGAATCGCTGTAAAAAATCTTTCGCTGTGAATTGCTTTACAGCGAAGCAGTTGAGATGGGTCCATAGCGGCAGACTGATTACAAAGTGGCAGGGTTTGATGATTTAAATCAAGTGATTTTTATTAAAAAAAACCCAAAAAAACATTGTTTAAATCAAAATTTTAAATTTCCATTTCCTTTGCTATGTTTAATAATATCAAAAATGAAATAACTGAACAAGATGCATGCTATTTTATTCAAATAAGTTAAGAACTTCGCTCATATTGAGTTCACCCCAAAATTATATCGAAAATCATCCTCCCTTTGAAGACATTAAATAACTATTTGTTGATTGGGATCACAATTACCAGTGCAAGTATGTGTTTCCATTTTGAGCTATTGACCAATTGGTAACACTCACAAACCTGTTCATCTGCGTGGAGTTTGTTTTAAACATTCCATGTGACTAAATCGCACCTTGGACAATTTTAAACCTTTCACGATATGAGTAAAGATGCTCGAAATATATCACTCAAATTATTAAAATTGTGGCAATTTGCTCTCTTTTCTAAGATGTTCTAGTTATGTATTTAGTATTGTAGTCTGTTCTTAAAAACTATAGACAACGAAAAGATTTTCTTCAGTATCAAAAAAGCATTCCAATTTTGCACATCAATCTTTTTAATCGGCAATTTTAATAGTTTCATTTTGTTTTGTGTAATATGTTGATTAATTTTTATTAAAATTTTTTGGGAAATTTTATGTATTGGTCCCTTAGAATTATTTACACTGCTAGAATAACTATTCAATATTTATGGAATTGAAATTTGGAATGTAAAAGTTAATTCACTCATCAGATAATTCAGTATGTTGCGAAAATATTATGGATTGAAACGGAAAGCTATTGGAATTGATAAAATCTTTATTGCAAGCTCAAAATTCCACTGAATTGGCATGTTCTGGGGATGCTATTACACTTGTTCTATGCTGTTCATAGAGAAAAGTTTCATTTTTTGTTTTATATATAAACCCTTTTTGTGTACTTTGAATATAGCTATGAAATACTTGTCAATGCTCAAAGAATTTGAAAAACAGACATATTTGATTTCAAAATGATGCATTTTCATATCACCTCATTTTTTACTGCTAACTTACATAATAATCTTGATGGACGTTCATTTTTTACTGCTAACTTACATAAAAATACAATTTTTTCACCAATAAGTAATTTTTGCAAGCTAAATATTAATGAGAGGTGGGAATTTTTCACGATGCAAGTTCCTTTTATTTTAATTGATGACACAATTTTTTTCTCAAAAGCAAGTCATGAGCCAATTATTTTATATTAAAATAATTAAAGTTAAAATAATTATTGCTTTGTGATACTCTACCTTACTGGGTTCTCGCTGGTAGTTGGAATAGACTAGCTGTTTCAAGGAGAGTTTTGCCAAATGGAAGAAAATCCTAGAACTTGAGTGTTTCAGTAAGGTGGTCCCTTTTTCGGGAAGATTGGTTAGTTTTGGGGTTTTATAGTACAAGGACCTATTTGGCCATGCTGCGCCAGACACAAGTCATACAATATCAAGTAATGGACAGACACACACAATGAAAGTTTTACTGACAGAAAAGAGAGAAATACACCCAGGGAGGAATGCACCTGACAGGAATCGAACCTGCGCCGCCGTCAACTCGCAGGTTGCTAGAGCAGTGGGCATACCCACAGAGCCACGACGACCTCTTTTTGGAAAGAAGATCTGCCTGTTCATTCCCAAATATATTAACACCAAAACGTGATTTTTCAATTGATTTGAGTTTTATGGCTCAATGGACACACTTGAACAAGTAGCGCCAAAAATCGTCAAATGAACTTACCAACACCCGAATAAACTTTTACTGAAACAGAAGAGGGAAATATACTCAATAAAGTATGGAACGTGACAAATAAAAAATGCGACGCTGCAGTTCACAGGTTGCTGGGCTGTAGGCAAACCCAATGATCCATGGCGGCCCCAAAATAACTTCGGTGGGAAATAATAAATGTTGCTTTATATTTGTGATTCATTTTATTTTATTAGGAGGTACGCGAAATGGGCATATATATATATATATATATACATAGATGCTTATATTAATAATAAATGGATTTAAGTAAGGTACCACATGTGAGTCTCATTTTACTATTTATAGACATAAACAATTTAGAACCTGTGCAATTTCTATAAGTGGGTCTACTTGAACTTTTATATTTCTGTCATCCAATGCAAAGAGAAAGAGTTTAATAAGTCGGAGAATTTAATCCTCCTGGGGGTTGTCTCTACGAGGTATCTCGTCAGTAGCAAAACTGACCAGATCTTGATGGACGAGATCTCTTGTCATTAGAAGAAACTGACCAGATCTTGATGGACGAGATCTTTTGTCATTAGAAGAAACTGACCAGATCTTGATGGACGAAATCTTTTGTCATTAGAAGAAACTGACCAGATCTTGATGGACGAGATCTCTTGTCATTAGCAGAAACTGACCAGATCTTGATGGACGAAATCTTTTGTCATTAGAAGAAACTGACCAGATCTTGATGGACGAAATCTGTTGTCATTAGAAGAAACTGACCAGATCTTGATGAACGAGATCTTTTGTCATTAGAAGAAACTGACCAGATCTTGATGGACGAAATCTTTTGTCATTAGAAGAAACTGACCAGATCTTGATGGACGAGATCTCTTGTCATTAGCAGAAACTGACCAGATCTTGATGGACGAAATCTTTTGTCATTAGAAGAAACTGACCAGATCTTGATGGACGAGATCTCTTGTCATTAGCAGAAACTGACCAGATCTTGATGGACGAAATCTTTTGTCATTAGAAGAAACTGACCAGATCTTGATGGACGAAATCTGTTGTCATTAGAAGAAACTGACCAGATCTTGATGGACGAGATCTCTTGTCATTAGCAGAAACTGACCAGATCTTGATGGACGAAATCTTTTGTCATTAGAAGAAACTGACCAGATCTTGATGGACGAAATCTGTTGTCATTAGAAGAAACTGACCAGATCTTGATGAACGAGATCTCTTGTTATTAGGAGAAACTGACCAGATCCTGATGGACGAGATATCTCGTCGAAACCACTGGGAGGGTTAATTAATGTTAAGGTTAAGTGGTTCGAAATACATGGTCTTCCAATACTGACAATACACTAGCTTTTCCTTAATCGTAAGAATTAGACTAAGGAAGTTGGACATGAATCGTGATATTCATCTTGTGTTTTTAATAGCCCGATGTATTGCTCCAACGTGACATAAATTCAACTACCTACTTCTTGACTTTTTAAATTCACACACACAATCCCACAATGTGTTTTCTTTCATTACTTATTTACCACAATCTTTGCAATATGTAATCCCAGAAGCACATACGCGTTATTCTGTCTATTTATGAAATATTCACCAGGTGTATTAATTATGTTTTATTTTCACACATTTACAGCAACATTCATTTCAGACGAGAAACTTAAGTACATCACGTTTAATTAAACATTCATGTTGCTACCGCATTCCTTTAAAGGTAATGAGCGGTAAAGATAAGAGAAGTATGAATTATTCAACTGCTTTACTGAATGCTTCCTTATCTTCAAAAGAGACATTTCCAAAAGCAAATGTGAGGTAGTAATGTTACCTTCCAGTTTCTGAAACCAATCCAATCACTTCCTTAGGAAGCGTGGGTAGAATTTTGTAGTTAGGAATAAGTTGTTTGTGGAAAGCTCAGAGTTCCTCCCTTTGTAGTTTTATTCCAGTTCTATTCGTGATTTATGTGCACAAATCTTTAATTTACGTGACGTGATAGGCAAAGTTAAAGGAGGCAAAAAATAAATCAATGATTCATTTGCGTTGTAATTATAACCAACTTTTGTTGTAGTCAAATTGAGAATTATTCTGCTCTTTATTGGTTTGTACTGTGTCAAAGTATAATATTGAGTGTTATTACTTAATGGTAGATAGTTCAATTAACGTCGCGTTAGAGCAACACAACGGGATGTTGACAACGGCTTGGATCAATTGCTAAGAAAAAGATTTGAGGACACCTCGTAAATTTGAACTACTGATCAGATGACGAGGTCAATACCTGAGCTGGCACCCCTCTCTCTAAACTTCCACACCACTCCAACGTGACAAGCATCAAGAGAAACCAAGAAAATTTTCAAATAATTTATTGGATAAAAGAAGTATAAGACAAAGCTCATAATATATGGTACAGTAAAGGATATTACAGACCAATGATTAAACAAATCAGCCAATATTATTACTGAGTTCTAAGGTCATTTTGGGCCAATCTAAGATAATTTTTGTTCCATGTTTATTTCTAAATGAGCTATTAAGTTATATAATTTATGTATGTCTAAGATATTATAAATTAGCTCTCATGGAAGCAAAAATTGACTGTAGAGCGACGAACCAAAATTAAGATATTTATAACAATTAATAAATAGTTTTTCAAATAAAAATTAACACATAAAATTAAAGGTTTTGTGAAGCTTCAAGAAGACGTCATGTTTGTTCATAGATTATTTATTACAGAAGGGTTATTCATAAAAAAAGACGACCGTCAACTATCATAGCTGACAACCATAAAGGAAATACAAAAGTAGAAAGGGCAGTGGTAACCTTTTTTTATGTGCCTAGGATCATGTGACCAAAATAATAGTAACGTGGCCCCTACACTCTTTCATCTAACGCGTGGAAACTAACATTCATCATATGATTGCTCCACTGGTCGTGAGAAGACATCGTATTAAGCTTTGTCGATTTCACCATTTTTTTTCGTCACTCTATAAAGGTGCATTCACACACCGACCCTGTCATAATATAATAAAGATAAAGTAAAAGTATAAGATAAAGTAAAAGAATTCAAATAATTCCCCTTAAATAACGCGTCGGTCTCTTCCGTTAAGTCTTCACCAAAGACGAAATTTAAAAGTAGAGAGAGAAATGGTAAACTTTTTATGTGTCCAGGATCATGTGACCAAGACTAGTAGTAACGTGACCATTAGACTTCTATCATCAGCTGGGTGGAATCAAACATCCTTCATCTGATTGGTACACGGGACGGGAGAAAACGTCCATCTGTTGATTCATCACCTGACTGGTGCTCGCGACATAGCAGTAGAATCTGGCTATTTCACTACTATAGTGGCCAGTCTATAAAGATGCCCTTCCAAACACTTACACTGTCATTAGATGTTATATGGTCAAACGAGGTGATACCAAATACCTCAAATAGGCCAATCAAGTCAATTTTTCACGGAGCAGCTATTAGTTGGTCACACTGTTTGAAGTTCCTCTCAATAGCAATGCTCAGTAAACTTATGTTCCATGTCTATGCTGAAAACAGCGATTTAGTGTAACATGGTGCTGTTACACAGACTGAGTATTGCTGATGAAGGAGCAAATTAGTCATTCACCGTGAACACCAACCAAGAATTGGAAGAAGCGGTACATGAGTGGGCCCCTCGTTCATCCAATAACCCAGTTCTTGAGGGCATCAACTCTCCAAGCGGTTTCGACGACTTTTCTCGTTCGTCAAGATCTGATCAATTTTGCTAATGATTTTATACCTTGCCATCTAGATATTGCCTATTTTTCTGTGATGACGAGATCACGATCGGGCCAGTTTTCTTCTAATGACGAGATATCTCGTCCATCCCGATCTGGTAAGTTTTTTCTAATGACGAGTTGAGGTAACCACCAGGAGGGTTAACACCAATCATTTTTTAAATGTCGTCTTTAACCCTCCAACTGACCGACGAGATAATCTCGTCCATCAAGATCTGAACAATTGTTCATATGACGAGATATCTCATCATCAAGATATTGCCTACTTTGTTTGATGACAAGATCTGGTATGTTTTTTTCTAATGCCGAGATATCTCGTCAATCAATGTCTCCTCAGTTTGGATAATGACGAGAGATACCAGCAGGGTTAAGGTATTGCAGATTATTTACCGATGACGAGATCAAGATCAAGTCAGTTTTCTTCGAGAGACGAGATATCTCGTCCGTTAAGATTGGGTTAGTTTTACCAATGATATACGAGATATACTTCGTCGAGGCAGCCAACAGGATGGTTAAAAAGCTTGTACAAAGTGGAATAAGGGCATTGAAAAGCAAGGGACCCCAAATGAAATATGCTGTTGTTGTAAGTTGCCTTTTTTATTGAAATTAAAGTTAAGCTGCATTACAGGACATTTACCCACCCTTGTGTAACTAATAACTAGTTCCTACATCTCAACACTTAAACAGAAATAAAGTTTTCCCGATCCTGATTCTCCATTTCTTGTTGATCTTGAAGCGTGAGATTAAGTCTACAACTGCACCACTAGAGGAACGTGACCAAAGATGGCTCATAGCAACAGTCCACCAACGGAAGATCCCGAACTGCTACCAATTTCAGAGACAGTTGTAATTAAAGTTTCGCCAATGGACTTCAGCGAGACTCGTTTGAATCTCTAATTACACGTACTCAGAGATAATATTTGTCAATGCGAGAAATTGCTGCTTTTAAAAGCGAGAAGAAAACTGTTATTCTGCACGAAACGGGAGACGGCTCTGCCAAGAAATATCCACCTGATCTTTTCGCGGAATTTCGTAAGAAAGTTCCCCGAGAAACGCAATTAAGATATCTAATTTTCAGCTCTGTTTGAGCAACGAAACGTCTCATTTGAGTTCTTAAAAAAGAAACTTTCTTATAAATTTCTCGGCAGTTGATGTCGAATTTTAAATAAAAAACAGCATTAACGGGTAATTAGTTCTGGAGAGAGTTACAGTTTTGGATGCAAATTATCGGTTAAAACATTAATTTTTGAGAAAGTATAACTTCTTGGGTTTATCGATGAATTTATATCTTGTATTCGATGTACTGGTTAGTTGTAATTAAACAGGTGGTGTTTACAGCTGGGTATAAAATGAGGTAATAAAATAGTAAAATTCATTTTGAGAGATTGGGGAGGATTTTAACCTTGGTTGTTGGTTGGTTGGATTTTAACCTTGTTGTGATTGTCTCGAGGTATCACACCATTAGCAAAATTGGCCAGATCTTGATGGACGAAATATCTCGTCATTAGAGGAAAACTGATCAGATCTTGATGTCGTTAATATAAAAAAATCGGCGATTCGCGATGACGAGATATCTGCTCATTAGCAAAATTGGTCAGATCTTGATGGATGAGATATCTCGTCGAAACCACTTCGGTTGTTAAGACACAAAGACCATATTTGGCCAAGTTCGAGAAACAGCGTCAAGTAAATGGATAGGCACACAAATAAAGTTTCACTGACGTAGAAGAGAGAAATACACCCAAGAAGGAATCAAGTTTGACAGGAATCGAACTGGTGCTGCATACACCGCAGCTTGCTAGTTCAGTAGTCAAGCCAACTGAGACCAACTGATCCCGTAGATTGGTGTATAATTATAGTTCATCATTATTGGTTTTCGTATGATTCTTTTTTCCTTTATTTGCCAATAGGCTCGAGTTCAAAACTCGATCCAATCAGACTGTCGTGTACGTGAAAGCTGTTGTACGTTAAATATGTCTTGGTCTCAAATGTCCTCACATTTGCGTGATGCGGTAGCTTGGAGAGTGGGTTGCCTGCTCAGGTGTTTACATCATCATCCGACCTTGGTTCAAAATTATAAGGTGTCCTCTGATCTTTCTTTTTGGGATTCATCCCGGACTGTCGACAATAGCATCCCGTTGTATTGCTTGTAGTGCAACGTAAATTAAACTACGTTTTTACCTTGTCTAGCGTAATTTATGTCATTTTTACGTCATCCTGTAGACAGTAGGAAGTATAAAACAGATTTAAAGTTATTATTTATACCTAAAGTATATAGAAATTACATTTGTAACCATTCATATAACCTAAATAAAATGTAAGTAAATAGTTCAGAAATTGGAGAATTGATTAACATCCTGTATAACACGAAAGTGGTAGAATAGAAAATAAACCAGTTTTTTAAATCATTATTATTAAATTCTGTAACGAATGGACTGCGAAATTAGCTGCGAAAATTTTAATCTGTAGCAGGTGGGTGACAGGCGTAATGCCGGCTGTGGAGCCATGAACCTCCACGATCTATGGAACTTTCAAATTTAAAAGAATATCAATTCCGATCGTCTGGTTTAGAGACTTGAAGCATCGAACCGTAATTTTCCCAGAGATTAATATATTTGTAAACTTTCCTGATTGAGTATTTGTGTATTTTTATGTCTTAAATAGTTTAATTAAACTTATGTAATTAGTTAGAGCAGCTGTTTCCTCCGTTACAATCATTATGGAAAGCGTCTTATCATTTAAGACTTACTTTATTTGGAATGTCTTATTTCCATACTGAATTAATATATTTTAAATACTTATAACCACATTAGTAAAAAGTTAAAAATATCCATAAAATTAAGCTTTATTTGGATACAATTACGCCGAACATTAAAAATGAATTGATAATGTCGATAATAGGGTACATTTAAAAGCAAACCAATTTTTTGTTTTTAAAGGTAAAAAATCACTTTGCAGGTTGTAAAACATTTATAGAAGCTAATTTTTAGTAATCAAATTGATACTTAAGCCTCAAATATACAGAAACTTGGCATCGAATTTTTTTCTCCAACTTTATCATAAATAAATTTAAATATGAAACGTGCTTGGCAAAGTCTTAAAATCGAGCCATTAAGAAAAATTTTAGTTAATTAAAAAACACAATTTATTAGAATGAGATTCACGTCTCTCAAACCTAAGATAATGGTATGAAAGCAAGCTAGGGGTGAAAAAAGCTAATTAAAACTAATGCTGTATTATTTCACCTGTGCGGAATTAAAAATTGAAAATGTAAACAAATTAATTTAGAGTGGGCTTTTATACAGTGTTTTTTGCTTATTGTCCGAAAACTACATTCTTGAGATTGAAATTAACGATTTTTAGTAGCCGGAACGTTTTAATTGATGATAAAAGGAAGATTTTAAATTTGGAGAATATTTATAGGGAGCGCTAATTCTTTTTTTTCCTTTTGAAATGGAAATATTTGTTTTTAAGATCTAATTAAACTCTTTCGCTCAGTTTTGTCAGAATATTTAAAAGTAAAAATGAATGCATTCAGAATTTTTTCTCAAAAATAAAAATTAACTCTTGTTGGTTCACGTTTTTTGACGTTAAAATATTGACATATTCTTGAGTATGAAATGATGTGTTTTATAATCATAATTTCTATTAAACTATAAGGTTTTTCAAAATTTATATTTATAATTTCATAAAACATGTTCTCTCTCTTTTAAGCATTAATTTCAATTCTCGTTGCGGTATTATTATTTTTATTATTATTGCACACTTTAATTTTTTATGCACTAAGCTATTGTGCTTTTTACTGATTGAGAACAGGATATTTTAAAGACATGAAATTAGCTGCGTTGGAACCAGAACGTAGACATTGTAACAAGTGTCTGGGCGTTGAACTTACCCCTCATCATACGTATATGCACCTATGCACATGCCCTGCAGCTGTTTTTCAAATCATCGATTACAATCCTGAAGAACAGCTCTACAGCGAGAAAATAATCCACATCTCCAAAGCTGTGCAAAATGCACGCGGTGACATCTGATTCCGAAATGGACACGAGAACAACCTTAACATTTCACATAAAATATGTCAAATCAAGGAATTTAACAAATTTATCATTGACTAGCTGAAATACCCGGCGTTTCTCGGGTTGAAATGGTTAAATATTGCTTGAAAAGTGAATTAGAATAATCACTTTTCTTTCACAGAAAAATGCAATCATTTAAGTTGTACGGAAATACATTTTAACTTTTTCATAGCTTCTACAATATATTTAGGACGCAAATATATACATTTAATTCCTGAATATATTGCAATATGTAAAAGATTAAGACATAAATACAAACAGAAACGAAATTCCGACGAAAAAATGCAGAATTCTAAAAAACGAAAGATGCGCAGTGTCGAATTTCGACTGCCTGAGTGTATTCTGAAATAGAGCAATTCGATAAAGACATTTGAAAATATTGATAAAGACGATAATGATTTATGATATTTAGTAATGCTCAAATATGACTGCAACATTTCGCTGTGTTAGCTCAAACAGACAAACACGGGATTCTAAATCAAATTCATAAAAAAATAAAACATTAATTCTGGTTTGCCAAATCTAAAATAACAAAATTACGCTTTTATGATTAATGAGTTGAAGTTTTTCGTGTTCCATTACAAAATGTAAATTATGAATAATGAAATATTTTAAATATCGCTTTTTTATGAATCAAATATTCATAATATTCATGTAAAAATATAAAACTCATCATAGAAATAAAATAATAATTCAATCGTATAAATCCAGCATACCGGTAGTCCAAATACATGGCCCTTTGTTATAACGTCAATCAGTTTCAACTGCTTCTGTTTAAATACTCTCGCAATCAAGTAGTGGCGCTCACTGGGTAATTGACCATTGGTAAGAACCTCCTTGATCTCCGTCCAAGTCGGATTGCAGGTGAAGGTGATAAATAAGTCTGGTCTCACGTACGTCATAGTATCTAGCGTGTATTCGTGAATGTGTCTGGGACTGCCTGTAAATGTAGCTGGTAGTGTGACTAAGGCACCGAGGTTTTAAACGTTCCCGTCATTTGCCATAGCATCTCTCAGGTGAATATATTCGTCAACTCTCAGTTTACGTTGATTTAGACGAATGTAAAGGAGACGCTCACTCTCGATTTTGGGTACATATCGACGATGAACTGATGAAACAATTGCCTGCAGTTCAATACGTGGTACTGCTCAGTATCTCGAACCATTAATCTGTACGCATAGAAATCCATCGCTGAAACTTTCTTGCTCGTTGTTTCACCTGTTCTTGGGTTGATCTGCCTCAGATTAAAATGATATCCATCTTCACCATGTGGGGGAATATCACTGGGTACTACAGAGCAGCATCATAAGATTGATGTGTTTCCGAAATGCGCTGCAATAATTCACCTCGTCGTTGAATAACGATATCCCGTTGATGGAACTCATCTCCTGATATAACCACCGCGACTTCATCTGCTTGAGGAGAGTTAAAGCGCCGCTCGTGTTCGCCTGCTGGTCTTCGGTCCGCTTTTATGACTACTTTATATTCATCTGTTGGCATACGTTCCAATGCTGTTTCAAACGTTTTAATAAGATTATTGCGCTCATGAAATATCCTATGTAAGTTTAACACAATCTGACGTCTTGTTCCCGAGATGTAGGCGCACCTCTGATCAGTTTCCATTTGTTCGTTTTGAATAAAATATTGTTGTAGAAATTTTGGTGGTTGATCTGGCAGCGGAAGCAACGATCCCGCTCTATGGTAAATCGGCCCTTGCACTTTGAATGTCGACGGAAATCCGGGCTGTCCAACAACTGATGTGGCGCCGAATGATGTCATTTGGAAACATGAGTTGTATTTCTGATGTAACAAAGAAAATGCTTCGATTCTGACGTATCTCCTGATGTGTAAGCCAAAAGTTCTTGTGGTGGTGGTTCCAGTTGGCAGAGATTAATTTTTCCATTTTTGAAGCAAATACCAGGTAGACTCTGATTTAAACTTTTCGGCTTGACAGTAACTACAAGCCATTTCCATTTTCCCGATGACAACACTTGCATGCAGCGAGTAGTCTTTATGTGAATCGTAGTGGAATCCTTCCAATGCTAAACTAAAATGGTGCGCAGTCCGTGATCGTTTGACTCTATCTCTCTTATCTTGTAGCTGGACCTCACGCTGCTGGGTCATCTCTGTTGCTCTAAATGTAGTAGCTCTCTCTCTCTCGCAATCGCAAGTCTTCTATTCCTCTCTTCGGAAGTTTCTTGACAACGTGAATCTTTCATCATCTTAGCCGTTGACTGTACTTGGCCGATCGCCTTCCGCTTCCTTGAAGGCATTGCTACATCAAAGAAATCTGTAAAAGAATGCTATTTCATAAAATAAGCAAAAGGCACACTCCCACTCAGCAATGAAATCTATTATAGAATACAATAAAAAGCTAAAATTAACGAAAAAACGAATTTAAAATTATGTAGTACTTACATCAGTTTAGAAATATAAATCCAAAATGTACACTACCACTGTCGCGAATAAAGTAGGAAACACTTATACAATCAACTAAAAGAGCGAATTAAAACTCAAATTCACTGAAAGATGATAAACTGGAAGTCTTACCGTTAGCTTCCTTTAAATACGACCAGCTAAGAATCGGGGTGTTGGAACGTTCTCCATCATGAGTCCAAGAAAGTTTCCGTTTCCCCAACTTTCTAGAAAGTTCTACAAAGTTTTATAAAAAAAGTAAGCCTTAATTCTGGTGCTGCCAGATACCGAGTAGTAAAATTACGCTCTTATGATCAATGAGTTTTTCGTTTGTGATTTTCGGAATAACGGTCCTTGGGTTAGAAATAAATGTAATCGGTGTAGACAAATTAAACTGAATAGATAAAAAATTTTCAAAAAGCAGAAGCTTGATTTTACAGAATTTTTAAGAAAGAAAATCACTGCTTTCAACAGAGGATTCACATATACCTATTCCGGACATTTTAAAATAAGTTACACGCCTTACCTAAAAGTTTTTTGAAACAGAATTCTACAAATAATTACGTATTCAATAAATTATTTAAGGAAAGTTGGTCGAAATATATACACCATTTTTCCTTGAAAATCATCCTTGAACTCCTGAAAATCTTTCTTGAATTTCCTAGTAAAAATAAATATTTTAAAATATTCTTTCTTCATCAATAAAATATCTATAATTTATTTACATCATAGGAAGAACTAAAAAGTCAGTTCAAACATAAATATTGTAATTTAATTTGTTTCGGAAAAATTTGTTTTTCGATCAACACTGGTAAAGCAACCATAGCTGTCTAAAGCAATCAATCTATGCTCATTGTTATTTCTATGGCGATTTCGAATAGTTTTTAGCCCCTAGGGCCAATAGAATGGGAGTTAAGAGTTAGCCTATGCTGACCGCAGTGTTCTAAAGTATAAGTGTACCAAATTTGGTGCGGATTGGTCAAACGGTGTAGATTTGTATAGAAAATATACATACATACATTCATACATACATACATACATACATACATACATACATACATACATACATACATACATACATACATACATACATACACACAATATATAGATTGGAACATTCTTGTCTATTTAGCTTTAACCCTCGAAGTGTTTCAACGAGATATCTCGTCCAAGATCTGATCAATTTTGCTAAGCAAGAGATATCTCGTCCATTTAGATCTGGTCAATTTTGCTAATGACGAGATACCTCTTCGAGACAAAAGGAATGAAGATCCAAGTTGGAAAAAAAACTGTTCCTTGCCCAGATCTGATGACAGTTTGAAACAGGCTTATGCACCAGAGGCTGGTCACGACAGTGCAGTTTTTGAAGCGAAGATTCAAAAGTTCTCATAAGTAATTGGCATCCAAAGGCAGTACCACTGTTCATCATGGACCATCCATCGAAGTGCGTGCCTATTGTAGCGAGCGCCATCTGGTATTTGCCAGAAGCACCACCAGTCTTGTTTTTTTAAGTACGCGTGTTCATCAATATGTACACCAGTGGCCTATTTAGTAAGAAGTGTCAAAGGCAGTCCAACGTTGTCAACCAAAGAATACTCCGATTTTAACAGGTTACACTGCTGTAGTATACTACTGTATTGCAAGTTAATTTTTGTAGTGGTGGCTAAGTTCACCACAGTACCTAACCCTCCTGGTGTTATTTCGACCAGGTATCCCGGCATTAGCAAAACTCACCAGATCTTGATGGACGAAATATTTCGTCATTAGAAGAAAACTGAACAGATCCTGGTACCGTCATCATTAAAAAATAGACAATATCGTGATGACGAGGTATCAAATTTTGCACACTCGTGCTCGAAGATTTATTTGAAGCTTAAGAAACTCGGTTTCGAATTCGGCTCGGATAATACAAACATTTGGTTAATCGGAGCTCGGATAATTTTTCATCAAGGATTAATCAAGGTTCTAGCGTAAGTACACTAAAAGAATTATTCTCATGCAATGTTTAATCCTTCTAGTGGTAATCAAAGAGATATCTCGTCATTAGAAAAATATAAAACCAAATCTTGATGCACGAGATATCTCGTCATTAGAAGGAAACTGGCCATGACCTCGTCATCATAAAAAATCGGCACTATCTTGATGCACGAAATATCTCGTCATTAGAAGGAAACTGGCCATGACCTCGTCATCATAAAAAATCGGCACTATCTTGATGACGAGGTATCTCGCCATTACAAAAATTAGTCAGATCTTGATGGACGAGATATCTCGTCCTAACCACTTGAAAGGTAATATATAAACTCGAAGAAAGCTTTCACCAAATCAGCCTGCTTAATTTCATAAAACGAACATAAGAATCAGCTAAATCAGAAAACATTTCTACCCAAAACAACTATTCCTTCACTTTAGCCTTAACTTTCCCTTATGGAATTCAATGGGTTTAAGTAATAGATAGCGAGGAAAATAAGAAATTTAAATCCAGAAGTTTTTCTGAATTAAACGGAAGTCTGGGAGAGATATTGAAGTTTTTTAATGTTTTATAGCTTGGGGCAAACTACCCCGGATGAATTAAAATTTACTTCAAGGGTTGAAAACTATTTTATGATATTCCCAGTGATCTTCCACTCTTTTTCTGTCTATTACTTGAAGTAGAAGATTCACTTCAATCGTAAATGCCCCGTGGATAATATACTCGTGTAAAAAAATCTTCCTTTGATAGTTAACCTAGTTTGAGAAGAGTTTTTTATGTTATAAGCTTCTTTTATCCTTTTCTAGAGGGAAAGTCTGTCTGCTATAAACTTAATTTTTATGTTTGATTCTGCTCCTTAGTGGTTTATATCTCCTCTGTTAATGATAGGATTTGTTATTTTATTTTACTATGTTGTCATACAAACATATTTCAATCTTCATAGTTATGTTAACTCCACACTTTGAATCAAATAAATTGTTACAAACGATGCTATGTCAAGGATGATTCTACTTCTTAGCAGCTTATATCTCTTCTGTTAATGGTTAGTTTCAATGCTGTTTTTGTCTTTGTTGTCACATACAAACACATTGCATTCTTGATTGATTTCTAACCTCCACACTTTGAATCAATTAAATTATTACACACAGATAGTATGCCAAAGATTATTCTCCTCCTTAGCGGTTTATATCTTCTCTTTATGTGACTAGATGTACTCTACTAGGGTTTTATTTTACTCTGTTGTCATAGAAACATATTACAATCTTGATAGCTCTGTAAACTAAGAAATCTGAATCAAATAAATTACTACACATACGATACTACACCAAATATGATTCTGCTTCTTAGAAGCTGATATCACCTCTGTTAATTATTCGGGAGTTAGTTATTTTAATTTACTATGTTGTCATACAAATATATTTTAATCGTGATAGCTTTGTAAACTCCATATTCAAATAGAAAAAGAAATTAATTTTCTAAGCTATGCCGGTATTTCAGCCGGTGTGCAGTATCATCTCTTCTATAAATTTACACAAAGAATTAAATATTTGTCCAAATGTTATGGTTACGTTATTAAATAACGTCCCACTGGAGCAACAGAACGGGCTATTGGCGATGGTTCGGGACCCAACCCGAAGGAAAAGTTCCGAGGAAAACACCACGTAATTTTGAACCACGGTCAGATGACGAGGTCACACCTGAGCTGGCACTCCACTTTTCAAACTTCCACGCTACCCGAACGTAAGGACATTTGACAGCCACGACAGATTTAACACGCACCAGCCCCTGTGTACGCAACGGTTTTTGGCTGGACCGAGTTTCGAACTCGCACCCCTCAGGTTGCTAATCCGTTTCTCTTCCAACCGCGGCCCTCAAATATTACATGAAATTGCACCTCATTATGGAACTATATATTTTTGAACCCAACTTTTCCTACGACATTTTATATGTATAGGATAACTCAGACATATAATTAAAGTTTTCCTATACTGAAAGGACTTTCAAAGGTTTAGTTAAGAGCAAATATTTATTGTAGTACAAAAATAACAGTAGCAAAGCTTGTAAGGTATTGTTAAGGAAATACGCCGACGTCTCGGAACGTGGATCAGAAATCCACTCTCCTCTATTGTTTGGCCGAAACTTTCTTTACCCGTTAACACACAATTAGTGGACAAACCATCATGAAGTTGCGTTCCAACTCAACTCAACATTGTTAAGAGTGCGTCAAATTTATGGATTTTCGTAATGCTTTTAACGAAGTTTGCGAAACTTCAGGCGCTAAACTACGTTTAGACAGAATCAATATCCGAAAATAACGAAGCAGAGATGGTGCCTTGCGCCCCACATTGGCCGTTCCCGATTCGTCTGACAGGGCAGCGCCCATCCAATTAAAAGTTTTCCGAATCTCATCATTGAATCACCCTTTGTTCTTTCTCAACTTATAATTCAGATGCAAAGTGAAAGCGCTCCGGCTGCAAACCCGTTCGCGGTTTGCTTCTTTTGCTCCATTTTGACGAGGGCGCCGTTTTGGAGCTTTCGCGATTTGATCAGATCTTGTAGAGAATGTTTCAAGCATCAAAACGTGGGAATTCGAGGATTTTTACACGTTTTTGTAATTTGGATTCCGAATTTGCGATAGTTATCACATGGGCTGCAACAGTGACTAAACTTAAAAAAAATCACATTTTAGAGTAGAATGGGTACGTAGGTAGAGTTAATTAGGGTCGCACTGGAGCATCACAATGGGGTATTAGGATCAATCCCGAAGGGTAGGTAGGTATTTTAATTAGCGCCACAATGGTGCAACACAACGGGCTATTGGCAACAGTTTGAAACAGGTTTTGCACCAGATTTCAAATTTACGATACTTATCATTTGGGCTGCAACAGTGACAACTAAAAAATCCAATTTTAGGGGGGAAAGCTTCCTCCAAGTGTTTCGACGTGATAACTCGTCCAAGATCAGGTCAATTTTGCTAAGGATGAAATATCGCGTCGATACGAAACTGCACTATTACTGCAAGAGGAATGACGATCCAAGCAGGAAAAGCAAATTGTTCCTTGCCCAGAACTGGTGATAGTTTGCAACAGGTTTTGCACCAGATTCCAAATTTACGATACTTATCACATGGGCTGCAACAGTGACTGAACTAAAAAATTCCAAATTTCAGTGAAAAAAACTTCCTCCGAGTTTTTCGACGTGATATCTCGCCCAAGATCAGGTAAATTTTGTAATGTACGAGATATAGCGTCGAGACAAAACTGCCCTATTACTCCAAGGAGAATGAAGATCTAAGAAGGAAAAGCAAACTGTCTCTTGCAAAGAACTGGTGACAGTTTGAAACAGGCTTTTGCACCAGATTCCAAATTTACGATACTTATCACATGGGCTGGAATAGTGACTAAACTAAAAAAATTCAATTTTAGGAAAAAAAAGCTCTAACCTTCCAAGTATTTCGACGTGATATCTCGTCCAAGATCAGGTCAATTTTGCTATGTACGACATATAGCGTCGAGACAAAACTGCCCTATTACTCCAAGGAGAATGAAGATCCAAGCAAACTGTCTCTTGCCAAGAACTGGTGGCAGTTTGAGACAGATTATTGCCCCACAAACTAGCCACTGCATGGCATGTTAATTGACAGAAAAATGTTTTGGCGAGATTTGTCTTCTGCTTTCTACTCTTCCATTAGAAAATTGACAACATGTTAAAAAATTCAATCCATAATCTTATAACTAATTTTATTTCTTCATTAAACAAATGAATTGATTACTTTTTATCAGCACAAAAATCATTCCAGCGGCGAAGTGTTGGAATGACACCCAATCTCATGTGATCATGTTGATTCATTTTTAGATATATTTAGTGTTTAATGATACATAATAAATATTTTATTTGTAAATTATTTTGTGGTACCTAGCATTCACAACTTTAGAGATGGCAATGAAAAGAGTTGTACTTTTAAACTATATCGTCGTCTTAGAGCAGAAATTCATTAACTGACAAAAAGTTAAATTTTGTAGCCCAGCCGATTCAAGACTACGTTTTTAGATCAAAAATAGAAATTATAAACATTTTGATAAAGGCGTATTTTCTTTCAAACCAAATACAATATGAAAGTTAATTTCTCATCTTCATGGAAATAATAATTAACTGTCAAAAAATGTTTTTCCTAAAAAGTCAGTTAATGAGTTTGCTCTAAGCCGACGATATGATCATATTAGGCGTGTTCTAAATTATCATTTCCCATTAGGATGTAAGAACCAAAACAAAATTATGTTGACTAAAATATCAAACGCTTAGTGTTTTTTCTATTGTTGACAGTCACGGAAAATTTAGGATAAACTTTAATTAAATTAGTAATGTTTTATTTTTATATATAATTTTCTCTCATAACAATTACACCAACCATTCTTTCTTAAATTTAAAACATAATTAATTAATAACTATTTCCATAATAGGCTCCTTAACTCATTGGCATGTCTTAAAATACTTTTACATACAGAAATAATATAATTATTTACACATAAAAAATTTCAAATTTAAGGTGAAGCAAGATGAATATTTTATTAATTATTATCACTAAATTCTAAGAAAGAGAAAATTAATAATGAAGCAGCTTCTACCGGTTTATATAAAAAACCAAAGATGAGCATAAATAATTTTCATCATTCTCAAGTACGACGCAAGTATTATAAATCCCAGAAAAAAGTCCCCGTATCACAGATCGATTTTTACTACTCAAAAGAATTAGTAATCAGACAAAAAACAAATTCGCAATGAGAAATTAAATATTTAATATACGATTCTTTCAATTCTTTTCAGTGATATATCCCCCAATTTTTCATGCAAATGAATAGCTTTTGGAGTACGAAGAAAACAGTAAAAAAAGCCCTTAACGATATCGTACCCTTTGAAACATTAATAGCAGGATTCTCAGGTAATCATTACGTTTCTTTACAATTCATTCAATTTCATTATCTTCATTGAAGAATGGGGCAAAAAATAGAGGTAAACAACAGCCCCTATCTTTTTTGATTACTCAGCGTTTGGATATGATTAAAGTTTTTTTCATTTAAGAAAAACCTAACGAGAGAACGAGAGCGTTTTATTTTAAGAAAATGCACCACTCAATGCCGTGGGAGCTCTTTCGCTGAAGGGGGAAAATAGGATCTTTTTCAGTTACTATCTCCAAGCAAGAAAAATAATTAATTGGATTGCGGTTTTTCAAAACATGTAATTCGTTAGAAAGAACTCCTTTTGGATCGAAAGCCTCAAGTGAATTTGGATTTCTTTTGCGTTATTAGACACACGATCCGGGGTGTTTTGTTGAATGCCTACTACTACTCTTGACTAAGATGTAACTTAATTATATCCTATTGTATCGCTGTAATAATTTATTGATTTACAAGGAACGATATTGGGTGTAACTAATAATCTAAGAGTAGAAATTGGAGTTCAGAGTTGATGGGGTACCTTTAATTACTTTAATTATAATCCAGATATTTTTTAAGCACCTTTAGATAATAAATAAAAAATACGAATTACTAAAATTTTGTATAATGTTAGCTTTTATGCATCATGAAAAAACAAATTAAACGTGAATTAATTAAACGCTGTAATGATGGAAAAGTTAACTGTTTTTTGCATCTTTTGAAAATAAGGTCAATATGAATTGATAAACAAGTTATGTAATGTAATAGTTTAGAGGATTTGATATACCTTGGGAAATAAATTATATATGAATTTATAAAACTTAGCAAAGAAGGTAGGTATATAGTTGAATTAGCGTCACACTGGAGAAACGCAATGGGCTATTGGCGACGTTCCTGGATCCATCCTGAAGGGAAAGATCGGAGGACAATACCTCGTAATTTTGAACCATGGTCAGATGATGTTGTAATTGGAACCAACAGCCAAAAGTGGGTTCGGGTTTCCTTTGCTCCATTAGACCCTCAGGGGCGTATCTTCTTTAGGTGTGTAAGGACTTTACAACCCCGATCTACATGATTGATCTGTCTCCCCTTCTGTTTTACTCTCGTCTACCCATCTGCTTTTTGTTTTGTCTTCCTCACTCGCTATTGTATTGCGTTTGGTGCAGCTTGTCCAAATATGGCCCTTGCGCCATAAAACCCAAAACCAACCAACCTTTGCTCCATTAGACGATCTTGGTTGTTTGGTTGAACGCCTAATTATGTTCTTCATTAATATGTAATTTAATTATTTCCTATTGTGTCACTGTAATATTTTTATTAATGTATACCGTTTATGCAATGAAGATAGTGGAACAATTAATTTTAGGTAGTTTGTGACTAATACTTTAAGAGTAGACTAGTTTCTATTGTTTAGGGTGCTTCTTACATGAAAAAAATCAGAGATTATCGTTTCGAGATACATTTGTTCAGTTATCCAAACAATTCAGGAGTTAGGAGAATTGGGATGGTTGTTTGTTTTGTTGTTTTAAGGCACAAGGGCCATATTTGGTCAAGATGCACCAAACACAAAACGACGTCAGTAGAAAATGTCTTGAAAGGGAAAAAAGAGGTATATATTGAGGAGCATAGAAGTTGGATGAAAGTAGAAAAAGATCGCTTAGATCGTGAGTGAGACCCCGTGGTTATTAAAGACAGTAAACCCCATGGGAAAAGCACTAGAGTACCTCGGGACCATGAAGTCCGTAAACACTTAAAGGGGATGTGTCTCTGAGGGCCGCGGAGAGCAACCGGAGGGTTGCAAGTTCGAATCCAACCAAAGACCGTCGTGTACAAAGGGGATTGTGTACGTTAAATCTGCCGTGGCCTTAAATGTGGCGTGGTGTGGAAGTTTGGACAGTGAGGTGCCAACTTAGATGTGACCTCGTCATGTGACCGTTGTTCAAAATTATGTTGTATTGTCCTCGGATTTTTCCCTTTGGGTTTGATTCCAGACGGTCGCCAATAGCCTGCTGTGTTGCTCCAGTGTGACATTGATAAAAATACCTACCTACCTCTGAAGGACAGAGGATTTGGGACTCCAGGCTGATTTGTGCAATGCGCTGGGTACAATTTAAAAGTTTAAAAGCTAAGTATCAAATCTCTCTATTTATCATTTATCCCATCTCACTCATGGGGCTGCAATAGTTGCATAACTCAATCCTCCTGGTGGTTTATTTTCACGTCAAACCCTGTAGTGACAGGGATAAAAATCTATTCAAAATTGTCACTAGTTCTGGATAAGGGACAATTTAATTTTCGTACTCGGAATTTCATTCTTTTGGAGTGATAGACTAGTTTTGTTTCGACGAAGTATCCCGTCATTAGCAAAACTAGCCAGATCTAGATGGACGATATATCTCGCCTATCAAGGTCTTGTCATCTGTCGTCGTTAGAAGAAAACTGAACAGATCTTGATTTCGTCATCATCAAAAAATCGGCAATATCTTGATGACGAGGTACCTCGTCAGTAACAAAACTAGCCAGTTCTTGATGACGAGGTACCTCGACAGTAACAAAACTAGCCAGTTCTTGATGACGAGGTACTTCGTCAGTATCAAAACTAGCCAGTTCTTGATGACGAGGTACCTCGTCAGTAACAAAACTAGCCAGTTCTTGATGGCGAGGTACCTCGTCAGTAGCAAAACTAGCCAGTTCTTGATGACGAGGTACCTCGTCAGTGACAAAACTAGCCGGTTCTTGATGACGAGGTACCTCGTCTGTATCAAAACTAGCCAGTTCTTGATGACGAGGTACCTCGTCAGTAACAAAACTAGCCAGTTCTTGATGACGAGGTACCTCGTCAGTATCAAAACTAGCCAGTTCTTGATGACGAGGTACCTCGTCAGTAACAAAACTAGCCAGTTCTTGATGACGAGGTACCTCGTCAGTAACAAAACTAGCCAGTTCTTGATGACGAGGTACCTCGTCAGTAACAAATCTAGCCAGTTCTTGATGACGAGGTACCTCGTCAGTAACAAAACTAGCCAGTTCTTGATGACGAGGTACCTCGTCCGTATCAAAACTAGCCAGTTCTTGATGACGAGGTACCTCGTCAGTAACAAAACTAGCCAATTCTTGATGACGAGGTACCTCTTCAGTAACAAAACTAGCCAGTTCTTGATGAACGAGAAATCTGGTCGACACCATTTGAAGTTTTCACTTCAAGACCACTTGAAGGTTTTACTTCAAGACCACTTGAAAGTTTCACTTCAAGACCACCTGTCGAGACCACTTGAAGGGTAAAAAATATGATTTTTGTTAAAGTGCATGTCTGAACATGGAAAATTACATTCTCTCCAACATCCCAAAATGTGATTTTCGAGTTACCATTGAGCGACGTGATTGCAGAACTTCAACTGTGATGTTAAGAATTTATTATTGCCCTAATTCCAAAAATCGTGATAATCGTAAACCACACCATCCTATTCGCTGCATTATTGCCAATAAAAATCATCCCTCTTCCAACCTTTACAAGATCACCAAAAGCCACAGTCAGTCCGGAAGAATCACGTCCAATTTAAAAGCCGCGGACGCGTCGAGTCAACCACCGATTCGATTCATATCAATAATCGTAATTTCCACACCGGGTTTTATGAACCCACGAATTCGTTACCAACCAAAAGATAACAGTCCCATCCAATCCCAGGGAAAATCTCCCACCAATCCCTCGGCCGAATGGTTACGTGATCATGGTGATGGAGGTCATTTGGGAAAAGGGGGGGGGGTAAGGTATATGTCGTGGGTAATAATCTCGAACGCATATGAAGCCATCGAAAGGTCCGAATCTTGAGGCGCCATGGAACATTAGAAGGGGTGGAGCTGGTGGGTGGAAACGACAGTACCCCCTTTCATATATCGGTCGAAGACGTAATAAAGGCCGTGGAGCAGACTTAATACCGAAAACTCGTAAAGAGGGGACGTAATTGGCCGACGTCATGCCGAAAAGTACCCGAGCAGACCTCTTTGTCGTTCTGCGAGGGAGTGAGAACTTCGGCGTTCGATCTGCGATGGGGGTTGAATGGGAATGTTCTGTCCCCTTTTTGCGACAGACTATGGAAAGGAGGCAATCAGTGGCAGGTCGTTTGGTGTGGTGGTTTTTATTCAGAATCGTCAGAAGCGGGCTTTTGCGTTTTTCTGTTATGGGTGGTTGAATGGGATTTTCATGGGGTCGCTTTGGTTTCATTGGATATAAATCAATGGTTCATGGGATCTCTATATATTAAGCGTTTTGTACGCGTAACATGGGTCATGAGCAAAGATCCTTACGGATTACATTTCATATTTAACCTTCTTGGATCCTCCATGATTACATTTCACATTTAACCATCCTGGTGATTTACCTAAGCGTCGAAAACTGCCCTGTAGTGACCAGCCTCAGATGCAAAAACTTTTTCCAAACTGTCAGCAATTCTAGGCAAGGAACAATTCATCTTGCTTTCTTGGATCTTCATATCTCTTGGAGTAATAGGGAAGTTTTGTCACCACGAGCTATCTTGCCAGCAAAAGTGACAAGATCATAGACGATATATCTAGTCGAAATCATTTAAAGGGTTAATACTTAACCCTCCAAATTCATTCCCCCCGTTATTCTGATGGGATTGGTCTCTTCCAACAGGACAATGCGCCACCTCACCATACACACGCAAAATTATGGTCAGAGGAACACTCATCTGAGTTTGAGGTTTTGCAATTTCCACCTAAGTAACCAGATCTCAACGTTATAGCACAAATCTACGTTATCGAACAACGCGCTGTGAAACACAGAAATCCTACACTTCCAAGGGTCACGGTAGCCCGGTTGGCAGATAACGAATTAGCAACAGGTAGATTTCGAGTTCGAATCCAACCAAAGACCATCGTATACAATGGAGGTTGGTGCATGTTGGACTGTCGTGGCCTCAAATGTCCTCACGTTGGCGTGGTGAGGAAGTTTGGAGAGGGGGTGCCAGCTCAACTGTGACCTAGTCATCTGACCGTGTTTCAAAACTAAGTGGCGTTGTCTCGGATCTTTCCCTTGGAGATTGATCCCGGACCGTTATCAAAATCCCGCTGCTCTAGTGCCGACGTTGACTAAAATACCTACCTTCACCTCCAAATACTATGCAATTGTGGACCGCGGTGCAAGATGTAATGGTGTTCAATGTCTACAAAATACTTCGTGGTGTCCATGCACTGGTATTTTTCTACAGTTCTACGTTCCCGTGAGAGACCTACCAAGTATTAGACTGGTGAACTAGTTTTTTTGACATTTCAATGTAATTTAATGAAAATTAAATGGAAAGATTATCATTTAATCCTCCTGGTGGTAGTCTCAACCAACCAGATCTTGATGGACAAGATATATCGTCATTAGAAGAAAACTGTCCAAATCTTGATCGAGTCATCTTAAAACAACCGACGATATCTTGATGACGAAATATCTCCATCATTACCAAAATTGGTCAAACTTTGACGGAAAGGTTATCACGTCAAAACCACTTGGATGGTTAAATTTCTTTGCTTGTAAAACCTTTATGGATAGTGTAATTTTCCACTCATAGAGTTCGTGATTGATTTCACAAGGGTATTTGGGTATTTGGGTATTTCAATTAACGTCACACTGGAGCAACACAATGGGCTATTGGTGACGGTCCGGGATCAATCCCAAAGGGAAAGATCCGAGGACAACACCACGTAATTTTGAACCACTCGTGTACAAAGGGAGCTGGTGCAAGTTAAATCTCTCGTGGCCTTAAATGTCCTCACGTTGGCGTGGCATGGAAGTTTTGAAAGTGAGGGGCCAACTCAGGTGTTACCTCGTCATCTGACCGTGGTTCAAAATTACGTGGTGTTGTCCTCGGACCTTTCCCTTAGGGTTTGATCCCGGACCTCCTCCAATAGCCCGTGCGTTGTTCCAGTGTTAAATACCTACCTAATATTTATCATGGGGCGAGAAACTGAAATGATGTCTAGATCGTTATCTAGAAAGTTTAAGTTATATTTGTGACGGAAGGGAGAATTGCAACCTTATATTTTAAGTATATCATTTGGTTTGAAATAACTAAAATGAATCTATATTTATTGCACTTTTTGGAATTAAGAAAACTTAACTTAAACTTAATGAATTATACGAACTTTCCAAGTTATTTGAATTTGGAGAACTGCAATATATACAGATCAGAAATTGAATATCCGATAAGCTGAAACTCATTGAAAATAAACCCAAATGTTCGTGAATATTATAATTCAACTGATTCGTCATTAAAAAGGTGTCAATATTTTAAAGACGAGATATCTTTTCATAAGCAGTATTGGTCAGATCTTGATGGCCGAGATATCTCGTCGAGTCTACTTGGAAGGTTAATTTTCTTATCTAAGAGATATTAAATTTAATATATTACAAAGCACATCTACACCGAGAAAACTACTAAATATCAACTTTCGTTAAATTTTGCATTAATAAAATTTTATGCTTAAAATGGAGTTAAATCTTGTATCCCTCAGAAAATGTTTTTAAAATTTTGGATAAGAAATTTATCATTCCCGAAAACGTACTAAATCTTACACGAAGAAAATCTGTTGAATTTTACTATAACAATTATGTTGCACTTTATGTCCTGAAAATTTCTTAAATTTTGCAATAAGAAAATGTATTTAAATTTATACCCAGAAAATTTATTATATTTTGTATCCAGAAAATGTGTCGATTTTTGTACCCAGAAAATGTGTAAAAACTTGTATCCAGAAAATATATCAAGCTTTGAATTCAGAAAATTTGTTAAATTTTCTATCTAGAAAATTTGTTGAATTATACCTAGATAGTTTGTTAATAATTTTGTTACGAAAAAGTTTTTAAATTTCGGATTAAAAAAATTTCTGAAAATCTATTTAAATTTATACCTAGAAAATTTATTCAATTTTATACCTAGATAATTCATCAGAAAAATTTTTCACAAAATTTTTTACACTTTATATCCAGAAAATTTGTTGATTTCATACTTGGATAACTCGTTACAATTTTATTCCAGAAATTTGTTAAATTTTATTTCAGAAAATGTGTTAAGTTTTATATCGAGAAATATTATAAATTTTTACGTAAATAATATTATATTTCTTATCCATAAATGAATACACAAAACACTGCAGTAACATATCAGAACCGACCAACATAATAAGCACCTGAACAGGTGAGATCCACCTGATTCCTTTCCGAATGTCCACCCTCTGACTCATAAACGAGAAGAGGGTCGAGCTAGGCGGGAGGGTGGGCCAGAGACATGGAGGTGTTTGTGTACTCTCAATTTATTATTCACTGGCTGAGGGAATGTCGTCTGCTTAGTTAGGTGGGGAAAGAGTTCGAACGAAGAGAAGAGTGGATTTCGTCGGCCCTCTCTGATTTGTCGAGAGGCCTGTGCCCGAAAAGCAATCTCTTCGCGCAGACGATATTAGCAATTTCCAGGGGATGCATTTCCACTTTTACGTTTGATAAATAAACCATGCCGGGATGTTTATCCGTGACAGCAATTATGTCCTCTGCATTCTTCTCAAAGTTCTCCTCTTTCGTTTTTCTTGTTTATTGGAGAGTAGCGTTAAATGGATTCATGGCGTTAAATGATTGGTATGGCGGTGGAGTGAGATATTGAGGGAGGATGTTTAGATTTTTGCGCGTCGAAATTTGCGTTCGCGTATTTTCTATCAACACTTTTGGGTTCTTTATGAAAGATTACGATATTAGCCATTTTTAGGGGATGCATTTCCACTCTTACGTTTGATAGATATACCATGCCGATATGTTTATTCGTGACAGCAATTATGTTCTCTGGATAGTTCTCAAAGTCCTCCACTTTCGTTTTTTTATTTATTGGAGAGTAACGTTAAATGGATTCATGGCGTTAAATGATTGGTATGGCGGTAGAGTGAGATATGTTTCTATTGGAGGGAAGGTGTTACGATTTTAACGCGTCGGAATTTGCGTCAGTTTCTCTCAACAAATTTGCGTTGTCATTGAAAGATTATGGTGGGGACAATAGACATGAGATGTAAGTAGGCTGAGCATTAGTATTGAGAGGAGCTTCAGAAACGTCGACTAGTAGTCATGTGACTGCTCTGTGAAAATGTAACTTTGTTTGCCGATTTGGTATCTTATCATCTCATTTTGCGATATACATCTAATGACAGAGTGTTTGGAAGGGTATCTATATAGTGGCCACAAAAGTGGTGAAATAGACAGATTCTATTGTTGTCGCGCGCACCAGTCAGATGATAAATCAATGGATGGGCTTTTTCACGCGTCCCGTGCACCAATCAGATGAAGAATGTTTGACTCCACCCAGCTGATGAAAGTAGTGTAAGGGTCACTACTAGTTTTGGTGACATGATTTTGGACACATTAAAAGGTTGCCATTGCTCTCTCTACTTTTAAATTTCGTCTATGGTGACGACTTGACGGAAGAGACCGACGTGTTATTTAAGGGAATTATTTGAATTATTTCACTTTATATGGTAATTGGTAGGTGGGTAATTGAACTTACTTCGCACTGGAAGAACACAACGGACTATTAGCTACGGTCTGGGTTCGAATGGAAAGATCCGAAGACAACACCGATGATTTGTTATTTGGCATTTGTTCTGTAAATCCATGCTGCTATTTATCATTTCATTTTATAACTTCAGGAGTTTTTCAGTTACTGGACCTTGCAATTTTAAAACTTAACGACCTAATATAACGTGTAGGATGTGAAAGTAAATAAAACACTCAAATGGAAAGATACACAATATACTTAAAAATATTTTCTTGGCTCCATTGAAGATGGTGGTGCCTTCGTGGCTTGGCGAGTTTGCCCAACTTGGAAAGATCTGGCCATTACGCGAGTAAAAAACAAAATCTTGCTTAATTTTCTACAGATATCTTATACATATGTCTTATACATTTCTGTATTATACTATCAATATATATCTTATGCATTTCTGTATTATACTATCAATATATTGTAACGTCTTGATTCACGGGTAGCTAGACTAGTTACCATTGAAAATATCCGATTCTGGACTAAATTGATTTATTTTACAATTTGTACAAAAAGTCGGAAAATGAATGTAAAGTTCATTAATATTAGTTCCTTGGAAGGTCCAAAGTTCTATCGAGGCGCTTAGGGCTGCTGGCGAGCCTCACAATTTCGCTCGGGGAAGTCTAACGCACGGCTACGGGTGAGCCTATTCTCAACACAAAATTACTCGAAAGAGTACAGAGTTCCAAGGCAGGAAATCTCAGTCTTTCCGGACAGGATCACTACTAGGATGAGCAGTTACACGGATCTCTAGGAGGGTTCTCCTTTACGGCTACGGTCGAGCCTTTCTCACTAAAATACTCCGGCGAGTATAGGATCCCAAGGTGGGATAAATTGCACAACAATGAACAAACAACAAGTTCACTTCAAGCTCCAAAAACGGTCTCTGCTGACCGCTTCTCTCCAAGCTCTCCGATCCTCTGTGATCCTCTGTCTCCGTCTCTCCTCTCGTCTTTCCTCTCGTGATCTCTCTCTTCTCTCTGTCTCCGTCTCTCCAAAAACTCTCTATGTTGGGTGCTTATCGACTCCTCCTTTCCGTTTCTGGTCCGCCTTTTAGTCGGTTCTGGATTGGGTGTTGAAGATTTCTCACGTTCTTGATTGGCTGTCTCACGTTGGTCTTTCCCCTCAACTTTTACGACAGACTTCGGCGGACTTGAAAGGGTCCATCAAACCCTGTCGGAAACTCATCATCATTTATATCAATCTTCTTGGTCTTGAAATGTCGAAGAGAGCGACAAAAAGGCGCCTGCCCTTTGTTTTGAAACCACAGCTATTTCCGACCCCTGCTGGCTGGCTGTCGTTAAGAAATCATTAAGATGTTTTCGGGTGGTCGTTATGGAGTGTGGGCTTTTCCTCTCGACATCTGAGTCAACAAGATTTTCCATTTTCCCACGTTGTCGTGGTGATCGTTTCCCTAGCTGCCGTTACAATATGTCTTATACATTTCTGTATTATACTATCAATATATGTCTTATACATTTCTGTATTATACTATCAATATATGTCTTATACATTTCTGTATTATACTATCAATATATGTCTCATACATTTCTGTATTATACTATCAATAGACGTATCGAGTGGGGTTCCAGCTTAGGTGTTGACCTCGTCATCTGACCGTGGTTCAAAATTACAGGGCGGTTCCTTTGATGTTTCTCTTCGGGATTTATCCTGAGTCCTCGTCAATGCTCCGATGTGTTGCTCCAGTGCGACGTTAATTAACTACAAACTCAACAGACGTTTCCATTGAAACATTTTATAAGATATCGGATATCGAATGAAAAATTTGCCAAGGCGTGACATTTTTCTGAAAATATAATGGCGAGATTTTTCTTTTGGGTTACATTTTAACCCTTCTGGTTAACCTCACCTGGGTATCTCGTCATTAGAAGAGCACTTACCGGATCTTGATCTCGTCATCGTAAAAAAAATCTCCAATATCTTGATGAAGATATATCTCGCCATTACCAAATTAGTCCGATCTTGCTAGAAGATATACCTCGTCGAAACCACTTGGAGGGTTAAAATTCATCTAACTATTATGAGGGAGTAGGCATCATCTATTGTAAAAAGACAAAAACATCTATAATGTACTTTACGAAACTGTGTGTAGTTTATTCTAATATTAAATATATAAAGCTAGGTTCTAAGTTTTACGGCTTTTCCAGCATTTAGAAACAAGATAAGATATCCCAAATACTGTATTTAATCAATATAGGGTTATTCAAAATGAATCATCCGATTTCAAAATACTATATTTTCATAAATAAACGACACAGAATGATAAGTAATACATGAATGCAAAGGAAAAATATGGAAGTTTTTTAAGTGTTCGGTATAACTTCCTTTAGTTACACATATAATGTCAAGACGGTATGTAAATTCCTGTCAAACACGTTGTAAAGTGTCAGTGGTAATTGATTGTACAGCAGCAGAAATCCGTTGTTTAAGTTCACATAAATTTGTGGGTAATAGTGGCACATACACTTTATCTTTTACAAACCCCCAAAGGAAGAAATCGCATGGGGTCATATCAGGTGACCTAGGTGGCCAGCTGTGTAACATCCACTGTTCTCAAACTGATGATACCACCTTCGAATACTCTGAGCCGTAGGTGGATTAATTCGGTACTTTTTACGAAATTCACGCTGAACGGTGATTACAGATCCACATCGCGCAAACGATAGTACACAAAAAACTTTCTGCTCCGCGGACGCTATTATCACTTCTGCCGCTGAAAAGCTTCTAAAACAGCTTTCGTGAAATAGCTTCATGAAGAACACATGAGCGCCATCTATTCTTCACAATATAAAACTTCCATATTTTTCCTTTGTATTCATGTATTACTTATCATTCTGTGTCGTTTATTTTTGAAAATATAGAATTTTGAAATCGGATGATTAATTTTGAATAACCCTGTATAATGATCATGAAAATCAGTTCAAGAACTTAAATATGAGAACATAAAAGTAATCTAAAGTTTTCTAACTCTTCCTAAAACATCTTCCACCCGTATTTGCTTAGACTATCTGTGTAATACATATTTTCCATTCTCCCACACTAAAGTCAGTATACTAAACGTTTCAGGAAAGGCAAATATTTCATCGTAGTTTTTGATTCAATAATAAATGAAACAGACCTGAAATCATATTAAAATGAAACATAAAAGTAAGAAAAAGAAAACGTCTTGATCGTTTTCATTCCACAAACTAAAACCATTTTCAAAACCCATTATAGGGTTTGGTTTAAAATTCACGTAATAGATAATAATTTACTGAAAAAAAATATTATTTACCTAAATAATACGCCTTAAAATGGAAAATACATTTTAAAATTTCCTTTCTCTATCTTTCTATTGAACTCGTATTATATCGATTTCTCGCAGCATTAATTCTAACCGGCTTTGTCCGTGAGTCTTTCGACACCATATATGATAAATTTGAGGAGAAAACACAAAAGATTTGGATTAAAAAAGCCCAAATGCACCCAATCAGTTTTTTCTGTAGAAAAAGTAATTTCTATGGAAAATACTTTCAACAAACCACAGGAAGATGAATTTAATACTTCCGGTTAAAAGTAATTTGATTTATTGCCATTTGATGATGTATGACGTTAATTTCCACCTACTTTCGATTATTCGTTGATGACAATTAGGGACAGATTTCGTGGGAAATCCAATTTGCCCCACTTGTGTTAGCCATGTTTTTAGTTTTAAGATCCAAGTGATTTCGATGAGAAATCTCGTCCATAAAGATCCGACCAATTTTGCTTTTGTCAAGATATATCGTCATGAAGATATTGGCGATTTTTTGGCTTGATCAAGATCTGGTCATTTTTTTTCTTATGACGAGATATCTCGTTCATCAAGATCTGATCAGTTTTGCTAACTAAGAGATACCTCGTCGTGACAACCAGCAAGAGGGTTAAAAAAACTAAAGAAATTATTAATTTATCATCACTTATGATGCTGAAAACTCATCCGAAACACAAGCAGTGACGCCAAGCAGGACAACAATAGCACTAGCGTCATCTACATTTATCTTTACAGATTGGTTGGTTGGTTGTTTTGGGGTTTTATGGCGCAAGGGTCATATTTGGCGAAGCCTCGCCAATCACAAGGCAGGCAACACAATGAGGGATGAAGAAAAAGCAGAAAGCATAAGGGTAGGCGAGGGTGAAAATGAAAGGGAGAAAATATCTCTTGTGTACCTCTGGGTTGTGATGCCCAGACACACCTCTACAACATGTGCCCCTAGGGGCTAGCTTACAGGATAAACCATTATACCCAACAAAAGAGTGTTATGCAATTACTATATTGACAACAATTGTAAAAAATATATTAATGAAGAACATAACACGTAAAATACAATATATTCATGAAATTCGCCTTTGAGAATTTAATTCTGCTGCTACATAACATTTGTAAAATTGTGCTCAAGTGTCCAATGCGAAATTTTGCGTCCAACAATCTACCTAGTACTTGTTGGACCTATGTACCTAGTATGTTGTTACCCATGTAGCATCATTTTTAAAAATGATGCTACATAGTATATTATTTGTAAAAATGTGCTCAAGTGCGCAATGCAAAATTTTGGCGTCCAACAAAATAAAAAGTAGCCCAAAGGGCGAGATTGAGCCTAATATGGCAACACAGCTCAACAATACCTTATTCTAAAAGATACGCTGTTTCAAAGTATGAGTGTTATTTGTTTCATTATTAAATAGCGAGGGATTTGGGGAGATAGCGCTTATACATTCATTCAATCGAACATCAGAAGATATGATAAAACTGAGAATTATTTTAAAGACGAAATAATCCCATATGTTAGTTCAAAGAGATCATTTTCACGTTGGCTGAAGAGTGTGAGGAATAATTTAGAAACCCGCAGGTATGCATAATTTTAATATTATTTAATATGAAGATATCTCAGATTTGTAGGTAAGTTTTATTTCTGATAAAAGCATCTTTGAAGACAAGATTCTTGTCTCGTGGGAGAAGAGATGCCTTAAACTTCTTTGTGTCATGGGAATCTGAACACGTAAGAAGATTCTTGTTTTAAATACATTATCATCATTTGAATGCGAATGAAATTTATTCAAGAATCGCTAAATTTCGTGGTTAGTAAACAGCTTTGACTCTCAAAATACTGCTTTGAAGTTTGTTTCCTGCATAAAATTGCTAACCTAATTCTATATTTTAAGAGACAGTCTCATCATTCCGGTTAGAGATACTGTTTATCATTTTATTAAATTTGATGTGAGGGCTTGCAGCTTAAATAGTAAGATATATATTATATTTTGAAAATAAACTAACGGATGGTTATGTATATAATTTCAAGAAACCTAATCAGAACTACAAAATGTTCTTTTAGTCATTAGCATAATCAGATACTAAATTTGCCTAAAGAGGCTAAAAATTTTGCGTAGCATAAGACCGTTAAAGACTTTTTCAAAGAAATTATAGTGTATGAGCCATATTTGGAGTTAAACTGCGTCAAACACAATACCAGATCTTGATGGGCTATGTATATTGTCATTAGAAAAAAATGATGACATATTGATATGGTCATCATCAAAACTCGACAATATCTTGATGACAAAATATTTCGTCACCAGCAAAATTCGTCAGATCTTGATTGACGAGATATCTCGTCGAAACTTGGAGGGGGTTAAATGGTAAGTAACTCACATCCATATTAAGCGAAAAATTACCATACTGTGTCACAAGTACGAGTACAGATTATTCTCAATCCCAAGTTTGTGTATCTTTCAGTAGCAGTTTCAGAGGCCTGTTTGGTAGTACTACGTTAGTAACCGAGTTTTTGGAAATTCGAGGTGTATTCGATCCACATTGCCTTGGATAATCGAGTTTCTAATGTACTCGTCATATAATGTGATACATTCGAAGAATATGTGAATAATTTCCGATCATAAAATACTTCAGCTTCACCATTCTCGTCCTGAGATAATAGTTTCATTATTTATTTTTAAAAAAGCAGTCGAAACATGTTTTCATTTGTAGCTTTGAAACATTGCGCAAGATTTCTTTCCATTGGTTGCATGGGATCACTGCAATATTTTTCCATAAAGTATAGCTTCACTGAACGTTTTCTTGCAGATTGGAACCAGAAACATTACCATCTATTTCAAGGAAATTTCAGTAAATCTATTAACATGTTGATTATTGAATTCTGAGCGTTACCAGATTTCTGAATAGTGCAATACTGTTTATACCCCATTGGTACCCATAATGACTAAATAACCACATCTATTCATTGAGATAATAATAGTAAAGATCCAATTGGTCAAGAAGGTCAAAACTAGTTAGAAGTCATACAGGTTGCAGAACGTATATACACGCGTAAACCTGACATAGTTTTAAAGAGTTAGCACGCATCCCATGTGAATCAATCACGAAATACGTTCGCCTTCCTATAAAACAAATAAAACGAACGTACAATCATTCATGATTGACTTTTCACTGAACGATAAAATCCTCGAAAATAGAGATAGGAGTTATGAACTCTACAGTGTACGTAAACTGTAATTAAAGAAATATACGAGTTCGAAACTTTGATTAACCGTCCAAGATAAACAGAAAACTTCATTTTGTTTCTCGAAAACTGGTCCAAAGAAGAGCAATTGATCTTCGTAACAGATAATGTAAAATAAATCATTGTCTACGGTAGGAAATAAATTCCCTTGAGAGAATACGGTTTGAATTTCTTTTTTCAACCTTGGTTTATTTTCTACCCAATCGCTAGGTTTGGAAATTGTAGCATAAGTCCTTTAAGCTTCGACCCTTGGTAACAGTGTAGTGCATGGAATAGTGGGTCTGCTGGGACTCTTAAAGATTATGAACGAAAGGTACATGAATACCTTTATTGAGCTGGAGAATAATTAGCTTCGGATAATATAACTGGGTAAAGTTTTCTTTTACGAGTCTTAGTTGAATTGCTAGTTTCAGGGGGAAAATTAAACTGTATTTGAGATGTATCCGAAATTTTAAGAAAGATTAAACGTAACCGACAAACATATCGGTCTTGTGGTCAGGATGCTAGCTATTTAATCGAAAGGTTATTGGTAGGGGCAAATCCGGTGTAAGGCATAAGAGTTTGTCCGTCTGGAATAAATGCGTGGCCTCTCTCTATCAACAGGTTGTGCCTAGAATGGGTGATATAGAACTCTGATTTGTTCGTCAGGATTCTGGCTATATTGAAAGGTTCCTGGCCCAAATCCGGTGCATAAGTGTTTGTCCGTCTGGAATGTACTTGTGGACTCTCTTTAAACAGGTTATGCTAAGAATGTGTGGTATGTATATAGAACTCTGATTTGTTCGTCAGGATTCTGGCTATATCGAAAGTTCCTGGTCCAAATCCGGTGTAAGGCATAAGTGTTTGTCCGTCTGGAATGAATGTGTGGCCTCTCTATAAACAGGTTGTGCCTAGAATGTGTGGTATGTATATAGAGCTCTGATATGTTGGACAGGATTCTAGCTATATCGAAAGGTTCCTGGCCCAAATCCGGTGCATAAATGTTTGTCCGTCTGGAATGAACGTGTGGACTCTCTTTAAACAGATTTTGCCTAGAATGTGTGGAATATATATAGAACTTGATTTGTGTTGAGCAGGATTATGGCTATATCGAAAGGTTCTTGTCCAAATCCGTTGTAAGGCATAAGTGTTTGTCCGTCTGGAATGAACGTATAGACTCTATAAAGAGGTTTCGCCTAGAATGTGTGGAATGTATATAGAACTCTGATTTGTTGGTAAAGGAATGAGAGAGTATGTTATTTACTATTAAATATGTTTTATTGCAATGGATAGGGGAAATTGTTTACAGGGAATCATCGTTATAAAACATGATCATCGTGAGTGGCTGTATGTCACATTCTTCGTAGGGTTCTGCTAGGTCTCTCTCTCTCTCTGAGATCTGACCCGATCGCCGGTCTTTCTGGTCATCCTGGCGCTTGATCACTTCCTGGATAACGGGAAATGGCAGGTGTTCTTCCGATACTTTATACCCAGATAACCACATGTATGTCAGGTGTAACGTGAACCCATCCAGAGTAACACAAAGTGGTTTACAAGTTCGCCACTGTAATATGTTTTTGACATTGGTTTATTTCCTACCTAATAGCTAGGTTTGAAAGTTGTAGAATAAGTCATTTTATCTTCCCCGTGGTTTCAACGAGATATCTCGTCCATCAAGATCTGACCAATTTTGCTACTGACGAGATATTTCTACATCAAGATATTGCCGATTCTTTGATGATGGCGAGATCAAGATCTGGTCAGTTGTTTTCCTAAGGACGAGATATCTCGTCCATCAATATCTGGTTAGTTTGGCTAATGACGAAATACCTTGACGATACAACTGCCAGGAGGATAATGCTTCGACTCTTGATAACAGTTTAGCGTATATATTTGTAGGTAGGCTGAGAGTCTAAAGATCTGGTCAGTTGTTTTCCTAAGGACGAGATATCTCGTCCATCAATATCTGGTTAGTTTGGCTAATGACGAAATACCTTGACGATACAACTGCCAGGAGGATAATGCTTCGACTCTTGATAACAGTTTAGCGTATATATTTGTAGGTAGGCTGAGAGTCTAAAGATCTGGTCAGTTGTTTTCCTAAGGACGAGATATCTCGTCCATCAATATCTGGTTAGTTTGGCTAATGACGAAATACCTTGACGATACAACTGCCAGGAGGATAATGCTTCGACTCTTGATAACAGTTTAGCGTATATATTTGTAGGTAGGCTGAGAGTCTAAAGATCTGGTCAGTTGTTTTCCTAAGGACGAGATATCTCGTCCATCAATATCTGGTTAGTTTGGCTAATGACGAAATACCTTGACGATACAACTGCCAGGAGGATAATGCTTCGACTCTTGATAACAGTTTAGCGTATATATTTGTAGGTAGGCTGAGAGTCTAAAGATTAGTAACAAAACTCCATGAATACATTTATTGAGCTGGAGATTCATTAATTTGAGTTAATTCAACTGGAAAAGGCTTTAATTTAAGTACGTTCTAATTGGAGTAGCTAGTTTCAGGAGGAAATTAGTTGCATTTAAAGAGAAGTTTGCCCACATATACCCGTCCATCAAACAGCAATCTCATTTCCTGACTTCAAACCAGTTTTGATCTTCTTGACCAATAGAAACTTTCCTAGAATTATTTTAACCGATCGATGTGGTTATTTAACCATTATGTGTTATGGAGAAAAAGCGATAGTACATTGCTCGGAAATGATTAAACTGTTATGAGATCGAAGGTAAATTCAAGGGAAAGTTCTTAGGAGTGTGAGTGAGGTGCCAGCTCAGGTGTTGACCTCGTCATCTGAACGTGGTTCACAATTACAAGGTGTGGTCCTCGGACCCTTCGGAATTGATCCCAGATCTTCGCCAATAGCCCGCTATGTTGTTTCAATGCGACATAAAATTAAACTACCAATTACCTACCAGTGCATATAGGTTTCGTCGTGACGCAGTGGAGAAATGGATCCAACCAAAAACCGTAATGTACGTGGGGCAGGTGAACATTAAATCTTCCGTGGCCTCAAATGTCCTTAAGTTGGAGTAGTGTGGACAATCGAAGGGTGGGGTGCCAGTTTAGGTGATGACCTCGTAATCTGACCATTGGCTTCAAAATTACGAGACGTCGTGCTCGGACCTTTTCGTTCGGGATTGATCCCTGACCGTCGCCAATACACCGCGTGTTGCTCCAGTGCATATTCAACTACCTCCCTAACTCGTAGTCGTCGCATTCATATTTACTCGATGACATACACCTGTGAACGTAATTCAATAATCCACAACGCAACCCAAAATTACAAACTTCTCCATAAAAGCTTCCTCACACACCCTACCCCAAAGCTTCTCATCGATACCATCTTCCGCTGACAGCCCGCTAGCTAATAGGATGATATCCTCCAAAAGCTGTACCCAAAAGTTATCAGCGTCGAGCAGATAACTCTAAAAGGCGTACTGCCCCTTTTAAATATGTATTCACCGACGCGCACAAGCGCTTGGATCGCAATTAGAAAAGTTTACTGTTATGATCTACGAGTCTAGGATGAAGGCATGGGCTCAGAAAAATGCCCCTCCCTATCTTCTATACACGCTAATTGGTTCAGAGGAGAGTGAAGACAGCGATGAGATATTTTGCAGCTATTGGATTTGCACGGATGGAACGGCAGGGTGGTTATGGTCCCGTGCCGAGTTCTTGGAAGCGAGAGCTGCTGATTGTTAATTGGTTTGAAAGGAACGGGCTGCTGTTCCGAAGTCCTGGAGAAATTATCTGCTTTCTGTGTTCGTACTCTAATCCCTTATTTCTGAAAGATAACACTGGTTTCAGATTGAAGGAAGTTGGGAGTTTCTGAGGGGTAGGGGGTCGGACTCGAAAGGTCTTCCTGTTACTTGAGAAAGTAGATTAAGTTTATGTTCCGATTTGAATTGCGTTGCGCATGGTTGGAGCTGGTAGTCTTTCGAGTAAGTGTCATTACTTCAAAGAGATTGTACGCATTTGCTTGGTTCCTAATGTTTGGATGGATGGGTGAGGTTTTATGACTGAATTGCCTGGTTGGATCAAACTGAGCCAAACACCTCTAATATCAGTTTGGCAGGAATATGACTTAGAAGTTTTCATAAATATCGAAGTAGGATAAAATAATTTTGCTTTTATCAAAACTTTAAATTAAGACATATATTATAGGGATTGCAAGTGAACACATTTTGGCATTAATATCATTCAATTACCTTATTTGTAGTAAAAGTAGACAAATAGAAGTTTAAGTAACCCTACAAATGGTTTCGACGAGATATCTCGTCCATAAAGATCTGACATTTTGTTAATGACGTGATATCTTGTCGAGATAAAACTGTCCTATTACTCCAATGAAATGAAGATCCAAGTGCTAAAAGCAAAGTCTCCCTTGCCCAGACAATTTGGAACAGGTTTTTGCATCAAAGACTGGTCACTATAGGGCAGTTTTCGAAGCGAGGATAAACCATCAGGAGGGTTAAGTGAAATATTTAAAGTGTATCATGGATTAAATCATAATGAGATGTGTTGCCACGCTTTTCCATTGTACCACAAATATTCTATTTATTTCCATGGCTGAAATGGAAACTTTTCTAGAGTGGCTCTGAAATCTAAAATTTATGAACGTCTTCGATCAATGCATAAATAACGAGTTATTTGAATTGTAACTCACAGAACAAGGCATTTCCAGTTAGGGTTGAAGAAAGATATATGAAAAATAAAATTATAAAAGTACATATTATATTGACAATTACAGGTATTTAGCATACTGTTTAACAATTCCCTCAAACAAATAGATAACATCTTAGAAGTTTTACTTCGTGGTTATAGTATAATAATGAACATTTAATGAAAATTTAATTACTTTGCTTATCAGGGCCTATCAGCAAAATTGTCTAATTTCTTTATCTAATCTAAACAGTAGAATTAGTGTCATAATATTGAATGCTTTTACATAAAATGATTAAATTGAAGATCGGACACAAAGGTCATATTTAGCCTACATTCGCCAAGCAAAAAACAAACATCGTCAATTACTGAACATACACACAATTAGAGATATTACTGACATAGAGATAAGAAATACATCGAAAGGGGAATCGAATCTGTGCCCATATCAATTGCAGGTTGCTAGCGCAGTGGGCATACCTATAACGTCGCACTGGAGCAACACTATTGTCCGGGATGAAACCCGAAGAGAAAGATCCGAGGCAACACCACTTAATTTTGAACCACCGTCAGATGACGAGGTCACACCTGATCTGGCACCTCACTCACCAAACTTCCACACCGCGTTAATGTGAGGACATTTGAGGCCACGACAGATTTAACACGCTCCAGCCCCCTTCGCTCCGGTTGCCAATCGGTTACCCTTCCAACCGGGCTACCACCGCCCACTCTTTTATAGAGTTATAGTTATAAAAAGTAAATGATCTTCTGTTTTAAAACGTATCCTGTTGAAATATAAAAAAAATTCTGACCGTGGTTCAAAATTACGAGGCTTCGTCCTCTGTTTGGGATTGATCCCGGACCGTCGCCAATAGCCCGCTGTGTTGTTTCAGTACGACGTTAATTCAACTACCAGCAACCAACGCTCGGATGGAATTTCATCACTATAAAAATTATAGTGGTAATTTTTCAGAGCACTAATGGATAGAAGAAAAACCGAAACAAAGTTTTCCGATCCCAAATGGTCACACCACAAGAAACGGACGAGTAGAAAATTTCAACCCAATGGACACATCCCATCAATTAGGAGCGAATATATCTTTATTTTCAGTTATAGGCAATTTCTTCATAGTGCTTTGGTCGATACTACGTTTAAATAGGAACACATGTATACATGACAGTTATCCTCGCTAACGATATAAATCAATTTCAAAATATTGGAAAAATCCCTGCAAAATTGTTGAGTTTATGAAGCTGTTTTTATATTCAAAATGTAAGCAATCACCTGGAAAATGCTTTACACAAAAATTGATTTCATAAGACCAATGCGAAAAATATCCATTCACGTTTTCAATACACAAACTCCTCACAGAAGGTTAGTGCATCTATTCGACCCATTCAGTCTCCATATCAATACCAATACGACTGCCATTCTAGAATCCAATCTGCATTGAAAATTAGGGCTCCAAAGTGACTTTCTTGTCATTCATCTTTCTGCCAATAAATCCTTCCAAACTGACATTCTAAACGACTTATCGAGTCCATTAGTCTTTCCTATTTCGCTGGAAGAACACATACCCGGAGTCTGAATATGCATCGGGGTTCTTTGAAATTACTGAGCCGTGATCCCATTTACCTTTGGCAATATGTCTCTGGTAGCGGGAAGTTACTGCTGATTGAATGGCGATCCATCGTGTAGATGGTGTCGTTTGTGGAAAGAATTGAAAGGGGCTGTGTATGGTGGAGACTGCGAAAAAATCAATTAATCTAATTAAAAGGAATGGTCCTTAATTTCTTGGAGATGAGAGTTGGTTCGTAATTTAATAATGAGGGATGAATTTGATTATGTGTCGCTTTGTTTGGTTGAGTTTCGTTTGTTACTTGAGGCAATGTGATGAGTTTGCGTGGGAGCCATATGTGTGGAAGTGCAGATGATGTTTTACTGGAATGAAGTTGTGAAAAATATAACTGTACAAGATTACCCGTGATTTAATTTTAATCTATCAAGAAAAGTATTTTAATAGTTGAAATCCCGTTTAAACACTCCCGATAGAAGATTTATGCATTATTTTATTCAGTTCAACGTAATTTTAGCCCTCCTGGTGGTTATCTAAAGAAGGTAAGATACCTTAGCAAAACTGACCAGATCTTGATGGACGAAATATCTCGTCATTAGAAGAAAACTAAATATTGATTTCGTCATAAAAAATCGGCTGGCAATATCTTGATGACGAGGTGTCTCGTCACTAGCAAAATTCATCAGATCTTGATGGGCAAGAAATCTTGTCGAAACCACTAGGTTTAAGGTAGGTAGTCATCATAAAAAATCATAATTATAAAAATATAATCATGTCGTCATCATAAAAAAATCACAATCATAAAAATCATAATCATGTCCTCATCATAAAAAATCGGCTGGCAATATCTTGATGACGAGGTGTCTCGTCACTAGCAAAATTCATCAGATCTTGATGGGCAAGAAATCTTGTCGAAACCACTAGGTTTAAGGTAGGTAGTCATCATAAAAAATCATAATTATAAAAATATAATCATGTCGTCATCATAAAAATATCACAATCATAAAAATCATAATCATGTCGTCATCATAAAAAATCGGCTGGCAATATCTTGATGACGAGGTGTCTCGTTACTAGCAAAGTTCATCAGATCTTGATGACTAGGTGTCTCGTCACTAGCAAAATTAATCAGATCTTGATGGACAAGGTGTCTTGTCAAAACCACTTGGAGGGTCAAGGTAGGTAGTTAAATTTACGACGCACTTGAGCAACAGAACGGACTATTGATGACAGTCCGGGATTAATGTACCCGGATATACTTTATCTGTTAATTTAAGAAACATATAAGGTGCATCCTGGGTGATTCTATGAACGCGTCTCTTGAAGCAAGAAGTTACTGCTAATTGAACAGCAATTCGTCGCATAGATGGCGTCATTTGTGGAAAGAATTGAAAGGGGACAGTGTATGTGGCGGCAGCTGCAAAAAATCATTTAATCTAATTTAAAAGAATGCCATTAATTTATTGTATATGAGTTGGGTCGTAATGTAATAATGGAAGATGAATTGGATTATGTGTCGCTTTGTTCGGTTCAGTTTCGTTTGCCCTTGAGGCAGTGGTATGCGTTTGCATGGGAGCTATTTCTACGAAGTGTTGATGTTTACTGGAAATAATGATGTTTTATAGGAATGAAGTTGCTGTGAAAAATATGAAAATATATATCCTCTATTTACTTTAACAGTGATTTAGTTTTAATGCACAAAACATAATTCAATCTATGTTTAAGGTAGGTAATTGAATTTATTTCTTACTGGAGAAACAGGATGGGCTATTGGTGGCGGCCCGGGATCAGTCCTAAATGGAAAGATCAGAGTACACCTTGCTGTCTTCTGAAATCTTGTCCTTGGGGATGAGTGGGTCGTAATGTAATAATGAAGGATGAATTGGATTATGTTTCGCTTAGCTTGGTTCAGCTTCCTTTGTCCATGAGACAATGAGATGAGTTTGAACATAAGCCTAAAACCATTTAAACATGATATTTTATAGGAATGTAGTTGGCGTGGAAAATATACTTTAATGTAGTAGTTTATCAGTGATTAATTTTACAACCAAAAGAAACTGTTCTAAAATATTGATGGGATGGTTTGAATATTCCAGATAAAAGATCGATATTTCTATTTGCAAAATACTGCTCGGCCTTATACTTGCATTTTCCTTACTAAAATTTTGTATTTTAGATTTGAAACATTTTAAACACTAGGTGGTTAAGAATAACTGTTTCAAATTATTTAGTTACATAATTATTCTAAACAATTTGACATTCAAGAGGCATCAAGAAATATAAATGACAGACAACCTAAATAAAATGGTTAAACCAAGCTGGTCTTTAAAATGACAAAAAACTTTCTATTTCGGATACATATAAACTGCTTTTATAAATGCAATATATAACGTTCTCCAAATAAAAAGACATTAGACACCTCAATAAAGCAGCCACTAAAACACCCCGAGTCACAATGAAACTCCAAACGACCAACTCAGCCTGGAGCATTACAGCAAACCCATCTTATCAGCACAGACGTCATTCTTACCAGTTTAAAGCCATTTCGGACGACTAACTGACCCCCAAACTGAGACGTTGACACCGAATTTAACTCCTTAAGCCATCATCAACTGCGAAATGCCCCTCACTCCCTAATTACTTGCAGCTGAAACAGAGTCCATTACTATCCCAGAAAAATCGCACCAGTCTCCCATTTCGGCCGATAGATGGCAGCACCGCCATTGCGAGGTAGGATTGAAACAGCGCGGATACCTATTCCCTTAACGTCCTCCCATTTGAAATCTCTTTAAAGCCTCGCTACGAGTAAGCCGGCAGTAAATCTATATTGGAAGTGCCGGCTTAATTCGTTTCCAGGGTGGTTGCTTTTATTTTCGTGTCTTGTCCCGGGGAAATAGGCTTAGTTTCGGATAAAAGTTTGGAGGCATAAATACCTATTTGTGTTGGGAAGGTCTGGGTCTTTATTCAGATGAATACGTCCTACGCAAGACAGATTAGAGGATCTCGTAAAGGCGTGATCAAAGGTTATTTTCAGGCTGTTCGGTCGTTTTTAATTGACGGCTGGGGGTTTTGAACTGCCCGGATTATCTGTTGTTGTTTCGGAAGACATTTATTATGGGGCACTAGAAAGTAGGGGCACTAGAAAGTAGGGGCACTAGACAGGGGCGTAGACATAGGAGTCTCTGGAAGACCGAACATACATAAAATACCAACGTCTTGAATTTTAAAATTCAACTTTTTCTAAAACAGTTTTTGCTGAGTGAGCTTTTGAACGAATCTATTGTTGTCTGTGTATTCTTACTTTGTAATAATTTTGACATAGAAATGAGACTATTTCTATCTTCTGAACGCCAGATTTGAAGCATTTATAAGGTTTTTCTCTTAACCCTCCAAGAGTTTCGAAGAAGTATCACGTACAAGATCTGGTCAATTCTGTTAAGGACGAGATATCTCGTCGAGACAAAACTGCCCTATTACTCCAATAGTGAATAACTAAGTAAAAAATAAATTATATGTCCTACTCTTTTCCTACTCTTTTACGGATATTAGTCTCACAGTTTTCCGCCTCAGAAACATTAACTGAATTAAAGCACAATTCAGTAAAATATTAAGAAACAAAGTATTTCACATCTTTACCTCAAGATAAGGTAACCATTCCAAACGCTCTAAAATAATTTAGAGAGAATTAAATTGTGTTTCATTCAGTTAAAAATATTACGAATTATTTATAAGAAAACTACAATCTTCAAGATAATATTTTCTAAGTTGACATTTCATTCAATGCGCTATTAAATGTTTAATTAAATTTGTGTGAATATTATCGATCTTGACAACGTTAAAACTAGTAGTTAGTACAAAAAGCGTATGAAAAGGCTATAAAATGAGGTTATATTTCAATTTTGTTAGAGAGAAATATCAGTGCCAAATTATTCAGTTAATTTTGTCATCAATTTAGGTGTGAAAGTTTTTGGTGTGAATACATTATTACCATAGTCATCATGACATTCTGAGATAAATCACGTTTGGGATATAAGGTACAGACATCATTTGTCTACACGAAGCTATATTAACTTTTGGATGTTTCTTCTAGTTCTGAAATCACAAAACAGTTGTAACGCTGTTTTATAACACTCGACTTAAATCATTCTCCCATTACTGTTCCGGACTGCGTTAGCCCGGTTGAAAGAATTAGCTATCAGAGGTCAAACCATTGACCATCGAGTATGTGGGAGTTGATACACGTTAAATCTGTCATCAAATGTCTTCACGTTTGCGTGGTGTGGAAGTTTGGAGAGTGAGGTACCACCTCATGTTTTGACCTCGTAAACTGACCGTGGTTCAAAATTACGAGGTGTTGACCTCGTAAACTGACCGTGGTTCAAAATTACGAGGTGTTGACCTCGGATATTTCCCTTGGGGATTGATCCTGGACCATCGCCAATAACCCATTGTGTTGCTCCAGTGCGACATTAATTAATTACCACCCATTACTGTTCCAATTTTAAAGACTTATCCACCTTAGAAAGTTGAAAATCGCTGTACTAATGTAATAGAAAAATATAACTTCTGAAACTTCAATCAAGTTTATGAAATAGAGCTTCTTCTCCCACCGGACAAAAGAAGACGGGTTGTTCTACAACCGAACATATTTTTAAAACTTTTATACACTACATCTGCTAATATTTTGTTTTCTTCTATAGCATCCACCCTTGACAATTCTTTCCCTTTGATTTATTGTGATAGATGATGGTAGCAAGAGTGAAAGGAAATCATTTATAAACGGCTGCTACATCGAACCAAACAATCCAAAAAATATTTGTGGAATTGCCAACCGAATATATTTGCAGCGATAGCAAAAACAAAACAAGCAACAAAAGTAAACAGGCATGATGTTTCTAATGTGTGCAATGTGTTTTCAAGCAGCACTATCGCGTTTTGAAGTGAAAACACAGTTACATATGCTTCTGAGATATCTTTAGATGATAGATTGCTTGAAAGATTTCCAGAAATGCACGTGTTTTGAAACAGATGTGATACCAGAATTTCAATTTAACTCTTGGGAATAAAGATTCCATACCCTTCAACGGACCGTCGTATCTCAGTGGGTAAATCCACTGCGCTACCAACCCGCGAGTTGTAGGTGGCGCAGATTCAATTCCTGTGAGGTGCTTTGGGTGTATTTCTCTCTTCTGTATCAGTAAAACTTGAATAGTATAGTATGTCTATTATTAGGAGTACTCATAAATAATATCATTTTTTTATCATAAGATGTAAATTTTGCATACTGTTTTAAAAAGCGGCATTTAATCAACTATGTAGTCACCATAGTTTTCTACGATCTTTCCCCTTCTGGTTATTAAGTTTTCTATCCCAGATTTAAAAAATTCTGATGTTTTGGAATCAAAATATTTAATCAATGCGTTTTTGACCTCTTCCTAAGAATTGAATTTTTTTCCCAGCAAGAAAGTGATATAAGGATATGAAAAGATGATAATCAGATGGGGAAAGGTCAGGTGAGTAGGGAGGATGAGTGAGAATCTGCCAGCCGAGTTCCCATAATTATTTGTTGAGTGATCCTCTCAACATGTGGTCTCGAGTAATGATGTTGGAGGATAGCACTTTTCCTGTTGATCAAAGCAGGTTGAGAATTCGGAACTTGATCCAACCAAAGTGCGTGGTTTCGGAGGAGTTGGTGCACGTCGTGGCCTCAAATGTCCTCACGTTGGCGTGGTGTGGGAGCTTGGAGAGTGTGGTGCCAGCCCAAGTGTTGACCTCGTCATATGACCGTGGTTTAAAATTACGAGGTGCTGACTTCGGTAGGTCGTTAATTAACGTTGTATCCATGGATATTTCCCTTCGAGATTGATCCCGTACGGTCGCCAATAGCCCATTGTGTGTTCCAGTGCGACATTAATCAACTATCTACCTACCCGGGCAACTATTCCTACTCATGATTTGTGTAAAACGCTCCCAGGCTAAGCTTTGGAGGTGTTATGCAATCGAAAATCACAGACGGCTTTATCGAGTTCAGTGTGGCCATACTAACACTCTCAAATTTCAAAATGTACCAACACTTTTCCTGTTTGTCCTAAAAGAACATGCTCACATGCTTTTCGGTTCGGATTCTTATGACCTTTTTAACCCTCTTGGTTCCCTTTTTTGGACTTTTAAGCCCTCTTGGTGGTAGTCTTGACGGGGTATCTCCTCATTTCCTCATTACCAAAACTGACCAGATCTTGATGGACGAGATATCTCGTCATCAATAGAAAAAACAAACCAAATCTTGATCTCGTCAAGATAAAAAATATCGACAATATTTTGATGACGAGATACCTCGTCATTGGTAAAATTGGTCAGAAACCTCTTGAAAAGTTCAAGACGAATGGTTTCGTGAACTTGGTCTAGTATGTGCTAGGTAGACCAAGAGGAATAAGAACAGCGGATTTGTCAAGCACTTAGAGTTACCATGGTGAGTTTACGTTAAACCTCACATACCACACATTGTAAGCACCACACATTATAAGCATATCCCGTTTATACAGAGGCCACACATTCAATCTGGACGTACAAATATCCGTGCCTTACCCCATTTTGAACCCGGAATCTATCCATCCTTTCCGATTGATCATCCTTTTCTGTAAAACTAGTTTTTCCTTGTTGAAACTGTTATTGCAGTAAAGCAGTAGTTCTTAACCTTTATAGTGATCTTCACCCCCTTGAATCTAAAAATAGGTTCTCACACCCCCTTGAAAAATGTGTTTTTATTTCTTTATTTAGGAAATTACTTATATTGCAAGATAATTTATTTATTGAAAAATAAACACATATTTACTCATACATACAAAACAATATCTCAATTTTTAATAGCTACGTTGTTTATTCATAATAATACTTTTGAAGCGAGGCCCCTTTCTTGAAAGAGCCACGCGTATGTCGTCACTTGCATGTAAGCAATTTTTGGCTTTTGTTTTTATGTGCAAAAGTGATAAAAATCCCATTTCACACAAGTAGGTGTAGGCAAATGGTAAAAGTGTGCAATGCTGCTTTTGCCTGCCGTGTATAAGGTTCTAACTGTGTACACTAGAATTGTTCCAAGTCGTTTTTCAAATTCCATTTGAATACATTCATTGGCTCGTATTTCAATAACATCGGTTTTTATTAAATCGTGTCGTCCATTGAAATTTCTCTCGTACTCCAAGAAATGCTTTCTCGCACCCCCAGGGGTGCACACACCCCAGGTTAAGAACCACTGCAGTAAAGTGTACTTCTGTAGAAGTGCACATCAGTTTTCTTTCCTTGGGGTTAGTAAATCCCATTTATCCTTTCACATGAATAGGTTAATCCCAATAGTATTCGATCTAAATCACTCTTGTATATTGAAAATTGTCTTTCGTTTTCGTAACAAATTGTTATGGATTTCCTCTGGATGTTATGTTGTTTTCTGTCCAAAAATGAAACTACTGACAAAATCAAACTGACGGAAAATTACTAAAAAAACAGATATATTGATAAAAGGTACGAAACACACACTAAAGATTTAAATCAAACTAAAATAAGAATAAGAAGTTTATCCATAACTAACTATACAAATTCGATATTATGTGTGAGTTTTTAGAAAAAAAAGTGATAAATTCGATTCCAGGTAAAATTTAAATTCTTTTCACTACAAAAGTTTTAAAATCTCTAGCTGTAGCTACATTCCCCTTCCATGTTTCTTCGACGAGGTATCTCATACATCAAGATATGACCAATTTTGATAATGCCGAGATATCTCGTCACCACGATATTGCCGATTTTTTTATGATGGCGAGATATCTCGTCACAAAGATAATGACGAATTTTTGATGATGACGAGATCATGATATGGTTGATTTTTTTTTTAATGACTGGAAAATCTGGTCAGTTTTGCTAATAACGCGATACCTCGTAGAGATCACCACCAGGATGTTATGATGTTTTCTGCTTAAAAATGAAACTACTGACAAAATCAGTTATCATCGCGTTATCAGTCCTCGGTCTATAGAGGCGGCCAATTTGCAGTTATCACTAAAAATCACTTATCCCCTTAATAAGCCGCATCACACTTATTATTAAAGGGCTCCTGGCAACATTATAAGAGATTATAAGACAGATTGAAAATTCCTTTATGAAAAAATTTAAAACGAAGTATTCTAGAGGATCAAAAATTTTGTCTGATTGAAAAATGAATGAATGCGTAATACTTAAATGTTTAAGAAGGGGAAATGTTAAGTGCAATTTTTGAATAACAATTGTTTTAAAATTATTATTGATAGTTTTAATTTCATTTTTGATAAAAGTAATAGGTTTAGTTAAATTATTAATGTGAAACATTATTAGTATAGGTAATTGTTTTATAATTATTATTGATAGTTTCAGTTTCATTTTTGATAAAAGTAATAGGTTTAGTTAAATTATTAATGTGAAATATTATTAGTATAGGTAATTGTTTTATAATTATTATTGATAGTTTTAGTTTCATTTTTGATAAAAGTAATAGGTTTAGTTAAATTATTAATGTGAAACATTATTAGTATAGGTAATTACATTTGCATTATCCCAAAATTTACGTTAAAATTTTAATGAAAAATGACCGACTCAAATTAAGATCTTACCTTTTTAACGAACAAGCGATTCTACTCTCAATTCAAACAAACTATGGGAATAAAATCGGGAAATAGATTACATTTTAATAATACCCCTTCCATTAAAGATACGACTGAATTCTTGCAATTTTGAATTCCTTGAAGACTTTCAATTTATATCTAGTTTTGTAAAATGTACTTTTTTTTGTTGTATCGCATTTCCGAGAAGATGTTATATAAATAAAACAAACTTCATTATTACTAACATGAATAAAAAATATCCTACTTTAAATTTAGTTTCACCCATTATTTCATACTCGATGCAGAATTCTATTAAATTTGAATTGCTAAATCTATTTTGGTTCTGTAAAATGCACTTTTTGGGTTCAGTCACTTTTCGGAGGAGTAAACATATTAAAACATAATGAGAACAAACTGGATTATTAATTTAATACGAATAAATATGACAGAATTGTAAAACTTTTGAATTGCTCAAGGATTTTAAATTTAGTAACGGTTCTGTAACGGCGGCTAGAGAAACGATCTCCACGACAACGTGGGAAAATGGAAAATCTTGTTGACTCAGGTGTCGAGAGGAAAAGCCCACACTCCATAACGACCACCCGAAAACATCTTAATGATTTCTTAACGACAGCCAGCCAGCAGGGGTCGTAAATCGCTGTGGTTTCAAAACAAAGGGCAGGCGCCTTTCTGTCGCTCTCTTCGACATTTCGAGACCAAGAAGATTGATATAAATGATGATGAGTTTCCGACAGGGTTTGATGGACCCTTTCAAGTCCGCCGAAGTCTGTCGTAAAAGTTGAAGGGAAAGACCAACGTGAGACAGCCAATCAAGAACGTGAGAAATCTTCAACACCCAATCCAGCACCGACTAAAAGGCGGACCAGAAACGGAAAGGAGGAGTCGATAAGCACCCAACATATAGAGTTTTTGGAGATATCATCAGAGAGAGATCACGAGAGGAGACGAGAGGAGAGAGAGAGACGGAGACAGAGGATCACAGAGGATCAGAGAGAGAGCTTGGAGAGGCGGTCAGCAGAGACCGTTTTTGGAGCTTGAAGTGAATATCCGTTCACTGTTGTGCATTTATCCCACCTTGGGATCCTATACTCGCCGGAGTATTTTAGTGAGAAAGGCTCGACCGTAGCCGTAAAGGAGAACCCTCCTAGAGATCCGTGTAACTGTTCATCCTAGTAGTGATCCTGTCCAGAAAGACTGAGATTTCCTGCCTTGGAACTCTGTACTCACTCGAGTAATTTTGTGTTGAGAATAGGCTCACCGGTAGCCGTGCGTTAGACTTCCCCGAGCGAAATTGTGAGGCTCGCCAGCAGCCCTAAGCGCCTCGATAGAACTTTGGACCTTCCAAGGAACTAATATTAATGAACTTAACATTCATTTTCCGACTTTTTGTACAAATTGTAAAATAAACCAATTTAGTCCAGAATCGGATATTTTCAATGGTAACTAGTCTAGCTACCCGTGAATCAAGACGTTACAGTTCTGTAAAATGGTACTTTTTGTCTTCTAACTCTTCCAATTAGATACAACACAACTAAAACAAACTTCACAATTTCTTTGACAAGAATAAGGCATATCCTACTATAAATTTAGTTTTGGTTATTATTTAGTACTCAAAATGACAGAATTTTAGGAAGTTTGAATTATTCGAATATTTTCAATCGATTTTAGTTTGTGTAACCCATGCAATTTTTCAAACTATCACTTTTCCCAGACGCAGTATAATTAAAACTAACTTTATTAACAATTTAACTTGAAATTCTACTTCTTTCAATTTAGTTTTGGTAATTATTTCATACTCTGCATAACACAATTCTAAAAATTTCGAATTATTTGAAGATTTTCAATCCATATCTGTTATGTAAATGTGCTTTTTTTAATTTAATTTTTCCAAAGTTTAATTATAAAACAAACATCATTATTACTTTAATTACATTATATAAATCGTGCCCTACTTAAATTTTGCTTTGACTATTATTTCATATGCGATATGGCAAAATTCTACACATTTTGAATTAATCTAATATGCTCAATCTATTTCTGATTCTGCCAAATATACTTTTTTGAGAAAATGCAATATAATTTGAACAAACCTCATCTTTACTTTGACAGGAATAAAATGTAACATACTTTAAATTTAGTTTCGGTACATTCCGAAAACCACACAATTCGCTCCACACAACCACATTTTCTTCCTTACATCCCTCTAAAACTCCACTGTTCCCAAATCCAATCCAAACACACAAAGCCCTAAGACATAAAAAAGGCTTACACATTACGATTATGATTAAAGTAATAAACGCTGTATACGCGAAAAAGATATCTATTTAATCTCCGAGACAGTAGACCAGTGTTTGTAACGCGATCATTACGACTATGTGCTGTCTCCCCTAGCATCGAAGTAAAGGTGCTTAAGACTTCGAAACGACTCTCGTCTCTGTATCGGTTGCGACTTGACTGCTGCCACCGGGGGAGACATAAAAGTCGGATGGAAGTCCTTTATTTCGGAGGCCGGGCCAAATGGAGGCTCTTGGACAAGTTGACAGTAAGTGGGGGATCGGAACGGAGCTGAATCCTGTAAGTAACAGACAAGGTGGAGCTTTTTTTTCTGTGTTCTAAAGGGGTAGTGACATAAATGTACTTTCGAAGGGGATGGTTTGGAAGGGGATAGTGGAAAATTTTTGAATTTTAACCCTCTAAATGCTTTCGACGAGATTATCTCATTCATCAAGATATGACCAGTTTTGCTAATGACAAGATATCTAATCCATCAAAATCCAGCTAATTTTGATAATGAAGAGATATCTCGTCCATCAAAATCCGAGCAAATTTCCCAATAACGAGATATTTCGACATTAAGATTTGACCAATTCTGCTAATGACGAAGTATCCCGTCCATCAAAATCTGACCAATTTTGCTAATGACGAGATATCTCGTTAATCTGGATCTGACCAATTTTGGACCTGACGATATAACTCGTCCATCAAGATCTGACCATTTTTTCTAATGACGAGATATCTCGTCATCAACATATTGCCGATATTTTTATGATGACGAGATAGATACGGTCAATTTTTTTCTAAGGACGAGATAATTCATCAATCAAGATCTTATCAGTGTTGTTAATGACGAGATACCTCGTCGAGACAAACACTAGGAGAGTTGAAATAAAACCCCAAACCTAATCCAATCTTAATTACTATCATACGAACCTTTTAATTGATTAATAAGTGTTTCTACAATAATTGTTGTTTATTGTATTTTTGAGCAATATAAAACTGAGCTTGAGCAATATAAAACTGAGCCTTATAATGAAATTCAAGTTGTATCGTTACAAGAAAAATAAGTACTCAAAGTTTCATTTCCAGAACGAATTCTCAGGCCAAAAATAGAGGTAATTTTAATCCACTTTTTCATTGGTACATATAAAGTCCTGGAAATACGTTCACTCCCAGATGGAAACATTTCTTATTTTATCCAGTGTATTTTTAATCCAGTACTGTAGGGTTTAAAATTTTCTATTATTCATCTCCCGTGTTTAACCCTCCAAGTGGTTTCAACGAGGCATCTCTTCCTTCAAGATTTGACCAGTTTTTCTAATGACGAGATATCTTGTGATTAAGATATTGCTGAATTTTTTATATCAAGATCCCTGGTCCAGTTTTCTTCTAACAAGATATCTCTTCCATCAAGATTTGGTCAGTTTTGCTAATGACGAGATACTTAATAGAGAAAACCTTAAGGAGGGTTAACCCTCCAAGTGGATTTGACCAGATATATCTTCCATCAAGATCTAACCAATTTTGCTAATGCTCCTCAAGACACTCGATTTTTTATGAGATCAAGATTTGGTCAGTTTTCGTCCAATGATCGTCATCATATTTTCTTCTAATGACGAGATATCTCGTACATCAAGATCTGACCAATTCTGCTAATAACGAGATATCTTGTCCATCAAGATCAGGTCAGTTTTCCGAATGAAGAGATACCTCGTTGAGACAACCACGAGTGGCGTTAAACACTCTTCTCAACAATAAATTTATAAACTAGAAACGGATGTTTACGGATATCACAGATACAGATAATGACATTTCAATAACATTTATTGCACAATGACTCTTCAAAAAGCGAACTATTTATTTAGAAATACCACTGACTTTTAAATATCTATACAAAGACACCTTTATTTAATCTGCGATGTCAAGCTGGAAAATTAATATTCTATTGTTTACGAAAGAAAAAAATAATCGATAAGTAGAAAATAAGAACGCGCACTTATCGATATCCTCGATACTGAAACATTGTCATTTTGTACTTCGTCCCTAAGACCAAAATCTCTGGCATTTTCATATCCAAAAAACATCAAGCAAAGTGTTGTTTGAATACCAATAATTGCTCATCTTCATAAGCAAGTGTCAACAAAAGGTCGATTCAGCAGTGAGAGCAATAATCTTTTTTGTGTCTGAATGGATCCACCGATTTTCATTTTTCCTCGTACGTCATTAATGCTCAGGATGTCATGACTGAAGACGTCATTTTTAGGGGAGAAACAATCGCGTTTTCGGCGTGTTTTTTGGCATTTTTGTTTTGTGACGGGAGACCGCTCTAATGAGATTTTAATCTACTTTTGAGATGCGATCGACTCCTTGTTCTTAACTTGACTCATGATGACGTTCGTTTTTTGGTGCGTTGGCTGATGTCGGAATAATTCTTTCAAAAGAATATTAATCTTAACGTTAATTAGTTTCTTGGTTTATACCTCAAAATGCCGGAGAATTGTGGCATAAAAATGCATTTTTCTCCAACCGTTCTTGTGATATATCACTCCTGGTTAGAGCGTATTTGTTTCAAATTGTTGAGTATTTTGTTTGTGCTTCGGAAATGAATTTTTGAATGCGTGTGGTGTTCAGAATTGCTGCTTGTTGGTTTGTCATTAAATACATTGTTTTTTATGATCAATACAAATGGGGGTGTATTTTAGAATATTAATAATTGCGGGTAGTTGCTATGGTTTTTAATTTTGCTTCATTTTGATCTTGATTCCTTTTGAAATGATCGTACTAGTTTTATACATGCATTCCATAATTGTGTTTATTTCATGCATGAATTCACTTGACTTTTTGGCCTTTCGTTTTGAACAATAGGTGGAATATTTTTTAAATGTTCAATTTTCAAAAAAGATGAATTTTTAATTGCTTTCGTTTTGCAATGTTTTATTTGTCTCGCATATGAATTTTTGAATGCGTTTGTTGTTTCGAATTGCTTCTTGTTGGTTTGTCATTAAATACATTGCCTTTTATGATCAATACAAATGTGTATTTTCTAATATTAATAATTACGAGTAGTTACTAAGGGTTTTAGTTTTAGTTTATTTTGATATTTTCCTTTTGAAATGATCGTACTAGTTTTATATATATATTCCATAAATATTTTTATTTCCTACATGCATTCACTTGATTTTTAGCCTTTTGTTTTGAACAGTAGGTAGAATGTTTTTAAAATTTTCCAGTTTATATAATCGACTAATTTTCTATTGATTTCTTTTTACAGAACGATTTCAGTACATTAATTACTTTCCACTTTTACTGGATATCTTTTATTTAACAACGGAACATGATTTATGTTTCGAATTTTCTTCATGTTGCGTTCGATGTATCAGTGTAGTTGTATTTTTTAAAAAATAAACGTTAATAGGGTATGTTAAATTGTGAAAAGTTAAAAGATCAAAAATTATCTTGGATTATCTATATGTTTTATTAATCAAACTAACATAAATCATGATTCGGATCTTATTCCAAGTGATTATTACATGATTACTTTGTTGAACATGATAATGAAACTAAATTTCATACAAATTATTTTGTTTTATTGTAGATATTAAATTACAATAGTTATTTGAACTACCAGGAGCGCATATATATATAATTTTATTATATATAATTTTAATGGTAGTCATAAACGTTTTTTGTGAATATTATTCCAATACCACGAATAACAAATTATTTGTAACATTAGATTGAAACGCAACAAAGAAATACTTTTTAGAACATTTGACTGACATATCACAAGGAAACAAAGAAATACTTTTTATACCATTAGACCTGGCACACCTAAAAAATACTTTTAGAAATACTAATAAGAAATATTTTTTGACACATATTTTTGGAACACTGCAAAGAAATTACTTTTAGAAGATTTGATTGGAGAACCACTGAGAAAATATCTTTTGAACTATAACATTGGAACACCGCAAAGATAAACTTAGTCGGAACATTAAGTTGAAGCACAACAAAGAAAAACTGATTGGGAAAATTATATTGGTGCACCAAAAAGAAACACTTATTATGAACATTAGATTAGAACACTACAAAGAAACACGCATTTATAATATATTGGATCACCACGAACAAAAACATACTTAGAATATTACTCTGAAACACCGCAAAAAACTTATTTGTAACATTATATTGGAACACCACAGAGAAATCCTTATTTAGAATGTTATATAGAGACATCACACAGATAAATGTTTCGAACAAACGAATAGAATTCCAGATGATTCAAACACATCACTAAAACACTTGAGTGTTAAAATAAAAGGTACTTGAAGAAAAGATATCATCTTAAGAAGCGGCTATTTTTCAATGACGTGTCGTTCTTCAGGTGATCTACATTGAAAAATTGAATTTCAGTCCACACATGCATGGCACCTTATCGCAGGTGGGGTAAAAAAACACATTCATCCATTCTCACGGCAATGGTCCCATCACCTGTAGAAATGAAATCTTTCGATACATTGTACGACCAAAACTACAACTAGACAAACTTCAGTTTACCCCAGATCAAATGACGTCTTGAGACACCCCGGACAATGTCGTTCCCTTTAAACTGATAAAGGCAGTAAGAATTGAAAAAGACACTTCAAAAGAAAATGGCGTCTATTTATCCTGTCTCAATTGCGTCGCCCACTCGTTCCAATTGCATGTCTTGCAGAATGCCACGATGGCTTTAGAGGCATTTCAGTCATTTATTGCCATTGTGTCTTTATTTTTGCCTTGTCTTTTCACAAAGCATCCCGACCATGCGCTGCAAGAAGAATTCCCAAAAAACTTAAAAGGTTTTAGTGTTTTTTGCTGATAACTGAGAACCAGGGGAAGAAAAAAATTCGCATCGCCATTTTTTCTACAATTCTCGCTCGTTTACTATTTAAATTCATGGTTAAAGTTTTTATGCGTTTGAAAGGAATGTTTGAAGAAATGAAGGGAAAAAATCACTAAAAGCTAATGGAAGATTGTTAAGTTTTTCTCGCTATATCCCCACTTTTTATGGTTTGAAAACCGGTACACGGTGTTTATATCAGCATAAATGCAACTCATCCCATTAAAATACTAAGGGGTAGATATATTTTTATGATTGGGTTTCTTGAAAAGATGGAAAATAATTGGGAAATGGCATAAAATTGAATAACTTGTATCGATAAAGTTTGAAATAAGGTGCTCGTTACTTTGAGCCACATTATATGATGGATTACATCAATGATATCACTATATAATGTGTCACTCAATGTCATAGCTAGTGTTTCCCATAGGAACGCGGTAGCCCAATTGGAAGAGTAGCGGATTAGAAACCGGAGGGTTGCGAATTCGAAACTCGATCCAACGGTAGACCGATATGTACGTGTGACCTGGTGTGCATTAAATCTACCATGACCTCAAATATCATCATGTTTTCGTGGTGTAGAACTTTGGAGAGATGGGTGACAGCTCAGGTGTGACCTCGTCATCTGACCATGGTTCAAAATGACGAGGTTAAGCTCCTCTGTTCTTTGCCTTCGGGACTGATCCTTGATCGTCGTAATTAGCCCCTTTTGTAGCTCCTGTGTGACGCTAATTCTACTTACCTACATATCCTTAGGAACTGATTCCGTAATAAACCACTTCGCACTCTTGGTAATGTTTATTGTATTAAACCTCTAGGTGGTTAGTCCTGTAGTGCCCTGCCTCTGGTGCAAAAACCTGTTCCTAACTGCCTCTGGTACAAAAACTTGTTCCTAACTGCTTCTGGTGCAAAAACCTGATCCTTAATGCCTCTGGATCAAAAACCTGTTCCTAACTGCCTCTGGTGCAAAAACCTGTTCCTCACTGCATCTGGTGCAAAACCCTGTTCCTCACTGCCTCTGGTGCAAAAACCTGTTCCAAACTGCCTCTGGTGCAAAAACCTGTTCCAAACTGCATCTGGTGCAAAACCCTGTTCCTCACTGCCTCTGGTGCAAAGACCTGTTCCAAACTGCCTCTGGTGCAAAAACCTGTTCCTCACTGCATCTGGTGCAAAACCCTGTTCCTCACTGCCTCTGGTGCAAAAACCTGTTCCAAACTGCCTCTGGTGCAAAAACCTGTTCCAAACTGCATCTGGTGCAAAAACCAACCTATTAGGTTGGATTTTATGGCTCAAGGGAGGCGTCAAATGGACACATGCAAGCATAGAAAGCCTTGTTGACGCAGAAGATAGAAATTCACCCAAGGAAGAATCGAACCTCCACCTCCTCCAACTGAACCTCAAATAACCCCCGAAATAAGTAAAGGACGCCAAATGAGGTCAAAGAGTAGGTATTTTAATTAACGTCAGGTAGAGGTAGGTATTTTAATTAACGTCAGGTAGAGGTAGGTATTTTAATTAACGTCAAACTGGAGCAACACAATGGGCTATTAGTGACGGTCTGGGATCGATCCCAAAGGGAAAGATCGAGGACAACACCACGTAATTTTGAACCATGATCAGATGACGAATTCACATTTGAGCTGGAACTCCACTCTCCAAACTGCCACACCACGCCAAAGTGAGGACATTTGAGGCCACGCCAAATTTAACGTGAACTACCCCCTTTTGTACCCGACGGTCTTTGATTGGATTCGAACTCGCGACCCTCCGGTTGCTAATTCGTTACTCTTCCAACTCGGCTACCGTTGTCCCCCCGCAAAGAGAGAAGGAAAAATAAAATAAGGAGTTCCGGACTGTCCGGTTCTGTCATCCAATTTACTAAGATCTAGTCCTAAAGTGTGTGTGTATAAAAATCTATCTATATAAATCAATACAAGTAACCCATCACGAAAGGGAAAACCTCCAAACCCACAAAAAAGTAAAGATCACCAAATGAGGTCAGAGAGAAGGAAAAAAATTAAATAAATTCGAGACAGTCCGGTTTAGATATATAATTTACTTAGCTTTAATCCTCAAATGTATATAAATAATATACCTAAATAAATCAACACAAATACCCCATTACGAAAGGGAAACAATCCAAAAACCACAAAAAAGTAAAGGTTATCAAAGAGAAGTAAAAAGATGTTATAAGGAGTTTGAGACAGTCTGGTTCGGTTATACAATTTACTTAGATTTATTCTTAAAATGTACATAAACAATATTCCAAAATAAATCAACACAAATACCCCATCATAAAAGGGAAAACTTCCAAAAACCACAAAAAGTAAAGGCCACTAAAGGAGGTCAAAGAGAGAATTAAAACATAAAATAAGGAGTTTGGGACAGTCCGGTTCGGTCATCGTCATCCGAAACCCCAAGTGTCTCGTAAGGAAAGATTAATTTATTTAGTTCCTTCCAAAGAAGGGGGTTTATCGTATTTGAAGAAGAGCAAATCTCTTAATGTTCTTAAGTGTGAGGAATTTTCCTTCGGAATTCCTTTCATTTGGTGTTAGAAGTTGGATTGAGGATGTAGAAAGTACTTTCTTGATGTTGAAGTTATCCGTTTTTCAGATTGTATTTATCATTTGGCTTAAAACTTAAAAATTCTGGCCACAGTATTTTTTGTTTGTGTACTTATTTTTATGTTAGGTTTGTTTGTGTATGGTATTTTTTATGTTAGGATAGATTTAACTTTGTCAATTGTACAGAATGGTCTTTACTGCAAAATATTCATCTTTCCTGGATTCCTTGAACAATATTTTTGATGTGTTTAGTTTGATTAACTTTGCCAATTGTCTAAAATGGTCTTTTCAACAAAATGTATAGCTTGAAATCATTACTTACATGTTTAGGATCCGTTTATCAAGTTTGATATTTACAGCAATGCATATATTCTATGAGGACTCCTTACCTGTACTGTTTTTGCCCTTAGCTAAGGGGACTGCGATAGCCCATATAGTAGATTCAGGGATTTGTAACCGCAGGATTGCCAGTTCGAAACCTGTCAAACAAAAGACCGTCGTGTTTGTGGCGTCTCGTTCACGTGACCTCAAATATCCTCACTATGTCGTTTTGTGAAAAATGGGGAGATTAGCGTGCTAGCTGAGGTGTTGACCTCATCTGACCGTGGTTCAAATTTACTAATCGTTGTCCTCGTACTTTCCCCTTGGGTTTGAACCCGGACCGTCACCAATATCACGTTGTGTTGCACCAGTCCAACAAAAGACCAACTACCTACCAATCTACCCTTCACTGAGGAAGATAGTACGATTAATTCAAAAATTATTTGGTCATTCTTTAAGACAACACCCTTAACATCATCCATAGGTTTGTAACCATTTATATTATACTTGCTTATGCTTGGTCTCCTGTCATTTCGGAAATAATCCGTGATTATTACTTTCGTGAAGTAAGTTTCGTGAATAGCTTTCTTAGCTAATTTCTAAGTAGCATTATACAAAGCAAACTGGACCCAAAGGACATCAAAATTATTTACTTCTACTCAGAATAAATACACTCATGTCCAAAATTATCTTTACATGCATAAAATCGCTATTTTCTCAGAAACTGTGAACTATAATTTTATGAATTTGTGTGAAATGATGCATAACATCATAACACATAAATACAATGGAAAAAATTTAAGAGCACTGCATATGATATAAAACTGTAGCATGAAACAATAAAAATGGCTCTAATATGTGACAAGGAGAGTTCAGAAAATAAAGAATAACTCAGAAAAAATTAAGGCTTATGAATCTAATGGAATGTGATCTCCCCTGACGTGTACACACGTATCACAACGTGTTTTAATGCTGGAAATAATGTTGTTAACCACAGTTTGGGGAATTAAGTTCCACACCTCCTGCAATGCGGTCTTCAGGGCATTTATATCTCTAGGAGGAGGATGTCTCCGTGCAACTGCTTTTTTCAAGGTAGTCCCATAAGTTCTCTATCGGGTTCAGATCAGGAGATTTTGCTGGCCACGGTATTCGCTCAATGGCTTCACTTTCAAGGAATTCGTCAACATGGTTTGCTCGATGTGGACGAGCATTATCGTCCATAAATAAAAAGTCAGATCCATATGCACCTCTGAAAAATCTTACAAAAGGTTCTAAGACCTCATCCCGATATCTCTGGCCGGTCACAAATCCGCTGTTGAAAACGTGTAGGGGCGTACGTCCATCGATCATTATTCCTCCCCATACCATCACACCTACACTACCGAAACGGTCACGTTTCATAATGTTCGAAGGAATATTTCGCGTTCCTGACTACCTCCAGATGTAAACACGCTTAGAACCAGATGTTAAACTAAACCTCGACTCATGAGTAAAGAGAACATGGGTCCATTGGTGTTCACTCCAGTTCTGATGTTCTTTGTACCAATTAAAGCGATCCCTCTTTTGTTGGGATACAGTAAAACACAAACCCTTGGCTTTCTGGGATAAAAACCTTTTTCATTAAGACTTCTGTGTACAGTTCGCCGTGATACAACAGTTCCAGTGGCGGCTGCAACCTCTGAACTTAACTGCCGAGCAGTATACTTCCTGTTACGACGCGCAGTTATTGCCAGATATCGATCATGAGAAGCAGTTGTTATTCGTTTACGACCTTGTCCAGGCCTCCTTACAACAATTCCAGAGTTCTGAAATTGTTTCCATATCGTAGAGACTGTCTGTGTTTAAATATTCACACATCTCGCTGCTTCCATGATTGTCTGTCCTGCTTCTAAACGGCCGATAATTCGCCACATCACAGATTCTCCCAAATGATACTTCGGGGCCATAACAAACCGTTTTGATTCCTTACACACTGAAATCAGACGCTGTACTGCAGAAATTCACTCATATTCACTCAGCGCAAAGCGCTTGATTCTCCGTCGGATGACGTAACGCCTTGATTTGCATATCAGAAACCGTTTAATCACTTTTGATTGGATAATGCTAATTAGGCTTGTATTTCACACAGTCCCTGCAAAAATGGATTTCATCGATTGGATATTTCATGGAATATCATTCTTTTTGGGTATGTAAAGATAAATTTGGACATGAGTGTATTTTGGGGTTCTCTTTTAACCTAAATATCCACCAGTAGTCTCTTAACACTCCTAGTAGTTTCGAAGAGTTATATCGTCCAACAAATGCCTACAAATTTTGCTAATGACGATATATCTCGCTTTTAAGATATTAACGATTTGTTATGATGACGAGATCCATGATCTGGGCAGTTTTTCTCTAATGACGAGATATCTCGTCTCTCGAAGATCTGGTCAGTTTTGCTAATGTCGAGGTACCGCTTCGAGATAAGAGCAAGGAGGGTTGAGAAACTGGTAGAGTGAAGCTCTTGGCTACGAGTTCGAATCTCATATTTGCTGAATCGGGTTTGATTGCTTGAAATTTTCTGGAATCTGCATGACGACACGTAAATGCGGACCAGCTTCCTCAAAGTCTACGAGGAAGGAATGTTCCCACACAGTTAACGGTGGGTGCGATGTGACAGTATCTTCCATATTGCCCGGAGAAACTCAGAGACTATCACGTACTCACCAATTTTTGGTTAAAGGATCGTACAATCCATAAGGCTAGCATCACAAAAAGAATTGAAATTTTAATGCTATTTGAGAAGTATGTGCTTTAATTAGAATCATACTCTAGTGGAAATATAAAGCTCTTGTTGGAATTCTGCACGAAACACTTAGAAAACATTTTTCCATGCATTAAGATGGCTGTCACAGAAAAACTTTCCACTGAAAGTTTAGACTACAATTTTTGTTTCTTTAGATTTTCATCATTTTATGAATCAAGATCTAACTCCAAGCACTTTGAACAGTGGAACATTACTTTTTACCTTACAATAGCATTTAATAAACAGCCCCGTATAGTGATTAACCCACCAAGTAGTTTCGACGAGATATCTCGTCCATCAAGATCTGACCAATTTTGCTAATGACGAGATACCTCGACATCAAGATATTGCTAATTTTTACAATGACGAGATCAAGATCTGGTCAGTTTTCTTATAATCACGAGATATCTCGTCTATCAAGTTATGGCCAGTTTTACCAGTCGAGCCAATCAGGAGCAACCACCTGGAGGATTAACTCTAATGGTGGTATATCTTCGAGTTGAAAACTGCCCTGTAGTGGCCAGCCTCAGACGGGACAAACTATTCCTAACCATCACCAGATCTGGATAACATCTATTTTTCTTACTTGGATCTCCATTCCTAGTAATAGGGTATTTTTGTATCGACTAGGTATCTAGCCATTAGCAAAACCGACTAGTTTGTGATGAACGCGATATCTCGGTAATAGCAAAATCAACCGTATCTTGAACGAGGATATCGAAACAAGTTGGAGGATTAACAGGTATAGTTTGAATATAATTTATTTTGCTCCGCCTATCGAAAACTATCTTGTGTCATAGGCATCTAGCATCTATTTCACCAGATTGACTTATAGTATTATGCACGAATTATTCATCAATGAAACCAGTAATTCTTCTGTATGCTTCTAAATCGGCTTTAACTTTCTTAACCAATCAAAGGTCTCATCTTTAAACCAACAGACATGACTGTTTTAATCAAATATGTGGTGAAGAGTGCTAACAGTCGAAAACCACAAAAACTTCCTAGCAAGCCTATTACATATTGCTAAACATCATGAATAGCTTTCATTGAAATTCAGAAAATTCAGCTATTTTGAATAATTACGATTACTCGCAGAACATGTGCACAATTCACAAGTATTTAATCATTCACAAAAATGGTGACTATCTTGCACAAACAATTCTTATGGTACATTAAAATCTAATATATGAAGCATAAAACCCTTTTTTTAGAAGCAACAAAACTCTCTAACACTGGCTCTGGCATCATGAAGTTTGCGCAGCTTATTTTGTCTATAAAATCCATGTCAACTATTTTCAGTTCTTTATGACTATCCCTTGAATCCATGGAAGTAAAATTTAATACAGAATATTTAGCTAGACCAATCAATACAAAACGTCAAAGGTTATCACGGGCTAGGTTATCGCTAAAGGAAAGGGCACAAGCGCTTCAAGCGGACAAAGCTCAGAAAGCTTTTGAAATGCAGTCACGAAATTGTGGAGAAAATACAAGAACTTGGTTTGTCTGGGGCAGGGGTAGTACAGATAGTGATAAATAAAAATGACACTAGCTATCTGCCATTTTGCGTGTAAGTTTAATCTACCAAGTGGTTTCGGCATGTTAGCTTGCCCATCACTTGCCCAAATTTGTTTATAATGAGTTATCTCGTTATTAGCAAAATTGCTCCAAAAATTCCAATAGTTCTACCGTAACAAGGCGATTCTATCTGAGATGCCTCTGTGACTTGATAGGGCTGCGGTAGCCCAGTTGAAAGAGCAACGGGTTAGAAATCGGACGGTTGCGAGTTCGGAACTCGGTCCAGGCAAAGAGTGTGTACACAAGGTAGGTATTTTAATTAACGTCGCACTGGAGCAACACAACGGGCTATTGACGACAGTCCGGGATCAAACCAAAGAAAAGATCCGAGGACAACACCACGTAATTTTGAACAACGGTCAGATAACGAGGCCACATTTGAGCTGGAACCCCATTCTCCAAACTTCCAGACCACGCCAACGTGAGGACATTTGAAGCCACGACAGACTTAACGTGCACCAGTTCCCCCTGTACACGCTGGTCTTTGGTTGGATCCGAACTCGCACTCCTCCGATTGCTAGTCCTTTACTCTTTCAACCAGGCTACCACGGCCCATGTACACAAGGACTGTTGCACATCATATCTGCCTTGCCCTCGAATGTCCTCATGTTGTTTGGTGTGTAAGTTTGGAGAGTGGAGTGACACAGCTCATGTGTTGTTCTTATCATCCAACCGTGGTTGAAAATTATGAGTCGTTGTCCTTGGACTTTTCCCTTCGGGATTGATCCCGTACCGTCATCAATAACTCCTTGTATGCTCCAGTACGATGTTAATTAACTTTCTACCAATCTGTCACTTGATCTCGCCATCATCCAAAAATCGGCAGTATCTTAATCAATCATCTCGCCATCATCCAAAAATCGGCAGTATCTTAATCAGTCATCTCGTCATGATCACAAAATCGGCAGTATCTTAATCAGTCATCTCGTCATGATAAAAAAATCGGCAGTATCTTAATCAGTCATCTCATCATCATCCCCAAATCGGCAGTATCTTAATCAGTCATCTCGTCATGATCACAAAATCGGCAGTATCTTAATCAGTCATCTCGTCATCATCCAAAAATCGGCAGTATCTTAATCAGTCCTCTCATCATCATCCAAAATCGGCAGTATCTTAATCAGTCATCTCATCAGCATCCCCAAATCGGCAGTATCTTAATCAGTCATCTCGTCATGATCACAAAATCGGCAGTATTTTAATAAGTCATCTCGTCATGATAAAAAAAAATCGGCAGTATCTTAATCAGTCATCTTGTCATCATTAAAAAACGGCAGTTTCTTAATCAGTCATCTCGTCATCGAGATACTACCGATTTTTAATAACGATATCAAGATTTCATCAGTTATCTTCGAATAACTAGAGATAACGATATACCACGTCGTGACAACCACTAGGAGGGTTAACTCGTTCTGTCCTTTCTTTACATCAAGTTCGCGTGGTGTGGAAGTTTGGAGATTCCGCTGCCAGCTCAGGTGTGACCTCGTCATCTGACCGCGGTTCAAAATTACGTGGTATTGCCCTCTGATCTTTCCTTTCGGGTTCGATCTCGGACCGTCACCAATAGCACATTGTGTTGCTCCAGTGCGACGTTAATTAAAATACCAAGTACTTTCTTTACACGAGACGTTTTTACTACACCCAGAATTTAATTTGCAGACAAAAGAACACCAAAAAAAAAACAATCCGAGATTGCTTAACTCGCGAAGGGGATCCAAATTAATCATTTCCACGCCTCCCTCACGGGAGAATTAAGCCACTTCCTAAACGATTTATATTCTCAGCAAAGGCAAACACACGTTTTGGACAACATCCAAAAATAACCACCCCCTTGCAAGTGGGCAGTGACTGGTTAACATCGGGTGGAGGAAACGACCAAAAAAAGAAGAGAAACCTTCCAATTCCAAAAGTTCCACCGTAACAAGCGATTCTATCTGAGAAGCCTCTGTCTGTAGTATCTCTATCAAAGTTCTCCGTTGAGAATATAGGAAGAGACTTAATGGGTGTAAGTGTGCCTTTTATACCTTCCAGAATGGGCCCTTGGATAAGGGGACTCCTGCGCTTTTGTCTTACTTGGTTCCTAGGGTATAGATATATATTGTTCTTTTTAAGTTTTTAGTTTTTGGCAACGGATCGATATTTCCGTCTTGGACACATTTTCTTTTCGAAAAACTTTACCGGGAGAGTTTTAGGAAACGGTTTGCTGCGTAATGTGTTTTTAGCTAAGTTCCAGGAAAGGAGGGATTTTCTCTGTCTGGGAGTCGTTAAAAGTGTGGGATTAGGATAGGGGAAAAAAGGGAATTTCCTATAGCCCTCTCCCGGATTTTTTTTCCGGGAGAAATCTCTTAATACATCTCATGGTTAAACAGCGGCGTTCGAGGGGACTTTCGAGAGCTGCTTGGAACGAAGGTTTTTTTCCTTTCCTCTAAAACCTTCTTTCTCTCTACCTTTTCGTTTTGATTTTGTTTACAGGTGAGTTGAGGGAGGGAAAAAAATTGAACTGTGAAAACGGTTATCACAAGGCGTTTTTTCTTTTGATATAAAGCGTTATCGGGTCGCTAGAAAAGTTGAAGCGCTGGCACTTAAAACGTACTTTAGAGGAGCTTTTGGAATCATTTAGGCGTTAAAATATGTTTTTGTAACTCTTCTATTTTTGTGTGTAAAGAATGTTGATGCGAATTTTTTTTTAAATTAGTGGCCTCAAAGAAATATAGATAAGCGAAGCAAATTTAAAAATCTCAAGAAATGTTTGTAGCTAATGTGCAAATAAATGTCTGTACTGAAAGCTATTAGATGTTTATATAATCTATAAGATAAAACATTTTAAATGTTACAATAAACAATATTTGATAAAAAAACATTTTAACCCACTTGGAGATTATCTCGACTAGTTATCTCGTCATTAATAAAATTCAAAAGATCTTGATGGACGAGATATCTCGTCATTAGAATCGAAATGACCAGACTTGACCAGATCCAGATCATCAAAAAATCGGTAATATCTCGATGACGAGATGTCATTAGCAAAATTGGTCTAATCTTGATTTACGAGATATCTCGTCGAAACCACTTGGAGGGTTAATACTGAAAATTCTTGTAAACGTATTGAGAAAATAGGAGAAATGTTAAATTTTGTAAAAAAATTCCGGAATCAGTAGTGTATGGCAGTAACTTATAAAAATATACCTATCATAACGTTGAATTTCGTCTGTCAAATGTGGTATGTCTATTAAAATATCTGAATATGATCATCTGGCAGTGCTTCATATTGAATTGTCTTCGGTTCCTTTTTGATATAAACGAATTTGTAGATACGCATTTAAAGAAAGAGTGGTATGAATGATACAGACTTTTTCCATTGTATTGCACCTCTCGTTCCACCCATCACAACATAATAAATGAACAATATACAGCTAAAAATTGGGCTTAAAGTAGAGCCACATTGGTCTATGTGTGCATTATTTACTTCGACAAGTTTCCACAGTACAACGGTTATATTTGTTATTTTATATTGCATTGTTTCTGAAATCCTTTGTTGCAGACGTCACCAATAATGTTGCCAGTCCGACGTAAATCCAACTACCGACCGACCTTTGTGGTCGACCTTTGAGCTACTACCAGTTACAGGTATCGACAATACCATGTTACATGGTTTTTCAAAACTCAACATAATAAATGAACTAAACTCCTTATATAGCTCGAAATTAGATGTGCAGCAGAGAGCTAAGTATAGGCAGGAAAATATAATGAAGCTGAGAGTGAGGGATTTACATGACGCATTACTTACTTTAAGAAGTTTCCACAATACAATGATTATTTTGGTTGCTCTATATCGCGTTGTTTCTGAGCTCCTTTATGACAGACGTCACCAATTACCCATTGTGTTGTTACCAGTGCGACGTAAATCCAACTAACAACCGACCTTTGTGGTAGAAATACATTTTTTGAGATACCCAGTGATAGGAAAACTGGTATCAATAATACCGACTTTGTTGCACGGTTTGTTCAGCCCAACTCAACATAATAACGAACGATAGATTTTACACAGCTCAAAATTAGGTGTAAGGCAGAGTACTAAGTACATTTAGGCAAACTTAATGAGAGCTGAACGAGGGATTCTTGTGGAGCATTATTTACTTCAACTAGTTTCCACAATACAACGATTATTTTGGTTGCTCTATATCGCATTATTTCTGAAATCCTTTGTGGTATAACACGTTGTGTTGTTGCCAGTGCGACGTAAATTAAATCTACCGACCAACCTTTGTGGTAAAAACAAACTGGTATCAGCAATACCGACTTTGTTGAATGGTTACGTTTATTATGTTGATCAACTCAGATCAACATAATAAACGAAAGATACATTTTATACAGTGGAAATTAGGTATAAGACAGATCTAAGTATATGCAGGCAAACATGAGAACTGAGCGAGGGATTCGCGTGGATCATTATTTCCTTTAACAAGTTTCCACAGTATATCGATTATTTTTGTTGCTTTATATTGCATTGTTTCTGAAATCCTCTGGAATAACACGATGCGTTGTTGCCAGTGCGACGTAAATCCAACTACCAACCGACCTTTGTGGTGGATATAAATTCTTTAGAGATACCAGTTATAGGAAAACTGGTTACCGACCTAGTTACATGGTTTGTTCAACCCAACTCAACTTAATAAATGAACGATACATTTATACAGTTCAAAATTAGGTATAAGGCAGAGAACTAAGTATATGCGGGCAAACATAATGAGAGCTGAGCGAGGGATTCACGTGGAGCATTATTAACTTTAACAAGTTTCCATCTCTACAACTGGATACCAAGGCTCCGAAAGACTTCCCAGCTAATCAAAGGCCATCCACACAAAGACAACACAGCAGCGATTCTTTCACCCTGGCATAATCCCACAGGATTAGTGTCCTGTATCCCTCATAAATCTCACAGGCGGAAGATATCTTGGCAGGCAGGATTAGCACAGGCGAAAATCCAACATGGCTCCCGTGTCAAGGTAATCCCTTTATTTTGGAAGACCCCCGGTGGGAGGAAATGAATTTCTTACCTGAGCTCGGTGGGTGTGAACGCAGCTCAATTAGATTGAGTAAGTAGGTTCGCTAATGCAGGCGATGGCTTGAGCAATCTGGTTGCTTTAGATCTTAACGGCTCCTTCTAGGATTTAGGGACGAAAGTTGGTACAAAAGTATTCTGGGGTAATCCCGCGATGGTGGAGATCAGGATGCGATTCTTGGGATTTTGGCTTTTTCACGTTTAATGTACATGGTTGGTATTTTCATAGAATTTTCAAATCACCTTTATATGCACTACTCCAATGCAATTCCATTAGTTAAGCCAGCGTTTTCACTTAAATCTTGGTCTTATTGAAAACTTTATTTTCATCTATCAAAGCATAGGTTTCTTATCTGTAGACGTTCAGATTAGGTGTGGAATCATAAATATTGAGAATATCAATTCTAAGTAAATATTACACAAGTTGGTTGATAGGCAATTAACGTCGCCCTGGAGCAGTACAATAGGCTATTGGCGACGGTCCGTGATTGGACAACACCTGAGCTGTCACGCCACTCTCCAAATTTGCACACCAAGCCAAAAATATTGCATTATATATTCTATATTTTGTTTGCAAGTGACGCAGAATTCTATTCCTGTGACGCACCGTGTTTAATTTTTCTACTAGAGTTATTGTGATGAGGTTAATTAAACCTCTAAGTAGTTTAGAGGACATCTCATCCATTAAGATCTGATCATTTTTGCTTATGACGAGATAGCACGTCTTCAATATCTGGCCAGGTTTTTTTTGAGTCAGATATTTCCAATTCTTTTTAATGACGGGATGAAGATCTGGTCTGTTTTTTTCTAACGATGACATATCTCGTTCATCCAGATCTGGTCAGTTTTGCTAATGATGAAGCACCTCGTCGATACTACCATCAGGAGGGATAATTTGCAAAATAGTCAATTGATCGATAAAATAATACTCCATTTCATCTCCATGAAATGGTTGGCAATTTTGTAATTCCTTAAAGGAACGAGAGATTGTCAATCTTAGGTAATGTTTTGTGGGTTTAGATAAATAATTCTACCCTGTTGGGTATTGGGACCTTTCGTGGAATGCATCTGGTACGTTCTATCCCTCATTTTAGACCAGATAAAACTATGATATTCAAACATTTTAAACTCTTATCTAAAGGATCTGAATCTGAATTCAGTTTCAAAGTAAATTCGATACAGTTTACCATCCTATCCAATTCCAAGTTCATTAGCCCACTAGATAGATTGAAAATCCATCCAGCCATATATTGAAATGTCAAATCTATATACGTAATTTAGAATAGAAAGTATTCGCATAAATTGCATTATCGTGGATTCCGAGACACCATGGTAATGATCAATCAAGCAGATGAACGAGATATCTAGATGGATGAGATATCACGTCATTAAAAGAAAACTGACCAAATCTTGATCTCGTCATCATAAAAGAAATCAGCAATATTTTTATGACGAGATATCTCGTCACTAGCAAAATTGATCAGATCTTGATGGACGAGATATCTGGCCGAATATATCGAGCCATTTTCTTTTACGCACCATTAATTATTTTTTATACCGATTCTTATTCACCGATACATAGAATCTCTTTCCTTACTTTTAAAATTAAAAGTCTTCCCCAGAACTGTTTCCTACCTCAGTTTTCCAAATTCGGCACTCTGCAACCATATTAGGTTAATTACAAAGAGAGGAGGCAGTTTAATGCAGAATCCTACGGCAGCAAAATCGGAATTTAGTTGAGCAGAAGGAAATAAGGTAACACTCCGAGAGTGAAGGGAGAATTTGAAATACGAAAGTCGTGCATTATTCAAGATTTCTTTTGAGATTTCGCTCCTCGTCAGGTCCCTAGAGACTTCTGTTTCAGTCTTTTGATTTAAAGTGATTTCTATTCTAATTTGAATATACGGAAGGTGAGAATCTTTCCTCGATTCCCCTCTCGATAGTTTCTAGCTTTGAGACTTCACCATTGTTTGAAATATTAATCGAGGCTTTTGCTGGGAATTTAGCTCAGTCATTGCAGCACGGAAATAAGATCGCTCGAACTTTGGCATTAATGGATTTTAACATGGATGTTGGCCAAGTAATTCTTCCCACCAGTTCTGAAACACGTTTGAGGTTTATAGAGTAATTCTTTTTCCAAAAATAAATGGCCCTCAGGGACACATCTTTAAGTGTGTACGGGCATCACAACCCCAAGTGACCTTTTCTCCCTTTCATTTTTACCCTTGCCTACCCTTTTTGCTTTTTTTTCCTCCCTCATTATGTTACTTTGCTCTCGAGTTTTTCCAGCAGATTGACTAAACATGGCCCTTGTGCCATAAAACCCGAAAACAACCTACCAAAAGTCAGTTTGTCAAATTTTTAGTTTCTTTATTGTTACCAGAATTTCCCGGCGTTGCTCTGATTGAATTGATTGTATTTGATCAAACTATTACTCAATGTTACTCCCATGGGGATTTCGAATTGATTTCAGCCCCCTCTGAAGACCCCGAACAAATCGAACTGGGATTAATATATAGCCTATATTTCCATGACATTAGCCATTTTACTCATATGCTAGGTTAGTCCACGAGGTAACATTGAAATTTTGCCACATACTCTAGAAACAAATTTCGAACACCCTCGAGCCTCAATCTGCGAGATGTAGGAGCAAGGTTTGATTCCTGTGGCCTTGTCTTGTTTTTGATTGGCATATCATTTCCTAATCTGCTCCTTGCATCATGAATTCCAGCCAACCAATCTTTCTTACAGAAGGCTGGTGAACTACAACTCAGGGCATACGGGGGTCGCTGCAACCCCTACTTTAATGCAAGCCTCTACTACCAGTCCTACGAAGTCTTTCAGTAAGCGAAAACCTCGCAAGTCCATCCCTACGCTCCTCTACAATTTCAGTGTAATGAAGAGCCAGCATCCCGTCTACAACTAGTACTTCTTCCCCCATAAACCAGAACAACCTGAAGAAGTGCGCGTCCTTAAGTTTGAAGCCTAGGACCAAGATAGTGTGGTCAACGATACCATCCTGGGTGAGACTAATATCCACTTGAAGGACGTAGTTTTTGTCGCAAGAGCCATCGAAGGAGCTGTATCTCAATCTTTTACTGGAGGATTCAAATATTTCTAAGATATATATCCATCGCTTTTTCATGTTCTGAAAAGTTAATTAATTTCAAATGAAATACGTGAAAATGATTATTTTAGTAAGGATAAAACAAATATTAACATTTAAAGGAAAATAAAAAATTGATTTCAGTTCAAACTTAACCTATTTCTGAGTATATTTTTCTATGGAGCAAGGAAAAGGGGATTTATGTCAAAAATAAGATATTTACTTCAGATGTAAATCTTTCCAGGGAAAAAGTTTACAGACATTTTTAAATCTCGATTCCGTCCGCATAAGGATTTTAAAAAACCGTAAATTCACTGCAGTGGAAATTCTCAGCACATCTCCTGGGACGTGACTCTATTTTGTAAGCAGGCTGAAAACTGACGTAGATGAACAGACCGAATACGCCGTGAACGTAAATATATCATCACCGTCGACAAACAAGAAAAAGTTACAAACCGGCTTTTGCGTGCTCTTTTTTCTTTCACTTTATCGAGCAGACGTCCAGAAATGATAAATCGCTAGTCAACAAAGATTCTAAACAGCGAAGACAGCGTAATGTAGGGAATAAAGAGACGCCCACGACAAAGAAAATTCCTGGTGGAGCGAAAAAAATCGGAAACGGCGATAATCGTTTCCGTCATGACGTAAAAATAAACATCCTTACGCGTTCCACTTCTGACGGAACTTTCCAGTTATAAAAGAATCACACCCATCAAAAAATTCCCAAACTCGGAACGGACGGTATTATATTAAATTCAAAACGTAAAAAAGTTCCAAAAACAAATCTTTATCTTTTGTTTTGGAAACAACTAATAAACAACCTTTGCACTTAATAATTTATTCTAAAAAAAAAATTTTTTTTTGTCCGCAGCGTGGGGTCAAACGATTTTTTCGCCGTTGCCAGCTGCGAGATAAAAAGAAAGGGACGCTGCTATTTATCATTTAAAGGTGCGATGAGAAGTGGAAGCAGGGCAAAAGTGGAACCCGACCATCTATCAAACTTTAAAGCACTTTTATTGTCAAGTGTGTGACAAATTCGATATCGGTTGGGGAAGAAACGTCCATCTTACAGTCTTAGGTTTTCTCCTTGTGAGGAGGGTTGCGATAATTGAGTTGGAAAAGTGGATAAAAAGAAATAAAAAAACAGTGTCTATCGCTGGAGCCTTTTATCCATTTTTAGCGGAACCGGGAAGCACCAACTGCGATGTCTCGTGCACAGGAAGAGAGAGGGATTTTTAGAAAAATTGGTGGCAGCGGGAAATTTTGAGCCCTTACCGATTGTATTTTATTTTCTGAGAGGAAAAGGTTTCTAAGCAAAAGAAAGTAGTAGGTGCGCTATCGGATTCTTTCCGGTTGTTTATTATTTCGGGGCTTAGATGCTGCCACACGAAAACAAGTAAATTTGAACCGGAATTTTCTTTTTGGATTTAAATTATTAGCTACTTGGATGTGTTTGGGAATGGCAGCAGTGTGTGGGGTAGTATTTATTTTCACCGCAATTGTAACACGTTTTTGTAAATAAAACGAAGCTTAGCTTTTATTATTTAAATTAAAGATATACCGTGATCTTGTAAAGTTGAATTATCATGCATTATGAATAGTTTGTGTTCCTAAAAATGAAGCACCTACTATGCTTAGTGGGCCGCCATGGCACAGTGGCCCACTGTACTAGCAACCTGCGAGTTGTAGACTGTGCAGGTTCAATTCCTGTCAGGTGCATTCCTCCTTGAGTGTATTTCTCTCTTCTGTGTCGATGGCTTTTATTGTGTGTTTATGTCTATTCCTTGATATTGTATGTCTTGTGTTTGGCGTAGCATGACCAAAATGGCCTTTGCGCCATAAAACCCCAAACACAACCAAACAACCTACAATACTTAATAAAAAAAGGAAGACCAAATAAAAATCTGTTTGCTTGAATTGCAATGTAACTATTTGTGAAATAATCTGGTCTGCGGGTCTGATAAAAAAAAAGGGCCGTATCGAGTTAAACCTGTCCGGAGGGCTGTATTGGTCTGTGGGCCGTTTAAACGTGTCTCGAGTGTCCATATATATTTTTTATAAAGCATTTCAACGAAGTTGAAGCAAATTCTGTTTCGAAACATTTGAATCAGAAGTATGAATTTCTAAAACTGGAAAAGCATGCAGCTAATTTTTGTTTTGATGTCTCATGTCTTAAATAATATATGTTCCTCCAAATATCTCTCTACACATAAATATTCCACTAACATACCTTGCACGCAAATAGACATTATTTCTATATTGACGAAATGCAACAAACGGATATATGCAAAATAAGATCAAGCGCTACGGTATTTGTTCTTTAATTTTACCTCTTCGTTTAAAAAATTTATTTGAGCTATGTAGCCACCTAATATAGCTGGCTTTAATGAAATTCTTTAGCTGTCTCATAACAAAAGGCAATTGGAAATTTGAGCAAAAAAATAAATGTGAATGAACGCGAAAATGTTTTTTTCACTTGTTGAAGGCAATGTCGTGGATCACACAAAAGTACAAACTTAAGTGGACTGTAAGTATATTTATTGGCATTAATTCAAATTACTGCACTATCTTAAGTCCACAGAGAACTCTATGCTATCCTAAGTCTGCAGATCATTTTACTTTACCATCTTAAGTACACAAAGTAGTTCTAGGAAACGAAAGCTGACGATATCATATGCGTCAAGAGACCAGACTAATCAACTTTCCGATGAAATAGACAGATAATGAGCTCTCAGATTTATGTTATTTCTCGGTTTGAAGATCTGTCACATGGTTATTGTGAAAAATTAGGAATCCTAAATTATTGATTGGTTAGAAAGATTATCCACCCTGATTAAACACTAGTCTGTGCTTCCATAGCCAATCGGCTTCGTCGATTCGTAAGCCCACCTGATTTACCCTTCAGAGATTTTACGAAAGCGACTGCAAGGCGCAAACAAGCGATTTGGTCAAAGGCATGAAAAATTATCTTTAACAAGTGAATGGGTTACAATTGAAGTGGATGCAAACGATTGTGATAACATGAGTATGGTGCGTGCATTTTTGCTATGCACTGTATTAGGAATAAGAATTAATACCAGTGAGACATACGAAATCCAGTTTTAGATTTGTGACTATATTAATTACGTTTTTGGAGGTAGTGTGCATATCAGTGCTTATTATGAATGAACTAAGGTTTATTAGTGCTTATTAAGAAGTGCACTAAGGTTTTTATGCAAGACGACACTGCCATCAATAGATTAACCCTCTCGCTGCGCATCCCGCGATTTCCGCGGGGAACGTAGAAGTAGCAAAATTTGCGCAGCCCGCGATTTCCGCGGGGATGCATTTTTGCTGTCTATTTAACTGTGCAACCCGCTCTTTCCAAGTTCATGGTTTCATTTTGCCTTTTATGTGATGTTTAATTGTTTATTCAAATCTGGGTTAACTGATGGCTTTAGATGTCCACATTTCTGCGAAATATACAAGCATTTTTTGCAGCATTTTGCGCGCTCTTTTCAAAGCTCAAAGTTGTCTGGCAGGAAGCGTTTCGCGAGTGATAGAACCTTCATTTCTGACAATATTTCCGACACTGATAGCAGTTCTGACTCTGATATCAAGTATATTGAAGATAGTTATAGCGAAACTGATTAGAATTTCTCGGATTCCTCTGATTTCTAATAATTCTTCATTTCTAATAAATGTTTTGTAAGTATTTTGCATATTTTCATTAGTATATAAGTTTTACCTTTGTTTTTCATAAAATAAATCATAATTTAACCAAGATTAATTTTCAAAATTTTGCTTTTATATGATTATTCTTCAATTTCAATATTCCGACAACCTTTTTTTATGATCTAATTCTATATTGAAAAAAACTCTTTTACAAAAATTTTTTGTATATTTTAACTCTAAAATATATGTTGATTTGAAATATGTAATAAAAAAATACGCAATTTTTGAACCTATTTTGATAAAAAATTACGCAGCGAGAGGGTTAAAGAAATTAAGAAACCTTAGTGAAGATACTATGCAAGGGTCTACTAGTAGTACAGGGTGGCCCAAAACTCACTAGACTTAAAATATAACTTTTTTGCTCTTAATTTTGTCAGATATTTATTTTTCAGATTATTTATATGCAATCCTCGGAAAATAGCTGTGGAGAAATTCAAGACAGAGCAACGAGTAAAAATAATCCAATTTTATCTACAAAATCAACGGTAAATTGTGCTAACCCAAAGAGCTTACATTCGTCATTCGGCAGTTCAGAACACAGCAGAGGTATGGTGGCAGAAAGATGGGGCTGCTCCCTATACACCTCGTCCGACGATGGAGCTTGTAAGGCAAATTTTTGGACGGTGGATAATTTCATGAAACTCTGAATTCAATTGGCCGCCAAGCTCACTTGACCCTATGGCTGCAGACTTTTTCTTGTGGGGATATCTAAAAGGGTATACCGTAACAAACCTCGGGCCATCCAGCAATTGAAGGCCAACATCCGTGAAGAAATTGAAGGATTAAGCCAAGAAACATTACGAGAGGTGATGAAGCACACTTTAGAAAGAGTCCGCCACTGTCAAGAACAAAATGGTGGCCGTTTGAAGGACATAATATACAAAAAATAATTTCCAAAAAGTATATTTATTGTTCATAAAATTATAAATGTCAATTTATAATACATAAGATTTACTCTATTTTTAAATGGTCTATTGACTTTTGGGATACCCTGCATATTGTGAATGTGTTGGAATACAGATGACTTTAATCATGATACTTAAAACAAAAACATACGTCGATAATATTCCGTAGCCCTCTGATTTCCGAGAATTGTACTATTGCTCTTATACTTCACTATACACTTAATGATTTGGTAACCACATTTATCGATTGAATCAATCCATGTGGATTATTTCAACCTCTAGAAAGGTTCTATTGCTCCTTTGCTTAGAATAGAATTCTCCGAAAAGATTTTATTGCTCCTTCCCTTAGAATAGAATCATTTGCAATAATTCTATTCAACCATTCTTACATTTATTCCTTTCATAATATAATCCTATGCGAAAAATTCCATTTGCGCCTTTCCTTAGAATAGAATCCTTTGAAAAAATTCGATTTACTCTTTTCCTTAGAATATAATCCTTTTAAAAGATTCCATTTACTCTTTCCTTAGAATAGAGTCTTATATATGAAAATATTCATTTTATTCCTTTCTTTAGCATTGAATCCTATAGAAAGATCCATTTATTCCTTTCATTAGAATAGAATCCTATGGAAAGATTAAATTTACTCCTTTCCTTAGCATAGAGTCCTTTGGAATGCTCCTTGTATTGCTCCTTTCTTTAGAAGAGATTCCTTTGGAATAATTACATTGCTTCTTTCCTTAGATTATATTTCTTTGGAACGATTCCATTAACACCTTTCCTTAGAATAAATCCTTTGGAAAGATTTTATTGTTCCTTTTCATAGAATAGAATCTTTGGAATAATTCTATTGCTAATTTCCTTAAAATAGAAACCTTTGGAAAGATTCAGTTTACTCCGCTCATTAGAATAGAATCATTTGAAAAGATTCCATGCACTCCGTTCCTTAGAACAGAATCCTTTTAAAAGATTTTATTGGTTAAGATCAAAATTGTTTAGAAGTCAAAAAAGGACTACATGTCATAAGGTGACCCTGTGGGTGTGAACTCAGATGGTTAAATTATTTAGAAAACACAAATTGTTGAGCTGCGCTACTCTTGAAGATGTTGAAAGGCAGGCAATTCTTGACATTTTATGTCCTATCAAATTATTGATGTCTCTCCAAAATTCAGTTTCAACTCCCTTATGGATGATTGAAATCCTATTTGTCTTTGTTTCAACATCCGAACAAAAATCAAAGCTGAGAAGTACAATCTCGTAGAAAATGTTATATATTCTTTTCGTCGTGCAAAGAAATCCCTACACATTTCAGGAAACCAATTGAATGAAAATATATTCTCAGTCAGTATAAAGTAGATTTGCGCTTCAAACAGATTTTGTTTACTTCTAAAAAATGAAAGTTTGGATCATTGTTTCGTGAATATATCGAGTTCACTGTGAACAGATATTATATATAAAACTGTGTCTCTAACGGGTATTTGATTGCAAAGAGAATTACTTATTTTTTAGACGCTGACGAGGAAAACTTTCATTTGCTTTATATACTTAAAATAATGAAATTCTGTGCTTTGTATACTTGAAATAATGAAATAAATGTGACCTATATGTAATAATTAAAGAAAATGGATTCTTGTTTGTGGAAAATATAGCTTTTTTAGATTATTTTGCATAATTATTAATTTGTTTTCCAGAATTCAATCGAAACGTGTTTCTTATTTTTCTTGTGATCAGTTTTCATGTATTCCATTTCTGTGTTTCTCATTAATCTTATGTGATTTCAGCTTGAAATCGACTATTTCTGCTAATTCATTTTGTTCTAAAATAATTATTAATCCACTGAAGGATTCCGTTCTGCAACCTGCATGACTTCGAACTAATTTTGACCTCCTTGACCAATAGAAACTTCCCTGGAATTATTTCAACCAATCGATTTATTCATTATGTTTGTTTTGGGGAAAAGGAAATACTACTCTATTCGTAAATGTGAGATTGAGATGGTTAACCCTTCAATGGTTTCATCAAGATCTGACCAAATTTGCTAACCGACGGGAAATCTCGTCATTAAGATATTACCGATTGTTTGATGAGTTATCAAGATCTAGTCAGTTTTCTTCTAATGACAATATATCTTGTCCATCAAAATCTGACCAATTTTGCAACCAACATCTCATCGAGGTAAGGAGGAGTGTTGAAAATAATATGAAGAAAATATACTAGGGCTTATTATATTCGTATCTCCTCATTTGATCATATGCAAGACCAAAATCCAAAAGCAAACGATAAATTATTCACATATATAGATGCCTTTTAAATGAACTATTTGTCGCTTAAATTTGAATTGATAGGTAAACAATGAATATATAGGTGAGTAATTCATAAAACGGACGGTTTACTTTTTTGGGGGTTCTTAACATACCTTTCTAGGAATTTACTTTAGGCATTACTTTTCTAAACATTCGAAAATGAACATGTATATTTTTAAGAATTACAGCTATTCAGAATGACTAGAAGTGGAAGTATTCGAAGTTTCATCTTTCGCACAAATGTTTTTTTCAATAAATATATATAAAGGTTCCTTTCGCCAAAACGTATAACGAATTCTCATGAACTAGGCCCACACAGCACAGCATTCAAAACCAAAAGCAATCGATAAATTATTTAAAGATATGATGAACTAATGAACAATTTACTCTTTAATTTTCATTGATAAGTGAACAATGAACTTATATATAAGAATGAATAGATACATGAGCAATAATTTGGATGAACAATTTACTTTTTATTTTTAATTGGTAGGTGAATAACGAAAATAGATAGAATAGTTAATTAAATGAACAGTTTATTTATTATTTTTGTTCATTTTTGGCCTTTCCACGAGCTTTCTTTAGGCAAAGGTGTGTTAATTTTCGGCTTTAATATCCCAAAATAAACACGAATGAACAAATTACTCTTTAATATTCATTGATAAGTGAACATTATATAAGAATGAATACATATATATGAGTAATAATTTGCATGAACTATTATTTTTTATTTTTAATTGCCAGGTGAATAACGGACAGATAGAATAGCAATTAATGAAATGAGCAGTTTATTTATTATTTTTGGCATTTGCAGGAACTTTCTTTAGGGTAAAACGTGTTTATTTTGGGTTTTATTATCCCAAAATAAACAGAGGCTTTTCAGAATAACTAATAATAGAAACACAAAATGCTTCATCTTTCACAAATGCATTTTACAAAAATAAATATTCGTAAAAAATATCTTTCGCCAAAAGCTATTACGAATTCTCATCAACCAAGCCCACACAACACAAAACCGGAAACCGAAAGCAATCGATAAATTATTCCCAGATATAGATGTCTTTAAATGAGAAAAAAGCGATGAAGAAAATGTAAAACGGAATTCCTTTCCGAATCTCCACCAAAAAACATCCGCGGCGGTGGGAAATACCATTAACTAAAATTTCCAACCTTCTAGATATTTCTGTTTAACTGCTATATGACCAGACAATGAAACGTACAGAAAGACTTCGCCTCCAACTTTTTTTAATAAAAGTGCGTTGAAAATAAAATTGTGTTTATTTCTTTCTAGAAACTTTTCCCTTCACTTTCGAGTAGCCATTTCGGAGGAAAATATATTTTCTCTTAGCGAGAGAAAGAGAAATGTTTTGGAATGGAATAAAATTCTCACTTTTTTCCAACTTTTTTTTCTAGCAGCGGGGAAGTTTTCACCCAGCCTAATATTGCAAAGACGACTATTGCTTTGTTAAAAACTTTCTACTGAAAAAGTTTCCGGCGAAATAATATCCAAATTTTCGGATATGAAAGCTTTTTTGGAGAAGTGGGCGGTATGTGGAAATTTGAATATTGCATTAAAGAGCGCTGTTCGGAAAGAGTTGGCTTGATTTTAAAAGCGGGCTGTATTTCTGTTTGCATGTAATAATAAACTATCCTCTGCAAAAATATGCAATCTCTCAAAATATTTTGGAAAGTTAATAGCGTAAAGAAAAAATTTACGCTTTAATTATGAATCGGGCTGTATTTTGCAAAAATAAAGATCGCTTTGTCAAACAAATGTTACACAAAAGAATACCCCAAAATCTACATTTAAAATATTTTTAATAGCGTTTAGGGTGATCGTGATTTAAAATTTAACACGTTAACCCTCCAAGTGGTTTCAACGAGGTATCTCGTCCATCAAGATGCGACAAATTTTTCTCATGACGAGATATCTCGTCATCAAGATAGTGCCGACTTTTGATGATGACGAGATCAAGATCTGGTCAGTTTTCAGCAATTGGTCGTGTTCATGCTTTCTTCTATTGAAGAGGTAGGTAAGTAGGAAGATATTTTAATTAACGTCGCACTGAAGCAACACAACGGGCTATTGGCGACTGTCCGGGATAAACCAGAATTGAAAGATCCGAGAACAACACCACCCGTAATTTAGAACCACGGTCAGATGACGAGGTCACACCTGAGCTGGCACCCCACTCTCCAGACTTCCACACCACGCCAACGTGAGGATGTTTGAGGACACGACAGAATTAACTTGCATCAGCCAGCTTTCAACACGACGGTCTTTGGTTGGGTTCAATCTATTGAAGAGATATTTCGTCCAACAAGATATGGTCAGTTTTGCTCATGACGAGATACCTCGTCGAGACAGCCACCAGGAAGGTAAATTTCATGTGATTTTAAATTTAACTTGTAATAACTATAAAATAATCATGTGAACTCCGATACCCGATATACATTTTAAGTGATATCATGTATGGTTCTTTATCAAAGGAATTTTCCAGAAACAGTCTCGTCATTAGTAATACTGACCAGGTCGTAATGGACGAGAAACCTCGTTATTAAAAGAAAACATAGATCCTGATCTCGTCATCATCAAAAGGTCAGTAACATCTTGATGACGAGATTTCTCGTCACTAGCAAAATTGGCCAGATCTTGATGGACGAGATATTTCGTTATTATAAAACATAGATCTTGGTCTCGTCGTCATCAAAAGATTGGTAACATCTTGATGACGAGATTTCTCGTCACTAGCAAAATTGGCGAGATCTTGGTGGACGAGATATCTCGTTATTAGAAAACATAGGTCTTGATCTCGTCATCATCAAAAGGTCAGTAGCATCTTGATGACGAGATTTCTCGTCACTAGAAAAATTAGCTATATCTTGATGGATGAGATATCTCGTTGTTAAAAAACATAGATCTTGATCTGGTCATCATCAAAAGATCGGTAACATCTTGATGACGAGATTTCTCGTCACTAGCAAAATTGGCCAGATCTTGATGGACGAGATATCTCGTTATTAAAAAACATAGATCTTGATCTCGTCGTCATCAAAAGGTCTGTAACATCTTGATGACGAGATTTCTCGTCACTACAAAATTGGCTAGATCTTGATGGATGAGATATCTCGTTATTAAAAAACAGATCTTGATCTGGTCATCATCAAAAGATCGGTAACATCTTGATGACGCGATTTATCGTCACTAGCAAAATTGGCAGATCTTGATGGATGAGATTTCTCGTCATTAGCAAAATTTGTGAAATCTTTATGGACGAGATATCTCGTTGAAACCACTTGGAGGGTTAGGCTAATTACCTCTGATCTTCACGATATTTCCGAGTAGAGTGGTGCTACTATAAACAAAATTACCCAACACCCAAAATCTATTGGTTCAACAAATCATAAGTTTATATTGGTCAAAACTAGTTAGAAGTCATGCAGAGAAGACAGCAGGTTAGTGAACGGATACATGCGTGAGTACCCTTTTTTGAGTTACATTTAAGCTGTTTATTCAATCTGGATTATCCGATATCATAAATGAATATTCATCTGCTGATAGCTTTTAAAAAGGATGCATATTGATACGTGCTTGTTCAAAATAAATGTACAGAACTTTTATTCAAACTAGATTTATACGGATTTCCACTAATTTTTAATTAGTACGATACCTTATAATTCCAAATAGAAAGGGAACCTGCATTTAACATTTCAAAATAAATCTGAGTTGACGCTTGCTAATTCAAGACGCAATCGAAAATACTTACTACTCCAAAAGATTGATATATGAATATTTGTTCAAGAAAAATATTCACTGATACTAGTTAATTCCAAACTAATATGCATCTACTTATTCAAATTAATATTCTCTCAACTTAATTAGTGCTACGAAAATGAAACTTTGTAAAGAGGATTCTGTTTCCTATGCTAGGTTTATGCCTGCTTGCAACTCGAAACAGGCTTCGGTACTTACTGATTCAAAATAGAAACAAAATGATAACTTCTAATAATGCACATACTCTGAAAACCATAAATAATAAAAATAATTACATTAAGAATTCAGACAAACACCAGGACTAACCCAACTCTATCAACCTATTGTTACACGAGACGAATTAAACTCACAATATATACAGTATTAATATACATATATACAGCCACGATGTTTTTAATCCTTTAAAATAACTATATTAGAATTGCAAACAATTGAAAATAATTCAACGTACGAGTTAAATACGCTCCATCGTTTTCCTGAAAGTCTAAACACAACTTGTAATCGGATTATATATTATTAACTCCGGTATTTATTAGTATTTATCTAAGTCTCGGAGGCTTTATGTTCTATTGATGCCAATTAATACTTATTGAAAGTTTCCAGCTTAAATTAAATATTTTATCACTTTAATGCAATGAAATTAATTCTGAAACACATACGCTACATTAGAAAAGACACACTGTAGTTGTATAATTTCTTCAAAGCAACATTTATATTTTGAATAACGCTTTCGCTTGTTATAAAGGGCACGTTGTTTTGTACGTTTCTGCATTTAACTCGTAATTAGTATGTTTCGTTGAACAATCAAATTTTCAAAAATTATTTCACCTAATGCATGTGGCTATTTTGACTTGAAATGATTTATAGGTAAAAGCTCTACTACAATATTAAAAATTCAAAGTAATATTAACTCTTCAAGTGGTTTCGACGAGATGTGTCTCATACATAAAAATCTGATCAATTTTGCTAATGATGTAGTATACAGGGTGTCCCAAAAAGGTTGTTCCGCAATTTATCTTTTTACCATTTGGAGATAGGTAGGCAATGTAAATTGCAAAAGTGCACCAAATAAGGTAAGTAATTAAGATATGTGAATAAAATTATCACGTGAAAACAATTTAAGCGGATACAGTTTTTAAATTATATACAACCCCTATAGATAAAAATCCGAGATTGCAGAAATGTTCCTTACCTGCATCCCTATCGTTAGCAGAAAACTGTATTTCTGTAGGTTGAACAGTAACGGAGGCATAAGGAAGCAAAAAAGTTGACTTATATAGGTTGTGCACACCTATTCAAGCAGTCAGATTAGGGACCGCATACACAATGCTAAAAAGCATTTTTTTCGGTCAGAAAGTTCAACATTGTGCAAAGTAATGTAGTATTGCAACTGCAGATGAAAATCGCAATGCATAATCGTAGACAATGTAATCTTTAATAAAAATATTGTAAAAAAAAATAGTTTAAATAAAAATAAAAGGAAATTTTTCCATCTGCAGCAATGCAGAACTTAGCTCTTCATTCTTGGCCATGGGTCAATTTCCGTTCTAGATTAGATACGGCCCCCTTAAAATAGAAACTCTTGTATCTCCATTACTATTCAACCTACAGAAATATGGTTTTTTACTGACGATAGGGATACAGGTAAGGAATATTTTTGCTATCTCGGATTTTTATCTAGAGGGGTGGTATACAAATTAAAAACTGTATCCGCTTAAATTGTTATCACGTGATAATTTTATTCACATATCTTAATTACTTACCTTATTTGGTGCACTTTTGCAATTTACATTGCCTACTTATCTCCAAATGGTAAAAAGATAAATCGCGGAACAACCTTTTTGGGACACCCTGTATAGTCCATCAAAATATGACCAAATTTTTTAATGACGAGATATCTCGTCAACAAGTTATTGCCTATTTTTATAATGCTGGAATCAATATCTGGTCAGTTTTCTTCTAAGGACAAGATATCTTTTCCATCTTTTCCATGTGCAGCACCGGGACAACCACTAGAAAGGTTAAGTATAATTTTTGATCGGGGGAAGCATAAAACTGTCATAATACGAAAGCGAGTCAACAATTACCCTTAATGCAGCTGTATTTGTTTATATTGGCTATATTGCCGTTTTAGCGTACCACGTTTCAATTGGTCATGGTAGCCCGGTTGGAAGAGTAATGGATTATAACCAGAGGGTTGTGAGTTCTAATCCATCTGAACACCATCGTGTACAAAGGGAGCTGGTGCACGTTAAATCTGTCGTTGGTGTGGTGTGGAAGTGTGGAAAGTGGTTTGTCAGCTCAGATGTTTATCTCGTCATCTGACCGTGGTTCAAAATTATGAGTTATCCTCGTATGTTTCTCTTAGGGGATTGATCCCGGACCGTCGCCAATAACTCGTTACGTTGCTTTCCAATGAGACGTTAATAAATTATCTATCCCCGTTTCTATGGTCCGATGGAGTATAAGGAGTCGAAATCCATCGCTGGCATTCAGCACCCTTCAAGCATCGTGTTTTGCTGTAACGGAATGTCTACAAATGGGGTGTCGCTTACGAATATGCATCCCTATGTAAATACGGTTTAATTTCGTGTTCCCTAACTTTAGACTTCAAAGTTTACACGGAGAGATTTGGAATACCCAGTATACCTTATATATTCTTACGCCGATATCAATATAAGGTGTTTTTATTTAAATTTCAATTCCATCAAAATTATGAGAAGGCGTTAAGTGTGCCCAAACTAAACGGGGATTTTACTTCCGTTACCCAAATGTTACCACACGATATATATCGGGGTTGTACTAAAATGTTGTTATAGGCGTTTGGGTGACGTTTGGCTTTTAAACCAATCGGCGTTGACCAATAAACTATTATCCATAATTTCGGAATTTATTCTTTCGAATTTCTATTCACGGCGTGTTGAAGTCATATTCAGAAATTGCTGGTTGGTTGTTTTGGTGTTTTACCGCGAGGAAGCCATATTTGACCAATCTGGGCCAAACACAAGACACCGGCAGTCACCAGTGTGACTGCCGGTGTTGCTGGCGTAAAAGTTGAAAAGCAACAAATACGAAACGGAACGATTTAGAGCATACTGAATTGAGAAGGGTCAAGCAGCCAGTGATTGAATATAGGATGAGTGGGGGACTTGCTGGCATTGGTCATAATATTGAGTATGAAACTGGATTTCATCGGGGATAGAGCAACCGCCAAGGGGCAAAAGTGATAATATATATACACTATATGGACAAAGTATTTGGACACTGCATGTTTTTCAGAAAAAGTGCTTTATTATTCTATTTAGTAACGAATAGGCCCTCCTTTTGCTTGTATTACAGCTGCAGCACGTCGAGGCATACTTTCCACAAGTTCTCTATAAGTCTGGACAGGAATAGCTCGTCATGCCTCTTGCAAGGCTGAGAGAAGATATTGTTGCGAAGATGGGCGTGCTTGGCTGTGTCGTAACCGTCGCTCCAGTTCATCCCACAAGTGGTCGATCGGATTGAGATAGGGGCTCTGAGCAGGCCAGTCAAGCAAATTCACCTCATTTTCAGGAAACCAGTCCAGCACACGTTTTGCAGTATGACATAGAGCTCAATCCTGTTGGAAGAAACAACCATCATAGCTTTAGTATTGCCATAGTGTAGGCAAGGCCGAATTATCCAGAGCGTCGAGGTACACGTCAGCGTTCATGGTACTAGGTACATAAAGCAATGGGCCGAGTCCTAACCAGGAAAAACAACCCCACACTAAGAGGGATCCTCCAATTTTCTGCAGTATCTAAATACTTTTGTCCATAAAATATGGGAGAGGAGAGAATCACGGGCACTACATATTGCGCAGAATAAGAGTTGAACTCTTCACTGCTTACGAAAATGCTCGTATTGTTCTTCACGTATTTATAACGGTATATCGAAACGATTTCATTTTGGACATATTTTTGTTACAGGCGGCTGGTCGTAACCAACCCCATACTATCCACGGCAGATGGTTGAATTTACATCGCACTGGAGTAACATAACGTGCTATTGGCGACGGCACGGGATCCATCCCGAAAGGAAAGACCCAAGGCGTAGTTTAGAAACACGGTCAGATGACGAGGTCAATTCTTGATCTGGCAACCCACTCTCCAAACTTCCACACCACGCAAACGTGAGGACATTTGAGGCCACGACACATATAATGTGCACCAACCCCCCGCGGTCTTTGTTTGGACCGAGTTTCGAACTCTAAACCCTCCGATTGCCAATCCGCTGCTCTTCTAAGTGGGCTACAGCATCCCTGGAAACAGGCTCAAATCGTATTCCGATCCAAAAACAAGCCAAGTGACGACACGTCCGGAATACGTACACGTCGCCCGTTCCTCCGCAGAAACACAAACTCCATTTACTTGACTGAAAAAGACTCACATTCAAGAAACATTTCAGACGTTTCCTAACGTGACCAAAAATGGCGGAACTCGTTGATTATCCCCCTTCTCTCCCATGTGTTCTGCCAGGAAAAAGCACACACATCCAAGCAAACCGTCATAGATGTGTGCTTTTGTTTGACATTCCATTTTTTTTGCGAAATGTTTCTCCACCGTCGTCATGACGACGCATTGAGGTATTCATCAGCGGCAAAAATGCGATGCAAAATAAGCAGATAATATTCATAGCTGGCCCATCATAAGGCGTGAGGAATTCCAGGTGGGGCGCAAGAGGGGAAGCTGCCTATCAGGAGAATTGCTTCTTTCAAAAGTGTCTCGTCATGATGGGCTAATAAATGGGTTTCAACGCCGGCGACTCGATATATGTGAGACTTCTTGGAGGATTTTTTTTTTACTTGAGAGTTTTTTTGTTGGAGTATATATACATTAGTCAATTGCTATTCCTTGGATGAATGCGGTGTCGCGAAATATATATTTTTCGTTGCAAATCGATGTGCTTTTTTGTGCTTCTGCTATTCGAGGTGAATGCAACCGATGTGAGAAATTTGCTGAATTGGGGTAATAGTTTATGTAGGTTCATTTTATAAGGCGGAATGAAGTTACCGAAAGATATATTGCTACAAGGATTGAAATATGTTTGACAAATTTCGTCGTAAGAGAAGTAGATGTGCCCTCTGAAAGAAATTTTTAACCCTCCTGATGGTTGTTTCGACGAAATATCTCGTCAATAACATCTTGCATTCTTAAGGTTATGTCAAAACTGACCAGATTTTGATGGACGAGATATCTCGTCATTAGTAAACTGACCAGATCTTGATCTCGTCATCATAAAAAAAATTGGTAACATCTTGATGACACCTCGTCATTAGCAAAATTGGTCAGATCTTGATGGACGAGATATCTCGTCGAAACCACTTGAAAGGTTAACTACATAACTCTATTAGAGATGGGAATATTGTTTGCAACGAGGGAGTTTATATGGAAATATGTGTTAGCTAGGATTACTTTTGCAGAGGTTGCATTTGTTAGAGACTGAAAAACGGTACTCTGAAGCACTTAGATGTGAGTTCGACCTCACTGATATTGTACAGATAAGTTAAGATCTTGTCTCTGCAAACTAATATACAAATACGGATCAGCTTTCCTCGAGATATCCTAGAAAATATTAGATGTTTGGTTGGATTAGTTTATGTAGTTCAAGGCAATATTTTCCCTCGTTGTGCCAAATAAGGCATATATCGTTCAGTAATGGTCATACACACCATAGACGATATATAAAAGTACAGTGAGCAATGTAACCTTTTAGTGTGCCCAGGATAATGTGACCAAAACTAGTAGTAACCTGACACCTTCGACTTCTTCCATCTGCCAGATGGAATCTAACCCCTATCATCTCATTAGTGCACGGGGCGGGATTAAAGTCCATCAATTGATTCATTATCTGATTGGTCTAAGCGAAGTAGTAGTAAACTTTGGCAATTTCGCCACTTTTGACGCCACTCCATAGAAACGCGCATTCCAAACATAACTTGTAATAAGATGTTATGTCGCCAAACGTGGCGATCTGATGCCAAATCCGCCAACTAAGTCAATGTTTTACAGAGCAGTCTTATGACTACTAGTCGGGGATATGTTGGCCACTTTTTGAAGCTCTTCTCAATAGCAATGCTCAGACTACTTATATTTCACGTCTACCATGCACACCGAAAAAAAGTTTTACTCACGCAAAAGAGAGAAATATACTCATGGTAAGTTGCAGGAATTGAATAGCACAACAGCAGTGGGACAACTCACTGAGCCAAAGAACGTATTAGAATCATTTGTGTTTTCTCAGGTTAAATGAGTTCGAATAGAATTCTCCAGGATAAGCCCATCTAGATAGGATATTGGATTCGAATTTTACAAGGTCCAAAACATAACAGGACTGATGTAGCCCATTTGGTAGTGTTACGTATTAGAAAAAAATGTTTGGTGAAGTAAAGTAATATTTTAATACTCGGATATAGCCAAGCGTTCAGAAGGTTAAACAACTTCAATAAGTGTATCATACACTGCCACCATATATTACGCATAATTCATATATCTTATATAATGTTTCTAAATATGTTCATAATATATATAAATCTTTTACCCCAAATTAAAAACCAATTTTGGATTCTATTGAAATAATTACAAAAATAAACTACTCGATGCAACCGAAATTTATTTTTAAAATCAGTTACAGTGTAAATGCAATTCAGTTTTACCTAGGCTTATATATACATTTTTAATTTTGTAACGCAATGCTTAAAAGTGTTGTTTTGAGGGAAGTTAAATAAGCAAACATTTGAGTTAAATCGAATTAAATAGAACAAGAACCATTTTAATTAATCGACTGTTCAGATTCAAAGAAAAAATATGTTTGTATTTTTGTTGATTCTAAACTCTGACATTCTCTATGCAAACATTTTCTGATGTCTGTGCAAATATTTGAACCATAGAAGGACGAAAGAGGAGGAACTAAAGGATGAGATGCCTGATTTATTTATGTAGAGAAAAACTAAAACGTTATAAGCTATACGTTTAAAAAACATTATTTAATTTCACAAAATATTTATTTTTGCAATTCTAACATATTTAACTTTTCTTATTGGATGTGCATGTTCTGAAACAGGATCAAGTGTAAAATAATACTTTATTTTCGCTTCGGAATTAAGTATGCTAATGAGATTAAAATACATATTATAAATAAAACGTAATGACTTCGAAGAAATTGTTTCTTGCAGAAAAAATAATCATTAGTGAAAAAGAATTCTATAAGCATAAAAGCAGTTATCGTCTGTATCGTTCTTACAATGTATTGCGGGTTTATTCCAAGCATATATAATGAATACGAAGAACTATAAGTTAATTTTATATCGTTTACTAACAAGTCAGAAACACTAAGTCAAAACACATAGTTCTTCGAAAACGAAGGTAAGAATTCTACTCATAAAGCTAAATTGTAATTGTGTTTCACCAGAAGAAATCTAACCTTCATGCAATGAAAAAATGACTTAGAATCACCAGTCTAAATATAACCACATACTTATCTAAAAAGGGGCCGTCGTTGCTTAGTGGGGTTTCCCACTGAGCTGGCAACCTGAGTTGTAAGTAATCCCTGTTCGATTCCCCCTGAGTGTATTTCTCTCTTCTCCTTCAGTAAAACTTTCTTTTTGTGTTTATTACTTTATTTTGTCCATCTTGTATTTTGTCTATCTTGTCTCGAGCATTTTGACTTAGTCAAAATGTTCGAGATACAGTTTTTTTTGGAACTTGTAAACTGACGATATGATAGTTTAAATTGCATTACATATAAGGATTTCTCTGAATAACAATAATTGTTATCCTTATATTATATCCTTATATCGTGTCAATTTATGGAAGTTATCAAATTTCGAATAGAGCTGTAGTTCAAGAAAATGAATTTCGAATAACGATTTTGAAATATGGTTTTATTTCTGTTTTCTCTTAACCCTCCTGATGGTTGTCTCGACGAGGAATCTCTTATCATTAGCAAAACTAACCAGATTTTGATGGAAGAGATATCTCGTCATTAGAAAAAAGCCTGACCAGATCTTGATTTCGTCATTATTAAAATATTCAGCATCGTATAGATGGATAGATATTTCGTCATTAGCAAAATTGATCAGAACTTGATGGTCTAGATATCTCGCCAAAACAACTTGGAGAATTAACCACATATAATTGACACATAAATATGTTTTTAACCCTCCTGGTGGTTTATTTCCGCATTGTAAATTGTTTTGGAATGGCCAGTCTCTGATGTAGAACCCTGTTACAAACTGTCACCAGTTCTATGCAAGGGACAGCTTATTTTTCCAGCCTAGATCTTCACTCTTTTTGGCGTTAAAGGGCAGTTGTGTCTCGAAGAGAAATTTCGTCCTTAGCAAGATTAACCAGATCTTGGACATTAAATCTCGTCGAAACGCTTGGTGGGTAAAAGCTTGGATTCGTGGAATTTTTGCATTTCGTAGGTAGACAGCTACATATACAGGGTGAGTCTAAATTGTTTTTACAAAATAAGAGGTGTGATAGTACCCATCCATACGACCAATAATTACGACCAATAATTATAAACGAGAAACTTAATCCCAGTATGAAGTTTCTCCTTTAAATAAAAGGGTCGCCTTTTAGGTTGTGTTGCTCCAGTGCGACGTTAATTAAATACCTATATACCGCCTTTAAGTAAAGGGCCGGTTGGAAGAGTAACGGACCAGCAACCGGGGGGTTGCGAGTTCGAATCCAAACAAAGACCATTGAGTACAAAGGGGATAAAATGAGAGTAAGAATAAAAGTTAGAGAGTATAAGAGGAGTAAAGATCAGCACACGATAGCAGAAGTCAAACTGATTTACGTGTTCATATTGAAAATAGATTAGATATAGTCAAGGTATGCCGATTTAAATCATGATTTAAAAGTGATTTCTATTGAAAAAATCATTGATTTCAATCAAAATTTTTTAAGTTTCACATTTCTGCCATGTTTAATAATGAAAATGAAATAACTGAACAAGATGTATGTTCGATTTATTTAAATATAAGTTAAGAACTTCACTCGCACTGAGTTCATATTATCCTTTAGTGTTGCTTCGGTGTGAAGTTAATTAAATACCTACCGTACTGAGTTCATACCAAAATAATGTTGAAAATCATCCTCCCTTTGACATTAAATAACAGTACTTGCTGATTGGATCATAATTACCAGACAAGTATTTCCATCTTGGGCCATTCAGCAATAGGTGTCTCAAGTCTGCTCATCAGTGTTGGTTTTTGTTTTAAATATTCCATGTGACTAAATCGCACATAGCCAATTTTAAGCCATTCATGTGATCAGTGAAGATGCTTAAAATATATTTACTCAAATTATTAAAACAGATAACGCTTTTTTAAGATGTTCTAGTGATTTATTTAGCACTAGCTGAATTACCCGGCGTTGCTCGGGTTGAAATGGTTAAATGTTCCTTGAAAAGCGAATTAGAATAATCACTTTTCTTTCACAGAAAAATGCAATCATTTAAGTTGTACGGAAAATACGTTTTAACTTTTTCATAGCTTCTACAATATACTTCGGACGCAAATATATACATTTAATTCCTGAATATATTGCAATATGTAAAAGATTAAGACATAAATACAAACAGAAACGAAATTCCGACGAAAAAATGCAGAATTCTAAAAAACGAAAGATGCGCAAAGTGTCGACTTTCGACTGCCTGAGTGTATTCTGAAATAGAGCGAAAAAGGACATTTGAAAAATATTGATAAAGACGATAATGATTGATGAAATTTAGTAATGCTCAAATATGACTGCAACATTTCGCTGTGTTAATTCAAATAGAAAAACACGGGATTCTAAATCAAATTGATAAAATAATAAAACATTAATTCTGGTTTGCCAAATCTAAAATAACAAAATTAGGCTTTTACGATTAATGAGTTGAAGCTTTTCGTGTTCCATTACAAAATGTAAATTATGAAAAATGAAATATTTTAAATATCCTTTTTTTATCAATCAAATATTCATAATATTCATGTAAAAATATAAAACTCATTAAAATAAAATAATTATGAACTTTAATTCAATAATGCACATTACACCTGTCAAATAAACTAAGAGAGCGAAATAAAACTGTCAGATTCACTGAAAGATGATAAACTGGAAGACTTACCGTGTTAGCTTCCTTTAAATACGACCAGAATCGAGTGGGTGCTGGAATGTTCTCCAACATGAGTCCAAGGAAGTTTCCGTTTTCCCAACTTTCTAGAAAGTTCTACAAAAAAAGTAAACATCAATTCTGGTGCTGCAGATACCGAGTAGCAAAATTACGCTTCTATGATCAATGAGTTTTTTTGTTTGTGCTTTTCGGGGGGTGGGGGTATTTCAATTAACGTCACACTGGAGCAACACAACAGGCTATTGGTGACGGTCCGGGATCAATCCCAAAGGGAAAGATCCGAGGACAACACCACGTAATTTTGAACCACGGTCAGATGACGAGGCAACACCTGAGCTGGCACCCCACTCTCCAAACTTCCACACCACGACAACGTGAGGACATTTGAGGCCACGACAGATTTAACGTGCACCAGCCCCCTTTGAACACGACGGTGTTTGGCTGGATTCGAACTCGCAACCCTTCGGTTGCCAGTCCGTTACTCTTCCAACCGGGCCACCGCGGCCTTGTGCTTTTCGGAATTACGGTGCTTGGGTTAGAAATAAATGTAATCGGTGTAGACAAATTAAACTGAATAGATTTTTCAAAAGTAGAAGATCGATTTTACAGAATTTTTAAGAAAAAAAATCACTGCTTTCAACAGAGGATACACATGCATCTATTCCGGACATTTTAAAATAAGTTACACGCCTCACCTAAAAGGCTTATGAAACAGAATTCTACAAATCATTACGTATTCAATAAATTATTTAAGGAAAGTTGGTTGAAATATAGACCAACTTTCCTTGAAAATCATTGAACTCCTGAAAACCTTTTCTTGAATTTCCTTGCAAAAATAAATATTTTAAAATATATATATATATATTTTCTCCATCAATAAAAAATATCTATAATTGATTTACATCATGGAAAGAACTGAAAAGTCAGTTCAAACATAAATTGTAATTTAATTTGTTTCGGAAAAAATTATTTTTCGATCAACACTGGTAAAGCAACCATAGCTGCCTAAAGCAATCAATCTATTCTCAATGTTATTTCTATGGCGATTTCGAATAGCTCTAGCCCCCTAGGGCCAATAGAACGGGGGTTAAGAGTTAGCATATGCTGACCGCAGTGTTCTAAAGTATAAATGTACCAAATTTGGTGTGGATTGGTCAAACGGTGTAGATTTGTATAGAAAAGATACACATCCTATTTTATATACAGTGGCTCCCAAAAGTGTTCGTACACTTACGAATTTCAATGAAATACTGCTCTATCCATTAATAAAAATTAATATTTCAGAATGGGAATTTTTTACCCTATTGGAACCAAACATGTTAAATTTGCTTTCATCTGCAAATAAGACATGATTTCAATACGTTTAGGGCTTATTTATCATTGATTTTGCGAAGGAAAGCCTAAGCTTTCTATTTTTCGCACTTACAAAAAGTTTCTTCGGGTTTCAGCTGATCTGAGCACTCGTCAAACAGTTTCAGATAAAATTGAAGTAGAAAATTTTCAGTAAATTCTGTAGAAATTTTTACAGCTCTCAAACGTGGATTTTTCACAAATTTTCTAACTATAAATCTCTGGTCACGTTGAGTTAACTTTGCCGGACGACCTTTTCTTACCTTGTTTTCGATCCGATTTTCTTCTTTAAAGCGTTTTATCACATATTCCACCGTAGAATGGGATAAATTTACCAAGTTAGAGATATTCCGAACTGATTTACCACTATGATGAAAAATAATCAATTTTCGAATGCTGTTCGTTGTTTCCTTACGACTACGAGCCATTTTAAAATAATAAATAGAATATTACGAAGTAAGCAAGCAAAGATTAAAGCCAAATGATTTTTTTAAATGTCACCACAATGCAAAAATAAAAAAGCTATAAACGATAATTTTATTTATGAATTTATTCGTAAATGTTTCGGTGTGCGATCACTTTTGTGACGTTTTCTTTATCTGCCTCCTTGCATTTTCATTTTTATTAGAAGAAAATGAGTCAATATTTTTTAAAGATAGATTTTATTCAGAATCACATGGAGATGATATGACAAAATATTGGACTCTATATTCGAATTCAATTCCAAGCTACAGCACTTTTTCTACAAATTTTTAAAGTGTACGAACACTTTTGGGAGCCACTGTATATAGATTGTAGTCTGTTTATATTAGTACGCTTACTCACAACGAAAAGATTTGCTGCAGTATCTTAAAAACATTCCAATTTTGCACATAAATCTAATTGGAAATTTTAAGTTTCATTTTGTTTTGTGTAATATAGTGGTTAATTTTTTCAATTTATTGGGAAATTTTATGCATTGATCCCTTAGAATTCATTACACTGCTAGAATATCTATTCAATATTCATGGAATTGAAATTTGAAGTGTAAGAGCTAATTCAATCATCTGATAATTGAGTGAGTATGTTGAGAAAAGATTGTGTGTTGAAGCAGGAAGCTATTGGAATTAATAAATTTTTTATTGCAAGCTTAAAATTCCACTGAATTGGCATATTCTGGGGGATGCTTTTACATTTGTTTTATGCTGTTAATAGAAAAAATCTTCATTTTTTGTTTAAATGTAAGCCTTTTTTGTGTGCTTCAAATATAGCTATGAAATACATACTTGTCAATGCTCAAAGAATTTGAAAAATAGACATTTCATTTCAAATTGATGTATTTTCATGTCTCATTTTTTACTGTTAACTTACCAAAAATAACATTTTTTTCACCACTAAGTTATTTATGCAAGCTAAAAATTAATGAGAAGTAGGAATTTTTTAAAGATGTATGTTCCTTTTATTTTATTTTCTATGACTTTTCTCTAAAGCAAGTCTTGAATCAATTATTTTATATCAAAATAATTGAAGTAATTCAAAACCTTTTATTCATATGATAAATATATAATGCAAAACAAATTCTGAAATATGTATGATTGAAAAAATTTAGAATATTATGTCGGTGGGATCCTGGAACCTGATTTATCTGGATCCAAAAGATTCACGTCACTGGTTATTGGTTAAACTCAAAGTTATTTAAACCGCCTGAGAAACATGGAAAAACACTGTTCATGCTTGATGTTTGGGGCAGTGTTGTATTTACGTTATCATGTGATTTACTTCAATTATTCTTATGTCGCGATTTAATCTTTCAAAAATTTACCCAGCTATGTTTCCTAGTCTATTAATGTTTTATAGAAAAATATTGTTTAAATAAATCAAAACTATCTAATAACTACACTAATTTGAGTCTCATGTCCAGCAAATTTAAATTTGTATGGGCAAAGAATTAGAATCATTAAAATCCGATTTAAAAAAATCTGATTAAAATAAAAAATCCATTTTTTTATTTTTTTTAAATAGTGATTTTTTTAATCATGATTTTTTCATACCCTGGATACAGTTATATATAGCAAGAATCATTTTCACTCGGAATCTTTCTGCAACTGATTATTTTTGTAGTTACTGTATTTTATTGCAAGAGTCAATGGGGCCGTCGTGGCTCAGTGAGTATGCCCACTGAGCTAGCAACCTTCGTGTTGTAGGCGGCGCAGGTTCGGTTCCTGTCAGGTGCATTCCTCCCTGGGTCTGTTTCTCTTCTGTGACAGTAAAATTTTCATTGTGTGTGCTTGTCTATTACTTGATTTGTCTGGCGGGTACTTACGTATTAACCGCCGTACACGGCGGCTTTAGTTGGACAGAGTTTCGAAATCGCCACCCTACTGTTGCTAATCCACGAATCTATTAACTGGGATACCGCGACCCTTGACGTAGTTGTAAACATTGGCGATTTCACGATTTTTGTCTGCACTCTAGAAATGCAAACTCACATATGTCATGCCGTGTTTTGTCATTGAAGGAAGCGATACTCCGCCAAATAGGCTAACCAGTTAAAATTTACACAGATCAGTCTCGTAACTAAGTCTACATGGTCACAGTTTTATCGCTCCTCAATAGTGCTACTTGGTCTAAATATACAGGGTGAGTCTAAATTGATTTTACAAAATAAGAGGGGTGATAGTACCCATCCAGACGAGCAATAATTACCATGGAACATAGGGTCGCATTCCACTCTGAGAGGCAGAAAAGAGTCAAATTAGAATTTCAACATGAATTTACAACTGTGTTGGGCAAGCGAATGAACGATACCAAAAGTTGCACGATCTGATTTATTGATCAGAGAAAAACTCACAGCAAGTGGTGGATCTGTGGCTTGGATTCCTCGCTAGCCGGACCTCAACCCACTGAACTTTTCTTCTGGGGGCACATGAAATCTTTAGTGTACCAGACGCCTGTGGACTCGACTGAAGATCTCGTAGCGAGAATCGGTGTTGCCGCAGACGAAATTAACACAACACCAGGAATCTTCGAGAGGGTGCGCCAGTTATTCCTTCGCCGGTGAGAGGGCCGCGGTGGCCCGGTTGGAAGAGTAACGAACTAGCAACCGAAGGGTTGCGAGTTCGAATCCAGCCAAACACCGTCGTGTACAAAGGGGGCTGGTGCACGTTAAATCTGTCGTGGCCTCAAATGTCCTCACGTTGGCGTGGTGTGGAAGTTTGGAGAGTGGGGTGCCAGCTCAGGTGTTGCCTCGTCATCTGACCGTGGTTCAAAATTACGTGGTGTTGTCCTCGGATCTTTCCCTTTGGGATTGATCCCGGACCGTCACCAATAGCCCATTGTGTTGCTCCAGTGTGACGTTAATTGAAATACCCAATACCCATCGCCGGTGAGAACTGTGCAACGACAAGCGTGGCCGCCACTTTGAGCACTTGTAAGTTTTTCTCTGATCAATAAATCAGATTGTGCAACTTTTGGTATCGTTCATTCGCTTTCCCAACACTTGTAAGTTCATGTTGAAATTCTAATTTTACTCTTTCTGCCTCTCAAACTGGAATGCGACCCTATATTCCATGGTAATTATTGCTCGTCTGGATGGGTACTATCACCCCTCTTATTTTGTAAAAACAATTTAGACACACCCTGTATAATAGTCCAATATTTGAACACATAAAAATTCTTTTTCAGTTCATATTTTAATATACTTTAAACTACACATGCATCATCAATCGTCAGTGTATAGTAAAATACCATCTATCTTAATCTGAATGTAGTAATCGTCCTAATGTAAATAGATGGAGCTCGTTTTCCCAGACGTTTGATTAATGGAAGGCTCCTAAAGTAAAATGAATTTTATTGTTAAACAAATTCGATGGAGGCTTTCGATAACCTCAAATTTCAAAACAACCCTTTTGCTTATGCGTCGACTACAGATCGATTCTTCGTTTAATAAATCGAGATTTGTCTGATAAAACATTAGATTCCCAGTCGAAATCCCTTATTGCCAATCGTTAAATGACCGAGAAAAATCAATCGTCATCTTTTCGATTGCTGATTATTGCATTTTCTAAGTATTAGTCCGCTTTTGATGGAGTTTTTTTCTCCCTAGATTGTCCACATCGCCGATCAATCCCCACAAATTCCTTTCAGTTTTTCATGCAATGCGCAAAAACTACAAACATTGTAAAAACAGACCGAAAAGACAAGGGGAATACGGTTCCTTTCCCCTTGTGTGTAGAGGGAAATCTTTTCCGTTTGTTCTCCCTTTGTTAATATTTTCTTTCCTTTTTTTAGGCAAAAAGCTATTAGAATTCTGCGACTCAGCAATCCATCATCTCAGTATAATGAACACGGTGGGGAGTTGTTGAAAGGGTTTGCAAGTAGAAGTCGATAGATGGCGCTACTGAAGCTCGATAGATGGCGCTACCTCTCTGTGATGGAGGAATATTTTTTGCTACTCTTCGTGGAAGGACGAAATGATTATTGTATCTGCACAAATCTAGTTTGAATTAAACCTTTTAGAGATTTTGTAAAAATAATTGTTAAGCTAATATAACTATTGGTGAAGACGTATAAACTTATATGAATGCATTTTGCACAACATTTAGTAATTTTAGATTTTTTCATCCTGATTCAACTATGCCGCGATAACCAGGTTGGAAGAGTATCGGATTAGCAATCGGAGGTTCACGAGTTCAAAACTCGATCCAACCAAAGACCGTCGTATACACGGGGGATGGTGCACGTAAAATCTGTCGTGCTCTAAAATGTCCTCACGTTGACGTGGCGTAGAAATTTGGTATGCCAGCTCAGGTGTTAACCTCGTAACCTGACCGTGGTTCAAACTTACGAGATGTTGTCCCCTATTCCCCTTAGGGACTGATCCTGGACCCGTTGTGTTGCTCCAGTGCGACGTTAATTAATTACCATTACCACCATTACTTCCTGATTCAACTTTTGCTCAAGTAAAAGTTGAATCAGGAGGTAATGCTGGTAATGGTAATGTTTGCTTTTCAATTAGGTTTCACCCTCCTGGTTTTCTGTACGAGGCATCTAGTCATTAGAAGAAAACTGACCAGATCTTGATGTCTTGAGATATATCGCATTAATAAAAAACTGACCAGATCTTGATCTCGTCATCATAAAAAAATCGGCAACATCCTGACGATCACAATAGAATGTTTCGTTGCTCCAGCTCGAAGCAGATGGGTAGAAAGTTAATTAGCGTCGCACTGGAGCAACACAACGGGCTTTTGGCGATGAACCTGGATCAATCCCGAAAGGAAAGATCGAGGACAATACCTCGTAATTTTGAACCACGGTCAGATGACGAGGGCGTATTTATGAGACAATAATTTCAATGGTGAGTATTTATGATACATTATTTAGAAGGGTGTGTATTTATTCAAGAGTTTCTTGTTGTAGTCGGTAGATGGCGCTACCGTTGGGTAAAATGTTTTTAGGGGTTACGTCTCCTTCGAAGGACGAAACTATTATTGTATCTACAAATCTATTACGCCTTGATAAAAAAAGAGAAAACGGCGCATTATCGTTCATAAGTACACAATAACGTCGATCCGTGAAGAAGCAAATGATTGTTACAAAGCGATACGATCATTTGGCAGTGTACCAAGGATAAAATAGCTGCAAAAAAGTAAATAAAACGCATCTTCAATAGATATGTTTTGAAAAGAATATGTATCGTTTATTTTTCTCAGTGTTAGGTAGGGTTCCACGGACATTTGGTGACGAAAAAATATGTTTGTAGTTTTCATTGAAAATTATTTTTGTTAGCATAAAACCCACAGGGTTTTCACTAATATTTTTGCTCATGAAATGTCAATTTCATGTTTTCAGTTTAATGATAAAATCCACGCTCTAGAAATACTCTGTGGTACTTTTTGTTACCCATTACTGTTAAATAGTTTGGTGATTTTAGTGTAAAAAATTGTGCACTAATGAAATATTTGATGTTGATGAAAAGTAGGTCACAATAAAATAATATTTTAACCCTCCATGTCTTTCGACGCGATATACCGCATCCAAGATCTGGTCAGTTTTGCTAAGGATGAAATACTTCGTCGAGAGAAAATTGCCCACTTGTTAATGACCATATGCCGAGTTCCTCATACCAGTACCTAGCAGGACTAATTTCAATTACTGATCAAAAAACGAAAAACAATTAGATATAAAAAAAACCTCCGAGTTAGCTGAATGAATTAAATTTTTATGCACATGTAATGAGAAAAAATTAAAAGAAACCATATTGTTTTTATGGTAGGTAGTCTAATTAACGTCGCACTGCATCAACACAACGGGCTTTTGGCACGAAGGGAAGATACTCATAATTTTGAACCACGGTCAAATGACGAGAATAATGCCAAAGTGGACACTCCACACCAAGGCCATCGTGAGGACATTTGAGGCCACAATATGCATCACCACCTTTGTACACGAGGATCTTTGGCTGGACCGAGTTTCAAACTCGCAATCCTGCGGTTGCTAATCCACTGCTCTGCCAACTGGGCAATCGCGTTCCATTGTTTTATATAGTGTGTGTTTGAACTCTACTCGCCCCAAAACCAAACTATTTTTCAAATAGTCAATTGCTGGCTCGAAAACATATTTTCAGCATGAGCTACTCACTTTTTCTTACAAGTTACCTAAAAATACAGCACACAAATCGACGTGTATGTTCAGTCAATATACACTACCTGACATTGAAAATGCAACACCAAGAAGGAGTTAGCAGAAAGTGATGAAATTTGGCAAACAGAGAGAGACAGCAACGAGCAATAAGTGATCTTTATTGCAACATTATACACCTTGCCACTGAGCAGCAAGAACATCTGATCACTAGGTTGTAGGACCACCGCGAGCGGCGATACAGGCAGCAACACGTCTAGGTACAGACGCAGTGAGCGTGCGGATGGTGTCCTGAGGGATGGCTGCCCATTCCCTGTCAACCATTTGTCAGAGTTCGTCTTCTGAACGTGCCTGTGGCAACGCATACAAGCGACGTCCAATGACGTCCCAGAAATGTTCGATAGGTGAGAGATCAGGGGAGACAGCTGGCCAGGGAAGCACCTGGGTACCTTGCAGGGTATGTGGTTGATGAGTGCCGTGTGCGGCCGGGCGTTATCCTGCTGGAAAATGGCATTGGGCACCCCCTGAAGGAAAGGCATTGGGCACCCCCTGCAATGTCACCAGCTGCAGCACGTCATCCACATATCGTTGAGCCTTTATAGTGCCCTGAATACGGACCAGAGGTGACCTGCTATCGTAGGCGATGGCGCCCAAAACCATTATACCGCGTTGTCTCGCGGTATGGCGTTCCACAGATGCGGCCAGATTGGCCCTGTCACCACGTCAGCGCCAGACTCGTACACGGCGACTGTCATTGCTAAAACAGAAGCGTGACTCGTCTGAGAACACCACCCTGTGCCATTTCATCGTCCACGTGGCTCTATCCCGACACTATTGCAAACAGAGACGTCTGTGCTGTTGGGTTAATGGTAGTCGTCTCAACGGGTGCCAGGAGTGCAGGCCGCCAGCGATCAATCGGCGGATAATGGTCCTGGACGATATGGGAGCATCAAGGGTGTCCTGCACATGCTGCAAAAGGGCGACAGACGTGGCTTGCGGGGCCACCGATGCTTGCAGGCAGATGCGTCGGTCCACGCGTGTTGACGTCACTCTGGCTGCACCGGAACCCCTCAAACGTGCCACATTCCCTTGGTTCAACCATCTGTGCCACAACCGGTGCACCGTCGACGCGTGTAGGTGGGTATCTGCTGAGATTTGACGTATCGACCAACCTGCCCTTCTGAGGCCAATCACCATACCCCTCGTGAAGTCGTCTGTTTGGCATTCTCCGCTACTAGACGTTTCCTCTGAGACACAAAAACAATTTGCAACTTGATTTACCTGGCAAACAGAGCGGCGCGAAACTGACCATTTTTGCAGGTTCCTTCCCTGGTTTTTCACTCGCCGTGCGCGGGACAGCTGCGCAGTTTGCATCATTTACATATCTTGGTGAGCTGCGTCTACCCTGTAAATTTCATCCAGTTCTGAGCACTCCTTCTGGGTGTTGCATTTTCAATGTCAGGTAGTGTATGTGAATGTAATATTACATTGTAGAGTGCATTATCATAATTACTTTATAAATTTATAGGGTTAAATGAATTAATCTTCAAATGATTTTAGCTGTTCATAACAATAATTAAAATGGTTAACACAGTTTCTAAACATACACTAAAAAGAACAAAACAACCAATGTATAAATTTATTAAATTACTAAGCAATTTACATACCTTTAAATTGGATATCGTAATTCTTTACGTTTAATGCAATAAAACAGAAATATGATTAAAATATCCGAATTATCAAAAGATCTGTAAAGGTTACTGCGATCGAATAATTAAATGAATGCTCTAGAACTTTGTTTTTAATATGTAAAAGGCGGATAATAATTCTGAATTCATTAAGACATGTCGGAATGTGCAAGGTAATATACTAGGGCAGATTATTCAAACTTGAAAGAAAAAGCAAATCTTACCTTCAGTAGCGTAGCAATATTACGTGCAGAATCAGGTAAGAAATGCAAATAAAATTCTGAAGAATGGAATATCAAATAACTCCTTTAATTCTGCATATTTCAACATTTCGAATTTCTCCTTTGATAGTTAGGGCCGCGGTGGCCCGGTTGGAAGAGTAACGAACTAGCAACCGAAGGGTTGCGAGTTCGAATCCAGCCAAACACCGTCGTGTACAAAGGGGGCTGGTGCACGTTAAATCTGTCGTGGCCTCAAATGTCCTCACGTTGGCGTGGTGTGGAAGTTTGGAGAGTGGGGTGCCAGCTCAGGTGTTGCCTCGTCATCTGACCGTGGTTCAAAATTACGTGGTGTTGTCCTCGGATCTTTCCCTTTGGGATTGATCCCGGACCGTCACCAATAGCCCATTGTGTTGCTCCAGTGTGACGTTAATTGAAATACCCAACCCCCCTTTGATAGTTAACGTTTTTTCTGTTCACTTTTCGGTACAGAAGCGAGCGATAACTAATTTGAATTCTTGCCGAATTTATATAACACTCGAACGTGAAATATGTATTTTAATCATGACTTAAATCAATTTATGCATTTGTTCTTACAGGAGTGGGAAATATATATTTCCTGCTGAATTACAATGTTTGCTTTTTCCAAACTGAGGTGTTTGTTTCATTTCTACGAATTGGGTTGTGATTAAACTACATTTGAAAAATTACGTGATATTATTTTGTTTTAATAATTTCTTTGCAGTATGACGGACTCCATTTTTAATGTTCTTGTCTACAGAATAAAATAGTTTAATTAATATATGATAAAATGTTATTCGGATTTTTGTTACTTAAAAAAAGCAAATGAGTTTGTAAGTTAAACGTCTAAGTGGTATTGACGAGATATCTCGTCTCAAGACTTGACCAATTTTACTGATGACAAGATATTTCGTCCATCAGTAGTCCTGAGTCAAGATATTTCGTCCATCTGATCAGTTTTGATGATGACGAGATATCTCGTCATCAAAATATTTTCTATATTTTTAAGATGACGAAATTAAGATCTGGTCAGATTTTTCCCACGACGAGATATCTCGTCCATCACGATGTGGTCAGTTTTGCTAATGACAAGATATATCGTCATCAAGATATTGCCGATTTTTTTATGATGACGAAATCAAGATCCAGTCACTTTTCCCATGACGAGATATCTCAAGTGGTCAGATTTTCTAGTGGATAATGGATCTAGAAGATGTGGTCAGTTTTTCTAATGACGAGATATCTCGCCATCGAAGTATTGCTGATTTTCTTATGACAAAATCAATATCTGGTCAGTTTTGCTAATGATAAGATGTCTTCTCAAAACTAACACTAGTATGGTGAAGTATACCAATTTTTGAACGTTTTTGTTTCAATACGTCAAAGATTGTGATTGAAATTATAAGTTATACAAAAAGTAAGAGATTAAATAATTTTAGTGAAAAAGTGGAAACATTGAACAAATGTAGAAAAAGAAAGTCAAAATATAATAAAGATTAAGACATAATACTTTTTAATAATTAGGTTCATAAATGCAGACTAATAAGAAAACTTATACTATATGAAGCTGAAAATATGTTTCTATGAAGCAGCAAAAACTCGCACGCTCAGTTCTGGTTTAATTTAATTTGCACAGCTTATTCTGTCTGGAATTTCTCGGTTAATACAAGTATTTTCAGTTCGGTACGTCGTTCCTTTATAACCATAGATTTATAATTTAATATAGAATATTACGCATGAAAATGACCAATTTTTACTGATTCGTATATAAAAAGCGACGCAAGTTGTCAGGATCAGGTTTATCGCAAGAGGAAACACACAATCACGTGAAGAGGAATAAAGCTCAAAAAGCTTGTCAACGACTTAACGAAACTGCTGAGGAAACAGAATCATGATTTGGTCGTGAAGCAGCAAAAATTTTCGTGCGAAGACGGGAATTAAATCTAATAATTTTCAAATATCTAAGGTTCAAATGAGTTTCAACTAGGATAGATTATGTCGATTATTATATAATGCATTTTAATGTACTTTTGATAGTAAATTCGAGATTTAAATTATCACTAAAAAGGATTGGACACGGGGTTTGTGTCTTAATTTAATTTCCGTAATAATTATTCTACCTTCTATGATTTTTGAAGTAGACTCAAAAATATCATACGATTGAATCGATAGAGTAATTTATTTTTAAGTGTGTGCTTAAAATGGTGATTTATTGTTTTCCTTAATAAATACTGGCAACATCAATATATTTGAAAGCACAAAAATTTTGATTGTTTCTGAATTATCATATGCTTGCTGAATTGATTTAGTCACATATGTTTACTTTTTTTAAAGATCACACTATTCAGATGAGTGTACAACAAATGCAAAAATAATTATATCATCGCATATAATTTCTTCAAAATATTAAAATTGTTACATATGACAACTAGAAAACAAAAACAATCCTTCAAATATTGTTTCTTCTAGACATTTAAATTCAATAAATTTATTTATCTGGAAATACGTAACTAAAAAGGAATTACAGGTAAAACTTACCGAAACAACCGTCTTACAAATAAGTAATTGGATATTCACTCAAAATCCAAAGAAATCCCACAGGAACCCAAGAAACAAGTAACCTAAAAGTTATATGCTAAAAATTTAAAGTAGGAAATATATTTCCATTTTTGACGCAACGGTGATAATTAACTTCTTTAACAATTTTTTTTCTATACCCTCCTGGGGTGTGTATTATCGTTATAAATTCCTCCCTAATTTTATAACGCTTCCAAAATGGAGATCATAACATAATTAAAAAAAACACACATAACAATATACCGAAAAAGAATTCCGTGTTTATGCAATCATAAACACGTACATCCAGTGTTAAATTCCATGAGGTGGTACAATTAGTTCGAGCTTGAAGCCCTTTAGTGCATTTTGGACAAAGATATGCCTTCGGCAATTACCTTTGGAACGACAACTTAACTTGCGAAAATTAAATATTCAGATTTTCTCGGATGGAGGAGATGTAATTGCCTTGTTAAGTTGTGATAAATGCCAGTCGTCGTATTAAAGCGTCACATTTAGGAGCTATAATTTCATTAACACTATTTTTTTCAAGTTTGATGTGAGAAAAATGGGGTCGGAAACTTTAGGAATAAGTTTCGCTTTTTTTTGTAGGTTTGACTTAGAATCATTGTCGAATGCCTCAGGAAATATGCAGTTTGTTTGCTAAAGAACAAAGGAAATATGTTTCTTAATCGAGAGACAATTATATTGTGATAGATTTGAAACAGCAGGGGAAATTCGAGGAGAGGAAAGAATGCAAGCATTTGTGTGAGGCAAAGGACATATATAAGCGCCGCGTAGTGATAGAAATGAGAATTATAGAAGGAATTTTGTAATGCTATGTAATTGCCGTGCTGTCCTTAAATTCTATTAGTTAGTACAATTACCCAGAGGTCGATGGAATGGATTTCAAATATGACTGAGAAAATTTGAGTAGACAAGGATAGAAGTATTTGTGTGGAGTATATAGAAAATATATAAGCACTGCTTAGAAAGCATTGTGGAATGCCTCAGGAAACATGCAATTTGTTTTTTAGCGTACAAAGAAAGTTTGTTTCTTGATTGGGAGAAAATTACGTTGTAAAATGTATTCCAAATAGGACTGGGAACTTTGAGTGGAGGAAAGGATGGAAGGATTTGCATGGTGTATAGGAAATACGTAAGCGCCACTTAGTGGTAGAAATGAAAATTACAAAAGGAATTTTATGATGCTATGTAACTTAATTGCCTTAAATTCCATGAGGTAGTAGAATTACCTTGAGCTCGATGGAATGAATTTTAAATATGAATGGGGAACTTTGAGTAGAAGAAAGGATGGAATCATTTGTGTGGAGTACGGGAAATATGTAAACACCGCGTAGTAATCTTTGTCGAATACCTCAGGAAACATGCAATTTGTTTGCTAGATACCAAAGGAAATGTGTTTCTTAATCGGGAGACAATGATATTGTAATGGATATGAAATAGGACTGGGAACTTTCGGTAGAGTGAAGGATGTAAGCATTTGTGTGGTGTATAGGAATACATAAGCGACGCGTAGTGGTAGAAATGAGAATAACAGGAGGAATTTTATAATGCTATAAAATTGCCTTCTTGCCTTAAATTCCACGAGGGATTACAATTAAATTGTTACATAAGCGCGCGCCGAGTAGTAGTAGAAATGAGAATTATAGAAGGAATTTTATAATTCTATGTAGTTGCTTTAAATTACATGAGGTAGTACAATTACTTTGAGCTTGATGGAATGGATTTGAAATATGACTGAGGAGGTTTGAGGAGTGGATTCATTTGTGTGGTGTATACAAAATACATAAGCACCCCGTAGTTGAATACGTCAGGAAATATATTTGTTTGCTAGCGAATAAAGGAAATATGTTTCTTAATCGGGATGCATTTAATTGCAATGGATTTGAAATATGACTGGGGACCTTTCTGTAGTGGAAAGGATGAAAGTATTTATGCGATATATATAAAATACATAAGAACTGCGTTGTTATAGAAATGATATAATTACAGAAGGAATTCTATAGTCCTATGTAATTGCCGTGTTGCCTTTAACATCCATAGTAAAATTAATCCATATATTAATTTACTACCATCCAGGAGTAAAATTAACTGGAGTTCGAAGATTTTTAGTTCATTTTAATAAAAAGATACCTTCGGCAACTACCTATGGAATGAAAACTCACCTTGTGAAAATTAAATATTCCGATTTTCCTATATGGTGTAGGTTAGGTCAGGTAGTGAATTAACATTACTGGCGGTAACAAATACACGAAACGACAAAAAACTGAAATTTTTCCCGCCTCATGCTTTATACTCACATACTTTCAAAATCAGGATAAGCCTCTGGTTGGAATCCAATACGTAACCTTCCGGATAATTATAGAAAGAATCCTCAAAATTTAACGGAGTTGTCATGGTTACCCACTGAGCTAACAATCTCCGAGTTGTAGACGACTCAGTTTCGCTGCGTCACGTTCCATTCCTCCCTGAGTGTTTTTCTCTCTCAGAGAATTGTTGTCGCGGTAGCCTGGTTGGAAGAGTAACGGATTAGCAACCGGAGGGTTGCGATATCGAACCCAACCAAAGGCCGTCGTGTACAAAGGGGGATGATGCACGTTAAATCTGTCGGGCCTCAAATATCATCACGTTTGGCTTGGTGTGGAAGTTTGTAGAGTGGGGTGCCAGCTCAGATGTGACCTCGTCATCTGACCGTTGTTCAATATTACGAATTACGTGGTGTCGTCCTCGGGTCTTTCATACAGAAACGTCAATAGCCCGTTGTATTATCCCGTACGACGTTAAATGAATACCTACCTACCTCTCAGAGGATTTAAGCAGCAAAAGCGAACTGTAGTACAATATAAATTTAAGATGCATAAATTAAAAGATTTTTTAAATTGTGACTTTAAAAATCCAGTTTATTTTACAATAGGTCCTTGGTTAATGCTTACATTCATTTTTGTGGGAAAAAATCAGATTAATCTAATCATTAATTTTTTAATTTAGATATCATTAACTAATTAGCATGTCTTTTGAATAGATATATCAAATTTTAATTTGTTCAGATAGACAAATACTGTTGTAAATTATTCCTAATATTATTCATGTTTTTACCCTCAATCAAGTTGCTAGAGGGAATAGATTTTTTTAGAATTTTTTCATCAAGGAAGCATAAAAAAAAGATTTTTTCAGAAATTTTAATACTTAAAATTCAATTAAAAATTCATTTCGTGACTAATAACTCAGAGGATCAAAACATTTATGTATTCTATGGATTGTAATGATATAAAATAGTTACGATAGATCGATATCTGTTGTTGAGTTATCACCGTTTGAGCAAAGCATTGTATTACAAAAAGACAGGAATTGAGTTTAAAGTTTGGAAACATGTTTCTACATGTTGACTGTATCTAACGAAAATCTTTTGTGACTAGAAAAATATTCCGAATATTCAGATCTTATCGTTTGAAAGCAATGAGTTGGAAAAATATTTTGAAGCAATAAAAAAATGTCAATATTCTTGTCGATTTTCGTGATTTCTAGTATATACATGTTACTGTGGTAGACTGATATCTGGCAAATGTCGATATTCTCCAGTGAATGTCAGCATTCACATAGTCGCTTTGTGTATGTCCGAAATATTTGCTAAATATCATTATTTCTCACTTACGCCGGTAAATGTCGACATTCAGCATGCACTGATGGTGAATGTTGAATAAAAATATTTTTGTTACGTTAAGACAAAAATGCAACTTTTTAAATCATACTTTGTTATTAAAACATATTATGATATATGTCAAAATAGGAGAAAGCTTAATGTACATGTAAATAAACTGTTGAACCTAAAACGAAGAGTACATTCTAAATGAGAAAAGAAAATAATACCAATAATAAACTTACACTTAAATTATGTGATTAACGTTATACAATCTTATTTATTGCAACAACGTAAACTGAAGGCAGAGAGGCCTCTCTGGCTGTGGCCTCTCCGTCTTCTCGGCTTCCCGTTTCGACCCCCACCAGAGCTTATCTGTGCTTGTCGACATACACCGGCGATGGTTCGAATGTATAAGAATATAACCAAATATTCGGTCTTTCACCGACGTATTTGGTATGTGTGTCGACATTCACCGGAGAATATTGACATTCTCTAATTTCGGTCTTTCACGGTAACATATACACCATATACACACACGAAGCATAAAAATATGAATATAACTGATAAATATCTGGGAGATGCATATTCGATTTACTGCCATGAAACAACTCTTAATCATAGATAGATATCAAAGTATAACATTAAAAACTTTGAAAAATTGTCAAAACTATGGATCGATAGTATATTAGCACTAATAACCCTAAAATGCTTAGATATTTATTTACTCTTAAATTCAAAATTTTTGCACATATCCATTGGGTTACATTTTATGATGGAAAATGTCAGTGAATTTAAACCAAATTAACATACCAACATTACCGACTAATTGGATTTTAAAAAAGACAGATTTTGAAAACTAATGATCAGAAATATTTTTTATTCTATGCCATTCCTTTTTTGTTATACTTACAGGGTCTTTAATTAAAAAAATAAGTAAATATCGTTTCAAAGTATCTGGAAAAGAAACTTATTCAGAGTGCCCCGATTTTTTTTATTCCTCTAGTGGTGGAAAAGTTGTTTGCATCCTGTTTTTTTAAGTAACTAATTTTTAAGTACGTCGTGTTTCCCAGGTGATTGCCATGCAAAAAATTTAAGTGTGATTTTTTTAAAACTCGTTGAGTTTTTCCCGCAAGTACCCCTACTTTTATTTTAAAAAATGATAATCTTCATGTTAAAATGGGTTTTTTTCGAAATTAGTTTTCTTCCAAACATAATTTCAAATTCCCATAACACCATTACGTGTGTTATGGGAATTTTGTTTGATTGAAATTAAATTTTGGTGATTGGTTTTTCGTAACATTGAATCTTTTGCAATGGTGTAATACAGTCCGTGCAGTCTGTACAAATGTGAAATAGTACGAGCTACCTACGAGTACTTGAGGCTAAAAAATAACTACGAAAACTTTACAAAAACCTTTTTATTGGTTGGATTGAGTTGTATGGCTCAAGGGAAAGAAAAGATGTATGGATCATTAGAAGAAAACTGACCAGATCTTGATCTTGTCGTCATAAAAAAATTGACAGTATCTTGATGACGATATATCCTGTCATATCAAAATTGGCCAGATCTCGATATCTTGTAGAAACCATTTGGATGGTTAATACTCACTTTAATTTTATAACTTATTTATTCCTAGGTAGGTCTACGTACTGTAAGATGGTAAAGCATTTGTACTTCCTTCCTGAGCTAAAATATAGCCCGTGAATACCAATATGTGAAGAAATCCATTGAAAATGTATCATCTTTTTCTCACACAGTCAATTTTTCTGATGAAGTTTCCGTTGGTATATCAATAAGAGATCTATGCCCATTTGGAGCTTCGGTTATCTGATAGCTCCAAATAACCTTACATTGTGAGAGAACTTATTTTAAATGAGGGAAGGGATATTATTTCACAATAAAAACAGATGGTTATTTTCTTCATAGTGTTAATCCTTCTGGCGATTGTCTCGACGACGTATCTTATCATTAGCAAAACTGACCAGATCTTGATGACGATACATCCGGTCATATCAAAATTGGTCAGATCTCTATATATTGTAGAAACCATTTGGATGACTCTATGACGAGATATATCGTCACTAGAAGAAAACTAATCAGATCTCGATCCCGCCATCATAAAAAAATCGGCAATGTATTGATGACGAGATATATCGTCGAAATAACGTGGAGGGTTGATTGGGAATTCAAACCATACATGAAAATATATCAGGGCACTAGAAATTAACAGTCGCTGTATTGGATTTCAAAACATATTGTAAGAAGCAATTAACATGAACATTCTTTTGAAAGCGTCTGTGAAATCGGTGTATCACTCAAAAACAAAAATCGCTAGTTCCCAAAGCGGAGAACTAAAAAATATCATACTTTAATCTTCAACTCCGTGCAACAGCTTGAATATTCACAAAGAATCGAACACTGTAACACAATGCACCCTTCCCTTTTTATGACTTCTCGAAACTTAGGAAAAAACGAGGCTCTTTTGACATACTCAAGACACTTTCCAGTACTCGTTATTCAGGAATAGAATGTCGATATCTAAGTTTTTTAAAAAAGGAGGAAGTTTGATTGTTAAGGGTTTGACGTTAGGATAAGGGTAACAGTATCTCCTAGAACCTTTTATAGGATTGCTGGAGAAAAAATTGAGGGGAGTCAAAAGCAGATGGATCCGGCTTGCGTTTCTATCCAGGCTTTGAAGGTTTCGGATGTTAGAGATATAATCTCCGAGATTTTGCTTTTTTTAGCCCGTGGAATTAAAACTTTGTCGAGGGATGTTATTTCCAGGCATTAAGTTTTTTCTGAAAGTGTTTACTTATCTAATCCTTCGAGAGGAATATAGTTTTTTTTTAAGTAATTGCTTCTTTTGTGTGATAAAAAGTCTTTTTTTAGAAAAGTTTCGGTTTTTCAGTTTTTGATTAAAGTGGTGTAGGTTCGTTTTATCAATTCAAATAGAGAAATTCTAAGTTGTCTAATTGTTCCTTTAAAGGCATACAATAACTACTACAATGGTGTGTAAAACCTTGGAGGAACACTATTAATTTTAACCCTTCTGGTGGTTGTCTCAACGAGATATCTCGTTATTAGAAAAATTCTGACTAGACCTTGACATGATATCTCGTCATTAGAAAACTTACAATATTTTGATCTCGTCATCATCAAAAAATCGGCAGTATCTTGATGACGAGATATCTCGTCATTAGAAAAATTGGTCAAATCTTGACGGGTGAGATATCTCTTCAAAACCACGTCGAGGTTTAAGGGATACATTCGCAAAATTTAACAAAACAGCATGTGGCGATTTTTATAACCGGCGATATTCAGTAGAAAGCTTTGTGGTTATTCAAATTTTAGAATCGTTATGTCAGTACGAAAGAAGGGGAGTTCTGATACCACAGAAAATCCGTAACCTCACTACCTGCATGCAAACGCGCTACAGACTGTAGTGTTCAAGATAGTGATACATCCTACTAAGGACCTCCTTTTCTATATGTTTAGTTTTCAGTTAGTTTCAGTTTTCAGTCACCGCACTACAAAGGGCGAATCGACAGCTATTAGTGAACCCAGAGTGGAAGTCGCGATTGATACGAATAGGATAATCACTAATATCCATGTGCTTACAAATAGGGTTTTCCAGCATAATAGACAAACACTATGACCCCTATATCAAGTAAACGGCTACTTTTAAGCATAACCGTTCGACAGACTTTTTATGTGAAGCTAAATGAGGTGGTGATAGTATTTCTGCGTCATAAAGTGTTTCTTTTTCGTATTCCGAATGTGATGTCATTTGGCTTGTTTTTCGACCATTATTTCAGCCAATTCGACAGTAAAAAATTATACAGAAAAATTCCGAATAGATGTATGATAACTGATTGGGCAACGTCAGTTATGTTAACCCTCCAAGAGATTGCAATGTGATATATCGTCCATTAACCCTCTCGCTGCGCATCCCGCGATTTCCTCGAGGAACGTAGAAGTAGCAAAATTTGCGCAGCTCGCGATTTCCGCGGGGATGCATTTTTGCTGTCTATTTAACTGTGCAACAAGCTCTTTCCAAGTTCATGGTTTCATTTTGCCTTTACTGTGATGTTTAATTGTTTATTCAAATATGGGTTAACATGGCTTTAGATGTCCACATTTCTGCGAAATATACAAGCATTTTTTGCAGCATTTTGCGTGCTCTTTTCAAAGCTCAAAGATGTCTCGCAGGAAGCGTTTCGCGAGTGATAGAACCTACATTCCTGACAATATTTCCGACACTGATAGCAGTTCTGACTCTAATATCAAGTATATTGAAGATAGTTATAGCGAAACTGATGAAAATTTCTCGGATTCCTCTGCGGATAGTGATTTCTAATAATTCTTCATTTCTAATAAATGTTTTGTAAGTATTTTGCATATTTTCATTAGTATATACGTGTTACCTTTGTATTTCATAAAATAAATCATAATTTAACCAAGATTAATTTTCAAAATTTTGCGTTTATATGATTATTCTTCAATTTCAATATTCCGACAAACATTTTTATGATCTAATTCTATATTGAAAAAAAAAACTCTTTTACAATAATTCTTTGTATATTTTAACTCTAAAATATATGTAAATTTGAAATATATAATAAAAAATACGCAATTTTTGAACCTATTTTGATAAAAAAATTACGCAGCGAGAGGGTTAAGATCTGACCATTTCGCTAATGACGAGATATCTCGTCAACAAGATATTGCCAATTTTTGATATCGTTTCAGTTTTTGGTGACCACGAGATCGAGGGTCAGTTTTCTTCTGATGACGAAATAGCTCATCCATCAAGATCTGGTCAATTTTGCTTATGTCAAGATACAATGTTAATAATACCACGAGAAGAGTTAAACGCCAAATTTCGCCAAAACGCCAATAAACTGCATTTTAAGGTAACCCTTAAATGTATCAATAAAGAGCATTTGGGGAGCTGAAATAAAATATTAACTTTTCGTTTGGTTTGTTCGTAAACATTAGAATCCCTCTAACAATTTTATTTTTATAAACTTTTAAAGGGTACTTAAAAATAGGCCTTTTAAGAAAGTAAGTTTTTGTCGGATAAAAAAAAATGATAATAGATGATGCACCGTTTAACTGCTACTACTGTACCATTTGATCAAAGGCAAACGTTATATAAGTTATTACTTTAACTAAGATAAATACATTAATATATGCGTTGCTTTATTTTTAAACCTAATTACGAACTCAATTGAATTGTTACAAATTAAATAATTTTCAATCCATGTAGAGAATTATTTTAGTTTTTCATAAAAAAAACCCAGACAAATTACTTTATAAAAATAAATATTTCTCTATGAAAAATATTGTTTCCTAAGTACTGATTCCATGTTAGAAATACTTTTATTTATAATGTCATGAAAATTGTTTTAATTTCAATACTCTCCTTTTGATAATATTTTTTATCCAGCTGCTACATATTTTAAATCTTTTCTCGTTCAACATTAACTACATTTCTGATGTATGTTAGGATACGATTTATTCTTCTACATAAGGAAAATTTTAATATCAAAACCGCTTGTGAAGCAATAATTTTAATTTAATCGATGCATGTTTGTTTTTTAATACGTACATTTTTGTTATTTTACACTGTTTTGTTGAAATAATTTGGGGAAGATGAAAAGTCTTGCTCAAATTTTAAAGAAATATTTTTATAACTATAATTCATGATAGATTTTACGATAAAAATAAATCGACGTTCTGCGAAAATTTTATTTTTATCCAAATGCTCTTCTATTTCTATCCAAATACATGTCGAGGTTACCTTAAAATATAGTTTATCACTGTTTGGGATGCGTTTGGTATTTAATCTGTTGACGTCAACCAATCGACAATCATGCATCAATTCGGGGGGGGGGTATTTCAATTAACGTCACACTGGAGCAACACAATGGGCTATTGGTGACGGTCCGGGATCAATCCCAAAGGGAAAGATCCGAGGACAACACCACGTAATTTTGAACCATGGTCAGATGACGAGGCAACACATGAGCTGGCACCCCACTCTCCAAACTTCCACACCACGCCAACGTGAGGACATTTGAGGCCACGACGGATTTAACGTGCACCAGCCCCCTTTGTACACGACGGTGTTTGGCTGGATTCGAACTCGCAACCCTTCGGTTGCAAGTTCGTTACGCTTCCAACCGGGCCACCGCGGCCCGCATCAATTCGGAAATTGTTCTTTGTTGATTTTTATTGGTAAAGTGTTCAAATTGTATTTGATAATGAAGCCAACTGACTTCACGTTCAGAATACCATCGACCTTCTAAAGAACTATATGGACTAAGTGTTCGCAACTTAAAGTTTTTTCTTCCTTTTTTCAGGTAGCCCAGTTGGAAGAGCAACGGATTAGCAACCGGAGGTTTGCTAGTTCGAATCCAGACAACGAGCGTCGTGTACAAAGGGGCTTGTGCACGTTAAATCTGTAGTGGCCTCAAATGTCCTCACATTGGCGTGGTGTGGAAGTTTGGAGAGTGGGATGCCAGCTCAGATGTTGCCTTGTAATCTGACCGTGGTTCAAAATTACTTGTTGTCCTCGATCTTTCCTTTGGGATTGATCCCGGACCGTCACCAATAGTCCGTTGTGTTGTTCCAGTGTGACATTAATTAAAATAACTACCTTCCTACCCTTTTTCAACTGGGCCATTGTGGCTCAGTGGGTATGCCCACTGCGCAAGCAACCTTCGAGTTGTAGGAGGCGCAGGTTCGATTCTTGCCAGGTACATTCCTCCCTGAGTGTATTTCTTCTGTGTCAGTAAAGCTTTCACTGTGTGTGTGTCAATTACTTGATATTGTATTGTGTCTGGTGCAGCATGGACAAATATGGCCCTTGCGCCATAAAAACCCCAAACCAACCTTTTTTCAACTCGGTTTGAAAATCTGTCTAGTGGTTGTGGGAAAAGCATGGATCGTCTTGTGGGACAAATTACCTATTAGGTAAAGTAATTATCAAGCGGGTTTGAAAGTCAGTCACTAGTCGGAGTTTCGATAACCAATCGGCCCAAGTCAATCAATAAGGCCAAGCGACTTACACTTCTGGGATCTAACCATGGTGATTCCGCCCACATGATCTGTGTATTTCATTGGAGGAGATGCAGAAGACAACACCACGTAATTTGGAACCACGATCAGATGACGAGTTCAACACCTCTGTCCAAACTTCCCCCATTGTCCAAACTTCCACACCACGCCAACGCGAGGTGTGGAAGTTTGGACAACGTTTGGTTTAAACCATGACTGATTTAACTTGCACCACCTTCACGTAAACGACGGTCTTTGATTGGATTGAGTTTCCAACTCGGTTACTAATTCGCTACTCTTCCAACCGGCCTAATACGTGGTGTTGTCCTCGAATCTTTCCCTTTGGGATTGATCCCGGACCGTCACCAATAGCCCATTGTGTTGCTCCAGTGTGACGTTAATTGAAATACCCCCCCAACCGGCCTAAATAGCCCATTGTGTTGCTCCAGTGTGACGTTAATTGAAAAATAGCAATACCAAATACCAACCGGCCTAACGCGGCCCCATATAAATGATGGTTAAGGATAAAACAAAACTAATTTCCATGTTTATCTAAAATTGTAGCAACTCGGGTGTTGCCTCGTCATCTGACCGTAGTTCAAAATTACGTGCTGTCCTCGATCTTTCCCTTTGGGATTGTTCGAGTTGTAGGCAGCGCAGGTTCAATTCCTGTCAGGTGCATTCCTCCTTGAGTGAATTTATCTCTTCTGTGTCAGAAAAACTTTCATTGTTTGTCTATTACTTGATGTTGTAAGTCTTGTGTCTGGCGCAGTATGACCAAATATGGCCCTTGCGCCATAAAACCCTCAAACCAACCAACACTTTGGAATTGATTCCGGACCGTCACCAATAGCCCGTTGTGTAGTTCCACTGTGACGTTAATTAAAATAATTACCTTCATAAAATTGTAGCCCCATGAATTACTTAGAAAGGTTTGTTGATGTAATCGATTCAAACGAAATAATCTAACGTCTTTAATGTTGCACTGAAGTAAATAATGCAACAGGCTATATAGACCGATCCGGGATCAGTTCCGAAAGGAAGGATTCGAGGACAACACCTCGTCATCGTGAACCACGGTCAGATGACGAGGTCAACACCTAAGCATTCCCCACATACACGAAGGTCTTTGGTTGGATCGAGTTTCGAAATCAAAACCTTCCGGTTCCTAATCTGCTACTCCAATCGGGCTGCGGTAGACCGGTCGGAAGAGTAACATACTAGCAACCGCCAGGGCTGCTACTTCAAATCCAATCAAAGACCGTCGTTTACAAAGGTGCACGTTAAATCTGACATAGTCCCAAATGCCCTGACGTTGACGTGGTGTGGAAGTTTGAAAAGTCGGGTGCCAGCTCAAGCGTGGCCTCGTCATCTGACCGTGGTTCAAAATTACGTGGTGTTATCCACGGATCTTTCCCTTAGGGGGTTGATGCTGATCCGTCGCCATTAACCCATTGTGTTGCTCCAATGCGACGTTAATTCAATTCTTACCTATCTACCTCCAATCGGGCTACCGCGGCCCACAAAAATCATGTTTATGAATAAATAAAACTCATTTTCGCATTTATCTAAAATTGTAGCCGCATCACTCACGTGGGAAGATTTCCCTGTTGTAATCGATTGAAATGAGATGATCCGTCGACGCTCGGCGAACCTTTACCCTAAGCAAACCACGCTGCGTCATGCGACCCATTTCAAAGTTGCAAATATTGCTCTTGCAGGCAATAAATATTGGTTCACCTTGTGCCTTGTGTCAACTATTTGGCGTCACGAGGCAACCAGTCATCGCTCTGTCACTTGCGTACGTAATGTGCAGCTGTCTGTTTCAACCTGCGGAATGATTGAGAGGATAGAGTGCGATTGTCAGTGGTGCAATTTAATACCTGTATGTGAAGGTAGCTTGGGATATTGAATCTAGATTCTGTTAACAGCCATTAATAGTGTATGGCAACCAACTACTAATAGGTTAATACTAACTACTCTTAGGTTAGATTTCAGGAAGTGGCGTAAACACCGTGGCTAGAAGTTTAACAAATTTTAATTAGTAACTAGCTGTATGGCCCCGCGTTGCGGAGAACAACGTGTTAGTAAATACCTCCTCTTGGATTTTTTACGTTTTTTGCATGCCTTATAGATTCACTCTTATATAATTCTATAAATTTATCATTATTATTATTCGGATTTAAAAGTTTGATGGTTTAATGTGTCACGGGATAACTGATTGTTATAGTAAACGACATATTAGATTTTTCGCCGTCTCATTGCAAGTCTTCATGTAAATTTCCCAATTTCGCCCTGACGTTCAGCTTCGACCAGTCTCCTATTGTAGCTTGTTGCTTAGATTAATTGCGACGTCTTTCACGTAGTTTATATTTAGATGAATTGCTTGTTATGGAACGTTTTCTTCCTGGCATTGTCGTTAAAAAGAGTAATTACAACGAAAAAAACAATCGCTATAAAAAAGGCAGCAGTAAACAATTTGAAATTCCAAATTACGATGGATTTAAGAGTTGAGTCGTACAGGTTTACTGTATTGGATGTGAAATAATTATAAAAAATAATGCTTATTTAAAGAAGTAAAATATAAGGCTCGAAAAAGTAGTGTATTAAATGTTTATTTAAAGCAATAAGACACGAAAAAGTACTGTATATTGAATTTTGAACATTTTCTCGAATTTAACACGAATATTTAAGTCAAGTCTGACAAAAAACATAATAAAAAGTTGGGGCAAAAACAGCTACGGAAGCGTTACGGAATCAGCCAGTGACGTCACGGCACTCTGTCCAATCAGGCAATTTTTTGAACATTTTATGTTACAATTTAAATTTTTGAAAATTTTAAAGGGGAGGAATAACTTTCCCAGTTTATTCTGCGTATTTTGACACCTCTCTCATATCTATACGTGCTGTGGTTGAGACGAAGATAGATTTGCAACAGACAAACTATTACACATTAATATAATAGATAACCGTCTTGGTGGTTGTCTTAACGAGGTAGCTCGTCATAAGAAAAAATTTACCAGATCTAGATGGACTAGGTATATCGTGATTAGAGGAAACTAAGCAGATCTAGATGGACTAGGTATATCGTGATTAGAGGAAACTAAGCAGATCTAGATGGACTAGGTATATCGTGATTAGAGGAAACTAACCAGATCTTGATATCGTCATCATAAAAAATATATTTCAATTTATTGGCTTGTCAATATTATGTCATTGTACATTTATAATAAGAATCGCAAATATAAATGTAACGTTTCTTCTCTTGTAAACTTGTCGAATAGCTTATATCGGGGTTGGTTGAATTTTATGAAGAGCCATATATGGCGATTCTGCGCCAGACACAAGACATACATTATCAAGCAATAGACACACACATGAAAGTTTTACTGACACAGAAGAGAGAAATACACCCAGGGAGAAATGCGCCTGACACAAATCGAACATGCACCGCCTACAACTCGAAGGTTGCTAGCGCAGTGAGTATACCCAATGAGCCATGACGGCCCTGCTTAGAACGGGGACTTTTGATTCACTAATACTGTCTGCTAATTGGATGGTAGGTTTTTTAATTACCGTTGCACTGGAGTAACAAAACGGGCTATTAGCGACGGTCCGGAATCAAACTATAAGGGAAAGATCCTAGGAAAATACCACGTAATTTTGACCACGAAAAGATGACGTAGATATTTTGGAGAATTTTGTGCGAAAAATCGCTACTTTAGACTTTTCTACAATTTTTCTTTTAATTCCCTTTTTAAATCATTCTGAGAGGGGTTTTCAGTGTAAACAAAGAAACCGGACGGAAAAATAAGATTTTACTTCCGAATCCCAAATACACATCGGGGGATACGTATTAATCCTAGGAATTCTAAATATTTTGTTTGGAAATTTCGTAATTATTTTCTAAAGGGGATTCATTTCCAACATTGCATTTAATGGGACCCAAAGTTAATATTGTTAGACAAATATTACATCTTTGATACACCGTAAACAGCATAGATTCAAATTGATTAGTTTTAACCCTCCTAGGCGTTGTCATGACGATGTATATCGTCATTAGGAAAACTGACCACATCTTGATGGACATGATTTCTTGGAATTAGATGGAAACGCACCAGATCTTAATCTTACTAACATAAAAAATTCCAGATTGACTGCAGACTGCAGATTGTGGAACGGATATATGCGTGTGAACCAATCAGGATAAATCCACTCGTGGTTGTATCTCCAAGGTATCTCGTCATTAGGAAAACTGACGAAATCTCGATGAACGAGATTTCTTGTCATTAGAAAAACTGACTAGATCTTGATCTCGTCGTCATAAAAAGATCGGCAATATATTGATGACGAGATATCCCATTGTTAGCAAAATTGGTCAGATCTTGATGAACGAGATATCTCATCATTAGCAAAATTGGCCAGATCTTGATGAACGAGATACCTCATCATTAGCAAAATTGGCCAGATCTTGATGAACGAGATATCTCATCATTAGCAAAATTGGCCAGATCTTGATGAACGAGATATCTCATCATTAGCAAAATTGGTCAGATCTTGATGAACGAGATATCTCATCATTAGAAAAATTGGTCAGATCTTGATGAACGAGATATCTCATCATTAGCAAAATTGGTCAGATCTTGATGAACGAAATATCTCATCATTAGCAAAATTGGTCAGATCTTGATGAACGAGATATCTCATCATTAGCAAAATTGGTCAGATCTTGATGAACGAGATACCTCATCATTAGCAAAATTGGCCAGATCTTGATGAACGAGATATCTCATCATTAGCAAAATTGGCCAGATCTTGATGAACGAGATATCTCATCATTAGCAAAATTGGCCAGATCTTGATGAACGAGATATCTCATCATTAGCAAAATTGGTCAGATCTTGATGAACGAGATATCTCATCATTAGCAAAATTGGTCAGATCTTGATGAACGAGATATCTCTTCATTAGCAAAATTGGTCAGATCTTGATGAACGAGATATCTCATCGAAACCACGTGGAAGTATAAAAGTCTTGCCGTCAACGAATGCTATCAGCTTCTGTAAATAGACATATTCCAAACCACGCTTTTCCCACTCCAGTCTATGCAAAAATATACCAAGGACGACGAGTTCAGAAGCCAGACTCCCTTTCAAAAACCCAGAAAAGTGCGAACTCCAAAAAAATTCATGCGTGGAAACTCGGACGCACTTGAATTCAGAAACTCGGAAAGTTATTTTCTGTGTCAACGTACTTCTTCTCATGGGATAAGCCAAAACACCTCGCATTGCGAGATCCTGCATTGAAAAGACTTCATTTTACCCTTGGGAAAAACGAGACGGAACAAAAAATACATAGCGAAAAACTTATCTGCTCCAAAACTACTGTATCTATGTCTCGCGAACATATATTCTCGACCTCAAAAAGATATGTACATTTCAGGGGGAAAAAGTGCTTGCAGAAATATTCGACTAACATTGGAGATCTAGATGCGTTTGGACGAAAGCTCGAGTCAAGCTTTCTAGACTTTTTAGAAATAAAATTTTTTTTCCAAAGAAAGTTTTACCTTTTGAGTTGTAGGACTCGCTAGCCGGAGATCTGCAAGCAACTAGGGTATGAATGGGAGAGAGGGATTTTTGTGGAATTATACCATGGCTTCGGTTGGTAGTTGTTGAAGGATTTTAGATATAAATCAACATAGAGCTGACTCTGTTGGAGTAATGTTCAGTTACGAAAGAAATGGTGGTTCTGTGAAGCGATATATAATAGGCCGAGTCTGCAAATAAACCGGGTGTTTATTATTTGTTTGGGAGATAAATTCAAAGAGGTAGATATAAATTCGAACAATTTTTTATTCTTCTCTTTTGAAAAAGTCGCAAGATGTGAGAATAACTCTTCTATCTTTAGGATGGATCAGTGTGATAGCGAAAGCGTTATATAAATTCATCTTAAAATACACTCATGTCCAAAATTATCTTTACATGCATAAAATCACGGATTTCTCAGAAGCTGTGAACTATAATTTTATGAATTTTTGTGAAATGATACATGACATCATAACACATAAATACAAAGGAAAAATTTAAGAGCACTGCATATGATATAAAACTGTAGCATGAAACAATAAAAATGGCAATAATATGTGACAAGGAAAGTTCAGAAGAAAAAAAGAATAACTAATAATAATAGAAAAAAAATTAAGGCTTATGAATTTTATATGGAATGTGATCTCCCCTGACGCGTACACACATATCACAACGTGCTTTAATGCTGGAAACAATGTTGTTAACCACAGTTTGGGGAATTAAGTTCCACTCCTCCAGCAATGTGGTCTTCAGAGCATTTATATCTCTAGGAGGAGGATGTCTCCGTGCAATTGCTTTTCCAAGGTAGTCCCATAAGTTCTCTATCGGGTTCAGGTCAGGAGATTTTGCTGACCACGGTATTCGCTCAATGGCTTCACTTTCAAGGAATTCGTGAACGAGGTTTTCTTGATGTGGACGAGCATTGTCTTCCATAAATAAAAAGTCAGATCCATATGCACCTCTGAAAAGTCTTACATAAGGTTCTAAGATCTCATCCCGATATCACACATCTCGCTGCTTCCATGATTGTCTGCCCTGCTTCTAAACGGCCGATAATTCGCCACTTCACAGATTCTTTCAAATAATACTTCGGAGCCATAACAAACCGTTTTGAGTCCTTACACACTGATATCAAACGCTGCAATGCAGAAATTCAGTCAGATCTTCACTTTGAGCAAAAAGCTTGATTCACCATCGGATGACGTAACGCCTTGATTTGCATATCGGAAACCGTTTGATCACTTTTGATTGGATAAGGTTAATTAGGCTTGTCTTTCACACATTCCCTGCAAAAATGGATTACATCGATTGGATATTTTATGGAATATCATTATTTTTGGGATATAAAGATAAATTTGGACATGAGTGTAGATTTCGATTAGGACGGAATAAATTAGAATTCATAATTCCTTGTTTGAAGTGATTTTTGAATAGTGTAGTATTGATTGTACCGCACAACATTCACATAATGATTAAATTGTCATATCCATTGGTTGGAAGAATCGCTGGAGGAATTATATTGGTCAAGATATAAAATGGAATTAGAAAATTGGAAGACATGCAAGGGAGACTGCTGGTTTTTCTGAACGTTTTCATAATCATGCGTCTTTTAGAGGGTTGATATACCACTACAGATCTTGGCTTTAAGTGTTTATAACAAAGAGAATACAAGCAAATTCTAAAAATAAACATTTTTCAAATCTGCATGCTAAATGCTTCTCCTAAAGACTCATTTAACGTGAAGAATAAAAATACAGGTTAATTCATAATTATTTCGAATATTTTACAAGCCATATCACAGTAACGACAAGGTGAGAGGCGTTTTCTGTCATGCTAAATGAAGGTGGCAGTAAGGTTTTCATGGTGATACGTGTTGCCATTATCCACGTTGAAAAAGCTTCACTCTAGTGTCTGGTGCAAAATCATGTTCCTGTTCGGAGGCAAGTGACAATTTGATTTTCCTACTTTTATCTTCATTCAACTTCGAGTAATACGGCAGTTTTGTCTCGACGAGATATTCCTTAGCAAAATTGACCAGATCTTGGATGAAATATCGCGTCGAAATACTTGGGAGTTCAAGTATCGCAATTGTAATTGCAAATTCCTTACACCTTTTAACACTCTGAGTATGATGGTATTTCTAAATAATTTAATAATTTTCCTTCATACCACATACTCATTTCTAAATAGCACAATATATTGGTTCAAAGAATCCCAGGAAATATTCTATCAGTCAAGAAGATAAAAACTGGTTAGAAGTGACGCAGAGAAGACTACAGCTTGAACGGATAATATATGTGCACTCTCCTCAAAGTGTTAACTCTCCAAAGATTTCGACAAATAGCTCGTCCATGAAGATCTGACGATTTTTGCTTGTGATAAGATCTCATCGTCTAAGTATTGCCGATTTTATTAGGATAACGAAATCAAGATCTGGTCAGTTTTTCCCAAGGACGAGATACCTCCTCGAGACAACCACCTGAAGTCTTGCTTTTTACTCTACCATGTGTTTTAATGTTGGCACCAATGCTTTAAAAATGTGATGTTTGCAATGTGATATGGATATTTATCTTTACCTTTTGCAATTACATGCTAAAGTATATTGATTTTAAACTGCAAATGTAAATTTCTTACACTTTTTAACCCTTTGAGCATCACGCGAGTTCCAAGTACTGTAGTGTTCATTTTTACACAAGATACATAATGAGTAATAAATAATATGCATTAATGAATACTGAAAATATGACTGAATAAATAATGAATAATAATATAAACTAATAAATAATATGACGAAATAAAAAATATGCTATTAATCTATTGTTCAAGAAGATGAAAACTGGCTATAAGTTTTCAGGTAAGACTACAGGTTACCGAACGGATATATGCGTGTGAATCCCCTCAGAGGAATTAAATATTAATTTTGCTCTTTGTACATATTAACCCTCCACGTGGTTGTCTCGGAGAGGTGTCTCGTCATTAGCAAAACTGACCAGATTTTGATGGACGAGACATCGCACCATTAGAATACAACTTACCAGATCATGATGGACGAGATATTTCGTCATTAGAATAAAACTGACTAGATCATGAGGGACGAGGTATCTCGTATTAGAATTAAACTGACCAGATCATGATGGACAAGAAATCTCGCCATTAGAATTCAACTGACCAGATCAGATGGACGAGAAATCTTGTCATAATAGGAAAACTAGCCAGATCTTTATGGACGCGATATTTCATCATTAGAATAAATCTGACTACATTTTAACCCTTCTGGTGATATCTGGGTTTTTATCTAAAAAGACAAAAACCAGATCTTGATAGACGAGGTATCTCATCCTTATACGAAAAGCGACCAGATTTTGATCTCGTCATCATAAAAAATCGGCAATATTTTGTTGACGAGATATCCTGTCATTTGCAAAATTGGTCAGACCTTGATGGGCGAGATATCTCATCGTAACCACATCGAAAACAAAAATAATATTTCTATTACTCTGCGAAAATTCGTTTTATCAAAAGGCGTGGATATAAATGTTACGTTAGTATGTATGATACCATTGCATATAGGGGAAGGTGTCGTACGATGGGACAGTTGTACCTTGAAACAGTTTATATTGTGCTGCCTCCTTTTGAGTAAGTAGCAATATAACACATTGAAGTTTACCATTTGCCACTAGAGCACCTTCTCACAGAAATTAGGACTCCACAGTTGTTTGTTATGTTTGCTGAACAACTAATTGAAATTTAGTTAAAAATCTGTTCTACTAAATGATGATATGACTTCAATGTAAACATAACCTGATTGACTGTTTTATTTATAAAGGCAACCAGTTGTACCTCGGGACAAAATAAATGTTGTACCTTGGGACAACCCAAGGTGCAACATTTATTTTGTCCTTTGATACAAAAGTTTGGGTTTACAAATTTTGAGAAAGATAGAGAGGAAGGGGATTATGCATTAGTGAAACTGACTGGAAAAAAGAAAACAGCTAATTATGGTGGTGCAAATTGTGAAAAAGAAAACTTTGTTTATGAGGTTAAGTATCTTGTTAAAACAAGCAAAAATTAGTTTCTTTAAAAAAAATGAAACAATCTATGAAATCGATGAATGTGACATAATCTGTAAACTACCATTCCCATCGTCTGCAGGAAGTTCAAAGCGACAGGAAAATTATAATTTTACTAAACAGTTGGTCTTAGTTTGTAATTTTTTAAATCTTAAGTTTAGTTAATTTAATTTCTTTATTCTTGATTTCTAACATTGTATTATTAAAAAGAGGCTAATGTAATTTTCAGAATCATTATTTACTATTATAAATGTTGAAACTGTGTGAAATTTTTAATAAATACGGAATTTAGTATGTGTGGAATTGATTTATTTTGTAGCCTACTTTAAACAATCTAAAGGTAACATGTATCCCAAAGTACAACATGTATCCCAAAGTACAACACGTATCCCAAGGTACAAAAACACCATGTTGAACCTTGGGACATATGCATAGATTACAAAACAATTTATTAAACAGTTTGTGTTCAAGGTATAAATAAATAAAAAAAAAGATAAATTCTTGCAAAAGAAATTAATGTAAATAGCTGATGGAAAAACAAGCTGCAACTACATTATAGCCACAGGAAAATTACTTGTTTAAAACTGTCCCAAGGTACGATACTTTACCCTACATTTTCTTTTTTCCCGCATGTATCGAAACGACAGGCTCATCCTGCTCGTGGGTTAAGAAAAAAATTGTATTTCACCTTTCAGATATTTTGTTTGATAGAATCGCTGCATTGAACACTTCAGCAAAAAAGCTTAAATCGTATCTACTTATGTTCTATCTTCCAATGAGGTATCTCGTCATTAGAAAACTGACTAGATCTTCATGGACGAGGTATCTCATCCCTAGAAGAAAACTGACTAGACCTCTATAGACGAATGATAATCTCGTCACTAGAAGAAAACTGACCAGATTTTGGGATCGTCATTAGCAAAATTGATGAAATCTTGATGGACGAGATATCTCGTTGGAACCACGTCAAAAAAGTAATTTTGCTACAAGTATGCATTTTTCAGAATGCGGCTTAAAAAATTACGTTGGATGTATGGCTACCACTTCATATACGCTTTCTTTCTCCCCGAAACAACAGTTAAAGCCTACTCGTGATTTAAGAAGAAAAAATTTTCATTTAGTTTTCAGATATTTGTTTGATAGAAACGCTGCATTGAACATTTCAGCAAGAGTTTAAATTGTCTCTACTTATGTCCTCTCTTCAAATGAGATATCTCGTCATTAGAAAACTGACCAGATCTTCTGGACGTGGTATCTCATCACTAGAAGAAAACTGACCAGATCTTCTGGACGTGGTATCTCATCACTAGAAGAAAACTGACCAGATCTTCTGGACGTGGTATCTCATCACTAGAAGAAAACTGACCAGACCTTTATGGACGAATGAGATATCTCGTCAGTAGAAGAAGAAAACTGACCAGATTTTGGGGTCGTCATTAGCAAAATTGATCAAATCTTGATGGACAAGATATCTCGTTGGAACCACGTCAAAAAAGTAATTTTGCTACAAATATGCATTTTTCAGAATGCTGCTTATAAAATTACGTTGGATGTATGACTACCATTTCATACACATTTTCTTCCTCCCCGAAACGACAGTTTAAGCCTACTCGTGATTTAAGAAGAAAAAAATTTCATTTCGTTTCCTGATATTTAGTTTGATAGAAACGCTGCATGAACATTTCAGCAAAAAAGCTTAAATCTCATCTACTCATGTTTAAAGCATTTAATCTTATTTTCCGAAACAGTTGTAAATTAAAATGTCCATCGAACGTCAAGTGCTAAGACGACTCAGCAAGTTGCCTCACATTTAATCCAATAACCAGATTCCGCGAAAATCCACATCAGCAGCACTGCGTCGAATTAAATATGCAATATCTCTCTCTTATAACTAATTTATTCATGCGATAGCTTCACCAGGCTACTTACTACAACGACATTTTAATTCAATCCCGGATTTCAATTACCAGCAAATAAATTTACTTCCAATAAATGATAGCTTTAAATTATTCAAAAAATGACTTTTCCCAGTTTTGCGAGTTGTTTTTTGCTTGCTTTCAAATTGACGGAGCGTTTGAGAAAATTAAATCAAATCGCAATCTTGGAGCAATCTTTTATATCCCTCAGCGGTGTGTTTTTCCAAGAATTTCCTGGCTGTGATTTTTTTAACTTAGTGGAATGAGAAAAGGTGGACGACGTTTTTGAAAGCGATCGCGTAAATTAAACATTTGAAGTTCTAGATGTTTTAATCAAGAGATTCGAGAACTAAAAAGGAAGAAGTAGGGGGAAATATAAACCTTATTTTAGAAATTTAAATAGACGCACCGGCGCATCATTAAATATTTGAGAGTAAAAATAGGCGAGCTGAAAATATGAGACCGATTTGATATTGAATTCTTTAAATTGATCGGGGCAAAAACGTTCTCGTTAATTAAACATTTATTGAAACTCGAGACGGTTTCATTAGAAGAGATTCGAGAATTACAGTGGATGAAATTGGAGAAAATAGAGATTTTATTTTAGAATTTTAACTGCATGTAGCCATGTTTCATTAAATACTTCAGAGTGGAAACAGACAAGCTGAAAATATAAAACAGATTTAATATTGAATTCTGTAAATAGACTGGGGCAAAACTGATACAGTACATTAAACATGTGTTGAAGATATTTTAATTAAAAAGGAATCCGAAATTTAAACAGTGTAAGACAGAAAAAATAATATTATTTTAAAATTTAGCTGTTTGCAAGTATATTAGTAGCTAGTTTACACGAGGTGTCTCGTCACTAGTAAAACTGACCAGATCTTGATGGACGAGATATCTCGTCACTAGAAGAAAACTGACTAGATCTTGATCTCGTCATCATCAAAAAATTTCATTATATTGATGAAGTGATACCTCGTAACTATCAAAATTGGTCGGATCTTGATGGACGAGATATCTCGTTGAAACCCCTTGGAAGGATAAGTGGCAGATCATCGCCTAGTATGCAAGAGCATAGCAAAAATAAAGGATATATCATAACAACGCGTCATGATTCAAGTAGGTAGGTAGTTGAATTCACGTCGCACTGAGCGACACAACGAGTTATTGGCGTCGGTCAAGGATCATCACCGAAGGGAAAGCCCAAGGACAACACCACGTAATTTTGAACCACGGTCAGATAACGAGGTCACACCTGAAATAGCACCCTATTCTCCAAACTTCCAAGTGACGTGAATATTTGAAGGTAAGAGGCAACACATTTCCCTCTACTGCAAATTGCAATTCGTAAAAACTATGGTAGGCTGTGTCAAGGACACAAACCGTAGTTTTGACATGAATATTCGGGTCTGATGGGCTGGGGAATGAATGAAGCAGACATAGTAGTTTTTAACCATTGTTTATTTTGAATATATTCAACAATTAATTTACAGTTTGAACAGTTAAAGTGCAGTTTGACATTAATATAGAAAGATAACTTTATTGTTTAAAGATTTGTGGTAGTAGCATGTTTCGGTAGCCTTCGAATGACACCACATATGCAGTCCTCTCTCCACGCAATCGAAAGTGACATTGGCCCAAACTCGCTTAGCACCGTAGAATTTTGACACATTGTCTGCTCACTTGATCCGAATGCTATCAAGTACGGGCATCCTTTGTGTTCATGAAGTTATGTTTATCTTCTGGATATATCTTCTAGTTCTGAAATCATTAAATTTTATATTCATTTATATATATTTAAAGTTTACTCACTTATCAATTTCTCCTCGTGCACAATTTTCCAAAATTAATTGCATCGTAGTTTGGTAGCTTTCAATTGAAACCACTTCCACCAGTCCATGCAATTCAAAGTTATACTGGCCCAAAACCCAGCACCGTGGAATTTGACATATTGCGGATTATCCCACGCTCAATGCTCCTGCGTATTCAGTCCGAAGGTCATGTCAGGTACTGACATCTCTTGTCTACATGACGCTATATTTATATTCTGTGTGGTTCTAATTCCAAAGTTATAAGACAACAATTCAAACTCATTTTGGGGTACAGCTGTATTATACGCCTCGTTTGGTGGCAACGCTCTTGGTGCGTTTTTGGAGCACCTTTAGTAGCGAGTTATGGCAGGTGAAGGCAACCCATCTGTATTAGGTTTATTCCCGTTTCTATGGTAACCTTGGCAAGCGGAAAGTTGAAATTTTCATTTCGAATATTCTAGAATGTTCTTTTCATTTCCGTTAAATTGTCCGATAAAAACGTTTTTCAAAGATTGAATTTCTTTTCGATAATTACTTTCCGCGAAAGCTTATTATTTTCCGTTTTAATGAAAATTCCGATTTTTTCTAAGAATTCTTTCCATGACGACATAAAAATTGCGCCAAAAAACGCGCCAAGAGCGTTGCCACCAAACGAGGCGTATGATACAGCTGTACCCTTTTTCGTAACGCTCGACTTTTCATGCATGTCTCAATATTATTCCGATTTTAAAGGCGCATTCATGTCGAAAGTCTAGCCTATCTGAACGGACCACCCAAGATACAATTTTACTATAAATTAAAATTAGCCTTTAACTCTTCACAACATCTGTATGACAGCGGCTTTCACACAAAACCAAGTTCTAATCATAGGTGTAAATCAGTGGTTCTTAACCTTTTTTAGTGATCGGCACCTCCTTGAATATAAAAATAAGTTCACGCACCCCTTGAAAAATGAGTTTCTATTTCTTTATTTAGAAAATTACTTCTATTGCAAGATTGTTAATTGAAAAATAAACACATACCAATTTACATATACATACAAAACAGTATCTAAATTTTTAATGGCTACGTTGTTTATTCATAATAATACTTTCGATGCGAGGCTCCCTTTTTGAAAGAGCTTTCTGGCTTTGGTTTTATGTGCAAAAGTGATGAAAATCCCATTTCACACTGGTAGGTGGTGGCAAATGGTAAGTGTCTGCAATGTTTCTTTTTTCCAGCTGTGTATAAAGTTCTAACTGTGTACACCAGATTGTTCCAAGTCCAGTTTTTCAAATTCCATTTGAATACGTGCATTGGCTAATACTTCAATAAGATCGTCTTTCGTTAAGTCGCTGTCGTCCATCGAAACTTCTCTCGCACCCCTGGAAATGCTTTTTTGCACCCCAGGGGTGCATACACCCCAGGTTAAGAGCCACTGGTGTAAAGGAACCATTGCAGTCACAGGATGGCGCAGTGCAATACCATAGCCCTTGCAATTAATTACTTCACATCAGCTCTTTTTAATTCTACCCAACAATAAAACACCGAAACAATTCTTGTTTTCAAACTTAACTAACTTATTTCCCGATCTGGCAAAAGAATTCTTACAATGAATCTTCGGACCCCTGCGAAGAAAACAAAAGACTTAATTCTCCCATCACAGCAAATTCCCAAGGAAAGCATTCAGTATCAGGTGCAATCATGTAAAGAGTTTACACAACTTTTCCAAGGCAAATTTGTTTCTACTCCCACGAGAAACAGAGACCGTATAATAACAGTATTTTTTACACCATTTTCTCTGTTTACTGTCTTTCCAATAAAGACAAAAAGGGTCAATAATCCGATAATTAATTAAATTTGAACCGGAGAATATTTGATTTCCCTCGAGATGCCTGGAAAATGATTCTTCTCACAAGTTTTTGTCCTGCTTTAACGTAGGCAAATCAGGATCTCAACTGCGACGAGGTAAACAGCGCCATCTTGTTCTTCGGAGACTTACACAACGAGGTCATGTGAGGTAATAATATCCGTTTGTTTTTGAAGTGAATAGGAAGTAGGTTTCTTTGTGTGTTATAAAATAATGCATCCACTGTTTCGAATACGTGCTATTGATTTCCAAATTTTTTGTTGGACTCTATTTGTTTTTTAGTTTATGACATGGCTTAAATTTTTTCTTCCAATTACGTAAGTGGCATCTGTGTCCCAGAGAGCGTTGGATTTGTTTTATAAGACAGAATAGCAAATTCTTCATTTTTTGTGAACTGAATAAAAAATCCAATTAGACCAGAACAATGGATTAAATTCACTTAATCACTCTATAATTATCATTTGAATTCCAGTTGAGTTGTTGAATCTATTCGTGTATGTTTCAGTTTTATAGATTGTGTTTCAGAAAAAATTATTTATTTTGGCGTTATTGAAACTTGTTAGCGGCAGAACTTTCATTAGCAATTTAATAAGTTAGTAAGATAGTCGGTGCGATTAATTAATTTATGCATATTAATTAATTAAAAGGTAAGTTAAAATATTACCCTTTTACACTGTTCGAATTAGAGAAAATGCTGTATATAATATTAATCGATGCAGTAATTAATCTATGCGTATTAATTAATTAATCTATGTATGTTAATTAATTCATTGATTAATGAATTAATTAATATTATATAGCATTTTTCCTAGTTAGAACTGTGTAAAATGGTAATATTTTAACTTGGTTCGTTTGATTCAGTGTTTTTTCTTTTATTATTATTGTACTTTTTTTACCATGCATTGAATTTGTGAGTCTTAAATGTTTACACACAATAACTCTTACGAATTAACATAACATACTTGACAATATTTGAAAAGATGCTAGGCACAAAATTTATCTTGATAAGAAAGAAATTAGTTGCTTAATATATTACACAGTAAATAAATATTAATCTAATAACTTATGTTTCATACAAAGCCACAGATGATTTTAAAAAGTTAAAATGCATTATGTCGAAATCTGAATCCTTTTTTCTGAATTTTCGAAGTTTTATCGACTAATATCACAATTTCAATGTTTTACAAAAAGCTCACGATGCCCTCGCTTAAAAATTAAATTATTTTTGAAATATGAAATTAAAATACCACTATGGCATATATAGTTATTAAAAATTCAGAACTCTTTTAATAGAGAACATAAATTTGCGATGACTTTATTGATGGTATAAATTGAAATAAATATTCAATTTCGTTAGTCTTGTGTCTTAAATTATATATCCGCATCGTTTTATCTTAAACCCCCTTTATGTAGTAATTATTTTAAAGCCCTAATGAAAAGTGAATGAATTCATTAAATGTATAAACGCATAATTAAACACCTACTCAAAAACTTAATATGTAAATTTAATAATCGTAATTGAATAAATATGTTTCAGTTCGCGAAAAGCTTCTTAAATTTCATGCCATCTAAGGAGTGTAGGTATTGCATTTTTAAACTGAGAAAAATTTTCGTTTTCCTAAATAGCATATAATATTAATTTCCGAATAACCCCTTAAATTCAATTATGTTTTAGTAGAAATTAGAATTCGCTTTACCTATATGCTTTGATTTGAAAGGTACTTTCATCGAATGGAATTGGGTAAATTTAAAGGAATGAAAATGATAAAAAAATCTATTAACGACACGATCTATTTGACTTGGCATGCCTTTGGAAGAATACACGAGTTTTATGAACCAATAGCTTTAAAATCATTAAAAATTGCTTCAGGGAGGAATTATTAATATGGTTGGTAGATGAATTAACGTCGCAATGGTGCAACACAACGGAAGATTGGCGACTGTCCGGGACCAATCTCGAAAGAAAAGATCAAGGGACACTATCTCGTAATTTTGAATTAGATAATGCCGTGTTATTTGGATAAATGCAATTGCACCACAATATCCAATCGTACAATAGGGAATAACTATGTTACTAGATGCATTAATGTTATTAATTTTCAATTTCAATTCTGACCAATATTCCAAGGCAAATTTGATTATTAAAACCTAATACCAAAATTAAATTTTTCTAAAGTTGTACAAAACTTTCACTCAGAATACATTAGAAAATCACTAGTGCATAGTCTGCACAGGCTCTAGGCCCTTGGCTAAGCCATTGAAGGCAATTTCATTGTGATATTGACTGTCATCTGGTATCAATTGCTACTTTTACACATCAACATGTGAAAAGTCTAGCAAAATCCATTATTTGTTCTATTGCTGATAAAAACATCATTAATACGTTTAAAACATTTTATTAACGAGTTTAAAGCATTTTATTAACACGTATTTTTGTAATTCAAGGTCAAAGGAGGGTGTCTAATCGAGGGACCTTCAAATCAGAAATGTCACACATAGTACCGTGTAATATATAATCAGAAAGTTACTTTTTCCTACAAAATGAGTTAGCTTTAATCTCAGTTCGATTATCAGATCAAAAGGTACAGGTATTTATGGGTACTGATTGCATCACTCTACTTCGAATATTTTTAACTATGTATACATGCGTGTCCCACTGTGAAACTTTCGAAAGCAAAGATAAAGAGTGTATCTTTAACATTTTACGGACACATTTTTAACTTTTTATATTAATAGACGATTTTATCGATCCATTCTGTAGAATAGAATTCTTGGAAGATTGTATTGCTCGTTTCCTTAGAATATAATCATTTGAAAAGATTCCATTTACTCCTTTCCTTAGAATGGAATCCTTTGGAAGAATTCTATTTACTCTCCTTTCCTTAGAATCGGATCTTTGGGAAAGATTCCATTTACTTCTTTCCTTGAAATAGATTTATTTAAAACGATAGTTCATCTATTGATTCATTCAGTAGAATAGAATCATTTGGGAAGATTCTATTTGGCAAGATCAAAATTGCTTAGAAGTCATGTAGAGGAGAATGCAGGTTGAATTATGTCTGGGACCTCAGAGGATTAAACCAACCACTAAGAAACATTAAATTTGCCGCTACTCGAGCATCGACTAAGCTTCTGTGAACGACAGCCCCTTCATTCGAATCCTCCCCTGCATCACCATAAATCTGCTTATCTTCATTCCCGAAGAGTAATATTGGGGTATTCGCAGCCCCGTGTAAAATTACCCCACCCCTAATGATAAATTGACTCATGGTGTCCCAAAACAAAACCAAGGACTCCCATCTTTTAAAATTGTCCCCAAAAGCTCGCCAGATGAAAAATCGCTGTCCGCTTGGCTCCCTCCTGGCGATTTATGCGGCGGAGGATTTGACTAAGCAATTTATGACGTTAATTTATCTCGGCCGTTTTAATAAGCCAGATTTGGCGACAAGATTGCAAGGCGTGAAATATGGGACGCCGCCACGGCGGCAAACCCTCTCTGGGTCATAAACAAAAAGGGTCCCCTTCAAAATCGGGGCACACTGCCTTTTACCGCAAGGAGTTATTAACGACTCTAAGTATGAAGGGGTTTCTTAGAGGTGGAGATAGTGTTTGCAATTGGTGTCGGCGTTCGACAGTGGAAATGATACACGGACGAGGTAATAGGATTAAAGCGCATCGTTGGGTCTTCTTGAGAGAGGAGTGCTGCAAGAAGCTGATGCGATGCATCCTCTTTTAACAGGATAGGGTCTGTTCGTTCAGAGAGTCATCTATGCTTTCCTTTCCTTGGGATTTTTGTGTTTTCTCTCTGTATACTACAAAGAATAACGTTTCTAAAGGTGTGCAGTTGATAACCCTCATGGTGGTTCCCTTGACGAGGCATCTCGTCATGATGGACGAAATATCTCATCGAAACCCCCAAATAATATTTTTATTATTCTGCGAAAATTCATTTTATCAAAATGCTTGGAAATAAAAGTTACGTTAGGATGTATACTTTCTGCGATATGATAATTACTGTATACTCCAAAGAATAAGAAAAAGAATAAGTTTAAATTAATTTAAAATAAATTAAATTAATTTAAAATAAATTAAATTAATTTAAAATAAATTAAATTAATTAAATAAGTTTTTAAAAGAATAAGAATAAGTTTCTAAAGGTGTGCAGTTGGTAACCCTCATGGTGGTTGTCTTGATGAGGTATCTTGTCATGAGAAAAACTGACCAGATCTTGATGGATGAGATATCTCGTGATTGAAAGAAAACTGATCAGATCTTGAGGGATGAGATACCTTGTCATTAAAAGAAAACTGACGAAAAAATGACTTCATCTTAAAAAAGTAGGAAATATCTTAAAGGATGAGATATCCCGTCATTAAAATAAAACTGGCCAGATCTTGATCTCGTCATCTTCAAAAAATCAGCAATATCCTGATAATGTGATATCTCGTTTTAGCAAAATTGTTCAGATCTTGATGGACGAGATAGCTCATTAAAACCACTTGGAGGGGTTAACTGTGTATTCACGAATTCTGAGTATCCACTGAAATTTACAATTCCATATATTTACAAATGAAATGGCAATAATTCCATCTAGTGAACTACACACAGGCATCTTTTCTTAGGAGAGAAGGCGTCTGTGTGTGACGTGTGTTTGTTTCCGTTTACGATTCATCGTATTTTAATTAACTGTTCAAAATTTTATCATCATCATAAATATTTTAACAGACATATTTAACATTACAAGATTCGATTTAGGAAAATACCCATTCAAATCTCTTCTCATTTTAAAATGGCATTGACTTTTAAACTTCATTTGATATTTTTACTATTCACAACTCATCAATAATACCTTTTATATTATACACTTTGTTGCCAGTCAACATGCTTTAAAACATCAGTTCATACCAAACATGATTTTTTACATTTTATATTAATGATGGCACATATTTATTTTATGCTTTGTCATATCTTTGATCAAAATTGAATATTTTTCCATATGTTGCGCTTTTTACTGTTTTAAAGTACCTTTAATTGTTGGCTTGGTTCGATATTTTGAATTTTTCACACATACTAATAGATTTTTATTTCGTCTTGCTTGTGCAGCTTGTCCAATACTAGATCTTGCACCATAAAACCCAAATCAACCAACCTTCTAGTGAATATGACATTGAAGGAACCTCCACAAGTTCCTCTCTCTCCGTGTCAACCCTCGAGTCTCCCTTTCTCACCCCCAAACCAACTCTTTCCCAACATTCTCTTTCCGTCTCCTCACAGCACCCGGATGACTGTCCAAGGACACCCCCCTCCGACGTCCCTCGGGGAACAAATGACTCCTTCCGTTCAGCATTTCTCAGGGTCTGGCCACAGAACTAATTTCATATGTTTCAAGCCATCAGAGTATGTATTTTTGAAAATTATCATAAGTGTATGCAGCTTTCTGTAATTGCAGTAAACTTACAATGGATCGCGTTCCTAGGGAGACAAGATCCATCTTAATCATTTTTCTTTTTCGAAAACAGCTTTATAATTATTATTTTTCTAGAACTCCCACCGTGCTTATACATTTCATATTTTATCTTACATTTTTATGTCATTTAAGCTGCATCATCTAAATAGCCCGCTGTGTTGCTCCAACGGTGGTCGGTGATTATCGTATGGTGCTAGATCAGTACTACACCAAGGCATGGAGGTGTTGCGTAGAATTAAGTTTCCAGCAATTGTAGCGGGCTATAGAAGATTTCTTGTCTTTTGACATTGACACAATGTGAAAAGCTGGCTCTTTTTTACATTTGGTACATTGTGTTTTTCCACAGTGTACCAAATGTTAAAAAGGCTTGGTACCATAGACGAATGTATTTGCTTTAGATGTCCAGTGTGCAGTCTTGTCAGCATGGGAAACTCCTCTCGACATATTGAGTCATTTTTACTGAATCCAAGTAGCTCCTTTCATTCGTAATACTCTTTGTTTTGGGTAAAAAAATAAAAATTATGGATATTTTGTAGCTTTATATTGTTCACCTGGTGATTTGTTAATGTACCAGTGATGAGAAGGTACAATTTTTCTATGAAGGTTGGATTTTAAACTGGATAGATGGTCTTCCTCTGAGAGAAAAAAGTCATTTTTACTGAATCCAGGTAGCTCCTTTCATTCGTAATACTCTTTGTTTTGGGTAAAAAAATAAAAATTATGAATATTTTGAAGCTTTATATTGTTTAAATAGATAACAGCTAGACAATGCATTTCTTATCATAGTGAAAATAAACATTTTGTGTGTCATACTGACGCCACTGTTCTAGAAAAAAGTAGGACACGTTACTGAATCTACAAGAAAGTGGAAGGGATCAAACAACAACAATAGTTAACTGTGAGATGAGTGAACTAAATGGCATCTATATAAGAGAACTAGTTTGGAAATGCTCATATATTAACGCTTAGCAAATGAGCTTGGATACATCATAACACTAATTCGGCTTTATTTCTGAATGGGGATATTTCCATCTGTTCGGGTAATAGACGTGAAATATAAATAGACTGAGCATTGCTATTGGAGGAGTTTGAAAAATGTGATCAACATGGCGGCTAGCAGTCACGTGATTGCTACGTGAAAAATTGACTTGGTTCGATCTGGCATCTTATCGCGTCGTTTGGAGATATAACATCTTATGACAGTGTAGGTGTATGAATGCACACTTCTATAAAGAGGCGACAAAAGTGATTATATCGCCAGTCTACTACTATCAGATGATCATGGATCAATCAGATATTGAATCAATGGATATGCATTTCCTTTTGTCCAGTGTACCACTCAGATGATGAATGTAAGGTTCCACCCAGTAAACGAAATTAGTCTAAGGGTCATGTTACTACCAGTTTTGGTTACACGATCCTGGACACATATAGGTTATCGTTGCTCATTGTACTCTATATTTCCTCTAAGATTCGGGATCCGATATACTTGTGATTTTAGTGCTATTTCGGATATTTTAATTTAAATTTACATGCACTTCCTGTAAGAATTTCAAAGCCAAACTCTCATCCAGACTAATAAAAGCTGCTCAAACCTGCGAGAAAGGAAAATTACCTCCCTATATCCAAGCAATGCTTCCATTGAACAAATTAGAGCCATAAACACAACTAGCTTTATCATTATCCTGCACACCGTACGGAACCCCACCTTCCCAGAAACTCCCAGGGAATCACACGCGCAACTGGACTCATCCGGAACCTCATCCCGACTTTACGAAACACAACACGCGGCTCCACCATTCAATAAATATCGAATGAAGACCCGATAAGTACCCCGTGACTTCATGCGTCCCCGAGTCGGCCCCGGCAAAATACGAAGCCGACCCCGTTTCAAACTCGAGTGGCTTCACTTCAGTTAATCTCCCTGCCCTCTCCCCAACCGTAAATAAAGACGGCAAGAGTGACATCTCGCGCTCTTCGTGTTAAGTAATTAGGCTATCCGGATGAGAAAGTCAATGAAAACCCCCCACCCATGAAAGGATGAGTCCCTTCGTTCCCATGGAAACCGTCGGCACTGATATTGTAACTTTTCTGCGACTCTTGAAAACGTGTTGCCATTCCACTTATCAAATGTTTTGCTTTTCCACTTTTAATTTGAAGGGCTCGTCGCGGATCTCCAGGCTACAAGCCAAGCGCGTATAGCAACTGAAGCATCTATCACCATTGAAGACGAATTTGTTATTGTATGGATATCCGTTTGTTCGTTTAAATGAGATGCTTTATATCACATCGGATTTAACTGATGTTTTTCTTTGGTTTCGCGTCCATTGGAGTGTAATTTAATTCCATTGAAATGTGGATAGAATCTTGTGAATGGATATTTCTCTTTGGAATGAAGGCTAAATAAGCAACCTTCCTGATGGCTCTCTCTTTATATTTATTGAACTTAACAAATAGCTTTGATGTAGTTGCTGCTAAGCTATAATTGCTAGTTACTCATCAATGGTTTATGCAAGTGCAATAATAAAAATATATTTTATCCTCCAAGGTTTATAAGAGATATCTTATCCATCAACATCTGAGCAATTTTGGAAATGACGAGATATCGTCATCAAAATATTGCTGATTTTTTATTATGACGACATCAAGATCTGGTCAGTTTTCTTTTAATGACGAGATATCTCGTCCATCAATATCGGCTAATGGTTTTGCTAATGATGAGATACCTCATAGATAGAGCCACCTGAAGGTTTAATTTGAAGCTTTATTCAGATATATGTAACATAAGAATCTGAATATTTGAAACTTGAATGATACCGATATGAGTTGATTATTTATAAATTTAATCTATAATAATAATTTGATTATTTCAAAAGTTAGAGATTAAGCTAAGGGGTTTTATTCAGACAGTGAATAGAATTCTCAATAATTATTTTATTTAGTTTAAGCGATAACCAAAAACTTAAGTCAACCTTCTTGGTGGTTGTCTTGACGAAGTATGTCCTCATTAGTACACCCATTAGCAGATCTTGATGGATGAGATATCTCGTCAGAAGAAAAATGACGGGATCTTGATCTCATCATCAAAAAATCGGCAGTATTTTGATGACGATATATGCCGTCATTAGTAAACTTGGTCAGGTATTGATGGACACGGTTTCTCGTCTAGACTATTTGGATAGTTAAAATAGTAATCCATGTATTGTTCCCTTACATGTGAAACACACTAAGTCAAAAAACAGCTTTGAAACACGAAGGAGAAATTCTACTTCCTAAACTTTACTCACTAAGTATAGTTCCCAAGAAGAAAACTAACTTCGATGGAAAGAAGGAGTAACTTAGTGAACTTCAGCAGTCGGATGATCACCCCATTATGGTCTAGGAAAGCTAAAAATCTCTTATTTTGCGTAACTCTATATTATAACTTAATTTGCTTCTCTTGTAAACTGACGATATTTTTTTAGTGTTGTAGAACCTTGATTATCCAAGTGTCAGTGTTATCCGACCCGAATTTGATACCGTTGTTTTTTTAACCCTCCTGGTGGTTGTCTCGAAGAGGTGTCGCGTGATTAGCAAAACTGACCGTATCTTGATCGACGAGATATCATGTCATTAGGGAAAATATGACCAGATCTTTATCTCGTCATCATCAAAAAATCGGTAGTATCTTGATGACGAGATAACTCGTCAATAGCAAAATTGGTTGGGTCATGATGGACGCGATCTTTCGTCATTAGCAAAATTGGTCAGATCTTGATGAACGAGATATCTCGTCGAAACCACTTGGAGGGTTATATCTTTAAATAAAGCTTCGAGCACGAGTGTGTGGACTTTGTCCAAAGGGTCGAAAAAGTGCTGTAAAACAGAAGACCATTAAGAAATTTCCAAAAAATTTAAAAGGTACGTAATTCACGACCAGATTTATTGTATAGTTAGTTATCCCAATAAATACATACTGTGACACAAATCCGAATATAGATTATTCTTATTCCTTGCGTCATGAATCTTTCAGTAGCATTAGTAGTAATATGTAATTTAGTAAACTTTTTCTGCAATTCCTATAGTTTGTTTTGTGTTATACGTCCATATTATCTGGTTATCCTTGGTGGTCAAGATCCACATTACCTGGATAGCAAAATTCTACTGTATTTGTAGTGTTGCATTCTTTAAACATTGCGTAAAATGCTGAATAATATTGCTTTCAAAGTGGATAACCGTACTTATGTACTACATAAAATTTTAACTATCGATAAATTAACTACCAGAAGGTCCCTTTTAGAAAAAGCTTTAAATAATATCAGACCTTTGTTTGAATTCAGATTCATTCGACTTTGAAAAATTCTCCAAGCTGAATTTTATGCGGAGCTTTGCTATATAAAATTGAATATAAAAGTTTATACGTAGGATGGTGATAAATATATATCATCATAATTGTTATTATAATTATATTGATTATGATAGTCCCAGAAATATTAATTATGGTATCTCTTAGTCTTGAAACAATGCAACATATCTAGGGTGAGGTATTTTATACTGCAATACTCATTATTAAGATCATAAGGTATTTTCCAATCAGGTATCTTTATAATTAAGATTTATCCTTAAAACATGAGAGAGAGAGAGAAAGAGAGATACCTTATGTTTCAAGGATAAAGGTACAACATTATAAATATTTTGATGTTAATAAAGTGTGTTGTAATTTCGGTTCCATCGATAGAAATGAAGAAATAAAGAGAAAGATAGTTAGAAAGAGAGAGAGAGAGAGAGAGAGAGAGCTATCTAGAGGACAGAGAGCGTTAGAAAGAGAGAGATAGAAAGAGAGAAGAGATAGTTATAAACAGAGATCAAGAGAGAGGCAGAATGGTAAGCAGATATATCTTACGCATTTTAAGGATAAAAATACAGCATTGTAAATGTTTTGATGTTAATAAAGTGTGCTGTAATTTCGGTTTTACCGATAGAAATAAAGAGAAAGGTAGCTAGAAAGACAGAGAGCTAGAGTGACAGAGAGAAAGAGATAGAGATAGAAAGCTGGAGCTACAGAGAGAGTTAGAAAGAGAGATTGTTATAGACAAAGAGATCAAGTGAAAGGCAGATAGAAAATCAGGATAAAAATACAGCATTATAAATGTTTTGATGTTATTAAAGTGTGCTGTAATTTCGGTTTCACCGATAGAAATAAAGATAAAGATGGCTAGAAAGAGAGAGAGAGAGCAAGAGCAACAGAGAGTGTTAGAAAGAGAAATAGGGAGAGTTATAAACATAGAGATCAAGAGAGAGAGAGGTAGAAAGAAAAGTACATATATATCATACGTTTTAAGGATAAAAATACAGTATTGTAAATGTTTTGATATTAATAAAGTGTGCTGTAATTTTGGTTTCCCCGATATTGATAAAGAGAAAGAGAGCTAGAGTGAGAGAGCTAGAGTGAGAGAGCTAGAAACAGATCTAGAGCGCGAGAGAGCTACAGAGAGAGAAACAGAGATATCTTATGTTTTAAGGACAAAGGTACAGCTTTGTAAATGTTTTGTTATTAGTGTGCTGTAATTTCGGTTACACTTGATATAGATAGAGAAAGAGAGCAAGAGAGAGAGAGAGAGAGAGAGCTAGAGAGACAGAGAGTGAGAGAGCGAACTAGGGCTACAGAGAGAGAGCTAGAAAGAGAAAGATCGAGAGAGAACTACAGAGAGAGAGCAAACTAGGGCCACAGAGAGAACTAGAAAGAGAAAGATCAAGAGAGAGAGAGAAAAGCAAAGAGAAAAACTGATATATCGTAAGGATAAAGGTACAAAATCGTAATTTTTTTATATTAATAGTGTTCTGTAGTTTTAGCTTCTCCAAAAGAGATTGATAGAAAGAGATAAATATAGATATAGGAAGAGAGAGAAAGAGAGCTAGGATGTGCGAGACAGAACATTAGAGTGACAGAGAGGGAGAGACAGCGTTACTGAGAGAGAGAGTAACAGAGAAGAGAAAGATAGAGAGAAAAAGTAATGTTGCTAAGCAATAATTGTTTTCAAAGCACTCCAGTTTAAAAATAGTTTACGCCAAGCCCTAAAAGGATAGGCCAAAGCGAAGAGCTCCAGAACCCAAAGGAAAACACAAAAAAGCAAAAGCGGACTAAAATGAGCATTCTTCAAATATTAAAAACCGAAAGTAATGAAACGCCACCAGAATTTAAAACTCAGCATTTTTCCAGCGAAGAAGTGGAAAAGCTCAGCGAAAATTGAAACTCCAGCCATCAAATTCTGGTGTTTTTAAAGCAACAATAGATACCCCTCCTCCCAATGAAAAAGAAATGGCGCAAAAGAAAGAAATCAATTTATAGCATCGAGTGCTTTGTAATGGAAGTTTCATACTGCTTTTATTCTGCGAGTTTTGCGATGGATCAACCAACGTTGTGCGCCGAGGCCAGCCATTGTGTCTCCTTAGAAAAAGCTGACTTCCGTTCTGATCGAATTTCTATATAAAAATAGAAAGATCGTGAAGTGTTCTCTCCAAAGTCGAATCTTAGTTAAGAGAAGACATCTCAACTCTGGGAATAACTTTTTTTCTTCTTTTACCTTTGTACTTCCGGATGAAATTTTGATTCAACGGAAATGTTCCACGGCCATTGCGAAGTTGCTTTAATGTCTCGGACTGAATTTGGAGGTAGAAGATAGGAACTGCGGCTACAAATGATTTAAAATGTGTTTCTTAATAGTTTCTACGCCCATTCAACGTATTTTATACATTTTCTTCTTGAGGCTATGCAGTTTGATGTACCCAGTTGTAATTTATTTTATTGTTAGTAGCCTAACTTATATTTTTTAACTCTCCTGGCGGTTGCCTCGACGAGGTAACTCGTCATTAGCAAAACTGACCAGACCGCTATGGACGAAGTATCTCGTCATTAGAAAAACTTACCATATCTTGATCTCGTCATTAGAAAAATTTACCAGATCTTGATCTCGTCATTAGAAAAACTTACCAGATCTTGATCTCGTCATAAGAAAAACTTACCAGATCTTGATCTCGTCATTACAAAAACTTACCAGATCTTGATCTCGTCATTAGGAAAACTTACCGGATCTTGATCTCGTCATTATAAAAAATGGCAATATCCTGACGATTGTACATATATATCTCGTCATTGGAAAAATTGGCCAGATCTTGACAGATGAGATATCTCGTCGAAGCCACTTGGAGAGTTACCATGTGATATCCCTTGAGCTTTATTTTCTGTTCATCTTATCTTGTCACCTAGGATACATCTACGTACACTAATGTGAACGTACGTTTTCACTGTAGTCTTCAACTTAAGCCTGTAAGCAAGATAACATTTTAATTGTGGGGCCGCGTTAGCCCTGTTGGAAGAGTAAAGGATAAGCAACCGGAGGGTTGCGAGTTAGAGTAAAACCGAAGACCGTCGTGTATAGAGGGGCTTGTGCACGTTAAATCTGCCGTGGCCTCAAATGTCCTCACGTTAGCGTGGAAGTTTGGAGAGGGGTGCCAGCTCAGGTGTGACCTCGTCATCTGACCGTGGTTCAAAATTACGGGGTGTTGTGCTCAGATCTTTCACCTCGGGATTGATTCCGGATCGTCGCCAATAGTCCGTTGTGTTGCTCCAACGCGACGTTAATTAAATATCTACCTACCCTTGAGTTTTATTTTCAGTTCATCGTATCTTGTCACCTAGGTTACATCTAATGTGAACGTAACGTTTTCCTCCAGTAGTCTTCAGTTCCTTTAACTTTCAAACTTATCTATATACTCTGGTGTGCGCAATGTAATTAACAGTAGGGTTTTCAGCTACTACTTTACAGTAAAGTGGCCTGGAAGCCGGAAAATGATCCAAAAAGAGAGTCGAGAGTTACTAAACCGATAAGTAAATACGAAGCTAGAATAAGGCAGGTAGGTATTTAATTAACGTCACACTGGAGCAACACAACGGGATATTAGCGACAGTCTAGGATCAACCTCCGAAGGAAATGATTCGAGGACAACACCACAGATGACGAGGTCACACCTGAGCTGGCACCCCATTCTCCAAACTTCCACGCCACTCCAACGTGAGGACATTTGAGACCACGGCAGATTTAACGTACACCAGCCGTGAGGACAAGGTCAGAAACGAATAGTACAGAGTCTTTGAACTGAAATGGTAACACTTCACTGCGCGTCATGAGACAGAAGGGTTAAATGTTAAAACTTAAAAAAGAGGGGTGGTCCTTTGAAATCTGTGTCCCCAATGAACACTGGTACAGGCTTTGCACTGATTTTGCATAATGATAATATGGTTTATGGTGACTCCCTGCCCTGAAGCAGAAACCTTTCCTAAGTTAAAGTCTTTGACGTAGGGATTTCAAAATTTGAATTTGCACCAGATTTCTACTAAATATCCTCAGTTATGCAAAAAATAAACTGTTTTTAATTTTGAGGTTGTAATATTTAAAAATTACTTTGTTTCTTAAGTTTTGTTCTCAAGTCTATGTTTCACTAACGAGCATGACACAGAAATCAACAATATTTGTAAATTGACGGATGGCAAAAATAGATACAAAACAATGTAAAATCAAATGGATTTTGCAGTTTAGCTTAAATACTTTTTTCAGCTACAAAGCTACATAATATTTAGAAAACTCTATGGAACAATAAATTCTCTAAATAAATTCTCCAGCAGTCTGTTTACAGAAGGCAATGAGAAATCTGTAAAATAGAAATCAGAGTGGAAAAAAAATGTGAGAGAATGAGAAAATATGTTTAGCTAAAACTATTCCAAATCGCTTTTCAAGTAAATGGAAAGCTATTGAAGTGTGCCATTATGTTCCCCAATCAAAGCATGCCTTGTGTATGATAAATGAGTTCTGTAATACCTCTATGCTTATGGTTGTATGAGTAATATTTACTTTACTATTATAATAAGAATCGATAGAGACTATTTTTCTTTACATCCTAAAATACACTACTATATTGCCTACATAAAAATGGCTTTGCATATGATTAGAGTTCTCTAATACTATGGTTATATGAGAAATACTTTTTACACCACTAGAATAAGGATAAATAAAAACTATTTTCCCTTTGATTCAAAATTATATCATAATATTCCTCAATCAAAACAGGTTTACATATGATAAAAGTTTCTGTACCACTATGCTTTGGTTTAAAAAAAATAGACATTTTTACTACACCATATAATAATATTCAATCGACATAGTTTTTTTCTTACAGTCTAAATTATACCATTATATTCTCCAATCAAAACAGGCTTTTCATATGATGATAGTTTTAATATCACAATGTTTTAATTATAATTTTTTACAGTACCATTATAATATTACACTGGTTTACTTTAGTCTCAATTGTATTTTCCAATCAAAACAAGCGTTTGCACAAGTTTTAATACCACCATATCCTGGTTATAAAAGAATTTTTATTGCACCATTATAATAATAAAGAAGCTGTTTTCCCTTACATTATTAAGTGTACAGTTACATTATCCAATCAAAACAGGCCGTATACACGATAAAAGTTTTAATGCCACCATGTTCTGATTATAACAGAAATTTTTACTACAACATTATAATAATATTCAATACCTGTTTTTCCTTACATTATTAAGTGTACCATTACATTATCCAATCAAAACAGGCCGTATACATGATAAAAGTTTTAATACCACCATGTTCTGATTATAACAGAAATTTTTAATACATGTAACGCATCAGCCCCTTAACGTGTATCTCAGCGATATGCGCCTTGATTGGTGATGGCGGACCACGTGACACTCTCTCCGCGAAAGAGAATGAACCATTTTTTTCTCTAGTTGTTTCCCAAGGCGAGCGTAGAACTGACGCGCTGAAGTTTTGTTCCCCCGAGATGTTACTTTTTATGTTTGTTTATTCTTGTAATTGTTTTGTCTTGTGCTTAGTGTTAATTAAAATTGCTCTTTTGGCCAATTCTTGCATTAGTCATTGGATTCAGCTCTAAATACATCATTATAATAATATTCAATACCTGTTTTTCCTCACATTCTAAATTGTACCATTATATTCCACAATTGAAACAGGAGTTGTACATGATGAAAGTTTTAATACCACCATGTTCTGGTTGTCAATTGAATATTAGTATAGTGATATGGAAACTTTGCTACACCATTATAATAATATTCAATAACGACTTTTTTCCTTGCATTCTAAACTGTACCATTATATTCCCCCAATGAAAACAGGCTTTACTTATGATAAGGATGTCCTGCAAAACGGGAGGTCACCAGTTCCATCACCACAATGGATGCCTGTCGTATCCAACCTCCATTTTTCTGAAACTACCAATGAAACCTTTTCAGATACGACATCGCAGGCATCCGAGGACAACTTTATAGCCACCTTTCAAACATAACCGAGATCCATACAGAGTGCATATCGCACTTATGTAAATCAATTTAACCCGGGTACTACACTCCAGGGCTTTACCACCAACCCATAAAGAAGTACGCTTGTATAATTTAGTGTGGACATCATCGTAATACCGGAATGGCTGGCGACGATAATTTAAGATTTCATTCAGAGGTATGTAGTACCCTATAGCAAACCCCAATAGACTTTCCCTCCAACCGGGCAATTCTACCCGATTCGTAATTGCCAACAATCTAGGGCAGAAAAAACCCTCGGAATGGGTCGTAAAAAGTCAGGCTTTTTATCAGACCCGGTTCCGTCCCCAAGGATTAAAGACGCCGTTTTGATCAGAAGCCCCCTGTCCACAATTCAAGTTTAATTCGTTATTCCCTGGGAGAACACGTGTTACTTTTTTACGAGCCCCTTTTCATTTCGGGGTGGATGGGTTTTCTTTGGAGAATGGGTTTTTAAAGACGGGCAGTGTTTCTTTTCTTATTGGTGACTAGGGTGGGTTTTTTGCTTCACTGCTGTACTTGTAGCTGTTGGTAGAAAGACTGCAAGACGAAATAGTACTTAACTGGTGAGATTGGCTGTACTGCTACATGTACTATTGGGTTGATGCACAAGTTCGTCCCGTTTTTGGCGCTAGATGGCATTGCTTCTCAAAATCGAAGAGTTATCCAGTTCATACGTGTAAAATTTTGATGTTTGAAAGAAGGAACTTCAGTGAGTACTTGGGAAAAAAGTGTGCCAATTGGTGTTTTTTAAATTTTGTTAAGCATTAAAAAGGGCAGAAAATAAGGATAATTTTCGACATACGATTTTTATTTCCGAAAAGGCAATAATGCTTCTCAGACGCAAAAGGAAATATATGTTATGTATAGTGAGGGTGCCGTTGAACGATTCTGCGAGCCTTCAGAAAGTTTCGTCACCTGGATCAGTTCTTTATCCAGAAACCTCAGAACTTCTGAGCCCGGGATTATGCAGCAGTAGGAGAGATGACGAAAGGTCATCGAACAGAACGGCACATACTATATTGATTAAATGCAATTTTCAGAAAATAACATTTTTCTTCAATTTTTGTCGAAAAAACGGGACGGAGTTTTGCATCAACCTAATACTTTAGCAAGACGTGTAAAAGACAGCGCTACTTTGTCTGCCAAAAGAATACCTCATGGAGTACAGATATGTTACACTGCTGTGCATACTATTGGTATTGTAAATCTATTTTTTAGTGGTACCTAAGTTAATCTCCAATACTCCCCTTCAGAATTATTAATTACAGAAATAGTACTTAACTGTTGCGATTGACTGTACTGCTACATGTACTACTTAAGCAAGACGTGTGAAAGACAGTGCTACTATGTCTATCAAAATCATCAACCTAATACTTTAGCAAGACGTGTAAAAGACAGTGCTACTTTGTCTGCCAAAAGAATACCTCATGGAGTACAGATATGTTACACTGCTGTGCATACTATTGATATTGTAAGTCTATTTTTGTAGTGGTACCTAAGTTCATCTCCAATACTTCCCTTCAGAATTATTACTTACAGAAATAGTACTTAACTGTTGCGATTGGCTGTATTGCTACATGTACTACTTAAGCAAGACGTGTGAAAGATAGTGCTACTATGTCTATCAAAAGAATACCTAATTGTAGAGGTGAGTTACACTGCGCTATATATATTACTGTATTCTAAGTTTATTTTTGCAGTGATATCTAAGTTCACCCAACAAATACTATCCCTACAGAATTTAACAATGGTTGAATTCGACAGAAGCAGTTGGGTCACGTGGTTTTGAGCGAGTATATTACTTGCATTTGGGGAGTAGTGGGAACATAAAGAAATCCCTTCCTCAATTGGCCTCTCAAGTGATGATTCTGGTATATCGAGTTTATCGTTCGATTCTAAAGTTGGCGAAGGACAGTGTTTTCTTTTTTTATTGGTGACCTAAGTGGGTTTTTGCTTCAATGTTGTACTTGTAGCTGCTAGTGAAAAGACTGAAACTTCGATCTACGAAATAGTACTTAACTGTTGCGATTGGCTGCGCTGCTAGATGTACTATTTTAGTAAGATGTGTGAAAGACGATGCTGTTTTTTCTATCGAAAAAATACCTCATTGTGGACATGAGTTTCATTGTGCTATACGTACTACTATATTCGAAATTAATTTCTGTAGAAGTAGTTGTGTTCACCCCAATACTCTCCCTACAGAATTAGTACTCACAGAAATTGTAACTTGCGATTGACTGCAGTGCTACATGTACTACTTTTAGCTAGACGCTTGAGAGACAGTGCTACTTTGTCTACCAAAAGATTAACCTCATGGTGGAGATGGTTAAACTGCTATTTACACTAGTGTACTCTAAGTTTATTTCTGGTTAAGATAGTTAAGTTCACCCCAATATTCGTACTACAGAATTTATCAGGTTGGTAGGTAGTTGAAGACAGTGCTACTTTATCTAGGAATAGAATATCTCATGGCGTAATACTATTTATACTATTGTGTATTCCAAGTTTATTTTTATAGTGATAGCTAAGTTCACCTCAATACTTTCCCCTACAGAATTTAAAAATGGCTGAATTAAAAGAGGCAATTGGATCACGAGGTTTGAACGTGTCTTTCAGATGCATTAGTGTATTACTGAGGAGGAAATACATTCCTTTTCAACTCTCTGGGTGGTTTATCGTGTCGAAAACTGCCCTGTATAGGCCACCTTTTGGTTCAAAACCAGTTCTAAACTGTCACCAGTTCAGGGCAAAGGAAAATTTGTTTTCGTACTAGAGTTTTATTCCCCTTGGAGTAGTGGCGCATCCTTGCATTGACGAGATATCTCGCCCAAAGTAAAATTGAATAGGAAATGTTTCATCGAAACATTTGCTGAGTTAAGGTGTATGTATACACGATAAACCACAAAAATCGACCAGAATATGAGATATTTTTTTATTAATTCAAAATATTTTCCAACGCCTTAGCTTTCAAACGATACAAAGATCTTGTACGTAATAATCTCGTAAATATTCGGAATAGTTTTCTAGTTATAAAGGTTTTCGTTAGATACTGTCACCATATACAAACATGTTTCCAAAAATTTTAAATAAATTTCCGAAGAACTATTTCTGCAGTATGATGCTTTATTCAAACAGTGATAACTCTCAACAATAATTTTATCTATTTTAATTAGTGCCATTATAATCTATATAATTCAGTGGATGTTTTGACCCTCAGTCAGAATTATTAGTAAATAAATGAAATTTTAGTTAATTCGTAAATGTAGAAATTCCTGAAAAATCTTGATTTTTAGACTTCTGTTGTGAAAAAAATTGTCAAAAAGCACCTATTCTCTCTAGTAACTTGATGAAGGGTCAAAACATGAAGAATAATATCAAGAATAATTTCCAACAGGGATTGTCTTTCTGAACAAATTAGAATTTGAGATATCACTGTTCAAAAAACATTCTAATTAGATAATTATATCTAAATTAGATAATTATATCTAAATTAGATAATTATATCTAAATTAGATAATTAATGATTAGTTTAACCTGAATTTTTCACACTGAAATGAGTTTAAGCACAAAGCACTGACCTATTGTAAAAAAATTGGATTTTTAAAGTGAAAATTAAAAACATATTCTAGTGCATAGGTTCTTAAACTGTGGTCCGCGGACCCCGGGTGTTCGCGTAGCCATTACCGGGGGTCCTCGGAATTATAAAAAATTGTTGCAAACAGTTCAAGAAGACTATAAAAAGGCAAGAAGCGTGGAGCAATAAAAAATATATTTTAAGGCAATAAATAAACAAGAACCTATTATTATGTTCTGTGAATATAATTCTAGTGTATAGGTGCACCTTAAATATACAATGACCCTTTCATACACCATTCATAACGTTATACTTTCCAATATATAGAAATATCTTCAGTATAACTACCAATTTGTAGCAACAATTAAGGGGTTAGAGATTCAAAATGAACATGTTTTGTATTATTAAAGATTTTCTATCTTAAATGGTAACTATATTTCAACAAGCATTTTCTCTAGTAATTAGAATCGATTGAGTAGAACTTGTTAAATCATGCTCTATTTTCTCTTCCAAGTTCAACTTTTCAGGACTAGTGCTATTATAATATGATATCCAATAAAAGAGACGACTAAGTACATCTATAAATTTAGTCAGTGAATTATCTCGTAGATAAATATCGCTATAATATTTTATGACTCTGGCCCAAGTCCTAATGTATTAGATATTTTGTATGAAATAAAATTTATTATTAATGTATTTTAAATTGGCTTTGATTTCTATCTTCAAACGTCAATCATCTTCAATAAGTAGAAAGGAAAATGGACTTATTGGGGCGTTGTTTTCTTTGAATCCTCAATCATCATAATACACATCTATTCGACTAATGTCAGGAGGACTTTATTACATCTTATTACATTGTCAATTCACATACGTATCCTTAGTGACATAGACGATCATATCATATTTTCAATACGTAGTGCGTTAGCGAATAACTGCATAGCGTGACCAATGTCTATTTATGTTACCTCATGATCATTTATCTGTATTATCTTTACTTTTCTCAGAAATGCTTGATAATAATTGACATCGTATGTATGTCCTTAGCGATCAATTTAAAAATACTTGAAAGATATGAGAACAAATGTTTGGGACTGTGGAAGAACCGAAGTAGATACAGTTTTGTCTCTTTATGACATAAGAGACGGTAGAATTTAGGTATAAAATGTTTTGCTGTGCAGAACGTATTTGTACAGGGCATAGTTGGAACAGACACATCGGAATCTGAATAATTTTAAGGGCTACAGATGTGTAACATCTATTCTATTTTTGACGTGAATACGTCTTTAAAATCGTAACAGTATTGGGGACATGCATGAAAGTTTGAGCTTTGCAAAAAAATTAGCATTGTTTTGTCTTATGATTTTGGAACTAGAAGAACCACATAGAAGGCAAATATAGCTTCATGCAGACAAGAGATGTCAGTACCTGACATGACCTTCAGACTGAGTACGTAGGTGAGCTTAGGGTGGTCCGTAATATGTCAAATTCTACTGTGCTTTTCTAGTTTAGGGCCGTGTAACTTTGAATTGCGTGTTAGCGGACGTGGTTTCATTGGAAAGCTACCAAACTACAATACAATTAATATTGAATAACACCAATCGGGCATGAGAACTTGATAAGTGAGTATAATTTAAATAATTATAAAATTTAATATGATTTCAGAACTAGAAAAAGAACTAGAAGATAAATATATCATCGTGTAGACAAAGGATGTCCATACCTGATATGACCCTTGAATCGGGTGCACAGGTACACTGAGCTCAAGGAAGGGGTCCGCAATCTGTTGAAATTCTAAGATGCAGGGCGAGCTTAAGGCCAATGTAACTTTGGATTACATGGAATGAGGACTGTGTAAGAGGTGTCATTTGAAAGCTACCGACCCACGCCAAAATCATAGATCTTTATTGAATACAATTATCCTTCTATATCAAACTACACTTTAATAGTTTCAAACTGTAAATTCATTGTTGAATATTCGCAATCAACAATCGATCAAGCGTCGTCTGCTTCATTTATTCCACAATCCAACCCGATCCAACCCAACGTTTATTCCACAGGCCCGAGTATTCACATCAAATATACTGTTTGTGTCCTCGAAACAACCTAACCATTTGTTTTGTCTGTATTACTTGCGGGTCGATTGTACTCGCCTGAAAAGATTGAGCCGAGTCTCTCAAAGTATCTAGAAACTATCGAGTAACAATAGTATGGCCTTATTTACTAAGCAATATAATATCATAGAGCATAGAGGCGTTGTAAATAGTTAAAGGCGATTTCTTTTATTGCAAAGTTATATAGGCCTTATTAAAATTCTCAATAACGTTAAACCTCCAAGTGATTACGATAAGATATCTCGTACATAAAAAAATGAAGATATATCTCGTTATTATCAAAATTGATCAGAACTTGATGGATCAGACAGATAGGTAGTTAATTAAATTCGCCCTAAAGCATTTCAAAGTCTCTTGGCGACGGTCCGGGATCAATTCCGAAGACAACACCTCGCAATTTTGAACCACGGTCAGATGACCAGGTCAACACCTGAGCTGGCACCCCACTTTCCAAATTTCCACACCACACCAGCGTGCGGACATTTGAGGCCACGACAGATTCAACCTGCACCAACCCCCGCATACACGGCTGTCTTTGGTTGGACCTAGTTTCGAACTCTCAACTCTACAGTAGCTAATCTGTTGTTGTTCCAATTGGGCTTCCGCGGATCCTCATGGACGAGATATCTCGTCAAAACATCTTGGAGGGTAAACTAAGTAACCCAGTTTCCCGTAGTTAACAAGAGGCTATCGTGGCTCAGTAGGTATGCCCACTGTGCTAGCAACCTTAGAATTGTTGGCGGGGCAGGTTCAATTCCTGACAGGTGTATTCCTCCCTGGGTGTATTTCTCTCTTCTGTGTCAGTAAAACTTTCATTGTGTGCATTACTTGATATTGTATATCTCGCGTCTGGCGCAGCATGGCCAAATATGGCCCACCAATAGCCCATTGTGTTGCTCCAGTGTGACGTTAATTGAAATTTCCCCCCATTTCAAATATGGCCCTTGCGCCATGAAACCCCAATAAACCAAACCCATAGGTAACCAAACCCAAATTTGGAACGTATTTTAGACAACTTACACTTACTTTTGACATTTCTAATTCAAACTTTCAGTCCCAAAAGGAATCTTTTTATTGCACTTTTCTTATCAAGATTAAAAAAGAGGAAAACGGCCATTCTTCCACAAGCAACTTTAATTAAAACATAAAAACTTTTCTCATCTAATATCGCAACTTAATCGTCCAGTCCCTTCATTTCGTTGCGAAATCTGTGCTTCCAACACCGCACGGTTTCGCACATAGTTCCAAAACAGCTGCGTTTTATCACTTTTCTACCCGAAATATTTTCCAACGCGCGCAACTGCCGGGTCGTAACGAGTCGGCGCCAGAGATTTCGGACTGATAAAAGCGTCTTAAGTGTCGGCAAGGTTCTTCTTGGGACAACAGAGATTTCACAAAAATAATTTGGCGAACGTGCTCATGTGACTTTTTACGCTTCCGATTTTTTTTCGTCGTCTTCTTAAACGCTGCGAAAATAACGATTAGTATGTGCTTCAAAAAAGCAGCGCGTGTTTATTATGGGTTTGCGATCGAAGACGTTTTTTTGTGGGGAATCGGTCTTTATATTAGGCAAAGTAAATGTTGTTTTTATAAAAAAACGTTGTTACAAAAATGATTTTAGCGGGCGTTGAAAATCTTGTTAGCTTATAAGATTTCATTTTTTGCTTTTTGTAGGTAAAATATTGCTTTCTACTTGGGGAAAGAAGAAATATATTTTTTCCCGATTTGGCTAAATTTCGGGTATATTTGAGGGATTTTTAAAGTAAACAAATAAACCAAGACGGTAGGTAGGTGTTTTAATTTTTGGGCAACGACGAACCCTCGTGATGGATGCCTCGACGAAATATCTCGTCGAGACAACCACCAGAAGGGTTAAATACTCTTGCATTACGTTACCTTAAAATATAGTTTATTACCATTTCGGCGACATTTGATGCAAAATCTAATTAGCGTTGACTAATCGATTATCATACATCAATTGGGAATTAATTCTTTGGAATTTAATTACCATTTCTGTTCTGGTGAGAACTCTGGAGATAAGTCTTTGCCCTCAGGGGCAATTCTCCCTTAGGTGTTTAAGAGCTTCACGGACCCGAGGTATTTAGTGATCTTTTCATTTCCCATGGGGTTTACTGTCTTTAGTAAACACGAGGGTCACGTTCCGGGGTATACCCAAGCGATTTTTTTCTGCTTTCATTCCTTAAATTATTCCCAAATACCTCTTTTTCCTCATTCACACGAGTAACTTTTTAAAAGTTAATCAGTACGTCAGGATCAAAGAGAAAATACAAAAGTAGATTGAGTAATGGTAAACCTTTTATGTTCCCAGAATCATTTTACCAAAACTAGTTGTCCTTAGACTACTTTCGTCTGTCTGGAGGAAATGAACATTCATTATTTGATAGGTCCACGAGATGCGATAACAAGACCATCCATTGATTCATCACCTGATTGGTCCGCGCGACATAGTTGTAGACTTTGGTGACCACCATTTTTGTTGCCGCTCTAGATAGGAGTATTCACATATATAAGCTGCAATTAGATTTTATATTGCCAACGAGGCGATAAAATGCCAAATCTGTGAACTATGTGAATTTTTCACTGAGCAGACACGTGACTATTAGTCGACACGTTGATCACTCCTCTCAATAGCTAAGTTCAGTTTATTTATATTTCACGTCAATGGTTAGGACTTAGGTTGGTATTAACCCTCCAAATGCTTTCGACGAGATATCTCATCCATAAAGATCGACCAATTTGGTTAATCTCGCATCACGATATTGGTAATTGTTAGATGACGATGAGATCAAAATCTCATCAGTTTTCTTCTAATGACGATATATCTCGTCCTACAAGATCTGGTCTCAATTCTGTTAATACCTCCAGAAATACCTCATCGAGACAGCCACGAAGAGAGTTAATGAAATGAAAATAGAAAATAATCCCTTATACCTTAAAATCATAGACAGAAATGGCATAAGTGAATATAGAATTGTTTAAAACGAGGATGAAAACACAAATACAACGTAATTTCATGGGAGACAGGCGACATTTTTAACCTCAATCTAGTAAGTTTATACCATCCATTTTTGTTTAGAGTTGGCGAAACCATTTGAAACCAATCTCTGGTGAAAGTTTGGGTTCATGGATATAGTTAACTTCAGCCCCACTGCATTAGTTTCGGTCTAACGGTTCCTTTTCGGTTTTCTTAGCTATTTCTTTCGATAGATGTTTGACAGCAGGAAAAGGAAACATAAATCTTATGGTTAAGGGACACATCACCGTCTCTTCCAGTTCTGGTAGGATAAAATTCCACCCTTTTCCTTAACGTCACACCAAAACGGACTGTGTGATAGGGGTGGCGAATGAAAGTAAGGGGTGTGGAACAGGAGATCTCCGTTTCAAACTGCAGTACAACCTTGGTTATTCGAGGAAATGTGGACCGAGGCCACCTCGGATAATCAAAAACTCGGATAATACTGGCGTAGTAACAAAAAACAGCCCTCCGGCAATGCAGAAAATTGTACTGTTCTACATCTAATTGAAAGTATGATAAAGCTAGGATTACGAATAATCTATACACAGATTTGTGTTACAGTATGTATTTATAGTGATGATTTTGCAATAAATGTGGACCGGAATTGCCTTTTAAAATCTCTTGAAAAAGTCCTTAACGGTTTTCTGTTTCGCAGCACTTTCTCTTTGGACGAAGCGCGCACATTTGTTCTCCAAGTTTTTTTAAAGCTTAAAACTCGATATCGAATTCGCCTCGGATGAAAAGTACACTCGATTAATCCATTATCCTTCCAAGTGGTTTCGGCTAGATATTGCATCCATCGCGATTTGATAATTTTTGTTAATGACAAGATATCTCGTCATCAAGGTATTGTTCATTTTTTGATGATGACGAGATCAAGATCTGGTTAGTTTTCTTCTACTGACGAGATACATCGCTTATCAAGATCTGGTTAGTTTTGCTAATGACGAGATTCTTAATTGAGACAACCACCAGGAGGGTTAAGATAACATAACGAATTCCCCAATGTTATCCATCATAAAATTTGTGTAAATATTTCGCAACTCACACGCAGAAACCAAAATTTTATTTTTTATGGTTTCATAACACACTTACTTTTCACTGAGAACCTTTGAATCTGTAGACCAATTGGGAAGTTTGAGAGGAAGTAAAAATTCCAACTTTTCCAACAACTACATCTGTATTTGGATTTCTCTTTCCTGGTCTCTCCCAAATATATATTCAGTATGCGTGACTATGTACCAACACTGCCTATGTGAGGAATATTTGGATTTTAGAAAATTTAATGAAAGGAATTGGATTTGGACTGTTATTCTCCACCTAAAACTATTGCTAAAAATTAATACCATTTCTTGAACCGAGTTTACACGACACAGCACTCTGAAAAGAAACATAATTTCAATCCATCAAGGGAGGATGGAAATGATGTTTCTGTTGCCCACAGCTTCATTGTCCTCAACTTTAAATCGAAATTCAACCCTAAAATCTAACATATCTGCCCAATCGGAATCCAAACCAGCTACTGATATGCATAACACATTAAGCAGAAATATCGCCATCCATCTTACAAAAGATGACTTTCAATGTTCATAAATTCGAATCGAAACTCCGCCTTAAAATATAGCTATTTTCCATTTCAGAATCGAAACCAGTAGTTCGTATGTCTTAACACTCCAAGCATGGACATCTCAAACTTCATTCCAAAGGATGACTTTCATTGATCAGTTATTAATCGAGATTCTACCTAGCATATCTGCCACTTCGGATTCAAAAACCAACAGTTTATGACATAACATACTAAGCAGAAACATCTCAATACATCTTCCAAAAAATGAATTTTACTGACCACAATTTTTAATTTAAGCTCCACTTAGCTTTTGTGTCACTTCTATATCTATAACAGCTGTTTATGACATAAGCACACAAAGAAGGCGCATTATCTAAATCCATCTTCCAAAACATAACTTTCATTGCTCACAACTTTTAATCTAAACTCTACTTAGCCTATCCGTCACATCGGAATCTAAATCAACAGTTGATGTCACAACACTAAGCAGAAATATCACAATTTAACTTCCAAAGGAACCTTCATACCCCCAAATTTTTAATCGCTATTCCACCCAGCCTATCTACTGCTTTGGAATCCAAACCATCAGTTTATGACATAACACACTAAGCAGAAACATCTCTCAATACATCTTCCAAAAGATAATTTTATGTACCACAATTTTTAAATGAAGATCCCACCTAGCTTATCTATCACATTAATATCCAAAGCAGCTGTTTTTGACGTAACACACTAAGCAGAAATATCATCTAAATCCATCTTCCAAAAGATTCCTTTCACTGCTCACAGATTTTAATCGAAACTCCACTTAGTTTTTCTGTCACATCGGAATCTAAATCTGCAGTTGATGTCATAACACTAAGCAGAAATACAATCCATCTTACAAAAGATCCTTCACAGCCCACAACTTTTAATCGCTATTCCACCTATCCTACTACTTTGGAAGTCAAAGCAGCAGTTTATATGACATAACACTCCCACTAGCAGAAACATCTCCCAATCTATCTTCCAAAAGATGACCTTCATACCCCACAACTTTTAATCGAAATTCCACTTTAAAATCCAGCCTATCTGCCACTTCGGAATCCAAACACAATACTCGAGCATTCATCAATAATCACTAGTTAGTTCTTCGCCGTTGGCAACACGATCTTATCGCTTCCGCAACCGAGGGACCGGCAAATCGGGTTAGGGCTTTCTCCAAGACCGCTTGTTTATGTTAATTTGGCTTCCTAAACTTGGTCGGAATTAATTTCCATAGCGAGTTGTTTGTCGTTGCACAGGGTCTGTTCAAGGGGTTATAGCTCTGTCGTCTTGATCCTGAGCATTCTACAGCGCCCGAGGCAATTAAGCGAAAGGGATGCAACGTTAACCTGACCGTCATATCGGCTCCATAAAGACGAATTGCTGTTGGTATCATTTATTTAATCTGTGATACGAAATTGTGTATTTAGCATAAATAGAATCGACAGAGTTTTGAGCTCATAAGCAGATATGTGGTCTCATTGTTAAATGTGAATGCCATTTTGGGATAATAAGTGTATTACAGGGATTGTTAATGTTCTCTTTAAGAGAAATTGGGAAAAGGAATCCCCATAATAAACTAACTTATATAATTTTATTAAATGTGGTTGTCCTATTTGCTTACCCCAATAGATGCACTTTTCCCAATTACTCTTTAAGGATCTTTTAGGCTTCATTATCTTCTGTTTCTCACTCTACATATTAATTTTAGCATGTATTTGAGTATAACGTAATTTAACGTATATTTAGAATATCAATATCCAGACTGAGAACAGGACATTTTAAAGGCATGAAAATTAATTCTGATGAAACCAGAAAGCATAGATTGTAAAAACTGCCTGGGCGTTGAGCTCCCACTTAATCATATATTCACCTGCCCTTCAAAAAGCAGCTGCTCTTCAAACCATCGATTACCGTCCTGACGAACAGCTGTACAGTGAGAAAATAATTGACATCGCCAAAGCTGTGCAAAATGCACAGACATCTGACTCAGAGAGGGATACGACCACAACAAGAACGACAACGTATATTTGAGGAACTGCGGCAACAGTTTTCTGAAAGAACTGAATGACACAGTGCTTGCGCAAGACCTTTTTATTCAAACTGACAAGCAGAAAAATGCACAATACGGTCAGTAATAAAAGTACGCATAAAAATTCATAAAAATATTTAAGCCAAAAGAAATTGAACAATTAACAGCACACAAGTCCTCTCGCCTCCTAGTATAGGCCAAAGAGGTCCCGACTATAGAGCTCAATACAAATTTGCAGGTAGTGGATGTCCATTTTTTGGGATTAAGAACAAAGGGGTTAGTAGACGCTATGAAATTTTTTTAAGATGGTAGAGATTTTTATCCAAACAATTCTGACCAATCAGATGTTGGTTTATTGCAACACCTTCTTCCCTTGGGTCATCTGGGATATATTTATGATGAATAGGCCAAGGTTTTTACTTGAGTTTCTAGTTAATCGTTTTAGGTAGAAAAAGGTTCTTTGATTTTTCTTGATACATAATTTTATGGAATTTTTATCAAAAAATTATAAATTATAGAATTTTTATCAAGAAATTATAAATTATAGAATTTTTATCAAGAAATTATAAATGATAGAATTTTTATCCAAGTAATCTCTACTGTATGGAATTTTTCGACATGGGTCTGTTTGGAATTTGAATAAATGAAATCCCTCTCTTTTCCAAGTAATCTGCTTGTTCATTCCTTTAGACCAATTTTCTGGGATCTACAGTAGGGCTACTATGTTTTGAAGTATCAGGGTATATGAGTGACTGGCATTAAGTATTTCATGTAATATTGTGTAAAGCCTATAATTTCAAAAGCAGCTCGGGAATGAGACATATATTTGTCTCTACGTATCTACTTATTATACCAAGTAAGCACTTCTATGAACTCCTCTGTTAAGTATCTATCATAACGTTGAAGTACCTCTCTTTGCCAATTAATCCGCTTGCTCGTTACAATGGATACCACAATGTGCTGGAATCCACTGTATAGCTACTGTTGTGTTTTGTAGTATCATGGTAAATATATCACCTATATAATAAGAGTTCGATAAACAGCTTAGTTTGTGAGGTCATTGTTGACCAAACTCAACGAGACAAAACTTAATTGTCTTGATAGAGTACTTGAACAAAATTGAAAGGACTAAACAGAAACAAAATCAACTTAACTTTCGTTCGAAACAATGCAATCTGTCTATCACAGAAGTTAGTTGTTTTGCAATGAAAACAATCTACAATCGCCTTCAAATCACCTCCATTCTAAACGTAGTATTAAAGTACTCAACTTTTACTATTATTCTCAACTATCCCCCCTCTTTATTTAAGTAATTTTCAAATTCATATTTACTGTGTGTGCTGATCCCTTCTTTTACAAACATTTACGTAGGGCGGACCATGTTAACGACTGATAAAATATTGAAAAGCACTAAAACCAAAGAATCTAGTATCAATACGAATATTTACGTAGTTACAAATACATCACCTATTATAATAAGAGTCCGATAAACGGATTAGTTTGCAAGAAAGGTTCTTGTTGACCAAACTCGACGAGGCGAAACTCAATTGCTTTGAAAGAGTATTTGAACAATTGAAAAGACTAAACTCATCTCAGATAATAGAACAGAAACAAGATCAATTTCTTAACTTTTGTTCCAAAGGACACATGTAACAATGGAATCTATCTACCAGAAAAGCTAATTATTTCACAACGGAAAAAAAAGACCGAACGAAATTTCCCCACAAATTCTCCAATCGGCTCCAAATCACCCCGCGATCCCGGCCCCTTCCAGACGACTTACTCAAATCTTTACTCAACTATCACCTCCCTTTGTTGAAGTTCCTGCAAATCAGCACCAAAGCAGCCCTCAGCACAGGTCCAATCGGGAGAGAAAACAATCTAAAGACTCAGGTTAAAAGGAGCCTTTCGACCGGCTAATGAGTTTAATTAGCATTCACCGATGCACGTAATGAACTGGCGGGCCTTTCACTTCCGGTGTTGAGGGTGGACTGTGGGGTCGACCTGGCTCCAGCCCCGCGGAAAACCGCAGACGATGCGATTCACTTATCTACCTGACCCTTTCTCCCTAAATGACAATGTGTTCCTTTATTTTTCGGGTATCTTTTCAACCTGTTCTTATCGTGGTGGCGAAAGTATTTCGCGTACCTCATTGTTGGTAGAGGGAGACGAAAGAACTAATTAAAGTGTCTCTGCTGAGGATTAACCCCAGTGGAGTTAGTCCCAGGTTAGATGCGCCAGTGAGTAAGAATTCGGCGAGAGGAAATTTAGTAGCATAAGTTATAAATATTGAGAGATTCACTCTGTTTGATTTTAAGTCTCCAAGTGTTTCGACGAGATATCTCTTCCTAGATATGATCAATTTTTCAAAAGACGAAATAGCTCGTCCAGACAAAACTGACCTATTACTCCAAGGGAATGAAGATCAAGTAGGAAAAATAAATTGTCCCATGCACAGAACGGGTGACAGTTTGGGACCGGTATCTTCACTAGATGCTGGACACTACAGGGCAGTTTTCGATGCGAAGATAAACCACTAGGAGGGTTTAGATGGGAAAATAAAGTGGATGACTCAATATATTCAAGAGAGTAAAATCATCAGCAAATCTGGTTAATTTGATACAAATTAACCAGATTTGCTGAAGATTTTACTCTCTGGTTAATTTGATACAAATTAACCAGATTTGTACCTCAGTACAAAGCTCCATGGTTTTCTACTGAGAGACTTAACCCTCCAAGTGTTGCAACGAGATATATCCTTAGAGAAATTTTCCAGATTTTGGACGTTTGGTCACTTTTGCTAATGACGTGATACCTCGTCGAGACAAAACTGCCCTTTTACTCAAAGGGAATGAAAATCCAAGTAGAAAAACACATATTTCCGTACCTAGAACTGGTGACAGTTTTGAACAGATTTTTGCATGAGATGCTGGTTACTACAGGGAAGTTTTCGAAGCGAAGATAAACAACCAAGGGGGTTAAAAGGCTATGTGGATGTATTCCAGATACCTGAAGGGACAGCCGTCATTCCATTAACTCTCCAAGTGGTTTTGAGGAGACATCTCGTCCTTTAAAATCTGACCAATTCTGTTAATGACTAGATAAAAATCTGGTCAGTTTTCTGCAAGATATCTCGAACATGAAGATCTGGTCAGTTTTCTTCTAATGATGAGATGCCTCGCTGAGACAACCACTAGGAGGATTAAAACAATTATTTTTAAAATGTGTCTCAACCCGTCATGGAGCGTAGATGGGTCACAAGAATCAATGTTGTAACGGGGAAGAACTTGTAGAAACGAGAACAACATATTGGGCTTGCAAAAATGGACACCACATATAGGACCGGGCATAACGGTAAAAAAGACTTCCAAAACTCCAAAGCCATCAGTAAAAGTTATTAGTACAGAAGGTATTAAAAGTTTTAGGTGAAAGGAATTACTAGTTATCTGAAAGGTGGTAGAAAATGGTGTAACGGGTGTAATATATATACATATATACGTACATATATATATAGATAGATATAGATATTACTTTCAATTAGAAAAATGTGTGCAATACCATAATAAAAGCACAGGGAAAAGTTTCATGGAGTTATCTGTGAAATTCGCTGAGATATTCGCGATTGAAATTTGAACTATTCCATGCCTTGACTCTATCTATATATATGTACATTTATCTATATATATCTTGACATCTATCTATATATATGTACGTATACATATATACGTACATATATATAGATAGATAGATATAGATATTACTTTCAATTAGAAAAATGTGCGCAATACCATAATAAAAGCACAGGGAAAAGTTTCATGGAGTTATCTGTGAAATTCGCGATTGAAATTTGAACTATTCCATGCCTTGAAAAAGGGGTCGTCCTGAAATTGAAAAACGTGTTCTACGGTGTTACGCAGTTTTTCTGAGTTAAACAACGACGAATTTAAATTCAAACAGCAAAGAAAGTAAAAAAAGATCATAAAAAAAATCTGAAAAACGCACTCCGGAAAATAAAAAATACTGACGAATCGAAATCACAATAATTGGCTACGGAGCTGTGTTGAATGGCCTCCACGATCACCAGATCTTACCCCACTCGATTTTTTTTCCTCTGGGGTTACATCGAAGATCGGGTGTATGAAGCTCCGTCGACAAGTTTGCTGGATCTGGGGCAGCGTATCATCGATAGCTGCGCTACTGTCACACCGCAGATGATAAGGAATGTGCATGCTGGCGTGCTTGATCGAATACAAACGTGTATTGTGGCCGATGGTGAACTTTTTGAACTCACTCGCCATGTTTTTGTTTAGCAATAAATTTATTGCTTTTGCTCATCTGTGACTTACTTTTCCAATGTGCCACATTCACCGTTATAGAAAAAATTAATACTTTTGGAGCTGGCATTTGGGGTGGTTCCCTTATACTCCAGCAGAAACAGAAATTACATACTCTACAAAGAGTCTTTCTGCTGGGTGTGTTGGGGGCTTATCTTACCTCCCCAACTGACTCCCTAAATGTTCTCTGCGGGATCCCCCGCACCACGTGACTCTGAAGTCGTTATTTTTAAAATTCAAAATTTCTAAAAGTCGGTTCCCCGACCCTGAGATCGAGCTTTCGGCCGATAAACTCGATTACAATATACCATTAATTTCTATAGATATTAATAATATTATTATAAAATTCAATAAAAAAATAGAAAATGCCGATTACGAGGTGTACACCGATGGCTGTATCGGGACCTCGGCGTGCATCCTCCAGAAAAATAAAATAATTGAAATATATAAATATAAACTTAACAGCTACAACTCCGTCTTTCAGGCGGAGTTGTATGCAATTTATAAAGCAGTAAAGTTTGCCACGATTAAGAATAAAAAAGTAAATATCTACACCGACAGCTTGAGCTCTATCCAGGCCCTACAATCCCCTAATATCACACACAGATCTAACTTCATAAAAGAAATAAAAAAAAGAAATAGCTTCTCAAATACTAACTTTTTTGGCCTGGATTTGGTTCGGGCACAAGTAGGGGACGCCGGAAATGATCTGGCTGACACCTGCGCCAAGCTAGCCACAATAAGTGGCGAGGGTGCAGATGCTCCTGCAGCAATTTCCTTTCTTAAAAAAATATCAAAAAATATATAATTAATAAATGGCAGGAGCATCACAACAATTCAACAAAAGGCCTCCGGCTGAAGAAATTTATGCCAGAGGTCAATTTAAACACCCTTGTCAACCAATAGGCACCTGACTTGGTTTCTGACAGGCCATGGCCTACCTCCACAGGTTAGGAGACGCAGATCATTATCTCTTCGACTGCCCGCACACAATGGCACACCACATTACAAAACCAACTGAACATAATTTATCTAAGTTGTGTGCCAATATATTGAACAATAAAATATCAATTAATAAAATTAGATTAAGTGTGTTGGCGTCCGGAGAGGTGACTGCGGACCCGTCCCCTGACAATTAGATTTTATTCCCTAACCCTATAACCCTGACTCCCTTGCTAGTAGTGGGCCATGGACTAGGTCCGACCCAATTTTAACCATTTTATCTTAATTTTGACTTTTATTTTTGATTTTGGATTTTCACGCTGATTTTTAATAGTCTTGATTTTTAAATAAAAATATACTATATGTGTTTTTCATCATAAACTGTTATTTCATGTAAATATTTCATGTCATTTTATTGTTTTTAGCGTATTTTTATGTGTCTTTTCTTTGGTGTAATTTTTAGATTTGTAAACGACCTTGTAAACCGGCGGTGTGCCGGTCGTCCATTTTAATGTTTTATGTTGGGTCCTGTTGGCCCTTGTGTTTGTATTCTTTATTTTTTGTAAATAAATGCTCGTCCGTTGGTGCGGGTTTCCCGCTGTTCCCCTTTAGTGCATTGGCTGGAGGTCTCCCCCTCCTCCCAAAAAGAACTCTAAACCTTTTTTTGAATTGGGAGAGGAGGTGGGTCTAGAGAGAGAGAATGTGCCACACTGAATAACGCGCATTTGTGTCTGTCATTTTCGCATCTGCTCAAAGTTTATCAGGATAAAATTATTAAATAGAAAATCTTCGTTCGTGGCTGTATAACTGAGAGGTTTCAGCCGAGAGTTGTTACGTGAAATTTGTGATTTCGCGCAACAGTTTTTTTTGTTATTTTCCTGAGTGCGTTTTACAGATATTTTTTATTTATCTTTTTTTTACTTTCTTTGTCTGAATTTAAATTCGTCGTTGCTTAACTCAGAAAAACTGGAACACCGGAGAACACATTTTCGAATTTCTGGACGATCCCTTTTTCAAGGCATGGAATAGTTCAAATTTCAATCGCGAATATCTCCGCCAATTTTACAAATAACTGCATGAAACTTTTTCCTGTGCTTTTATTATGGTATTGCGTACATTTTTCTAATTAAACTTTTTGGCCGATCTCCTTTAGTTTTCGAGTTAGCTTTTTAACTTCCTTATTTCGTCGCTAGGAGCGCTGTAATCTGTCTCAATAAATTCAGCATGGTCACATTACTATAGGTACACGTTACTTCCTTTACTATACGAGACGCTGTTTCAAATTTAAAGGACTTAAAGGGACTTAACAGGTCACCCTGTAGATTTAAATTTCAATTGTTGATCAGTGTTGTTTCTCAAAGATCTTTAAGTTCAATGGCTTATATTGTTAGTAATTAAGCTACAGACGTAATAAAGGGGTACAACAATATGCACTCTGTCAACAATAGTTCCTTCTTCAACGGTGTCTTTAAGAATAAAATCACACAAGTAATCGATTTACTTTACTTGAGTCGGCAAATATAACTCGTTTGACGATTTTCTAGTGATTTAAATATGAATAAAACAAGGGTTGTGGCGTGGCAATATTTATTCCCTTGGATTTGGGGACTGTTTGGACATTGTTATCGGCGATGCAACTTATATTGTACCGCTGATGGTTTATTTCATGCTGGCTTTGACTATCGAAGGAAATAAGGATAAAAAATTGGATATCGGCTTGATTAAAAGGGAAAATATCGAAGAAAAGGAGAAAGTAAGAAAAATGGTAAAAGACCATGCCACCGGATGCTTCAAAAGAATCTTAAAAGCAAATGACGGTGATGAATATGGAAACGGATCGCTTCAGGTTGTAAACGAAAACAGTGTACTGAAACCTCCAAACACCGAAGTACTTACGATTGCAAATGATAGAAACGCTGATGAATATGATTATGGGATGATGAAAGCGATGGAAATATTGATGAATATTATTGCGGGGATTATGGAAATCATGGAAAATTTGATCATTAAGATTGTGAGGAAAATGATATTGATACAGTTCATGAATGTGATCGAGGGGATCATGAAAATGACAGAAATGTCGATGGATATGATTGTGGGAATAACAAAACTGATGTTGAATTTGACTGTAGAGATAATGACCTTGATGGATCAGTTGATGAATACGATTCTGGTGATAATTAAAATGCTGGATAAGCTGATAAATGTGATTGTGGTGTCAATGAAAATTATAGGAAAGTTGATAGATGGAACTGTGGAATTAATGGAGAAGATGATGAATTTGATTGGGAAGATAATGAAAACGGTGGAAACGTTTATGGATATGATTGTGGATTTTATGGAAAAGTTGATGAACTTGGTTGTGGAGATAATGAAAATTATGGAAGAATTGATGGATATGGTTGTGGAGATATTGGAAAAGTTGATGTATTCGATTGTGGGGATATTGAAAATGATAGAAAAGTTGATGAGTTTGATTATGATGGTAATGAAATTGATGGATCAGTTGATGACTATGATTGCGATAATAATTAAAATGATAGAAAAGTTCATAGATATGATGGTGGAGATGGCGAAAATTATGAAAAAGGTGATTGATATGATTGTGGAGACAGTAAATATGATAGAAAATTTTATGTATATGATTGTGGGGATAATTGAATATTTGATGAATATTTGATTATTAAGGTAATGAAAATGTTGGACTACTTGATTTATGTCATTGTGGGGATAATGGAAAATATGATTGGGGAGATAACACGATGGAAAATATGATGTATACAATTGTGGGGATAGTGGAAATTTTGATGAATATTTAATTGTGGAGATAATGAAAATGACGATGAATATGATTGTGAAAAGAACACGAAAATGAGAATTCTTACCTGGAGCTATCCTCCGAATACATCATTGGAAATAAGAGATTGACAAGATTACAGACACAACCCAAGAAAAAAAGAAGCATAAAATTTCGCCTGTGGAAATTCACTTAATAAAATAAAGGGAAGCGTCGAGATTGTGAATACCTCTAAAGAACATGATAAAATTAATAATTTGGCTTGTGGAAATTCACCAGAGCTGCTTTTGTTAAACCAGATACGAAGGTAACGAAAAATATTACGACACAAAAACGTACACTCTGCTCGAATGTAGCCAGGAAGGAAGACCTAGAAGCAAAAGATTTAAAATATTCCTTGTGTGGATCGCTAAGAGAGAACTATCTGGTCAGGCATGCATCATGAAAGCTACTCTTACATTCTACGTCGTTTAAATTGGAACATGAGAGAAAATATTTAATCCTAACCTAATTTAAGATTTAGTGACGAAAGAAATAAAGATGGAGATATATTCAGTTTACCAATGATGGAATCACCAGTGTCTCGATAACCTTGTTCAATTCAGAGAACTTAATTTTTCAATCAGGAAATCTAAAGGAAACATTTTGAAAAGAAATAAACTATTCCGAAAAATCAAGCAGAAACTGATAAAAAAGACATAAAATTTTTTCTTCCAGACTATCATTGTTGAATATATTATTTGTGTGGATTATTTATTTAGTGCCTACCATAGAATGTATAGAAGATTGTGTTTAAAGACTTTTTAAATAGTAGTTTTCAATCCCGATGTTATTTTCCTTCTTGATACTTTAAACTTCAATATAAATAAATAGAATTTGGCTATTCAGAAGTTTTGTTTTTTATTTCATTCATTGACCACATTTATAATTATTAATTTTATTACCTTGATTTATCAATTTTATGCGATGAGAATCAAGATTCCATTTACACTTTTTGTCCCTTTAATTGAATATTACATTCTAGAAACACTATCATTTTGGATACTAGTGCTAATACTACGTACTAGGTAAAATGCTACGTACAAAGGTATTTAAAAAAATTCCTAAAATGTTTCCTTCAAAATCTTAGAAAGATTTAATAAATCTTTATTTTCCTTTAAAACGTACAGTTAATATCTTTGTACTTGAATTTATAGGCCTGATTTTAAATTTAGAAAGTAAATATCACGGGAAGTTGGTTGGGTTTCGTGGTTTTATGGCACAAGGGCCATATTTGGCCTGCTGCGCCAGGCACAAGACATACAATATCAAGTAATAGACATACACAATGAATGTTTACTGACACAAAAGAGAGAAATACGCCCAGGAAGGAATACACCTGACAGGAATCGAACCTGGGCGGCCTCTACAACTCGAAGGTTGCTAGCATAGTGGACATACCTACTGAGCCACGATTGCCCCATGTATCACGGGAGGAAGTAGAAATAAGTTTCCAGCAATTAAAATGTGAAGAGATTGTTGAATTTAATGAAGTTAGAGTCAAGAAACGGTAGGTAAGTAGGTATTTTAACGTCGCAGTGAAGCAACACATCGGGCTATTGGCGACGGTCCAGGTTCAAATCCGAAGGGAAGGATCCGAGGACAACACGTAATTTTTAACCATGGTCAGATGACGAGGTCAAGAAACGATGATTGATTTATACTATTCCTCATTGTACATTGATCCGTTGGAATTTCTTCTTTAAAACTTATCAGACGCCAAGATGAGCAATTGATCTTCATGTATCCAGTGTTCAATATTTTTCTGTAATTATTTTAATATACATACATCCTAATTATACATACATATAAAATTGCATTGCAAAGTTATAAATATGGATAGTAAGGGGGCTATAAATGTTTAATTGCGACAGGCTACCAGAGGAATTGAGAATCTAATGATTTTTGACTACATTGAGCAGAGAATCCGCTTATCAAAATGCAGAGAGAATAAAACACCACTTACAAAATGCGTACTATTCGATGTGGAATTTTAAAAATACCATCATTCTACACTTTGAAGTACTTAAGACCCGAAGCAATTCCTAGAACTTTTAAAACGATATCCTTCGCTGTTTTTTTATAAACGTTCATATAAAATCTATCACTTTTCAGTTTAACTAAATATTCGTGAATATTTGCTTACGACAAATCTTGGGAAAATATTTAAATACATCCTAATTATTACTGAAAACGTTTGCTCTTACTTAACAACATTTTGAGACAAGTTTATTATTTATTTAACAGGAGTGCAATTGATTAAGCTCTTTTCAAATCGCTTACATTGTATGAAGGAATATCCTGCCCAGTTTAGTCTCCTGATTTAAAGCTTCTTTTATTCTATGTAAAAAATTGATCTTAAAAATTAAGCTCTTTACACATATTAATTCAGCCAGGTTTCAGCCATCTGCAGCATGGTAAAGAGGTCTAGAAATAATGTTTCTAATTTATATACTCTTATTTTACTTTATACTTTTCGTTGTATTTACTTTATACTTATCATTAAATACAATGAACCTTCTACTTTTCACTAGGAATAATTTAACATCCTATAATATTTTAAATAAAAGTACACAAGAGTAGAAAATGAACTTTGCTTCATGACTAAATTTTTAAAATTAATTAAAATAATTCTGAATGCAAAACTGTAGTGTAGAAACAACAATTACACTGAAAATAAAGCAGTACTATGGTCAACGAGCATTCGATCTTCAGCCAAAAGAACATTAAACGGCCTTATATATTTAGATAAAGTCAAGTCCCCTTCAAAATGTGCCCTGAGTAGTCACATTTTCTACAAGGTCCTTTGAAACTTCCTGTTCGCATCTTAGAAGTTAGTCGTGTTCCTTTTTTAAAAAAAATTAATAAAAATCACAATTATTAAATTTACTATAGTGAAGAAACATTAGAGGAGGAACGCGGACTAAAATTTTGCATTGTCGTGTAAAATGTCCTCCACCGATTTCCATCAAGATATACACTACAGTTTGTGAAAATTGCAACACTATGAAAGAATCATCAGAAATAAATGAAATTTATTCCACGTATTACTTATAATGGTTTAAATAAACGATCAAATTTACAGAGCAATAAAACAAAAATAATGCCAAAACTCGATATTTTGTGCAGCCGCCACGTGCAGCTATGAGAGCCTGTACACATCGTGGCATCGAATCACACAGATACTGAATGTCATGCTAAGGAATGGCATTCCAGATGGCCTCTATCTGATGCCAAAGTTCAGCCGTACTGTCTGACGAGCGGTAAGAGCGAGTCGCCGTCCGATGGAATCCCAGACATGCTGAATGCGCGACATATCCGGGGAACATGCAGGCCATGAAGAAGTGGAACCTGTCGTGCACTGAAGAAGGCTTGTACATTCCGAGCAACATGTGGACGGGCATTGTCTTGCTGAAATATAGCTCCGGGAATGCGTTGCAGGAGGGGTAGGACCTCGGGCTCCACAAATTTCCTGATGTAGCCCCCGCTGTTCAGGGTCCCCACAGTTTGGAGTAAGCGGGATCGCCCATGATATCCAATAGCGCTCCAGACCTTAACGCCAGGCGTTCAGCCAGCATGACGCTGAATAAGACACTCCGGGAGCAGGCGTTCACCTCTGTAGCGCTTGACGAGTACGCGTCCATCGTTATAGTCCAGATTGTAGCGGAACTCATCAGAGAAGAGGACTTTTTGCCAATTGGCACGCCATTGGCTGTGTTGATGAGCCCATTGTAGCCGGAGGCGTCGGTGGTTCAGCGTCAAGGGAATCCTGTGCAGGGGAATCCTTGCACGTAGCCCATGGCGCAGCAGATGTCGACGAATCGTGGGGGCAGATAATGACACACCTGTGGACGTGCTCCAATGTTGTGCGTGTGGGTAATGTAATGTAACAATGTAACACGTGAGGACACTATACGGTCCGTCACCGCCATGCGGATGAGGTGTCTGTCGTTCCGTGGTGATGTCATATTGCATGGCCCACTGCCGGGTTTTCGACTTGTCCGGTTCTCCATGGTCCATCTCTTCCACACACGCATCACTGTTGTGGCATTACGCAACGTGCGAGTGGCGATTTCACCATACGAAAGTCCACCCACACGGAGGCCGATCATGCCACCCCGTTCGAACTCCGTTAGTTGCTCGTATGGCAATCTTCATTTTTGGCGAATCAATCAACTTCTAATCAATCATTTACAGCAGTCAAACGACGATACACTCATTTTAACGCTACTTTACAGTGCTTTTTATACACGGCTCACTTGGAAGTTTAGAGGGTGTTTCTCGGTACACACATGCGTGATCGCTTTGTAATTCTAATCATTTGCATATCCTAACCTGTTTTGCATTTCCTGCAAGTTTAATTTAATTTGCATGATTCCTTCATGGTGTTACAATTTTCACAAACAGTAGTGTATATTGTTACTATTCATTTTTTAATATTAATTTCATTTCCCACCAACTAATTTTGTAAACCAAACATTTACTTAAAACAGAACCATTACTTAGAGTTTGTTTTGGTTCTTATCTGGTGTGCTAATAAAATATTTCAAAGTAATTGGAAGATTCTTTCGGAAAATATGGATTAAAGTCTTGGAATTCATTTAACATTAGGCGCTCTAAATTTTCAATACACAAAGTGCATGAAGAGTGAGGAAAATTAACTTGACACTTGCTATGGAAGATTAAATTTTTATATCGATTTGTGTTGGAGTTTGCAAATTCGAGCGAGAGTTTGATGTTTCATTTTAATTTTCTTTAATATTTATTAAACGTGCAGCTTTTCCCAAACATAGTTTTCGGTATTTTAATTTCAGTAATATGGAATTCTGATTTTGGAAAAACGACAAATTTGGTTTTAGTGGAGTTCAACAGGTCGAAGTCGTGTCATGTAAATATGCAGTTTTAATATTGGGTTGATGCAAAAGTCCGTCCCTGTTTTGGTGCTAGATGGCATTTAACCGCAAAACCGAAGTGTTATGTTTTGATGATGTTTGAAAGAACGATTTTCAGCGAGTATTTGGGAAAAAATTGTGTTTTTTAAATTTTGTTAAGCCTTAAATATGGCAGAAAAAATGAGCCTTTTCGACATATGCTTTTTTATTTTCGAAAAGGCAAGAATTTTTTGCAGACGCAAAAGAAGATATGTATTGTGTATGGTGAGTGTCGATGACGATTCCACATGCCGTAAGTGGTTAATAAAGTTTTGTCACCTGGATCAGTTCTTTAGCTAGAAACCTCAGAACTTCTATGAGCTCGGGATTATGCATCTACCGGAGAGATGGAAAAAGGTCATCGAACAAAACGGCATGCTAAATTGATTAAATATAACTTATAGTAAATAAATTTTTTCCTCAAATTTGTCAAAAAACCGGACGTAATTTTAGATCAACCCAATAAATATCTTGTTTAGTAAATACCTACCTAATGGATGCAGTAAATAAAATGTTTGCTTGGGGCGCTGTAGTAAACTTGTTGAAAGCGAACTAGCAGATGTGAAAGACGTTGAATTATAATTTAAAAATTCTACTATGTTGACACATAAGGCTCCTCACCATGCCTCTAGAGCCATTTCTGGATATCGGGGTCAGTGGGTTTGCCTATTGCGCTAGTAACCTGCGAGTTGTAGGAGGCGCAGGTTTGATTTCTATCAAGTGAATTCCTCCCTAGATGTATTTCTCTCTTCTGTGCCAGGTAGGTATTTTAAATAACATCACACTTGGAAAAACACAACAGGCTATTGGTGACGGTCCGGGATGAATTCCAAAGTGAAAGATTCGAGGACACAACACTACGTAATTTTGAATCACGGTCAGATGACAAAGCAACACCTGAGCTGGCAACCCACACTCCAAACTTAGACATGCCAACGTGAGGACATTGAGGCATGACAAATTCAACCCTCCGGTTGCTAATCCGTTACACTTCCAACCGGACTACCGCGGCCCCAGGAAAAATGCGAGGACTAAAAGTAATAATTTTGTTTCCTGGTCAGATGACGAGGTCAACACCTAAACTGGCACCCCACTTTCCGAACTTCCACACCACGCCAACGTGAGGACATTTGAGGCCACGGTAGATTTAATGTGCACCACCCCCGCGTACACGGTCTTTGGTTTCACCCCGTAACATCTGGTTGCTAATCCGTTACACTTCCAAATTGGCTACCGTGGTCTTCAAGATCTGGTCAGTTTCGCCAATGATGAGATACTTCGAGAGACAACCACACCAGGAGGGGTAACGGTTTTTATTAATACCTCTTCACTCAGATTCAGATAAAAGATGTGACAACTCAAAGGCACTGAACTTTCGATAGAAAGACTGTATTGAGCAGTCAATGAATATCAGCAAGGAAACATTACAAAAATTACGAACAGGAATTTGAATGCTTCAAAAGCACTAAATAAAAATTATATTTTAAGTGTTTTTCATTTTAATATTTACTTTATTTGATTTTAGAGAGTATTCTCATAAATATTGTGAACTTGAATCCAGACCTTACTTAGTATTGATTATTCAGGGTGATATAAAATCCCTTTAAGCCCTTTAAATTTGAAACAGCGTATCGTATAGCCAAGAAACTAACGTGTACCTATAGTAAAGTGACTTTGCTGAATTTATTGAGACAGCTTACAGCGATCTTAGCGGCAAAATAAAGAAGTTAAAAAATAACTCAAAATCTAAAGGAGATAAGCCAAAACGTTTAATTAGAAAAATGTGCGCAATACCATAATAAAAGCACAGGGAAAAGTTTCATGGAGTTATCTGTAAAATTCGCGGAGATATTTGCGATTGAAATTTGAACTATTCCATGCCTTGAAAAAGGGGTCGTCCTGAAATTCAAAAACGTGTTCTCCGGTGTTGTACAGTTTTTGAGTTAAGCAACGATGAATTTAAATTCAATCAACAAAGAAAGTAAAAAAATATGAATAAAAAACATCTGAAAAACGCACTAAAAACGCAAATAAAAATAACTGACGATCCGAAATCACAATTTTCGCGCAACAACTGAAATACACGATTAAAACCTCTCAGCTATACAGCCACGAACGAAGATTTACTATTTAATAACTTCATCCTGATAAACTTTTTGGGCTGCGATAGCCCGGTTGGTAGAGTGACGGACTGCCAACCAGAGGGTTGTGAGTTCGATCCTCACCATCCAAATACCGACTCGTAGGAAAGGGGCTAGTGCACGCAAAATCCGACTTGGCCTCAAAGTCCTCGCGTTGGCGTGATGTGGAATTGCGGAGTGAGGTTATCAGGATAAAATTATTAAATAGTAAATCTTCGTTCGTGGCTATATAGCCGAGAGTTGTTGCGCGAAATTTGTGATTTCGGATTGTCAGTTTTTTTTATTTTCCGGAGCGCGTTTTTCAGATATTTTTTTATTTATAACACCGGAGAACACGTTTTTGAATTTCTGGACGACCCCTTTTTCAAGGCATGGATTAATTCAAATTTCAATCGCAAATATCCACGAATTTTACAGATAACTCCATGAAACTTTCCTGTGCTTTTATTATTGTATTGCGCGCATTTTTCTAATTGAACGATTTGGCCGATCTCCTTTAGTGTTCGAGTTATTTTTTAACTTCCATATTTCGTCGTTAGGATCTGTAAGCTGTCTCATAAATTCAGCATGGTCACTTTACTGTAGGTACACGTTACTTCATTTACTATACGAGACGCTTTTTCAAATTTAAAAGGCTTAAAGGACTTTACAGGTCGCCCTGTATATAGTATATATATGTGTGTGTGTGTGAAGTTCAGTGGTAGTGCAAAAGGGCTTTAAATAATACTTAGAACTTCTTTTAACGATAAAACATTTACTTTAACAATAACTATTAAGGACAGGACAATTACCAACATTTGAAACAACACAAAAAAGAGATGGCCGTCTGCCATTAACACGTCTTCACGGTTCAACGTCTGAAATCATTCTCCCGCTCGAAAGTCCTTGCAAAACTTTCGGCGGGAATCGCTCGTGTTCTAGAATGTTCTCGGAGCTTTCGGAAGTCGCTCGTGTTTCTCACTATTACGTCCATGCGGGTGTTCACCGTTGGTGAATCAGAAGTGGGAAGAGTAGCGGGTAATCACACATCATAATCACAAAACATTAAAACGTAAAGTAACAGGCATGCAGACCAGCAAAACGCCAAAAGGTCGAACATGCAGACAAGCAAAATGCAAAATGTCTAAAAAGCCAAAATAATGGGGGTATAAAAATTGTCAAACAGAAGCCAGAAAGCAGAACTGTTCCCGTATGCCCCCTGAAGCTGCAGACATAGCATGGATAGCAAAATAATTCAATAATACAAAACAAAGAGAAATTTAGGAATTTAAATTTAATATCAATAAAAATTTCGAAAAAAATGAACGAGCTGAGGTTTATTGATGTGGGTAAGTTTGTATTCTCTTCTACAGTTTTGTATTGTACTTGTCTTTGGTGTGTCCTTGGATATCCCCGGTTTTGATTTTCTAATTTGGCCTTTCTACTTATGGTATTTGGAGGGGTGTATGGGCTACTTTTGGTGGACTGCCGCCCACACGCAGAAAACACCATATTGTGTCGATTTGGTCAGGTTTCTCCCTGATGACGCCCTGATCCACCAACACTTCATTTTTTTAAAAATTTTCTGGTATTAAATTTAAATTCCTAAATTTCTCTTTTGTAATACTAAATTATATATATATATATATATATATAATTTAGTATTACAAAAGAGAAATTTAGGAATTTAAATTTTAATTCCTAAATTAATAATTAATTATATATATATATATATATATATATAATATATATATATATATATATATTATAATTCAAAATTACAAACCAAAACAAAGAGAAATCCAAAAATTTTAAAATCAAGAAATCAAGAAAAAAAAAATTTCAAAATTTTCTTAAATTTCTTGATTTTAAAATTTTTGGATTTCTCTTTGTTTTGGTTTGTAATTCTGAATTATTTTACTTTCCATGTCTGCAGCTTTAGCGTGCATACATGGAGAGTTCTGCCTTCTGCTTTCTGGATTCTGCTTGACTATTTTTTACCCCCAACTTTTTTGGCTTTTTGGCTTTTTACTTGTCTGCTTTTCGATCTTTTGGCATTTTGCTGGTCTGCATTTCTATTAATTTAAATTTTAATGTTTTGTATATTTTGTAATTTGATTGTTTTTATTATATATATATATATATAATTCAGATACATAATAACTTTACTTAATCCTCCTGGTGGTAGCCTTGATGAGATATCTCGTCATTAGCAAAACTTACAATATCTTGATGGAGGAGGTATCTCGTCATTAGGAAAAGACTGTCGAGATCTCGATCGACGAGATATCTCATTACAAAAATACTGACCAGATCTCGATCCCGTCATCATAAAAAATCAGCAATATTTTGATGACGGGATAGCTCGTCATTAGCATAATGGTTCACATTTTGATGGACGAGATATCTCGTCGAAACCAGTTGAAGGTTAATGCTGCCTTATTTAAAATAAATTATCACCTAAGTAAAGAAAATTGAATGGATTTAAATTATACTAACTCTTAATGTTCGATTACCACAAATCCGCTCGTTTTACAAATACTTCATTTGTTTCATCGAGAAATAAATGCCCATTTTTAGGTGATTTGAAATGAGACTAGGTAATCTAATGTAATGTGTTCCACTCTAATTGCGAACTCATGATATTACAGCTTTCGTTTCTCTTCCTCTTCTATTAGCACAGCGTACAGTAATGTGTTACTCGAAGGCTCAAATGCAGCAGATAATTAGTTGTTCTAAGATTACAATGCGAGTAACAGCATTTTAAGTACTGAAAGCGATTACCATATAATCTCAATTTACTGTTGAAATAGTCGTTCATATTTGAACTAATTTGGATTTTATTGCCAATTAAGGTCTATATCTGAAAGTTATAAATGACGTTTAAGGATTTCGAGACGGCAATTTAAATTCCCGCGATCGTTGTTTTACTTTAGTAATTTCACAGAGAACATTCATTTCAAATAAAATTTTTAAATTACCAGGAATGCATGTTTCTTATATTTTTAATTGAGGCATTATTTGAAATCGAAGAACAATTTTAAGAAATTGAGAAGATTGTCGTTCAAACATGCTTTGCAGTCCCAAAATTCATTCTTCAAACAAAGACCGTAATGCACAAAGAGAGCTGGAGTACGTTAAGTCTGTCGTGGCCTCAAATTACATGGTGTTGTCCTCGGATCTTTTCTTTCGGGTTTGATCCCGGACCGTCACCAACAGCCCGTTGCGTTGTTCCAGTACGACGTTAATTCAATACCTATCTACCTACCCAAAACGCATTGTTTAATTTTGAAGTAAATTAAAATTCTTGATCTTTAATTATTACCAGGTTAAATTATATATAAGTTAACTAAAAAAACAGGTTGTACTAGAATGTGACTGAGTTGATCAGACGGCTATTAAAAACAAAGTTATGATGCCTTAAAAACAGAATTCTAATTTGGTCCATGGATGTAGGAACAATATTTTGTGTACTTTTTCCAAAATGATACATTCAATTTTCAATTACTTAATTCAAATCATCTTTGGAGGTCTGCGAGTTTGAAACTATCCAACCAAAGACTGTCTATTCACTGATGCTCGTTAAATTTATCGTGGCTTCAAATGTCTTCATATTGGCGTAGTGTGAATGTTTAGAGAGTGGAATGCCAGCTCCGGTGTTGACCTCGTCATCTGACCGTGGTTAAAATCTACTCCCGTAGGTTTCAGAACGAATATATTCGAGTAAACCCTTCAGTGGATTAAAAGATTAAAAATCTTGGTAAGGCTTGAGATTTTATTTTACGTAACTATCACTCTTTTAGCAGTTTTCATGTTTTGGACAATTATAATCAAAATTCGTTTCAATAATTGTTTTCTACGCTTTGTATCTTTTTTTTCTATTTATATAAGGAATAAAACCACACTTTATTTAATAGTAAAACAGTACTTTATTTAATAGTTAAATAATAACTAATAACAATTTGCTTACGATGGCGTACGGATAAAATAATCAAAATTTTTTCAAATCAAACAATTCTTTTTTGAAGAGGTTTTATATAATAAACCACTGCCCGAATGGTCTTACTGCTCGCTCAAGATTGGTTGATATGGATGGATTAGGGGGAACTTTCATATTACTTATTTGTGTAAATTTTATTGCTCTCAGGAGTGTTTAACAATAGCTTATCTGTGTACGCTCATTGCACGGTAAAAGAGGCTTAACCAGATTTTAGAATTTAGAATTTCAGACACGACTGGTTAACATCTTTGATTTGTCCACCTCTTTAAATGGAAGTTTAGAGCGTACTATAGAATAAGTAATCTATATTCCACTTAATAGAATCTTTTTTCCATGTGTCATCACTTATCGCAATACTTATCAAATAAAGGCAAAGAAAATTCCATATCATGTTTCATCGCTTGACAGGACTGATATTCCCAAGTGATTCCCATTTTAGAGGGTATCCATTATTCATATAAGTCTAGACATATTGATATTTCGTAAATAGGATTCATCATGATTCAACTATCCCCGAATTTTCCTTCAATAGATATTTTGCAGTATAGAAACTGTCAATGCTAGTATACAAGTGGGGCATTTAACGCATTTAGTTCTATCTACATTGCCCATTCAGACATACGATTTTTTAGAATAAGAATATTTTTCTCATATTTTAGATGCAGAAATATCAGTATAATTATTTCCCTCCTTTCAAGAACTTGTATATTTATGTATATCGAATCGGTGTATTACACGATATTTACTTTGAGTAATGTAGTTAAATATTCTGTTTTTGAATTAAAAGTGTGTGTGGCTCACAGAGATACTATATTTTCCTTTTAGTATTTAATGATATATCTTGTTCCTTTCTAGGTTTTAATGCTGCTTAGAAAGTAGCTGTTGTCCTGGTTGCAGTCAGGTGTAACCCCAAAACATCCTACTCAAACAATAAAGGACGGTACTCGTAAGGTAAATGAGATGTAGTAAAAAGGTTTATCTCAACTTCGCAGACCAGATACGGCTCTCTGGACAGATTTACATGGCCTGCAGACAAAACATCGTCCTCCGAGCAGGTTCAATCTACTGAAGACCAGATATGTCCATCAAGACCGTTCACCAGGATAATAGACCAGATATGGCCCTCCGTACCAGTTTAACTGACTAGGAGACCAGATATGGCCCTCCTGGTAGGTTCAACAGACTACGAGACCAGATATGATCTTCCAGACCAGTTCAAAAGGCTAGGATGATACAATTCTTCTAACCATTCAAAAGGCTAGATTACCAGATACGGCCCTCTAAACAGGTTCAATCTGCATGGAGACCAGATATGGCCCATCGCATAACGCATACGCATCGTGACTGTTAGATCAAATAATTTGAATTTAAAGTCCTCTTGGCACCTTTTACATTGATCATTGCTGAACATGAAAGGGCCGTGGTAGCCCAGTTGGTAGAGTTGGTCATGGATTAGCAACCGGGGGTTGGGAGCTAGAGACTCGATTCAACCAAAAACCTTCGTGGACGTGCGGCTGAGGCATGTTAAATCTGTCGTGGCCTCAAATGTCGTCATGTTGGCGTGGTGTGAAAGTTTGGAGAGGGTGTGTCAGCTCAGGTGTTGACTGCGTCATTAGGCAGTGGTTCAGAATTACGAGGTTTGGTCCTCGGATCTTTCCCTTCGGAATTGATCTCTTACTGCCACAAAGAGCCCGTTTTGTTGCTTCAGTGCGATGTAAATTCAACTACCTACCTGAACATTAAAAACTGTTTACTTTGTCGAATCAATAGAATCGTTCCAAAGGATTCTAATCTAACTGAAAGAACAATACAATATGTAATGAAATAACCAAAAGCTGGTTGGTTGGTTTCGGAGTTTTATGGCGCAAGGGCCATATTTGGCCATGCAACGCCAGACACAAGGCATACAATATTAAGTAATAGACATACACGGAATGAAAGTTTTACTGACACAGAAGAGAGAAATACACCCAGGGATGAATGAACCTGACAGGAATCGAACCTTCACCACCTAATGGGTATGTCCACTGCTCTAGCAATTCGAAGGTTGCTAGCGTAGTGGACATACCCACTGAACCACGACGGCACCAAAATAACGAAAGAAATCTTTCCAAAAGATTCACTTCCAAGGAAAGGAGCAATAGAATAATTCCAAAGGATTCTATTATAAGGAACATTAGAGGATTCTATTCCAAGGAGGGGACCAACAGAATCATTCGAAAGGATGCATTCCAAGGAAGGGAGAAATGAAATATTTCCTAGGGATTCTATTCTAAGGAAAGGACTAATCGAATCTTTCTAAAGGTTGGAAAGAATCCATGATTCTTCCAACTAGTAGTTGTCGTTATTTAGTCATTATGTGTGTTGTGAGTTAAAAGCAATACAATAGAATCCGGAAATTTCTCGGGTTAATGGCTTCTGTTTTCCACCAGGAAATGAAGTCTATTACTTACCTCCAACTAATAGCGCTCCCATCTTAGTAAATTATTATCCGCCACCAACTAATCCCTTCAATTTCAACTGAAAACAAAGGCTTGTCAATGTGGATCTTAAGAAACCCTCAGACTGTGAAAAATAAGTTTGGGGACACAGGGAGATGTCCCAATGTAATCCCCCATAAGCCATTTCCGTCACTTTATTATGTCACTAACAATGTACGAGCGGGTGTCAAAACTATTTTTGAAGCGTCTTTCCCACCCGGAAAAATAGGACTAATCCTGTAAGGAGCTATTCGGAATCACCTCCGACGTTTGAGTTTGTTTTCTGATCAGATTTTAACTCGAGAAGTGGGGAATTGAATTTCGATGGGAAGGGTGAAATAACAATGAGGGTTTTTCTTCCGTGAAATGTATATCCTTTCACGTTGGGGGATTTTAAAAATTTAGATTACATCTGAAGACTTCAGGCGTGGAATGTTTGTGGTGGCATCAGTCTAGGTGTGGAAATAAGTCGCGTGGCTCTGGCAACGGATCAAATCAAATTTGTTTTTTTCTTTCGGTCGTGCTGGCTGCCAATTCAAATATCTCTAGAATGCGGCGATAAATAAAGGTTGGGCATTTGATATTTTTAATTAGTGTAGCACTGGAGCAACACAACAGGCTATTGGCGATGGTCCGGGATCCGACCCGAAGGGAAAGATCCGATGGAAACACCACGTAATTTTAAGCCACGATCAGATGACGAGGTCACACCTGATCTGTCACCCCACTCTTCAAACTTCCACACCACGCCAACGAGAGGACGTTTAAGGCCAGATTTAACATGCACCTGTCCCTTTGTACACGACGGTCTTTGGTTGGAGTCGAACTCGCAAGTACCGGAGGGTTGCTAATCCACTACTCTTCCGATCCGGCTACCGCGGCCCAAATGAAGGCTGAGATATCAGAATTAGTGTTAAGCCTTTTAGGGCGTCAAAAATTATCCGCACTTTTGCTATAGCACTTTTATGTTTGTCATACTGCCTTCTTTAGGTTTGTCTGGCACATGCAGTCCTAGAGTTGATATTACTGTGGTCACGTTACCGAAGTTTGACCTTGTTGGCGTCATTGTGCTTCAGTGTTAAGATAGTCGCTGCTCTAGCAGTGTGTACCAAGGAGGAATAAAGAGCAGTGATCCGATTTCTATGGTCGGAAGGTGTACTAATGGCTGAAATTCATCGGAGGCTTGCAACGCAATTCGGGGACAATGCTCTACCACGTAGACGTGTGTATGAGTGGATCAAGAAACTTAAAAGAGGCCTATCAGGCGTGATGAACGAAGAAGGAACAGGACGCCCGTCAACCTCCGCGACTGACGAGAGGATTCTGCAAGCTCTAGAAATGGTACTGGCAAACCGGCAACTTACCATCGACAGTGTAGCGTGTTCTCTACAGATTAGACGGACAAAGAAGTGAGGACAGCGGTGCATAAATGGTTGGGCAATTAATCGAAAACTTTCTATGAGGGAACGCAAGCTTGTGGACCGCAGGACCAAGTTCATCGAAAAGGATGGAGACTATGTAGAAAAATGACGAAATTGTTCACCCCTACATTGTGTAAATAGATTGAAAAAATAAAGTGCGGATAATTTTTGACTTTCCCTAGTATTTTGAGAAAGACGCTATTCTGGTAGGCTAGTTAGCTTATGATGTTTATTTAATTTTTGATGAAATTTTAATAAAGTTACTTGTTTTACCAGCCTCGCTATCCATTGAATCAGTAAACACCTTCATATGGCTACGAGAATTAGCATCCATATGTTCAAATGTAGAAAACTTATTAACACTCCAAGTGTTTTGACGAGATACCTCGTCCAAGATCTCGCCAATTTTGTTAAGGACGCGCGATATTTAGACGATACAAAACTTCCCAACTAATCCAAGGGAATCCTAGAAAAGATTCCATTGGTCAAGATGGCCAGGACTAGTTCCTTGAAGATTAGAAGTCTTCCCTTTGTGATTAGAAGGCATGAAGGGAAGACTGCACATTACATAACGGATAAATGATTGCGAACTACTCAGTATGTTTAAACATTGGTGTCAATACCAAAACGGCTGATTTCACACACACCTTGAGAGCAGATTTGGAGAAATTGAGGAAAAACCTCTCACACGAGATGCCGTGCAGTAGTATGAAGATATGTTGAGCACTAGGATATTCTTTCAACCAATAGATGTGATTATTATGTGTGTCATAATGGAAAAGCATGCTATACTACTCGGAAATCCCGTGACACTCAGTGTTAAAAAATGGTAAACTAGATAAATCAAGGATGGTACTTGGATTTCATATCTACATAAATAACTTTGCCGGTTCTTACGAGTTATGTAGGAATGCATAGACGGTTTCTAGAAGAAGAAATATAATCACCTCGTTATTTCGTCCTGTTCAGTGCAGAAGATGTTAAGTTAAAATGGCTACTTCTCAGAATCTTCAGTTGAATATTTCTTTCTCACACATATTCCAGGAAGAAAAAGACGCATGACACAAATTATTGTATTTTAGATTCACAGATTCAATATTTGATTTTAAACATATATTATTTTCTAAATTATATTAATGCAATTGTGTCCTTTGACCCCTTTTGCCCTGACGCGGAATATTTATCATCAGATTTAATTACACCGTTCTTTGAAACTTATCCGTTTTAACTATGTCAAACCCTTCCAATTGCAATCAAACCCGCGTTTATTGACTAATTAGAGAACCTTCATCACTCTCTCCTGATTCCACAGTCGATGTTGACCTCTTTTGTTCTACAAATCCAACTCCGCCTGCGCTCTCGGTTTCGGTTCTATTGAAGTCCCGAAATTTTAATCGCCCAAGTGGCAACATTAGACCGCTTCGCCGAGGTCAAAATGGCGTCGTCCGTCTCTGACTTAGAGGCTTAAGTCGACGACTAACAGAGCAAAGGCAATTAAGGGAATTCGGCGGAGCTAAATTGTTCCAATTGGACAACTTTATCTTATCCCCCTTAAACAAGTACGAGTCCGCTGAAGGCGACCAATTAAGAGAAGAAGACTTCAATCGCAGTCTCCAGAGGGAGACTTTGAATGAGACAATCAGTTTTATCTGCCCAAACAGCGGCGCTGCTTTCAATGCTACTTTGTATCGACATGGCTTGAAAACTAACGCACTTCGTGGCCCAGGTTGGAGGAATTAATTGATTAGATTGCGCTCGCTCTGGTGCTGAAGGTATCGATGGTAATTAGAAATCGTGATCAGTGGAAGTTTTACAGCTAGGTTATGTTGATGGCGAAGGTTTTTCCCCCAGGTGCTCTTTGAACAAAGCGAGAACGAAGCTTTGAACTTAGTTGGAAGAGATATCTGAAACTGGTTCTTGCTTTCTTCAATTTTTCAAGACATTTTATTATGCTTATATTTTTCCTTGTCTGATGACCTCTGGGGCACATCTCCTTTAGGTGTGTATGGGCTTTATAAACACGTGGTTTTCTAGTGATCTTTTCTTTTCCCATGGGTTTTACTGTCATTAGTAAACACGGAATTGCTCTTCAGTGATACTCAAGTGATCTTTTCATGCTTTCATCACACTACTCTATCCCCCAATACCTACTTTTCCCCCTTTCATTACATTTTTTACTTGACGTTGTCTTGTGCTTGGCCGAATATGGTTCTTGTGCCATAAAACCTAAAACCAACCAACAACCAATCATTGTCTGATTTCTATGCTCACTTTGCAAATTTTATAATCACTAGTCTCTAAGCAGTTAGGTTGTCCTGCAGGACGCAGTCTATGTGACTATGTCTATGTCTATGTGACATTACTTTTTCCATTTCAATCATTTAGTGCATTGTTTATTTATGTAATCTTATTTGGTCTGCAGTATGTGTATGTCTTTTGTAATTATGAGTGGTTATTGGATCTTGTTTATTTTTGTAACTTGTATTTGTTTTATATGAATCAATTGCATTTAGATTGCCTGGTTGGGGTAAGCGCCTTGAAGACCTTATGGGGCCTTGAAGACCTTATGGGGCCTTGAAGACCTTATGGGGCCTTGAAGAACTTATGGAGCCTGAGAAAGGTCCTCCCAATCAACACTCGTGAAGCCTTGCATCCTCTAGAAAGGCTGGGCCTTGTATGAAGTACAGCCATAGCGAGTTAAACGTTGAAGGATTTTAATTAATGTCTTAAAATACTATAAACATATATTAAATTATTTACGAAATCAGTGGAAACCTGAAATAAAAATATTAATCAAAGTTTGGAACTAGTTTATGAAACTAAGCAATCAGTCAATTAATTACATATATTGAATGTGATTTTTCTTTCTTCAGTTACTTAAGAGTATTTGCCTTACGAAGTTATTACGAAATGAGTTATCAAGCCCTTTCATTTAAAACTTTTGAATTTTCGATCATCTGATGGGGGTTCAAAATTACATGGGGTTCTAGGATCTTTCCCTTCGGGTTAGGTCGACACTAGCCCGGTGTGTTGCTCCAGTGCGATGTTTATTAAAGTACCTACCTTTGATTTTCGCCTTTAAAACTCATTTTATTTTATTTTATGACCCACGCCCTACCCGGCTCACCACAAGGTTTCGAGCCCAGGCAAGGGAAGGGCGGGGAAAGGTTTCTACCCCCAGCACTAGAGGCAACAGGCCCCACCGGGCAGGGGAGGCACACGCCAACCCCGGGCACACGAACGACTTTTATTAAATTGAGACAAAACAATACAAAGTTTAACATAGTGCAGGCGTCAAGTGTGGCACAATTGAACATCATTAAAACAACGACAAAAGAACAAAAGTGTAAACACAAACAACAAATACATAAAACCACATCAATAAAAGCACCAAGGCAAGCTGCAAATACAGTCCACTGAAGATAAGAAATCGACTCCAACAAGGCCCCCACAATTGCAGGAGCAAATGTTCGTTGTGGTGTGCAGCAGTTCTCGGTGAATAAGATAGGACGTGGCGTAAAACATGAAAACGAATAAAATGCAAATTGCAAAAAAGAAAATATTACAATTAAAGTATAAAATGGACAAACAACGTCAACAAAAAGTGACAAGAGTCAAACTCGAGGATAAGAACAGTAAATACAATAAATACAGTAAAAAATAACAATAAATACATAATAGAACAAAAGAAAGAAAAGGGTCGACCAACCCGAACCCACAAAGAAATGAAATAGTAACCCAATGGTCTAAGAGGGGAAATAAATAATCAAATATCAAACATAAAGTTACGAGAAGGAGGGAAGGCGGTCCATCACCTCCCCAGCAGCCAGCACACACATCTTGACCTTATAGAGTCTTAGAGGGTTGGAAATGACAGAATTCAACCATAAGGCTCGGTTTGAATCAGAAGATTTAACAAGATGATAAAACTCATTTAAAATTTGTAAATTATTAAATTTTAAACACATTTAAAAATTTTGAATTAATGACTTTTAAACTCATTTGAAATTTAGAATTGTCGGCTATAAAACCAATTAATCGTCACCTATAAAACAAATTTAAAATTTATGAATTATTAACTATTAAATTCATTTATCGAATCGCTCTAATTTGTAAACTCATTTTAAAAGTATGGAACGAACTATTGCATTTCAATCGTATCCTCAATCGAATCCATCCATAAAAACAAAATTTGATCGAAGATTTCTTAGTCAACAAATAAAGTAGTAACAGCATATAGTGGCTTATCTTTTATAATATGGCTGTAGTAGTTATTTTTTAATACTTATCCTAAATATTTCACGTTTGATTACACGAATATATAATGCAGACGTAAAAAAATCTATAGTATGTTAATTACTTACTTGGACTATGTTTTTCTTAATTATTACGAAGCTTTTGTTATAAAGAAGTTTCAGAAAAAAGTATCTGGGAAAATTCCTCCCACCCTAGCATCAGAAAGAACATACCAGATGCAATCTCAAATTCGAGGGTCTTAGAAGTCAACAAACTGGCAACTCAGTGGATATTTGAGATCAGTTTCATTTGATAATGGTTTAACCTTCCATGTGGTTTCGACGAGATATCTCGTCCATTAAAATCTGTCAAATTTTGTAAATGACGAGATCTCGTCATCAAGGTACTGCCTATATTTTATGATGATGAGTTCAATATCTGGTCAGTTTTTTGTAATGACGAGATATCTAGTCCATCAAGATCTGACCAATTTTGCTAATGACGAGATATCTAGTCCATCAAGATCTGACCAATTTTGCTAATGACGAGATATCTAGTCCATCAAGATCTGACCAATTTTGCTAATGACGAGATATCTCATCAATATATTGGCGATTTTGGGATGATAACGAGATCACGATCTGGTCAGATTTCCTAATGACAATAATAATTATTAATAATTTTCACGTTCTTGATTGTAGGTAATTAATTAACGTCGAACTGGAGCAACTCAACGAGCTATTGTTGACGGTCCGGGATCAATCTCCCCAAGTGAAAGATCCGAGGACAATACCACTTATTTTTGTACCATGGTCAGAAGACGCGGTCACTCCTCAGCTGGCACCACACTCTCTAAACTTTCACACCACGCCAACGTCAGGACATTTGAGGCCACGACTAAACGTTGAAAAAATCCATAAGTTATCTCACCCAGTAGATGTGGTTATTTAGCCATTATATGCGTCGCGAGGTAAAAGCAATATTACACTACACGGAAATCTCGTGAGGCTTAGGGACCGTGGTAGCCCGGTTGGAAGAGTAACGGATTAGCAACCGGAGGGTTGCGAGTTCGAATCCAACGAAAGACCGTCGTGCACAAAGGAAGGCTGGGGCACGTTAAATCTGTCGCAGCCTAAAACGTCCTCACGTTGGGGTAGTGTGGAAGTTTGGATAGTGGGAGTGCTCAGGTGTTGCCTCATCATCTGAACGTGGTTCAAAATGACGTGGTGTTGTCCTCGGATCTTTCCCCTTGGGATTGATCCCGGACACTCTCCAATAGTTCGTAGTGTTGCTCCAGTGCGACGTTAATTAAAATACCTACCTCGTGAGGCTCAGAGGGTTAATCTGGCCAAATCTGGCCCTTGCGCCATAAAACCCCAAAACCAACCAAACAGAGGGTTAATCAGTGATAATTGACTCTTCTACATAACCAGATCAAATTTTACAAGCATTAGAATAAGTGTATAAGACAAAATAACTATCAATTCTCGTGCCCCATTCCGTTTATAATCAGAAAAACGAGTCCATCAAAACTTAAAAGCCCTAAAGTGTAGACGACGGTAAAATATTTGATTGACTTTTCGTCCAATCGCAGACTTACTCCCTTGCTACACAGTGAAAGATCAGATACCGGAGACTGATAGCAGAATCGACTGAAAAATCTTCTGAATCCGAATGAACTTGGTGTGAAAAAGAACTTAAAGTGTGTTTTTATGTTAGAAAATACTTTTAGGGGTATACTTCCAGGAGGAACTTTCAAAGAAAGCAAGGATCCCTGAGCTTAAAAAATAGGAATGTTGATAATAAACCCTAGTGTGTTTATTCTCTTCTGAGTTGAATTCTAGACTTGAAAAATGCTGATTCCTTTTACATTTCCATCAAACTCTTTCACAAGCGTACGTATTACTTTGGTAACAACTAAATGAAAAAGACGCGGTACATTGAATTTCTCCTTTGCCGACAAGTTAACAGATGCGTTTTCAAAGAAATTCCTATTTCAGAATGATTTAGTCTTCAAGGCTGCATGCGAGGTTTTTTGTCAAGCTGAATGTAGATGGCGGTAGTGTCTTCGTGGTGGAACGTGCTTCCGGTATACTTCCAGGAATACTTCCGGTATACTTCCTTCTGGAAGTGTTTTCACTTGACTTCTTTTTTTAATACGATTTCAACACAATGCAAATCGAAATTTCAAAGAATAAATTCCAAATTCATATATGATAATTAATTGGTCAACGCTAGTAAGTTAGATCAACCCTGCAAGTGATTTTGACGAGATATCTCGTCTTCTTTTTTTAATACGATTTCAACACAATGCAAATCGAAATGTCAAAGAATAAATTAAAAATTCATATATGATAATTAATTGGTCAACGCTAGTAAGTTAGATCAACCCTCCAAGTGATTTTGACGAGATATCTCGTCTATCAAAATCCGAGCATTTGTGCTAATGACGACATATCTCGTCATCAAGATATTGCCGATTTCTGATGATGACGACTTCAAGATTTGATCAGTTTTCTTCTAATGACGAGGTATTTCGTCCATCCAGGTCTGGCCAGTTTTGCTACTGACAAGGTACGTCGTCAAGACAACCAACCACCAGGACGGTCGAACACCAAAACGGGGAAAAACTACATTTTAAGGCAACCCCGAAATGTATCATGCGAGAGTACTTGGAAAACACGAAGTGAAATCTCTGTCCATGGTTTGGTTTATTTACATTTACGATCCCTCTCATACAGTTGCGTATCAAAGATTTATCTCAGAAAGGGTCTGATATTAGAATAAAAATTCTTAGATAAATTAAGAATTGGACATATAAGAATTTCAAAAAGCTTCACTGAATTCATTGTTATATTTCGTTTATAGATTTATTTTAAACTAGCTAAATTACCCGGCGTTGCTCGGGTTGAATTGTTCATAATTCATCGTAATAATACTCAATATTATTCCTATGGAGATTTCGAATTATTTTTAGCCCCCCTGCAGACCCAGAACAAATCGAACGGGGTTAATATATAGCCTATGTGTCCCGCGGAATTCTTAAGAATGAACGTATCAAATTTAGTGTGAATTGGTCTGGTATTGATCGTATAGATATGCAATGTTATTCCTATGGGGATTTCGAATTGTCTTTAGCCTCCTGTACTATATCGACGATAAAAAAAGAACCACTTTCCATAAAAATAATCTTATATTATCACATAAAAATTTACATTCCAGTAATAAAGATACAGTTTAAGAATTTACCAACGGGGCGCATAAACGATGTGATACTGAGCGATTTTCAGCGCAACCGCATCCATCTGCGATTGTACCTTAATCTAAGATTCTAAAAAACCTCCATGGTCATCTTGAGTGACGACTTATGTAGATGTTAACTGACGTCATCTGCACATCCAGACCGGGAGAGAGCGCCCCCTAGCAAGTGCTCTGTCCAGGATGACGGGACGTTACACCCCTCTGAACACCCAAGATAAATAGAACGGGGTTTAATATGTAGCCTACGTTACACGCAGGGTTCCAAAGGATAAATATACCAAATTTGGTGTGGATTGCTCCAATCGTATAGATTTGTATAGAGCACAGACATATGCCAACTCTGCTTTATATATATAGATTAAGAGTGTAGAGTTTGGCACCACATAGATTGTCGAAAGTGCCCGATTCCATATTGTTCGGGATCCAGTGAAAGAGTTAAGAACGTACTTTGGGAGTATAAAAGCTGAACGCCTAGGAAGATCACGTGGTAGGTAGTTAACGTCGCACTGGAGCAACACAACGTTCTGTTGGCGACGATCCGGGATCCATCTCTAAAAGAAAGATCCAAAAACAACACCCCGTAATTTTGAACCACGATCAGATGACAAGTCAACACCTGAGCTGACACCCCGCTCTCCAAACTTATACACTACGCCAACGTTAGAACATCTGAGACTATGACAGATTTCACCAGCACCAGCCCCGTGGACACGACGGCCTTTGGCTGGACCGTTTCGAATTCGTAAACCACCGGTTGCTAATCCGATGCTCTTCCAACTGGGCTACCGCTGCTCGCAGATCTTGTTTAGACCTAGCGTTAAATATATTTCGTAAACTAAAATTGAAAAACGTATTTTGATTGTACAGAACCTGTACGCCCGGTGGTGGTCTAGTGGAGATCTGGATTTAAATATAACCTGTGAACAGATTTTCCTGTAAATAATTTATTTTTAATGTATATATTATTGAGTTCGGTGTCATCCCAGATAAATGAAACGTGTGTTCCACCATTCCTCTAGATTTTGTCGATACTACGCCACCGACCATTGCACTATTGAGGATTAAGTTATCATAAAAGTGATGTAGTTTAGTTAATACGAGCATTAAAAATAATTTTAAAATGGTTGTGTTCGCCCAAAAATGTTTATAACAAATAAAAAAATAACATTAAACAAATATTTAAATCTTCGAAAGTCACCTTTTGTTTTTGTCACTTTTGAGTCATTGATATTAACAGTATGTAAATTTTCAAATCTGAGGGGAGGTTTATGTCAGTGTAGACATAAACATTAAATTAATCTTCTTGCTTCTTAATGTGTTGATATTCGAGTTATTATTTAATGATTAGAACTTATACTTGCCTCAAACATCCCTTACATCTATCTACATCAAACTTGTTGGAAAGATTGTGTAGGTAATCATTTGTGGATATAGTGTTTTTAGCTATCGTGCAGAAAATAATGACTATAGACAAATCAAACTATCACTAAATCCTCTTGTTCATCGCTAGAATTATTTGCAAACTATGAACTTGAACATTCAACCCGAAAATTAGTTTACAGACAATTTGCATTAAATGATATGTAGAATGTGTCTGTTTTAGTACATTTAAATTATATAGAGAAGATATATATAGTATATCTGTTAGTAGATTTAAATTATACAGAGGCTGTTCGGACATTTTTTGAACGATTTTAATGGATTGAAGGTAAATTTTGTACATGAAATTGTGTTTTAAATGTTCTATTTGATATCCCTTATTGTTAACTATCTTTCTACCTAATTTCCACGATAATGACTTTTGTAGTATCGACAGAGGTATTTTGTCCCATTCTTGTTCCAGTTTTTCAAAGTCCTTGAATGGTTTTCGGTCGACGTTTCGATAATACTCTTTAAATGTCCAAAAGCACAAATGTTCATGGGTGAGACATCTGGAGATTTAGCAGGAATATCAGTAAAGGGAACAAGAAACTGGTATCTTAATACCAGTTTCTTGTTCCATTTTTTCCAAGAATTTAATACCGGATTTAGATGTGTGGCTGCTTGTTTTATCCTGATGCAGTTCTACTGATTGTTGGCACTGTGGGTAAAGATATGGTATTTCTTTTTTGAATATTGGGGATAAAATATGGTCTTGATAGTATGTGTTTACATTTTGTCCCACTCTCTTTACTTTTAATTTTCCATTATATGCAAAACCGGCAACAATTATAAGTTCCTTAGAGAAAGTTTCTTTAGTTATTTGAACCACGTTTTAAGATTTTCTTCTCTTTTATAATAATAAATTGTTCCTTTTTTTATTGTAATCATTTACATACACCCAAGCCTCGTCTATTGTCACAACATTTTTCCATCTTTCTCCAGCTAAATGCTTCTCATACAGAATTCTGCGTTCTGCAATATTTAGTGGAGATTGAAGATGAACATTGCATTTAAGGGCCTTTCTAAGATTCAAATCACTGCTAATTATTTTATTTATAGTCGAAACTGAACATTTTAATGACTTCGCAATAGTCCTTTGACTTAGCGGATTCTCTTTTAAAATTAAAGATCTTACCTTACAAATATTCTCAGAAATTCTTTTCTCTTTTGAATACGTATTTGGAAGTATTTTTCCACTATTCCGTTTTTTCCCTTCTCATTAATAATATTACTTATCGTACCTTTATATATCGAGAAACCATGACTTTTACAGTGTTTTTGAATAATTGAACAAGCCTAATTATCTTCGAAAAGAGCGGAAACATAGCCTTCGATCTATTGTTTATTTACAAGCGCCATTTTGAAAGTAAACAAAACTCTGAGTTAGCATACGATAAGTTATACTTTAACTGTTTAACTACTGCGAAAATAAAATTCTTTCGTAGTATACAATTTTTTATAGCTCATCAAAATCGTTCAAAAAATGTCCGAATATCCTCTGTATAGAGAAGACACAGAATGTCTATTAGTACATTTAGATTATGTAAAGATAAACAGAATATATGTTAGTACATTTAGAACATATAGAAGTGATATATAGCATATCCATTAGCATATGTAAAATATATAGTAACGATAGATTAGTTTATGTATTAATAGTTAAACTATTTGTTGAATATAATGTGATGTTAATTAGTCAGTGAAGTGAAGGTCAGTGATTTCTACCTTGCAGAGAATTTGTTTGGAAGGCTTACCTTAGATAATCGTTTGTATTTCTGTTTTAATTAGCCTTCGTCCAGATAAAAAGGACTGTAAAATGACAAACCCAACCAAACTATCAATAATTCAGGTTATTTATCGCTCGAATCATTGCACATAATCAATTTGAACTTTCGACCCGAAAATTAGATACTGGTAATCTGATAAGCAATGTATAGAATATATGTTTAATTGGTTAAAGTATGTGCACAAACTATGTGATTTTGTTAATTAGTCGGTAAAGTGGAGACTAAACGATTATTAATTCTAACGACTGAAATGCCTGAAACATCTGTAATCGATACAAATGCAGAATTACTAATCTGAATATGTCACATCTAATGTATGGCAATATGCAGTATTGTATTGATAAAATGGAAATAAATGAAGTCACCATAGTTCTGTTATTTTTTGGCATGGGGAATGGTAACAAAGCGATGTATGCTCACATTATTAATGAATGTTCGGAATAAAATGGTAAACATACTATATTCCTCATTGTAAAGAATCTTTTTAACCTTCCTGTGGTTATCTCTTGCACAATGACCCTTTTATAAACCATCGAGAACTGTGTACTTTCCAATGTGTAGAAATATTTCTAATATAACTACCAATTTGTAGCTACAATTAAGGGATTAGATATTAAAAATGCACATATTTGTATTATTAGTTTGTGATTGTATCTCGACGAGGTATCTCATCATTAGCAAAACTGACCAGATTTTGATGGACGAAATATCTCACCATTGGAGAACTGACCAGATTTTGATGGACGAAATATCTCACCATTGGAGAACTGACCAGATCTTGATATTGTCATAAAACAGTAATATCCTGTTGACGAGATATCTCGTCAGAAGCAAAATTGGTCAAAGCTTGATAGACGAGATACTTCGTTATTAACAAAATTGGTCAGATCTTGATGGACGAGACACGTCGTCATTAGTAAAACTGGTCCGTTCTTGATGGACGAGATATTTCGTCGAAACCACTTGGAGATACATCTATTGCGTTAGACTGATTTTGAACTGGGCACAGAAAATTGTGTAGCATGAAAGACACGTGTCTTAGTTTTAGACAAGCTTAACTTCTATTAAAAGGTTTCGTCTTTGTTAAAAATCTGCAAGATTGTCTGAACTTGTGAGAAAGAATCTTGAAATGAATATTCACTTGCTCATTATTTTGAAGTATGGCATCCGCGTTTGTTATATTCGGTTTGCCTTTCAAAACAATCAGCGTGGTTATTTATTCATCCTTTCTTCAACCGTGTAATTGGATATTTAGTTCAACAAGAGCTCGTTCATTAGATGTTAACGTTATCTCGTTTTGGAGCATCAAGTAGGCTTTTCAAGTTTATCTATGGCACTTTCTGTGATGAAGGTTGATCGTTAAACAGCAAAACTTTTCAGTTGGTCGCGTTAGTAAATAAGAACTAATTAAAGTTAAGATCGCAGAAAAGCTCATAGCTGATCGCATGAACTTACTTGTTTTGTACGGTTGGTCCCCAATTGTCATAACAATTGTGCCACTGTAACTTGGAAGAGTAGCGGATTAGCAACCGGAAGTTCGGGAGTTAGAAATTCGATCCATTCAAATACCGTCGTGTACGAGGGGGCTGGTGCAAGTTGCCTGTCTTGGCCTCAAATGTCCTCACATTCGTGTGGTGTGGAAGTTTGGAGAGTGTTATAGCAGCTCATGAGTGACCTCGTCATCTAACCGTGGTTTAAAATTACGAGGTGTTGTCCTCGAATCTTTCCATCCGGATCGATTCCGGACCATCGCGAATAACCCGTTGTGTTGCTCCAGTGTGACGATAATTCAATTACCTACCCCTACCCATTTGTAATAAACTGACTTAAGGAATTTAGAGATAAATCTACTTCACATGGTGGTTTATAATGCATACCACATAAATTGTAATACACGTTTTAATTCTAGGCGAAGTGTTTTCTTGAAGACATCGTCACATTCTAAGGGTTGGAATCTACACGAATTATATTTTCAACGTGTTTCTTATATCTTTTCTTGAGAAATACTCAGAAGTAAATGGGGATTTTGAATACCTATCACTTCTGATTAATTCAAATTTATACCATTCATGCACATGAACAAATTAACATATTTCGGTACAATGAATACTCTATAGCTTAGTAACAAACTACCTTTTTACGATACAGTGATTGAAGGTTCTACTTTCGTCACCAGGGGAGTTTTTGCAATCAATAGTATATAGACATCGTCGAACATCGGTTCTTATTTCTGTAGTTCAAACGAAGATTAAATGCATGAGGGTTAGTTGAATTAACGTTGAAAAAAAGGAGCAACAACACAACGGGCTATTGGCGACTGTCTGAGATTAATTCCGGAGGAAATGATTCAACGAACTCGTAATTTTGCTCCACGGTCAGGTAATGATTCAAGACATGGATACTAACTTAAAAGGGAACTGCCAAAAGGGGAAAAGCCAAAATGTCAGAGCTCATTGTACATTATTCACCTAAATAAACGTAATAATGTCTCAAAGCTAAAAAATGACTTAATTTCAGGCGTAAGTTTCACTTAAAAATCACTTTCCAAAACAAAAACAATTCTCTTTGCCAAGTCAACCATGTAAATAAGACAGAATATATATACCAATTAAACTAACTATTCTTCTAAATTCTGACAGACTACAAAATTTCATATTACCAAACATAATCATGTCTTGAAACTAAAAAAAGAGTTAAATTTCTGGCATCACTTTCACTTAAAAATCACCCACCGAAACAAAAACAATTAATTAGCAATCCAAGTTCTTGCAAGTCCAGACTTGTCAACATCTCTACAAGGACACCGAAGCGCCGTACCACGTAGGCTGTCACCACATTCTGACAACTCGGCTCTAAAGGAGAACGTCCCACTAATTAGCTGCCGAAAATACTACTTTTATTACCCGGAATTTCACATAAAAATTGACAAGGCAAAGAGCAGTAAGATAGGTGCAGCATGTCAGGTCCCGCACAGTGGCCATTTTTAAGAAGCCTCGCTCGCAGAAAATGGCGCAACATCTGTTGAAGTTCGCATTCCTAGGTCTTCTTTCATGCTCGGCTTTAAACTTCCTTCTTTAGGAACTTTTAAAACCGCCACAAAGAAAGCCGATGTCAGTTTTAAAAGAGTGCCATCGAGTCTTATAAAGGGTTGGTACATAAAGGAATAAGGAATAGTTGAAGTGGCAAAATTGCTTTGGAATAGAAAGGCTGCAAATCGAGGAGAAAAAAATTACTTTGATCTGAATTATTCTTCTTTAGAATGATAGATTTCGTTGGAAGTTGGATAAAATATGGCTTCGTTGTGATTAGAGCAAAGATTCAGTTCGGTTTTCAAACTCAATGTTTTTCTGAAACATGTCTAGTTGACATACAAGATATTATGCTGCAGACATTCTATTGTCTATTTAAAACAATTATATTTAAAATAATTATTAGCCTAAAATACTTTTGTTTACTTAAGCTAAGGCACATATTATCTAGTTTTTAAAAAACAATCCAAGTTTCCTCTGATACTATTTCTATAGAAAATTTCAAAATGCCATTAGTACATGAATTATAATGTACAAAAATTCTATCATTGATTTAAAACAAAATGAATGATTGATAGCCTAGATTATCTTACAACTATAAAGGTTCACTTCTAAGAGTTAAAAAAACGAATGTAACAGATGTATGTAGTGATACATGTTTTAAATGATAAATTCTTGTAGAGCTTATAGACGAAATATTAATACGTTAGGATTAATATTTGCTTGCATACTCACTATTTTTCTAGAACATGTCCAGATGATATACACGTTATTCATTCCAAGCAATCTATTACCGTTTCAAAATAATTACTAATATATAATACTTTGTTTATTACCATGTCTATGAATTTATGTATAGTTTTTTCAATATGTGTATACATATATAATATATATTTTAATATATATGTATATATATATATAATATATAATAATAAATATATTATTTCTTTAAATAAAAGTTTAAAAAATTTCTAATTATCATATTATTTTACCATACATAACTATTATTCCTAAATTTCATAAAAATCCAATTATATTCCGATTTATTACCTGGGGTATAAATACTTATATGATTAAACCCGGTATCTTACTTTGTAAATATGTAAAAATAATCCTAAATACCATTATTGAAGAAGGTTTCACTTGGATTACTAGTGATAATAATAACGTTTTAAATTATATAAATAAAAATATTATTAATAATATACTAACCTACGACTTTAAAGACTTATTTACTAGCATACCACTGGGCAAACAAAGATGTACTAAATTACTATTACTATGATTTTAAAAATCTAATTACTATTGATTTTCAGGATTGGGAATTTTTAGTAAACAATTGTATCTTCAATAATTTTATTTTTATCGGTGAGCATTTATTTTTTCAAGGGTATTATACCCCAGGGTTCCAATTTTTCATCCATACTTGCTAATTTATTTCCACATTATTATGTAAAAAATTGCCTACAAATTAATTCTGCATTTAGATATATTGATGATTTGATTGTTTTTAATGATAGTAATTTTGCTAACTTATGGAAATCGATGTACCCTGATGAATTATATTTATTAAAAACTAATTCACAAATAATAATAAAGCCATCTTTTTAGACTTGGCCTTGAATATTCCTTAAAAAATAAAACTGATATTAATATTTATGATAAAAGATATTTTGAATTTCCGGTTTCTAAATTAATAAATTGGGATTCTAATATTTCTATAAACGTATATTACAATAGAAGCTGGTCAGTTGGTACGTTTCAGTAAAATTTGTATCTCCAAATCTAACTTTCTTTTTCAGTGTAATAATCTCATTAACACACTTCTTAATAAATACCCTCACTTTTTATAGGATTATTTTTGAAAGATTTAAAAATACTAATATTTACTAATGATTAACAGTAATGGCTTATTATTTTGGGGACTTGCCTGTTGACTATGAATTCTATTAATTCTATTAGCAAAAAAAAAGAATCGGACTCTGTTAACTTATTAAAAGGCTATAATTGAACACTTTCTTATCGTTTTCCGAATCGGAATTCCAGTTCCGGTAAACCGATTCAGAATCCCGAGTCGAAATTCTAATTCCAATTCCAATTTCTTGACTGTGTTGCACTATAACTTTTATGGGTGTTATGAAGGACATTTGCTGGGTTGTTGTCGATTTCGGGTTTGTTAAAGTGGGTAAGTTTGTTTTATCTTCTATAGTTTTGTGTGATTTTGTATTGCACTTGTCTTTGGTGTGCGTCCTTCGATGTTCGGTGTTGCCTGCTTTTCCTGTTTGTTCCCGGTTGCCAACTTTTGGCGAATTGGGGCCACACGCAGAAAACACCATACTGTGTTATCTGGGGTCAGGCTTGATGACGCCCTGATCCACCAATGTATATATATATATATATATATATATATATATATATATATATATATATATATATATATATATATATATATATATATATATATATATATATATATATATATATATATATATATATATATATATATATTGGTTTCTCCTTTTTGATTTGTGGTGATGGTATATATATATATATATATATATATATATATATATATATATATATATATATATATATATATATATATGTTGCGGTTCCGATTTCTGATATACGGCGTTGTGAATGGCATTTGTTGGCGGTCCTCATGTAGTTTGCGGCGGGTTGTTGTCGAGCTTAGGTCGATCTATGTGGGTAAGTTTGTTTTCTCCTTTTTAATTTTAATTTTGTATTATATTTATCTTTGGTATGTGTCCTTGGTTGGTATGTGTCCCTGGTTTTGTTTTTCTAATTTTTGTTTTTCTAATTTATTTTCTTATGGTGTTTGGAGGGGTGTGTGAGCTACTTTTGGTGTACTGCCGCTCACACGCAGAAAACACCATATTGTGTTGACTGGGTGAGGCTCCTCCCTGATGACGCCCTGATCCACCAACACTTCCATCATTTTTTTCAAAATTTTCTTAAATTTCTTGATTTTAAAATTTTGGGATTTCTCTTTGTTTTGGTTTGTAATTTTGAATTATTTTACTTTCCATGTTGTGTCTGCAGCTTTAGCGCGCATACATGGACAGTTCTGCCTTCTGCTTTCTGGATTCTGCTTGACTATTTTTTACCCCCAACTTTTTTGGCTTCTTACTTGTCTGCTTTCCGATCTTTTGGCATTTTGCTGGTCTGCATTTCTAATATTTTGACTTTTTGATCTTTTGGCATTTTGCTGGTCTGCATTTCTAATATTTTGACTTTTTGATCTTTTGACATTTTGCTGGTCTGCATTTCTATTATTTTACGTTTTAATGTTTTGTATATTTTGTAATTTGATTGTTTTTATTAATATATATATATATATATATATATATACATAGTTTTTTGGAACATATATATATAGATGACATATGAGTTATGTTGCAAGCATTGTACTGCTGATTTAAAGCAAGAATGTTTCATATAGTTCTTAGCCTAAAATGCTCTGTTTAACTCCGTCTATGGCATATATTATATAGTTCAGAAAAATAATTGAATTTTTCACTGATGGGAGGTATTTTCAGAGTAAATAAACCAGACGGAAAAGAAGATTTTACTTATTGTTGTCCAAATGCTGTCAGATAATATACATTGAGTTTACTTAAAGATGCTTATCGCAATTTTGGTTTTTGGAGTTTAATTTAATTGGCATTGACAAATCAACTACCATATACCAGTTACGAATTCATTCTTTGGAATTTTTTTATTGGCAACGTATTGAAATCGTTTCGAAAAATAAGTCAAGTGACGTCACGACCAGAATACGTACAGGAAGAACATTCAGTTGGAAAAACACTACAGCCACAAACATTTAACTGGAGACAAAAAGCTTCTCACTGTGGAACATGTCAAAATAATATTATTGTATGAATTGCAATGTTAAAAGCATTTGATCACTGACTTAAAACAAAATGCTTGTTAAACTAGAAGACCTAATTTTATTTTTGCGCCGTCTATAACATCTGTAGGCATAACAGTTTAAAAACAGTCCAATTTGACAGTTGTTTTTAAACTGTTATGCCTACAGTTATGTTGAAGTATCTTATCTACAATTATGTTGAAGTATCTTATTCCCAGCACTTCAGTATCAACAAACGTGACTTTTTTATAGTTAGCATTCATAATTTCTCAAAGTAATATCAGGAAATTAAAATTATTCCATGCATTTTTGTGGAACATAATTAGGTGAAATTATTGCATTGCATTCTACTGCTGATTTCAAAGAAAGTATTCGTCATCTGACCGTGGTTCAAAATTACGTGGTGTTGTCTTGTCTTTCCCATGGGGATTGATCTCGAACCGTCACCAATAGCCTGTTATGTTTCTCCAATGCGATGTTAAGTAAAATACCTACCTACCTTCAAAAAAAATATTAAATGATCCCGTGAGTAATGCATTCTTTATCTTATGCATCAAAATGCATGATGCAGTGTTTTACAGTAATTAAACGGGGCTTTTATTCCGCTACCCGAATGCGGTACGGCTGTTGCACTGCCCGTAGTCTAAAGGTTAAGTAATCGTACAATGTGTATGTTTTATAACAATTCGCAGTCTCTTAAACCTACTGGTGGCTTATCTTCGGGTCAAAACTGCCCTACATTGGACAGCCTATGATAAAAAAACCTTTCCAAACTATTATCAGTTCTGGTCAATTTGTTTTTTCTACATGGATCTTCATTCCTCTTGACAGTTTTTAAAGGCAGCAATAAGGCAATTTTTTCGACGCGGTATCTCATCAGCAAAACTAGCCAGCTTTTGATGGACGAGATGGCTGATTGTTTTAATGGTTTAATGGCGCAAGGGCCATATTTGGCCGTGCTGCACCAGACAGGACAGACAATATCAAGTAATAGACCCACACAATGAAATTTTTATTGACACAGAAGAGAGAAATACACCTAGGGAGGAATGCATATGACAGGAATCGACCTACAACTCGAAGGTTGCTAGCACAGTGGGCATACCCACTGAGGCCTCAGATGGACGAGATATCTCGTCTAAACCGCTTGGAGGGTTAAGCAATTGTGTCGCTACAATATTTCACATGTGAATCTAAGAGTGAAAATTTAAACATTATCATGGTTACCAAACGCTATCTATTGAACAATCATACCATGGTGTATGGTTTTGGCAAGCCCAGTGAGCCATGAGAATCCCACGTTGACCAGTAGGCCAATCCCCGCTTTGCACTAAAAAAAGCATAAAAGAAGTGGACTTCCTGCGCCAAAATCGGAACGACTCTGAAATTAAAATAAACACGTCCCAACGCACCACATATAAAACGACTATTTTCCCATTTTATACATTTCTGGAAACAATCTCGGACGAACGAGTCAAAAAGAGCACAGACCCCGGCATACGCCGGTGCCGAAACGAATCACGCAACGAATCCGATTCAGTTGGCGAGTCAACTCACGTGCCTCGACGAATGGAAAGAGCGCATAAAAATACACGGGAGAAAAAACGAGTTGTCCGAAGAATTTTTGTGTGAATTGTGGCATGGGAATATATTCCCGTTCCCTCCACGCCGAAAATTGTTTTCATTCTGAGGGATTCTCTTTTTCCATTCCAAGTTACCATTTGGATTCTAAAATCAAATCTAGGGGCGAGTCTTCTGTGGCGAAATATTTCGCTTTTTTTGCCGATGCTTCATATTTCCCCCTTCTTAGTTGCGGCGTGTGTGTATGCGGTGTGTTTTCTAGCTTTATCTAAGATTAGGGTGGAATGTTTTCTGATGTTGCATTTATTGGTGAAAAAGTATTGGCATCGAAGGGATGTTGCGGAAGGAAAGTTGCATTTGTAATCGTTTCTATTCAGTACGAATTCGGGAGGAAAAAGACGGGGAGGATCTTAAAAACTCGGGGTAGTTTCCGATCAAAACGTCTTTAAAAATACTCAAATCAAAACGTTTGGATTATAATTAAAAGTCGTAATAAACCCTATTGTAACACTTCTGGTTTTTCCAGTGTTGAGACATAACACTGTCCCATAATAGATGGTAACACGAGACTTTTCGTGTGGTTCGGTGGGTTTGGGAGCTTTATGGCGCAAGGACTATATTTGGCCATGCTACGCCAGACGCAATACAATATCAAGTAATTGCACAAGACATGCAATATCAAGTACTTAACACACACAGTGAAAGATATTGCTGACACAGAAGAGAGAAATACAACCATGTAGGAATGCACTTGGCAGAAATTGAACCTGCACGGCCTACAACTCGAAGGTATTTTCTTTCTTTTCGAGTGGGGAAAACCTATTAGTTGTTCATATCACGTGGGTATTCCAAGAGACGCACGCAAGAAACTTCCAGAATATTCGGTGCTCAGCTTCCGTGAGAGACGGATGATTTTTTTGTGACAAATTTGTATTCAAGAAATCTTATCTTAAATCCCGTCCTCCTTTATGCGTCTAATAATGCCTTTGTGTCCAATAAAAGTTTTGATGTTAAACTTGAGAATTCCTCCTATCCTAAAATGTCGCATTGCTACACTACTAGATTTTTTACGTCTAATTTGGTTGGTTGTATTTACGTTTTATGGCGCAAGGGCCGTATTTTGATCAATATTTGCTAAACACTATTTAACCACTTAACGCATTTACCCGTGTTTGACACGGGCGAAAGTTACCGGAAATTTGCACATGCCCGTGTCTCACACGGGCGCTCTTCCGTTCTAGTAAAAATAGATAGGCTAGATTAAACTTATACCATAGATGGCATAAACCTATTTATCATAGATGATTTACCACTTATTTATAGATGGATATTGAACTTATTTACCGTAGATGGCACCACTATGCACCATTTTTCTTGTGTAAACCAAGTGGTGCATTATGATGATTAGCTATAAGTTTGTTAGGAATTCTTTGTTATGAAGTAGCTGTTTGGTGTGGAAAAGGTAATATATCCATTTTTATTACGTTAAATATCATAAAAGTAAACAGTTAACAATAAATAAATTTTTACTAAGTGTTTTTGTAACTTGTTTAAAAAAGTTATCTGATAATGAGCGACTGTGACGATTTTTAATATGCCAATTTATCAGAAGATTTCAGCGATGAAAGTGATGATCTCTTGAGTGATGGAAGTGAATCTGAAGTTAATATTTTATTATTATTAATATTTTGAAATTCAAAATAAACATGTAATCAAATCGTTTACGCTTTGTTTGTATAATAATTTTTTTTATAACTTTTACCCCACCCCACGCAACTAAAATCGCAAAAAATAACTTACACTATACTTACATATATATTCATTTTCTGACAAAAAAAACTCGATCATTTTTTACCAGTTTTTCCGAAAAAAAACTCGTGCTTTAAGTGGTTAAACAACGTCAATTAATAGACGATACAAAACAGTTTTCCTGGCATAGGGAAAAATCACACCTGTGCCACCTACAACTCACAGGTTGCTCAGAGTTGAGAAACCCACTGATCCACGGCGTCCCCTACGTTTCATTCAGAAACCATCCATACAAATTTGTAAAGTTACATTTACGCTTCTCTGGGATTATAGGTTGTATTAACGTCGCACTGAAGCAACGCAATGGGCTATTGGGAACGATCTGGGATAGATTCTGAAGGGGAAGATCGCATGAAGACACCTCGCAATTTCGAACCATGGTTAGATGATGACGTCAACTCCTGATTTGTCACCTTACTCTCCAAACCACGCCGACGTGAGGACATTTCAAGCCACGACAGGTTTAAAGAGGACCGATCTCCACATACACGGCGGTGTTTGGTTGATAAAGTTACGAACTAGCAACCCTCCTGCTGCTAATCAGCGACTCTTTCTGATGCGGCCCAAAAATGTATAAAATAATTCATGCACGCTTAATTATGTATTCCGCAACTTCGGATATTCCATCCGGGCCGCGGTAACCCAGTTTGAAGATTATCGGATTGGCAACCGGTAGGGGCTGTTCACAGGGACTGGTGTACGTTAAATATGTCGTGGTCTCAAATGTCCTCACGTTGGCGTCATGTGGAAGTTTGGAGATTGGGATGCCAGATCAGGTGTTCTCGTTATCCGACCGCGGTTCAAAATTAAGAGGCATTGTCCTTTGATCTTTCCATTCCGGATTGATCCCGGACCGTTGCCGATAGCTCGTTGTTTGCTCCAGTGCGACGTTAATTTACTACCTACCTCCCCTGACATTCCATCAACCTAACGTTGACTGGACATTGAGTTGCTTTGCTACGAGTTGGTCCAGGATACGAATCCTGGTTTATAGGATGCTGGTGATTGTCCCTGTAATATTGGTTCGGTCCAGTTTTACTTATTCAAGGGACATATTTGCCAATCTAGGCCAAACAACGTAAAGGAAATTGATATACACACAGCGAAAGCTTTACAGACAGAAGAGAGAAATACATCAAAGGAAGAATCGAATCTAAACTGCTGTTTCTAGTGCAGTGGGGGCAAACTCACTCAATTTAAGGAGACCTCTGTATCTTTCAGGAGTAAAGGCGGTTTATTCACTGGATTGTCCCAGAACTGCTGATTGTTTTAAAAAAGATTGGTTAAATTTATAAATACTGAATTTTTTCTTATTTACACGTATTGTTAAATTCAATAAAAAACCGTCTAGACAGGACGTTTACGTGTGCTAATATCTTCCCATAAAGGCGTCACTACGACTCACTGACAGATTCTTCACCAGACCTCGCAAAGAACCCAATCGAACGAAAGAACATCACAAAACCCCCCGGGGCCGCAGCTCTCATTCCACATACTTTGTAAGACACCCCCCACAAAAACAACTATTCCCAGGATCTTAATTAATTCCACCTTTGCCTCATTTCCATATCGTCTCCGGGCTATTTCGATTAACCCCAGTTTGTCCAGGAACACCCCGTGACGTTAATGCCCGCCTCTCGGTCGGAATCAATCCGAAACCGACCGTTCCCGTTGCCACCGGCGATGGAGAAGTGTTTATTAAAAATGGCTAAGTTGATTTTAGTGTTCTGTGTAAATATTGGTGTTTTCTCGACGCTGGCGGATTTTTATCAGGGGATTTATTTTTGGAAGGGGAAATTTCGCTCGCTCGGAAAGTAAGCCTAATAACTAAGTCATCTGTTGCAGAGTAAATTTTGTTATTGGAATGTATGGAGGGAACGAATATGTAGGGATGGCAAAAGGTTTTATGCAGTATAAAATTTATGTACCGGTAGAGTATATTAGTTAAGGAGGATTTAATATCTAACGGAGTGAATAGAAAGAGAACATATTTGATATGGAGTAAAACATGCATTGATGATTTCTAGATGAAAAGCTTGGAAAGTCGCATTTTAGAACTGAAATTTCCATTTTCTGATCAATATCCGCGGCCGTGGTATCATAGTTGGAAGCGCAACGGATTTGCAACTTGAGGGTTGTGAGTTTGAAATTAGGTCCAAACAAAGACCGTCGTGTACACGCAGGCTGGTTCGCGTTAAATCTGTCGTGGTCTCAAATGTCCTTACTTTGACATGGTGTGAAGTGGGGTGCAAGCTCAGGCTTGGATCTCGTCATTTTACCGTGGTTAAAAATTATGAGGCGTTGTCCTCGTATCCCATCGGTACCCTTGGGGATTGATCTCGGAACGTCGCCAATGGCCCGTTGGGTTGCCCTAGTGTGGCATTAATTAATTACCAATTCCGCTAAAATATGTTTTTTTAATTAAATTCGCTGATTGGGAGAAATTTGGCGCTGTTGGAATCGAAAACAGACACGTTTGCATTAAACACAGATAAAATGAATTATCCAAAATTTCGACTGCGTAAGCAACAACCACGCCACTAATTCCAGCTGGATATGTGGATTGTTACAATTAAAAAACGGGGAAAAGAAACACAAATTAATATTGAGATTCAACTCACGGGGGAACCAGGATTCACTAGATTCAGATTCCTCTTAACCACAAAGACCATTTCAATCGCTAAATACATCTCCTTATCTGTTCAAAAGTCTCAATACCGAATTTGGTTCTCGTCTATTCATTTAGCTACAGATGCCTCCAGAGTCAAAGTTATTTTAATGGCCACCCTGTGTCTGACATAGATTTTTAAAAATATTGATTTCTAAATGAACAAGCTTGGAAATCATATTTTAGATCTGAAATGTTTTGAAAATGTCTTAAAATTCCCATTTTTTTAATCAATTCCGACTTAATCCGTCTTCAATCGGAGTAAGTCCCTGCTTAATTGCCCTTGTGTAGAAAAAAGTGTCGGTAGAATGACAAACCAATCATACCGTTTTCATTTGGATAGACGTATAGAGAATGTTTTCCCAATGAAAACTATTTCATTAAATTGGAGCGCTCTTGCCCTGCTTATTACTGAAACCAACTGTGGTTACAGTTCAATCAAAACCAAATCAAATCCTTGTATTCGACTTCAGTTCATCCACTTAGCGTATATATGAGAAATCGGAGTGTCCACAAGCCTCCCCGTCAGATGGCGCTGATGATCAACTTGACCACACGCGCAGGTGTTGGCTGAGACTGAAACAAAGGAAAGAGCGGCGCGCGTAGGTGTCCGCTGAAAATCCGGTGACTTTGTACAAGTGCGAGAAGGCACTTGCTGATCTTCGAGCGTGACTAGTAGAACCTATTTCCTGACTCAGTGAGAGTTAGAGTTGAACTAGTGACTGAAAGCTTCCACACACAGGTGGAGCGAGCACTATTTTATACAATTCATGCAAGTGGCAGCGTGTAGGCTGTTCCATCATTTTTATAACCGTTGGTGTATATAGCTCTTTAGTAGAGAAATAAAATGTTGTGTTAGTCCTTATCTCCGTATTATCCAGCTTCACTTCTTCACACCCCAGACACCATAGACACATGCTATTTATAGTACCTTCGGCTTACAAGTGAAGGTAGGTAGGTATCTGAAATTACGTCAAACTGAGCAATACTATATACTATACTATTTTACTACTATTATATATACTATTTTTTAAGAAAAGAAAAAAAGCACGTCTCATTTAAATGAGTTGATCTATTTTAAATTTTCAATCAGCTTCCTGAGTGTATAAATTATTAGAGTTTGAAAGTAGATGTGAATCTTTTAATGACTTTATTCATCTTTCTCCTACTGCTGAGTTTTGTGGTAATTTCATACTATATACGTGATTTGTTAATAGCTTACTTTCGAAAACTCTATGTTCAATCATTTTGAAATGCATTGTCGGACATCAGAAAAACGGAAGAAAAGATATACAAGACAAAGTATGTTGAGTGAAAAAATTGCATTTTGTAATGAAATAACTCTAAACGGATAAGCCCTCCAAGTATTTCGACGGGATATCTCGATCAAGATCAATTCAATTTTTCTAAGGACGAGATATCTCGTTGAGATAAAACTGCTCTATTTATCCAAGGGGAATGAAAATCCAAGTAAGGAAAAATTGTACCTTACATAGAGTTGATGATACTTTAGAATACGTTTTTACCTCAGAGGCTCGATACTACAGGGTAATTTTCTACACGAAGGTAAAACACCAAGAGATAGTCGATAATTGAATTTACGTTGTACTGGAGCAACACAGCGGGCTATTGGTGACTGTCCGGGATCAGTTCCAAAGGGAAAAATCAAAAATCAACACCTCGATATTTTGAATCACGGTCAGATGTCCGTCACCAAGAGGGTTAATTCATATTAAATAATTTTAAGTACACACATTTTTTTGTGTAATAAACACACAGGGTTAACCTTCCAAGTGGTTTGACGAGAAATCTAGTCCATCGAGATCTGACCAATTTAGCTACTGACGAGATATCTCGCCATCAAGGTATTGCCTATTTTTTATGATGACGAAATCCACCATAACCACCTATACAGATAAACCACCAAGAGATAGTTGATAGTTGAATTTACGTTGTATTGACGCGGGCTATTAGTGACGGTCCAGGATCAGTCCCAAAGGAAAAAATCAGAGGTCAACACCTCGTAATTTTTAACCACGGTCAGATGTCACCAAGAGAGGGAGAGTTAATTCTATTAAATAACTTTTAAGTACACAGCTTTTGTGTAATAAACGCACATGGTTAACCCTCTAAGTGGTTTTGACAAGAAATCTAGTCCATTGAGATCTAACTAATTTAGCTAATGACGAGATATCTCGCCATCAAGATATTGCCTATTTTTTATGATGACGAAATCAAGATTTGGTCAGTTTTCTTCCAATGACGAGATATCTCCTCCATCAAGATCTGGTCAGTTTTCTTCCAATGACGAGATATCTCGTTCATCAAGATCTGGTACGTTTTGCTAATGGCGAAAGACTCTCCTCGATGCAATCACCAGGAGGGCTAATAAAAACAATAATGCGTATAAGTAATATACGTACAAATCTACATTATTGTGAAAGTAAACGTATATACATTCATATTTAACGCATTTGATGAAAAATATTGAAATCAATCACTGCATATTCCGATATTGCTTCTTTTCACCTTTATTGAAACCAACAGATACCGAACTTTCCTGCACAGACCAATGTATTGAGTGTACGATACTTAGAAAATTATGACTTAATGCTGAAGACGATTTGGCTGTCATCTGAAATACCACCCGTGATGCGAGGGGTTGACGCCTCTCCATACGGAAGTGACGTTGATATGTGGAGAGAGGGATATATCTTAGGGATAGCCAGCATTGGGTCTGCCGTTGAAAGCTAACTTGAAATGATGAGTTACATCGCACGCCCACTTCCAATATTTAATGACTCAATGTGACTATCCTTAGGACACAAGCATTTTGAGTTTGTTGACATTTTTATCAAGGCATATAAATATTTTGCGTTGCCATATGTATGGAACTATTTTAGGAATATTTAAATACTAGAGAATAAAAATGAGAACACTATTAACAGTTCAATGTTTCTCAATGGTTGCAACATAAGGTAGGAAAATTTGAGATATATGTACCAAGCATATATACCTTTACAGATTATTACTGTAATCCATTATCAAAACTGTCCAAAAATCAGAAATTAGTTCCTTGCTGTAACGTGGGATCCATTGTTTTAAAATATGTACATCAAGATCACACCTTCCCTCTTCGGTTCTCATAGTATGGATCTGTTGAGATGGCAGATGACCTAGGAGAAGTCTATCTACACAGTGGTGGTTAAACCCACTTGGGATTGGTTGGGGTGGGGTTAATGGCGCAAGACATAATTTTTGAGAGGGATATGGCGCAAAAGATAATATTCAGCTTAGGGACAGCCAGTATTGGTTTGTGTTACCGCATGGCATGGAATTATTTTAAGAATATTTAAATAATAGAGAATAAAAATGAGGATAGAATTAACCCTCCTGGTGGTTGTCTCGTCGAGGTACCTCTCGTCATTAGCAAAACTGACCAGATCGTGTTGGACGAGATATCTCGTCATTGGAACGACTGACCAGATCTTTATCTCGTCAATATCCGGGCTTCAGGATAAAAAGAATTGGCAATATCTTTATGATGAGATATCTCGTCATTAGCAAATTAGTCAGATCTTGATGGACGAGATATCACGTCAAAACCACTCGATGGTTTCTAGGTGGCAAAATTTGGGATTTTTGTACCACAACTGAATAATAATAAAGACTATTTCCATAATCAATTGTTAAAATTGTCTTAAAATCACAAATTAGTTCCTAGCTCTGACGCCATGCTTCATTATTTTATAATATGCATCTAAGTTCATATCTTCTCTCTCTGGTTCCCACGATATAGTACGGTTCTGTTAAGACGGCAGATGACGTAGGATGGATAAGTCTATTTGCATAGATGTGGCTAAACTCACTTGGGATTGGTTGGTTCTGGTATAATGGTGAGAAGGCCATATTTTGCCTAGCTGTACCAAACGCAAGCCTTGTAGGACCAACCTGCCTCTGATGAAAATATTTGATAAACTCAATGGCCATATTTGACCAAGCTGTTAAAAATCCAAGACAGACAACTTTACGTAATAGACATACACACACAATAAAAGTTTTATTGACACAAGATAGAAATGCATCCAAAATAAATTAGAGGAACTAAGCCTGTTCTACTTGCAACTCGCTGGTTGCTAACGAAACCACAGTGGGCAAACCTCCTTAGCCACAGCGACTCCCAAACTCTCTAGGGGAAAGGTCCGCTATACCCGAATTCACGTAGGACCATCGTCTTAGGTAATTATTTGTTTCGCCAATTCGTAATCACTGTAATCGTTTATGGCACAGAACAATAAACTCTGAGCCACGATAAATACACCAATTTGGGAACGCGCTATGTTTACCTCCACCAGTCCCCTAATCTAATGAATAGAGTGGTTCAAAACCACGTGACTAAAATGCAAGATTGCTGGAGACGGCCTATAGCTTCCCCTGTCTTTACCGCTGAGTTCACTTTCTCCTCTTATATTTCATGTTTGTATTCTCCTTATGCAATACAGTGGCAATTAAAGAACTATAAAACAATTCTTGAGGGATCAAGATTCCCAGAATGACTGACTGATTGAATTCAGTGTCATCAGTCTGTATTGAAGTGGGATAAAAACAGTTCTGCGCGACGATCGCTGTAACGGTTCCCATGTTTACAGAGTATGATAGGGTAAGGGAATGGGTGAACCTAATGTGGCCATTAGGTTCACCCACACCCTTAGCGCACATGGCCAAGTTTGTCATAAAGGACAAACTTGGCCATGTTGTACGGTACATCGTAATATGTAAAAGACATACTTGGTCAGACATACGGTGCCTCATTTATAAAAAACAATTTGGGTCCAATCAAGCGGTACATCATAATATATAAGAGACAATTTGGGCCTAATCAAACTGTACATCATAATATATAAAAGACAGACTTGGCCATAACGTACGTACATCGTAATATATAAGACAAACTTTCCTATGACGTACGGTACATCATAATATTTAAGAGATAAACTTGTCGATAAAGTACAGTACATCGTAATATATAAAAGACAAACTTTGCCATGACTTACGGTGCATCATAACACATAAGAGACAAACTTGGCCATGACATACGGTACATCATTATATATAAAAGACAAATGGCCATGACCGCCCGTAGATCACTTTTTATACTTGTTCCCTCTCATAGGTTAAAGTTATATTTAAATATTTTCACGAGAATTTGCTCTCGTATAGGAAGTAAACCTTAAATAATGATTTAGAAGATCGGAAACGAATCACACGAGCGATAATATTTATGATAAATTAGGGTAGAAAGCGAGCATGAGGTAGTACAAAACTCCAAGTGATTTCGACAAGATATCTGTCTATCAAGATCTGACCAAGTTTGCTAATGACAAGATAGATCGTCATCAAGATCTGGTCATTTTTGCTAATGACGAGATACCTCGTCAATACAACCACCAGGAAGGTACATTACTAATAAATATGTAAGTTTCTATATCTGGCTACCAGAGTAATATTTTTTAGTTTTATTTAAAATTATTAACTGAAATATAATTTTGAGCTGAGAATGTAATTCGATTTTGGTATTACTGAGTTTTTGTAAGATTTTTGCTCAGACTGAGAAGTATTTTTGATCGTGAGATTTATTAATTGACTGATTATTCTGAATTTTTTGAGTTGTAAATATTCATGACCAATGAAGCCATACTAAGGATTGTTTCAGTGCTCCTTTTTCTTACAATTACTCTTCAAGAGGTATTAATAAACACTTGTGTGAATAGCAATAAGAGATTTCTTGAGCACTTTTTATTCTAACAGAATTCGATATAATGAGAATATAACACAATATGTAATTTAACAAGCGAACATAACCTAACTCAATATCATGACACACTGATAACAGGGAACACGATATAACTCAATATCATGACATATCTAAGATTCTTGTAATTAATTATCTCAAGTGGAAAAATTACCAGAGTGACAAACCAAAGATCCTTGCAATCAGTATTTTAGGAGTAGGTATCAGGTTAGCTTACCTTCGGCAAACGGGCTAGTCTTATCCTCCTATTAATCTTCCAAGTGGTTTCGACGAGATATCACGCATCAAGATCTGATCAATTTTGCTAATGACGAGATATCTCGTCATCAAGATATTGCCGATTTTTTTTTATGACAACGAGATTTTCTGACAGAAATCTGATCAGTTTTCTTTTAACGAGGTATCTCGTCCATCAAGAACTGGTAAGTTTTGCTAATGACGAGATATCTCGTCCATCAAGAATTGGTAAGTTTTGCTAATGACGAGATACCTCGTCCATCAAGAACTGGTAAGTTTTGCTAATGAGGAGATATCTCGTAGACAGCCACCAGGTGGGTTAAAAATAAAAATCATCAAAAGTATTCTGAGTCTTCCTTCGATTTAATTTGAGTTTACAACTTATAATAAATCGGAAGTCGGTAAAATCTGAGGTATGTCGCTTTTGATACGAGTGAATAATAGTATGAAACTAATTTAAAATAGATGCATAGGGTGTAATATTGTAGTGAATGTCATATATTACACCTTTAAAACTGCGCAAGCTGGATTAAACCAGTTTTTGAACCCTATATGAAAATATATTATTCATAACCTTAGGAATAATACGTATTTTTGCTATCGTTCAAAACGGGACAACCATAATACATGTTATCTCAAGTGGAAAAATTACTATTCATGTATCTATTCTATTTATATCTGGTTCACCTCAATTGATTATAAAGTTCACTTTGTATTCGCTACCTAAATTCCTATTCAGGATACGGAATACATGACTCATGAATACAAAGCAGGATAGAGAACACAGTCACAGTCATGGATATCTGTTAACATAATAAAATTACAGTCAGATGTACGGAGATACCAGATATATGAATTAAAAAGGCAATACCTCAATGAACGTAGACGTACATACTTTGAGCAATATCATTATATTTTAAACATGTGTAATACCTGCTGTCATATGAAATGGGACGGGCCTTGGAACAATGGTTCCAGGGCACCACAGTATAGTCGCTTGAAAGCATAGCTAAACCAATAGAGGCACTCATCAAGGTCAAGAATTGTCTAGCAATGTTTTAATTTCGTGAAATAAGTCTCCTTTTCAAACCGCCCGATTTCTTTTTGTTATATTAGCCCACCTGATGTATATCTCGACGCAGTATCTCACCATTAGCAAAATTGACCATATCTGGTAGACGAGATATCTCGTCTAAAGAAAACACTGACTAGATTTTGATCTCATAATCATCAAAATATCGCAATATCCTAATTACGAGATATCTCGTCATTAACAAAATTAATATGATTTTTGTTGACGAGATATTTCGTTGAAACCACTTGGAGTGTTAGTACAGTAAGGGACATGCATAGTATATTTGGCTAATATGACCGTAGAGCCATAAACCGAACCAACAGTGAATTATTGAATGCACATAAAAAGAACCGGTAGATGGCGACACTAGAAAATTAACTGGCATCTGCGAAATCCCCCTCTGTTATAAACAAATCAATTAATAATTTTAGATGAGTGTTAGGATTGATAAGTTAGTGCTTTTGATTCGCTTGTAAAGCAAAATTTGTTTTTATTACACTCTATTTTTATAACACTTCATCACCAAATTCAAAGTGGTTTATTCAATTTTATACGTTTAAGATTGAGAGATTATCTAGTAGGATTATACTTTACAGAAATAACACGTTCATACCTTCGGTTTGCTTGCAAAAGAAACATTAATTTGTGTTCTACTTTTTAGTTGTATAATAACATATCATCACGTACAAAGTTGTTTGTTCAATGTTATACGATCAGGGAGGTTCATAGAGCTATTGCCTAAAAAAAATTTGTTCAATAGAATTAAACTTTGTAGGAATGATATAATCATACCTTTGATTTGATTGTAAATGAAACTATATTTCGTTTTCTAGTTGAATTATACCTTTTCATCTAATAGGAAGTAGGTTATTCAATTTTTTGCGTCCAAGAGGATTGCGAAATTCTTTTGTGTCCAGCATAATTATACGTTATAAGAATGTAATGTTAATACATTTGATTTTCTTATACGGGGAACAATTTATATTCCGTTTTCTAGTTGAATAATGCCTCTTCACCAAATAGGAAGTAGATTATTCGATTTCATACGTCCAGGAGGAGTGAGAAATTATTTCGTTTGTCCTTCACTTTCTAGTTGAATAATACCTCATCACCAAATGAGATTTCTTTTTCTAGCAGTAGCACTTGAAATATGTTGTAACGATTCTCTTGGTAGCGTGGTAGATTCAAATCTACAGAGAACAGTCTAGCTTAAATAATAAACATTAATTTTATTCACAACAATTTCTTGATTAGATGAGGGTTTATATACAAGGCACTTTCACGAATTCGATGCCTCTGCCAAGGGGATGCGACGGGTTTTCGTAATCTCGGGTACGCGCGAGTCTCTGAGTGGGAGAAAGGTATCTCAACAGTCTCTAGATGAAACTCTACTCGTCGGGTGACGATTACACAAGGTCAGCACCGGATCCTCACGGGACGAGGGGTCAATTCAGGTTCACTGCCGGACGAGAAGTCGGCACCGGACTCTTCGCAGGTCGTCGGTTCGGCACAATCAGGGATCGGCTCCACTGGGGTCGTCGGGTCAGCACAAGACAGGCACGGCTCCGCTGGGGTCGTTGGATCAGCACAAGACAGGCACGGCTCCGCTGGGGTCGTTGGATCAGCACAAGACAGGCACGGCTCCGCTGGGGTCGTTGGATCAGCACAAGACAGGCACGGCTCCGCTGGGGTCGTTGGATCGGCACAAGACAGGCACGGCTCCGCTGGGGTCGTTGGATCAGCACGACAGGCACGGCTCCGCTGGGGTCGTTGGATCAGCACAAGACAGGCACGGCTCCGCTGGGGTCGTTGGATCAGCACAAGACAGGCACGGCTCCGCTGGGGTCGTTGGATCAGCACAAGACAGGCACGGCTCCGCTGGGGTCGTCGGATCAGCACAAGACAGGCACGGCTCCGCTGGGGTCGTCGGATCAGCACAAGACAGGCACGACTCCGCTGGGGTCGCTGGTTCGATTATCTCGAACGATAACAAAGCAGGAATTTGAGATAGGCAGCCTACGCCAGGCTACAGGAAAGCGTACTCTCAGGTTGAGAGAACCGTCTTCCAAATTAATAAGAGCTCCTTAATGGGGTTGACCGCTCAAAGGGTCGTTGAACCAAGCCGCTCGCTCGGGAACACAAGCAAGACTCGAGAGGGGCAGCCTACGCCAGGCTACAAGAACGCGTACTCTCGGGGTGAGAGAACCGTCTCTTAACAATGCTTTTCTCCCTAAGGAGTGACCGCTCAAAGGGTCGCTGAGTCAAGCCGCTCGCACGAGCACACAGGCAAGAACTGTCGATTCGACTCCCTGCTTTTCCTTTTGAAACCTCGCAGCCTTTGTTCGCTGGTGGTTCTTTTGATTGGTTCGTTCTTGATTGGTTCTTACTTTTAATTGGTTCGTTTTTACTTTGTTCGTTTTTGAAGTTGCTGATTCGGTAGAGACTGTCTGACGTAAAATGGGATCAGCTACTTAGCGCAGGTGGACTTAATCACCTGGCAGGTGCACTCCTAAACACCTGGGCGCTTTTCGGAACGAATCTCTTTGTTAGTCTCTGATCCAAGTCCCGACCGTCTGGCGCCAGAGAGATGGAAACGTATTGTCCGGTTCTTTTACGACTCTGTCGGCGAGTTCGCCTTGGTAGGGTTAATTGAGGGGTCCATCAATGAATCCTCACAATGTTCATTCACTAGTGTAACCACACATCACAAAAGCATGGAGACGAAGAACGAAACATTAAACGGGATAAAAAAAAATCATAAATAAACCGCAGATAATCAATCTGTTGGGAAGTAGATTTCTTGCCTTCCAAAAATCTTGGGAAAATGTCTCCCAACAATTTTGGACAAACCCCAAGGTCGGTGGAGTCCATTTCGCCACTACCTCTACACAGGGCACAATTTGGACAGTTGAAAATTTTGAATCTGTTCAAGTGCTTGGCTGAGCAGTCATGTCCAATTTTCAATCTGAAGGCAACAACAGTATCTATAGACGAGGGTTAGCCGGAATTCTAGAAAGTGTATCCTTCCAATCTTTATCTTTAATTTCTTTTACCTGCATAGCTTGGGAATTTAAATAACTTGTAAGTGAAACAACTTATATTCCGTTTTCTAGTTGAATAATACCTCATCATCCATGCCCCGAAGTAATTTATTCAATTTTATAGCACATGTTTTGATTTGCAAAAAATGACATCAATTGAGTCCTTTCAGTATCATAAACAAACTGTTACCTCCTGTTTAGAATAAATTAAAATGAACTTACTAATATTAACAGGGATAGAAGAACGGATCTTATGGCATCTACTTAGCGGTTAATGTCTTCAAAAGTTTTAACCAATTCAAAAATACTTCAGTCAATATTTCCGAATAAATTTATTCTCCTTTCCACAAGAACCTTCAAAGTACCAGACTATAGCAGCAACAGGAAAACAAGAGAATAACCAGAATTCTGATACGTTAAATTCCAAAAAAGGGGGATGCAGTAGCCCTTGTTGGAAGAGTAACGGATTAGTTTCCAATAGCCCGTCGTGTTGCTCCAGTGCGACGTTAATTAAAATACCTACCTACCAAAAAAAGTTGGAATAAGAAAAACAAATTATCAGAGCAAAAAACTAAAAAAATGCAAACTGCAGAAGTTTACGAATCTAATAGCATAGCATGTTCTGAAAGGAAGACAGCTAGAATATTCAATCACCTGCAATAATAGCAAAAAGAAAAAATAGTATCCAAGAGTCAGGTTTTTAGCTTAATCAATTAGATGAAAAAGCAAGTGCAGTTGCTTGGCAACTATAATTTTTTATTTGTATTTTTAATTAGCATCGCACTGGAGCAACACAACAGGTAATTGGTGACGTTCCGAGATCAAACCCGAGGGGAAAGATCGGAGAACACCGCATAATTTTCAGCCACGGTCAGATGACGAGATCACACCCCTGAGCAGGCAACCCACTCTGCAAACTTTCACGCCACGCCAACGTGAGGACATTTGAGGCCACGACAGATTTAACGTGCACCAGACCCCTTTGTACACGACGTCTTAGTTTGGATTCGAACTCGCAACACTCCGGTTGCTAATCCGTTACTCTTCCAACCATTCTACTTAGCAACGATAAAGAGCTTTCTGTCTCACAACTCATACTATAGAAAATGCATTTATAAGTTTAACAACTCATTTATGGGCACACTAGATAATCTTTTCACTTTTTATCAACTGTCGTAGGTAACATTTCAAGTAAGATATTGATATATATGTAAAGATGTATATACATGTATTATGGACGGGTTGCTTCGTCCTTTGGTTTTAATGGATTGGAGGCAGGAGTTCTCATCATTTTAAGCAATTTAATTAGGATATAAGCATTTACATGTGAAACTATATACAGATGAAAATTAAAGCTATTGGGTGATTGCAAATTAGCCAGTTCCTGAGCTACATCTTAACCGTCTTCATCTTTTACTAGCTCTGCTCCTTCTCTGCGTAGGTGTTTGCGACTTGGGCGTTGGCTGATCATCATTGGTTGATTTCATCCAATGGCTGGCTGCAACGTTGCTGCTGGGGGTCTGGATGATGCAATATGCTCTCTGGTTGCGTCTTTCGGAATGTCACATGGCTGACGCAAGAGTCTTCGTGATTGCGTGATGTTACACTCGGCCATCGACCCTGCAGGACTTCCTGCACAGCTAGGTGTGTGAAAATACAAAAAGAAACGGAAAGAGAGAGGAATAACAAAAGAAATGCAGCAGTGAGCATATTTGGGATGCTCTGGCACATCTAGAAAGTTCGTCTTCAGAAAAGTCGTCTTTTGCAACTTTACTTCAAAGCTGCGTACTTTTCTCGTCTTTGGAAGGTGTCGTCTTATATTTTGATCTTCTTTCGTCTTTGCAGTCGTCTTAAAGAAAGATGCGTCTTAGGCGTCTTTTCCTCTCAATTTCCCCTTTCGTCCTGTCGCATCATATTCGTCTTTGGGGAGAAGATCTCATCATGAGGGTTGAAGAAGTTTGTTGAAAATGGAAACGATGGAAGTAGCGAGGAACTAGCATTAAGTAAGAATACAAAATGAATAATGATGAAAATTGAAATTCAAATGAAGAAGTAAAAATGTCAATTCAGTTCAGTTGCTTGACCAAAATTTGATGAGGTCAGCAGAAGTGGATGTTGTGTTTGGTCCTTCGTGGGAACCGATTTTTCGTACGTCGTACCGATCGTGTGGTAGAACATGTGTAATTTCATACGGGCCGTAAAATTTAGGTCTTAGTTTCAGGCCTGTCCCAAATTGGGTTCGTTGTATAGCAATACGGTCACCAATTTTATACGATGTGGGTTGTTTTCTGCGTTTATTGTAGTGCTTCTTGTTAGTTTCTTGTACTTTCAAAATGTTTTTCTTGGCTGTGTTACGTAGTTCGTTTTTGTCGTCAATAGTAGTTTGTAAGTATTCTTGTTCTAGAATTTGTTTGATTTTATGATCAGTTTTATTCTTCATTTTTATGCCAATAAGTAACTCGAATGGAGTGTATCGAGTCGTTGTTGAAGTGGTACTGTTTATATTGCGTTGAACGTGTGGAACGTGTGTACCATTTAGTTGGATCATCGATACTAAGCTTGGAAAGAACAGGGATTAACGTTTGGTGCATACGTTCAATTTGACCATTTCCGCGGGGAACACCAGTGGTTATGTGTTTTAGTTCAATGTTTTCGTCACGGCAATACGTTTCAAAGTCATTTGAAGTAAAAGCACTTCCTCTATCGGTGATAATACGTGAAGGGTTGCCGAAATTGGTTTGTTGCACAGTTAATTTTTCGATGGCTGTTTTAGCTGATGTCGTCTTAACTGGATAGATCCAAAGAAATTTTGTAAAGGCGTCTACTACGGTGAAAAGGTATTGATATTGTTTGTTGGTGGACGGGAGAGGTTCAAGAAAATCTATATGGTACGTGTCCAAAGGAACATAACCTTTGGGGATGGGATGAAGAAAACCTTCAGATTTTCCCTTCTTTCTTGAGGAAAGAATACACGGTATGCAGTTGGAAATTACATTTTCAACTATTTTCCTAAAATTAGGAATAAAAAAATCTTTTTTAACGAGTGTCTCTGTTTTGTTGATAGCGAAGTGTCCTTGTGAGTGCGTGGTTTGCACTATCTCATGTTGCATAGACTGTGGTAGAACTATAAGTTCTTGGTCGTCTACAATTTTGTAAAGCACGTCGTTTTTCACAATAAAATCATTCATTGGTGTGTGTGGCAAGACTTTCTTGATGCTTGAAATGAACGCGTCTTGATTTTGTGCATCAGCGATCTTTGGTGTGATGGAGTCTTGTGAAAGGATCATGACTGGATAACGACTTAGTGCGTCAACATGTTTCATTTGTGTAGCGGGTCGGTGAACGACTTCATAATCAAAATCTTGGAGAAAAATGACCCATCTGGCGATTTTTGGTGTTAAATCTTTCTTGTGCATCGTTTTTTGGAATGCAGCACAGTCAGTGATGATTTTGAACTTTATTCCAAGGAGATAAGTCCTAAACTTCTTAAGCGCTTCTATGACTGCAAGTACTTCAAGTTCATAGCTTGAATATTTGGCTTGTTGTGGTGTAGTTTTTTTACTCATATAGTGGATGGGATAAAAGTTTCCGTCAGCAGATTGCTGTAAGAGAACACCTCCAAATCCATGTGAGCTAGCATCAGTGTGTAATTCTAGAGTAGAATCGCGGTTGTAAATGTGTAGAACTGGGTTTTGCGAAAGCTTTTGTTTGAGAGTCTGGAACGCTTCTTTTTGTTGGGAACCAAAGTGAAAAGGAGTGGATTTCCTTAACAAATCACTCAGTGGTTTGGCGATTATAGAATAATTTTTTGAATGAATTTCCTGAAATAGCCGGTTAGGCCTAGAAAACTTTGCACTTGTTTTTCGGTGTTAGGCACAGGAAAATTCCGGACAGCTTGAGTTTTAGAAGGTGAAGGTTGAATTGTTCCTTTCTCAAGGACGTATCCTAAAAATTCAATTTTTCTTTGCAAGAAGTTGCACTTTTTTAGATTAAGCTTAAGGCCATATTCAGAGGCAACTGTCAAAACACGTTTGAGTTTGGCGATACCTTCAGCCTCGTCTTTCGATGGAATGATGATGTCGTCAAGATAAATGACGAGTGTGTTGTCATTTAATAAATCTCGGAAAACAGTGTTAATAAAGCGTTGGAAAATTCCAGGACTTGAACTTAAACCAAATGGACATTTTAAAAATTCAAACTGTCCATCTGAAGTGACAAAGGATGTGTATTTATAGCTCGAAGGGTCTACATCTACATGGAAGAAAGCATTTTTAAGATCTAAATTTGTGAAAACGTGTGACTGTTCAAGTCTGTCTAACACATCACAAATGACAGGGAGTGGATACCTATCTCTAATAATCTTTTTGTTAAGTTGTCTGTAATCAATACATAAACGATAAGAACCAGATTTCTTCTTACATAGAACAACATTTGAAGCATATTCTGAATAACTATGTTTAATTATACCATCTTTTAACCATTCTTGTATTTGTTCACGAACGATTTGTTGTTCAGTGAAGGGTAAACGTCTAGGATAATGACATACAGGAATGTCATCAGAGAGTACAATGCTCATCTTGATATCAGTGCTTTTTACTTTGTGTGGAGTGTAGTCCTTAATCATATTGTGTAACTCAATCTTGTGCTCAGCGTTGAGAACATGACTCAAATCAATGGGTTCAGTGTTGACGAAATTAATGAGCAGATTTGGTTCATCTTTGATCAATTTAACTCCAGTCTTCCCAATTGAAAAGTTAGCTTGCTGAATACAGTCATTTCCGAAAATAAGTGGAAAAGGTATACAGTCATCACGAACAACGTGTATGTGTGACTGAAATGAAGTGTTGTCAATTATGATTGAACCTTGAAAAAATCCAATAGGGTAAATTCTTTGTTTTCCAATACCAGTGAAAGTTATTTGCGAAGGGTATAGCGATGGGGATGCAATTTTCTTATACCACGTTTCCTGTAAAATAGTGGCTTGCGAACCTGTATCTACAAGGGCATCTAGGAGAACATCGTTAATTTTAACTTCAATTTGCATAGAGTTCAATGTTGGACCCACGTTAAGAGTAACTGAGTTAACGGTGTGGTCAGCTGGAGGTTTAGATTTCGATGAAGCTGAGAATGTGTTTTTTGGGCAAGCGTCACTTTTATGTCCCCAAGAATTACAACTAAAGCATTTCGGAGATCTAGATGGACAAGCACTTGATTTGTGGTTCCGACGGCCACAGTTAAAGCAGATGATCTGATTTCGAGTACTATTTGGTTTATGCTCAAAACTTTGGTTACCCTTCTCAAAGTTTCGTTTATTATCTTGCAATTGTCTGACATCTCTATGGCGTTCATTTGAAATGCAAGAAAAAGTTTTATTGTAACTCTTATCTTGTTGGTAAAGTTTTTCAAATATTCGTAACTTTTCTTTGAATTCGGGAAATGTCTTACACCCATAAAGTATTATTTTGTTATTTGCAGAACTAGGAATTCCATTAATAACATAATCAAAAATAGAAGATGCATCAATATTTGCACGTGAGCCCCAATTTCTCTCATATCAATTAAATAATCACTTAATGACTCATTATACTTTAAACGCCTTTGTTGCAACATTTTATGGACATCTGCGCTATTAAGTTTTGTTGAAAACTCCTCGAGTAAACTCTGTTTTAAAGAATTCCATGTCACAATACCATGTAAGGATTGAACATATTTAAGGGCTGAAGAAGAAAGACATCTTTTGCAAAAAATTATTCGGTAAGAATTATTGACAATTCCGTTCAGAAAAAATATTTCCTCGAGGTCGTTTAGCCATAATTCAATTCCAAATGCATCGGATGTTCCGTGGAACTTTGGAATGGAATCAGCCAAGTCCTGAAATCCTATATGAACGAATCCACTGGCACCAGCGAAAGGAGTTGGTGCGAAAGTTTGTTTAGTCTCTGCGGGCGAGAAAAAAGGATCTGGGATGTGACCTTCAGAAGCAGCTGAGGAAAACAAATTTCGGTGATAGACGTTGTGTGGTGAATCATGGTCTTCAGCTATTGTTTCGTTTCTCACGATTGGAGAATTAACGCGTTGATTTGGATCGTTCGGCTGACCGATGTATGTTGATGCGTTCTGAGCTAGATCGTCTTGTATACTTCTGGTTTCAACACGAGAGGGAGGAAAGAGATGAGAGTCTATCGGACCCGTTTCCTGCTCTTCAAAATCCGACTCAATTTCTGTTGTTGATTTGAGCAGCTCGAAATCCTTTAGACTGTCGTCAATTACATTTAACAACTGTTTGGGCGAGCCGTTACAGTTCAAGCCCAAAAAATCACATACGAGAATTAAATCGGTGTGCTTTAAAGATGTTAAAATTTCCTTCTCGGATTCCTCTGATCGCGTAAATTCAGGGTCAAATCCAGAAAACAGTCGTAAGTTTTTCCGATTCATTCGGTCGCCAAAAGAGTTAAAAATTACGAAATGCAACATCTTAATTACTTTTGTTTTGGCATTCGTTAAGCCCTTGGAGATAAATGGAATTTCATTGAGAGTGAGAGTCGTCATTGTGGTGAATACGTAAAATTCCAAACAAAAGAAAATGAGGTTGTACTCACAGATGTGACGAAGAGGATATCTGATGGTAATCCAAATTTTTCGGCTGATAGCCCACTAGATATTTCGACAGGAAGGCAGTTTCGTCAGAGGCGTTTTCTGGTCCAGGACATCGATGTTGTATCGTCTTCAAATCCGTCTTGTGGTGACCTGGCCGTACTGGCTTGAAGTTTCGTCGTGTCTCCGCCGTCGTCTTCCTTCAATCTTAAGCAATCGTTGTGGTTTCCGGCATCTTCCGTGTTGGTTCAGGCATCATCTTTGGTGGCTGGCATCGTCTTAGGTGGTTCAGGCATCGTCTTAGGTGTTTGGCAACGTCTTAGGTGGTTCAGGCATCATCTGTGGTGGTTGGCATCGGTATTATGGAGTTAGTCCGAGCCCTCATTTATTATGGAGTGGTCCGAGCCCCCATGTATTATGGACGGGTTGCTTCGTCCTTTGGTTTTAATGGATTGGAGGCAGGAGTTCTCATCATTTTAAGCAATTTAATTAGGATATAAGCATTTACATGTGAAACTATATACAGATGAAAATTAAAGCTATTGGGTGATTGCAAATTAGCCAGTTCCTGAGCTACATCTTAACCGTCTTCATCTTTTACTAGCTCTGCTCCTTCTCTGCGTAGGTGTTTGCGACTTGGGCGTTGGCTGATCATCATTGGTTGATTTCATCCAATGGCTGGCTGCAACGTTGCTGCTGGGGGTCTGGATGATGCAATATGCTCTCTGGTTGCGTCTTTCGGAATGTCACATGGCTGACGCAAGAGTCTTCGTGATTGCGTATACCTGATGTTACATACATATGAATTAACATCCAGAACAACCTTGTAATCATAGCATGCATTTAGTTTTAGATACAGTGTTTTATCCATCTAATAAAATGGAATTTACAAATATGTTTCCAATGAACCATGAATGGAAAATACAAACGTCAATACTTTTCAAAACTTGTTTGTTTATACTCATTTAAAACATTTGTTTTCAAACTTGACTTGTTTAGACTCATTTTCCCATCTTGTTATATTGTAGAGCACCAGACAAAAGCGAGTATTATCTTTTATAACATTTCCATTGACAAACTTACTTTCATAATATTAGACATGGTGAAGAATATTTCTGAATACATTTACTTTTTGCCTATGTAGTCTGTAAAATAAGGAATATTATATACGTATTAAATAAAAGATGTGTTTATTCTTATGGATGTATCGTAAGATTATAAATACCTATATACGTATATTCCTTTACACATTTCCCTTTGTTCTTCATTTTACCTCTTATATTTCTCATATATAATTTCTCCATAGGCTGTAGATTTGAATTGGTAAATGAAATATGAAAACGTAAACCTGGCACCACTAAAACATTAGTTTTTAAGACAACTTCTTTAAAATGCATTGTAAAAGAACATCACCAATGTAATTTTCGATAGATAAATAATGCGGAAGGATTTGGAAATATATACCCTGAATTATAAATAACGAAAGCGCTTTTAAAGATGATGCAAGATCTCAATTTACGCTTCAAACCCCATTTTATATTGCTTTCAAGAATTCGTGTATGCATATTTAAACAAACATGAATGTGTGTTTATGCATGTATGTTTGGTGTCCGTTTGTGACTATAATTTAGTTGATGTTGTGTATGAGTGGGATTATGCGTATGTGTGAATACATGTGTGTGTTTTATTGAACAAAAGCAAGCTCCTCGTGCACCACAGAAATACAGCACGGGCATACAGTAGATTTAACAAACAAACAGTGGAAAATAAAATTTAGCTAAAATTACAAGATTTGATGAACTTAACAAATGAGAAGAAAAGCAGATTAGATTTAACAAAATCATTGATTTTCACTAGCCATGTTTTACCCAATCTTCTCAAATCATTTTGAAAACACATTCTTGAATTTCCACATGCAGGAACCTATGTATGTTTGCACTAAGGTTTTGATGCTTAACCCTCCACGTGGTTTCGACGAGATATCTCGTCCATAAAGATCTGACCAATTTTGCTAATGTAGTGATATTTAGGCATCGCGAGATATTGCCGATTTTTTGATGATGACGTCAAGATGTGGCCAGTTCTTTTTCTTTTTGGACGAGAAAACTCGTCCATCAAAATCTGGTCAGTTTTGCTAATGACGAGAAACCTCGTGAGGAAAATCACCAGTAGGGTTAAAGCATGAGCATTTTATTTATTTTCCAGTTTAACTAGTGAAAGAATAGAAATGTAAAGTAAAAATTTTTGAATGAAAGAGCTTTCTAGCTCCCTAAACTAAAATTATATCTTATATAATATATTTTTATCTCAAAAAAACTTTCATGTGAATACCACTATCCAATATTCAATTAAGTTTAATGCTTAATTTAAATGCAATACATAAAATATTCCTGAACAAAAATTCAGGAAAGAATCACTAAAGTCTGAAACTCGAATTTACCTTCAACATTTATTCAATTTCAGTGCATTACAATCTTAATGTAAAATACAAATTCTGCATTAAAATGGTCAAAACACCAGCCTTTAATTTCTACTGAACTATTTATTTCATTCAAATTTAACCCAATCAACAGCCGAAACAAATGTAAACTTCGAAAGGGGAGAATTAAGTATCAACTCCGCGTTTTATATTTTTAAGTACGATGATAGTTTTCAATACAATTAACTGTTCATTCTTGAGTGAACAAATACTTGTTTTTTGTTCCAAGACCAAAGCAGCTCTCTAATCAACATACCATTTTAAACGAACTCTACAGATAAAAATATTTTCCAGACCATTCCCGGCTTCTCCAAAAAGTTTCCCAGAGATTAATTGCATTACCCTTTCCCGAAACTCCTCAGCTTTCACTCTTTAATAATGCACGTGTAAGGGTACGCCGGAATACTTCAATAACTTTGCCGAACAAAAAACTCGTTTGCATATCCCAAAGCTACAGGTTCCCGATATCTCAACTAATGAAATGCAGAGAAATAAGTTTCAGCACAAAAAAACAAAGTGCAAGAGTTCGACAATATTCCAATTGTTGGAGGGGAATTATTCAAATCTCAATTCCTACACGAGGATTTGCTTTTGCTTAGCATAATGTTTGAATATTCATAAGAGCTTGACAAAGGAATCGGGGCAAAAACTTACCCCAGCGACATCAATTTAAAATCATTGTCTACCTATTAAAATGAGAGGGTAAGATTAAACAACAAAAAACCCATCGGGTGCTTAAAAAATAATCACCGAGCGAGCGAGGCTTAGGATGTAATGGGGAAAAAGAAAAGGGAAAAATTGAGTTATTAGTCATCGCTGCGAGGGATAAAAGATCGTTCTGTCCCCATTTTAATTGTAGTGATAGCAAGAAACGCAGCCAAAGCAGCTATTCGAAAGGAAATTTAACTGATACTTAATTGAATGCCGTAAGTCCTGTTATAATTTTTTGCCCTCTTGTTATAAAAAAATGAGAGTGCAGATTTTATCCACTTTTTCTCTCGGTAAATACGCTCAGTGTTTGCCATTTGCTGTTATTTTTTTCGACTGCAAAAGGGCAAAAAGGTTATTTGCATTCGTTTTTATTGGCTCGTCAGAAAAGACCCAGGGGGCGCTTTTTGAGCGCAATTCTCCTGCGATATTTTTTTGCATATGGATGTTTTTTCGGTAGGAACTCACTCATAAATACCTTTGGGTGTTCGTTACTGATGAAAAAGGAGTTCTCAACTATTTGTTTGGAAGTCCGCCTGGCCCATTAAAAGTGTTCCCGAAAATAGAGAGAAATGTCTTAGAATAAAGCGAAAAGCCTCGTTTTTTTAATGAAAAATATTTTCCTATTCTGAGGGAAATATATAAACACCGATATATAAAGCACTAGAAACATAAATTAATAAACCCGGGAAACTCAGCGACTGAAAAACGCTGTTTATTTTATAAGAGGAATCTTCCATATATTTTTTCATGATTTTTAACACCTGGAAGAATAGACTCTCTATTTACAAGTGAAAACAAATGGAGGAAGTGCATCGGGCTTTTCGAATTTACTGAATAATACAGTGTGAGTTGAGTTGTTAATCTACAGAGAATCTCTCGATTGTTATTTTCATTCTTAGAAAGACATTCCACACACATTTCTGTTCGTTTGTTAGGTATTGATTTATGTTGATATTAGGTTTGTTGATTTGGGTTTTATATATGTACATATATAGTATATTGCGGCAGGCTACGACAGATGGAAAAGCTGCGAAAAATTTGTTAGATGGATCAAGTTGGTAAAACATTTGTGTATTTAATACCCTATTCCATCCATAGTCAGCCCGTTGTGCTGCTCCAGTGTGACGTTAATTAAAATACCTACTTGCCTATATATCATCCATAGTTTGGGGAATTTAAGGCTCAGTGGGTATGCTCAATGCACTAGTAACCAGCGAGTCGTAGACGTGCAGGTCCGATTCCACCTTGGTGTATTTCTCTAATCTGCGTCAGTAAAACATTCGTTGTGGGTGTATTTATAACTTGATATTGAGTTTCTTGTACCTGACCAAATATTGCCCCTGCTCCATAAAAAACAACACAACCATCCATAGTCTGATTTCTAGGGAAGCGGTATCCCGGTTGGAAGAGTAACGGATTAGAAACCGGAGGGTTGCGAAACCGAATCCAACCAAAGACCGTCGTGTACAAAGGGAGCTGGTGCATGTTAAATCTATCGTAGCCTCAAATGTCCTCACTTTGGCGTGGTGTGGAAGTTTGGAGATTGGGGTGCCAGTTCAGATGTGACCTCGTCATCTGAATGTGGCTCAATATTACCTGGTGTGGTCCTCGGTTTTCCCTTTGGGATTGATCCCGGACAGTCGCCAATAGTCCGTTGCGTTGCTCCAATACGACGTTAAGTGAAAATACCTACCTGATTTCTAATCTTTTGTGACGTGTTAGAAAACTAGAAAACAGATGTACAAGGAAAATCAATGCTTCCGTACTAGTAAAGAATGTAGTAAGGAAATGTGGGTTGGTTGGTTTGTGTTTCATGGCGCAAGGGACATATTTGGCAAAGCTGCTCCAATGACACGACAGACAATGTCAAGTCATCATGAAAAGAAAGTATGATGAAAGTAGAGAAAGATTGCTCGGGCTTCCTGGGGGTACGATCCCAATATTTACCAGAGGCAGTAAACCCCATGAGGTTTGTGAGTGCAGCAAAAGATGATGTGTCCCTGAAGAGGGTAAAATGAGGCAAGTACTTAGGTATTTAATTAACGTCGCACTAGGGCAACACAACGGGTTAATGGTGACGGTCTAGGATCAAACTCGAAGGGAGGGTAAGTAGGTATTTCAATTGACGTCACAGTGGAGCAACACTACGGGCTATTTCAAACCCAAAGGTAAAGATCCAGGGATAACACCAAGTAATTTTGAACCACGGCCAGATGACGAAAATGAGGCAAGAATATTTGCCAGGCATGTGGATCCAATGATTACAAAACTTATCTGATTCAAAGATGGGTTCAGGGCCGCGGTGGCCCGGTTGGAAGAGCAACGGACTAGCAACCGAAGGGTTGCGAGTTCAAATCCAGCCAAACACCGCCGTGTACAAAGGGGGCTGGTGCACGTTAAATCTGTCGTGGCCTCAAATGTCCTCACGTTGGCGTGGTGTGGAAGTTTGGAGAGTGGGGTGCCAGCTCAGGTGTCGCCTCGTCATCTGACCGTGGTTCAAAATTACGTGGTGTTGTCCTCGGATCTTTCCCTTTGGGATTGATCCCGGACCGTCACCAATAGCCCATTGTGTTGCTCCAGTGTGACGTTAATTAAATATACTAGTACCTCTTCTGTGTCACTAAAAGCTTTCACTGTGAGGTGTCAATTACTTTTATTGTGTCTGGAGCAGCATGGCCAAATATGGCCTTTGCGCCATAAAATCCCTAAAAATCAACCAACCGTCATGCATTACTCAGCATGTAACAAACCAAACGTCAAATCGCAAGGACGAAACTGGAGATACTGCTATCTTGCCTAGTACGGCAGAATTCTACAGAAATGCAGTTTGCCATGATAGTGCACGTCTGTGCTCTTCCATTGCGAATATCCTACACCTTTTGATTAATGGTACCATCTGCATGCAATTCTTGAGGATGCGATCCTATTGATATATCGTAGTTATCCCGGAATAGGCTGCGTTTTGCGCTTAGACAATGCTACTGTGAAAGTCTGATGAATGGAATCAAGTGGGGGATATATCTTTGTATCGATTTCGAAGTTGGGAAAGAGAAGTATAAAAGGAAATGGAGACTGATGGCAGGTAGAAAAGACGAGAAACCGTTTTCAGACGGGAATTTGTAACGCTCAAATATAATAGGGGTGCCCACTTTGTATTTCAATTGCTGTTTACGCAATTCGTTTGTTACGAGGCTTTGAGGAGAGCTTGAATATACTTAAACTGTTTTGACATCTTATGTGTGAATAAATGTTTCTTGATCAATCTCTAGCAACCTTTTCTCGATCTTTTTCCTCAGTGCCGGGTTCAGTTCCTTCCTGGATAAATTTATCTTTCCAGTATTGGTAAGTAGGTATTTTAATTAATGTCGCACTTGGGCTACTGGCGATGGTCCGGGATCAAATACGAAGGGAAATATCCGAAGAAAATACGTGATTTTGAACCACGGTCAGATGACGAGGTCACACCTGAGCTGCCACCCCACTCTCCAAACTTCCACACCAGGCCAACGTGAGGCATTTGTGGTCAGACAAATTTAAAGTGCATCACCCCCTTCGTACAAGATAGTCTTTGGTTGGTTTCGAACTCGCCACCCTCCGATTGCAAATCCGTTGATCTTCCAACCCGGATACCGAGGCCCTTCCCATATTGGTAAAAATGTCCTTCCGTTTACGACTCCGTCGTGTCTCAGTGGTAGATGGGTAGGTAGTAAATTAACGTCGCACTGGAGCAACACGCGGGCTATTTGCGACGATCCGGGATCAATCCTGAAAGGATCCAAGGACATCCCCTAGTATGACGAAAACAATGAGTCAGATGACGAAAACAATACCTGTTGACCCAGGATGCCCGAGTGCCGATCTGTGAGAGATATGTTATTCGTATCACTAAACTGTAGGGTCTCCAAACTAAAATCGTAATTTTAATCTTTTTCGGACTTTATACAAACCGCTTTTACCTTTTACCCTCTGATTTTAGAATTTTGAATTATATGGAAAATATATATACATTAATAAAATTCATGTGTATTAAATATAGGATTGTTCACATTTTATATCATGAAACCATTCATTTGTAAAAATCATACCATAATCATCCTTTTAAACTTTTACTGCCGGCGCCTCTATGAGCCAACTAATTTATATGTTCATTTATATACGTATCACCTTCTATAAGATACGTTATTTTATATAAATCACAATTGTTCTAGTATGGGCCATTGTGGCGCCAGCATCGTCTTTGTAAACCGGCGGTGTGTCGGTCATCTTTTTAAAATATCTGTTGGACCCTGTTGGTCCGTTTTACATGTATTTATTTTACTGCAAAAATTCATAAATGGTGGTGCCCCGGACTTCGGTGCACACGCGCCGGCGTATGGGTGTGCCCTTTCTGTGCGGGGGGGCTGGTTTTCCCGGCGTGCCTCTTTTGTGCTGTGGCGATTGTCCTCTCCCTTCTCCCAACAAAAGCTCTAAACCTACTGGTGAGATGGGAGGAGGCGAGTGTACGAGTCTACGAAAACAATACCTGAGTTGGCACCCCTCTCTCTGTGGCCAAATATTTCCCTTGCGCCATAAAACCCTCAAACCAACCAAACCCTCTCTCTAAACTTCCACACCACGGCAATGTGGGACATTTGAGGCCAGGACAGTTTTAACGTGTTCCAGCACCCGTGTAGACAGCGGTCTTTTGGTTTGATTTTCACTCGCAACCCTCCGGTTGCTAGTCCGTTACTCTTCCACTGTCGCCCGGATCAAATCCAAAAGAAAATATCCCAGGACTACGCTCTTTGGGATCGATCCAGGACCGTCACCTCCAGCCAATTGTGTTGCTCCAGTGTGACGTTAATTACCTACTTACCGAGGACAACACAACATAATTTTGAACCGGTCAGATGACGACTGGGATACCACGGAGCCGTGTCTCAGTTATGACCACTACGTTAGCAACCTTGAAGTTGTAGGCGGCTCAGGTTCGATTTGTGTCCGATTCGATTCCTCCCTTGCCGTATTTCTTCTGCATCAGTAAAACTTTGTGTGTATGTCCACAACTTGGTATTGTATGTCTTGTTTCCTTTGCATCAGATATGGCTCTTGCGCCAATAAAAACCCACGATGAAGCAAACAAAGACAAACCTTGTATGTGTTTGTCCATTTACTTCAAGAGCCTCGGGTGTCTCGGTAGCCCAGTTGGATCAGCAACTCAGGAATACGTGTTCGAAACTTGGTCCAGCCAAATATCGTCATTACGCGGAGGCTGGTGCAAGTTAATTCATTTAAGACCTCAAATGTCCTCACGTTGGTATGGTGTGGAGGTTTAGAGAGTGGGTTGCCAGCTGAGGTGTTGAGCACGTCATCGGACCGTAGTTCGAAATTACGACGTGTCCTCGATCTTTCCCTGCAGGACATGATCCAATAGCCAATTGTGTTCTTGTTTGACTTTAATTCTCCTTTCTCTCTACGTACAAATACTCGAACTTAATGGATTGAACGAAATAAATTGGGAAAGAAGGCATTTTAATTAACGTCGCACTGGAGCAACAAAACGTGCTATTGGCGGCGGTCCGGGATCAATCCTAAAAGGAACTATCCGAGAACACCACCACGTTATTTTGAAACACTGACAGATGGGGAGAAATAAGTTGGGAAATGGAAATAATAAACGTTGGCGTTGTGTTTAAGCTATGAGAATGGCATGCCAGTTCTGGTATTGACCGTGGTTCAAAATTACGGGGTGTTGTCCTTGGTTCTTTTCCTTCGTGACTGGGGCCAGATAGCCTAGTTGGAGGATCATCGGATTAGCAACCAAAGGGTTGCGAGTTTGAAAATCCTCCAGCGAGTCTCGTGTACTTGGGTGCTGCTGCACGTTAAATCTGTCGTGGTCTCAAATCATATTGGCGGGGTGTTGAGGTTTGGACAGTGGGGTGCCAGCTTAGGTGTTGTTCTAGTCGTCTTACCGTGGTTCAAAATTACGTGGTGTTGTCCCCGGATCTTTCCCTTTCGGATTGATCCCGGACCGTCACCAATAGCCCATTGTGTTGCTCCAGTGTGACGTTAATTGAAATACCCCCCGGGCCGCGGTAGCTCGGTTGGAAGAGTAACGGACTAGCAATCGGAGGGGTGCGAGTTCGAAACCAGCCAAAGACCGTCGTATACAAAGGGGGCTGGTGCACGATAAATCTATCGTGACCTCAAATGTGCTCACGTTGGCGTGGAGTGGAAATTTGGAGAGTGGAGTGCCAGCTCATGTGTTGCCTCGTCATCTGACCGAGGTTCAAAAGTACGTGGTGTTGTCCTCGGATCTTTCCCTGTGGGGATGATCCTGGACCGTCACCGATATCCCGTTGTGTTGCTCCAGGCGTGACGTTAAGGGGGGACAGTACCTTTAAAACCTTAAAAAATCGATTTTCCAATTTTGATCTATTTAGATAGTTTGAAATGCTCTGATTCTGGTAAAAAAACTGCATGAAAAATTCGCATTCGTTCGTTCGTAATAAGGATTTTTCGAACACCTATTTTTATTTTCAGCTGTTCGTTTGTTTACGTTTCTTAGTTTTGGTTTGGAACTATGCTATTAATTTTTGGAATTATGCTATTTATTTTTTTCGAAAGTTTTAATAATAATATTTTTACTGTAACAAATATAAGCAGAATATATACTACTCAACTCTTTCATTTCACAAACCTATTTGTTTACCTGAACGCACGTGAATGCTAAAAATAACTATTTCAACTTTAATTGCATTTATCTCAGAATGGTAATTTTCACGCTTGCGCGCACTATAACTCTGCAACTAATGAACGTAGACTCCTGAAATTTTAAACAAAAATAGATTATCAAACAGGCTTCAAAATGAAAACAAAATTTTACTCAAAAGCTAAAAATATATTAAAAAAGTTTGATATAGTATGAGTGAAAATTTGGAAAAATTAATGAAGTGAAATATAAATGGATTATACTATATTTATGTGTTACTTAACTACTATTTTTTAGTTTTAATTTAAAATAAAAGCATTGTGTTACTCATATCAGCCATTAGTTTTATTGAAAATGCACAGGATGACTCAGAATGTTGCGCACACGTTATGCTTGTAAAAAAGTATGTTAAAAAATGACCTTATGTAAATTCTAGTAAAATATTATTTACTTTTTAAAAATCAAGCCAATTTTTCTGCATTGTGTAGTATAAAGTATAAATAAACCCTGCAAAAAATTTCATTATGATACACATAAAACTTTTGGTGATACAGTTTATCGAAATTAGTCTATTTTACCTGCTGATTTGTATGCTTACAGGTACTGTGCCCCCTTAATTAAAAATACCTTCCATACCAGGACCGTCACCAATAGCCCGGTGTTTTGCTACAGTGCGACGTTAATTAACTTACTACCTACCCCTTCGGAACTGATCTCGAACCACCGCCAATAAATAGCCCGTTCTGTTGCTTCAGTGCTACGTTAATTAACTACCTACCTGTACGTATTTAGAATAGAACGTGGCATGTTTTTCGAATACAATTCAATGGCCCGTTGCGTTGCTCCAGTTGGGAATTAATTAAAATACCAACCTACATGCCTACCTTCAAATACGATTTCTATACGCCACCAAATATAAATTCCAAATAGATTCGGGTCATCTGACCGTGGTTCAAAATTACGTGGTGTTGTCCTCGGATCTTTCCCTTTGGGATTGATCCCGGACCGTCACCAATAGCCCGTTGTGTTGCTCCAGTGTGACGTTAATTGAAATACCCGCAAATAGATTCGGGATCGATATGTGAAAGTTGATTGTTCAATACTAATACGATTAAGCGCCAAACGTCGCCTAAACTTGTATAAACTACATTTTAATATAACCTCGATATGTTTTATACGAAAGCATTTGTGTAGCTTGTCTTCAGAGACTGTTTATTTGCACTGAAAGTCCTCTGATCTTTCCCTTGGGGATTTATCCTGGACCGTCACCAATAGCCTGTTGTGTTGCTCTAGTGCGACGTTAATTTAAATATCTACCTACCTTGAACTGAGAAACTTCTCATTTAAAACTGAATCAATATTCAAAGGACGTAAAATAACCAGCGGTAGTTGGACATGGCAGACTTGCCGAATGAAAATAACCACTTTATACAGTACGGATTGAAATTGTTGGCTTGGTAATTTGGCTCCAAGCTGTCGACATTTATCGACCGTAGAATTCTATATTAGATTTAATTTGGATATTCCTTTACTATTGAGCAGACAACGCGAAATTTTAACAGCAAGATTGAATTTAGAAAATACGATTGATCAAAGAAATGTACTGATATTTTGTACTGGAATTAGAAGCATATTTTGGGAAACCTGGCAAAGCTAAATGAAAAACTATTCCTGATCTCCAGAAATTTGACTCAAGCGAATAAGGTCGAGAAGCAGTACGGAAATCCGCCAGGAACAAACATGCAAAATGTAGCCGACCCAAGTGAGACGCGAATAATCCGCAGAAATTTCCCAAAGACAAGTGAAACAGGAATGAGCAACGAAATTATATCTAAGATATGCGAGACACGAATAATGAATGTCAATTCAGCCATGACAAGTGAGACTCGGCTCATCAATGGAAATTCACTTAAGACAAGTGAGACACGGCTCATTAATGGAAATCCACCTAAGAGTGAAACACGACTGATCAACGTAAATGTTGGAAATGAAAACGAGACAGGAATGCTCAACAGACATCAAGCAAAAGTGTTTGCGACGCGACTCGTCAATGGAAGTTCAACAGAGACAAGTGAGACACGACTTATCAACGAAAATGTAGCAAATGAAAACGAGACAGGAATGCTCAACGGATATTCAGCAAGGGTGTTTTATACAAGAATGATCGATGGAATTTTCCCAAAGACAAATGAGGCAGAAATGATCAGCAATGATTTAGAAAAAATAAGCAACATGAATACCGGAAATTCTACACAAGAAAATAACACTCGGATGATTGACACAAATCCTTCAAAAAGAGATGTGAATAAAAACATGGGCAATTCACGAAAAAGGATCGACACCTTTCCAGTTAACGGCAAGCTACGCAATAAGAAACGAAAGATCCTCGACGTTTTATCAGAAATAGACTCCCCCATGATGCTTTTGTTTCATTTAATTGCGAAACCAGGAATCACGCTAAGTCCAGACCAAATCCGACGCAAAATAAACTCCGTGGTTTTACAAGAAGCTTTGGACAAAATACTATTAAAAAGGTATAAGTTTGCAATAAAAACAATTGCAACGATTCTGGAAATGTCACGTATGTTTTATGAGGTTAAATCTAATCTGGCAGATGCTACGGTAAACGCCTCAGTGATTCCTAAAAGTACATTTTTGAGAGCTAAAAGTCTTGAAGAATTGACAGCGATTAATATAGACTTGAAGGATATTGCCGTAAACATGCTCTGCAGTATGTTTATTCTTATCGACGATCTTGATATTCTTAACAGTATGGCTTTTGATTTTGTCGATGATACGGTTTGGGAATTTAGTCATTTGATAACATTGTTAAAGCGAAAAGTACCAAACTTGATCAGTGCTACCAGAGCTAAGTGATGTTTTTAATTGAACTGAATGCGATTTAATACTATCATGCTAGTCTAACAGGTACTTTCAAGTTAAGTCCTCGTGTGTGATGAAGGTTGTGAGCTACGAAGAGTACCTGTAACTCAGTTTAAATTAATTTGGGCTGTGTGTGCTTTTTTCAAAGGTTTTGAGCCACATTTTTGTATGCAGTCTTAAGGAGCGACAGTACCTTTAAATGCTCACGTTCTAGAGAAAAGAGGTAGAAGTTTCAAAGCTGTTAACAATTTACTTTTTAGTGGTATGAAAACAATTTTTTTATTATATTATATATGTTGGTTAGATTTAAAAAGTAAATTTTAAATCTTGTATTTAAACTTATGTTTATGAAAAACAATATAATCCATTTTGGCCAAGTGTTTTCGCGGTCCACGATATATTTCAAAAACTAATTACTCTACAACAATGAAACTTTGTACACTAATAGAACCCCATTACACATAAAATGACTTATGATTTTGCTGGTCTGTTCACAATTATCTGATAGGTGGATTTAGAAATATTTAAATCTTATCTCATTGATCTACAAATCAGGATATCATTGCAAAAAAAAACCAGAAAATCGTGTTATATTCTTAGAATAGGTCATTTAATTATTAATGAATTCTATAATCAATGCACAAAGTTTAATTACTGTTGAGTAATTAGTTTTTGAATTATTTTGCGGACCGCAAAACAACTTGGCTAAAATGGATTCTTATATTTTTATTAATAAATATTAAAATTTAAGGGATAGAAGCTTTAAAGTGACTATTTCATTTTTAAATATAAAATCTATGCTATAAAATTACTAAATTTGAATAGGATCCGCCAAAAACATTTACAGAACTTTGAAACTTCTACCTCATTTCATTGCAACTTAATCACTCAGCAGTCGCTTAATAGTCCTGAGACGAGAAAGTAAGTCCCTTGAAAGTAAGTCCTGAGAAGTAAGGCAACTGATCCAGCCTTTGCCGACTTGAAACAGTGATTTGAGATCCAGTGTAAGCAACTTTTCCAAACATTCCTAATGATATACTTTTACTCTACATTGATGCATAAAATCACAATCGTACCTTATTGACTGGCATGTCAGTATAATAATTATATTTAACTTGCATATTATATAGTTCTGATTTTGATTAAGTTTTTTTTTATTTTAGGGTTGATTGGTTTCTATTGAAATAAATTGAATTGGTTTTATGTTGTTGAAATATGTTATGAGCAAATTGGCATTTTTAATTTTATGTTATTAACTATGAAGCGTAATATCCACTTATTCTGAAGTAATTTTAGTTTTAAAAAGGAGTTCTATTGTTTGGGATGTCAAATTTTCAATGCATATTTGAATGTTATATTTTTATCTTGATATGCATATTTTAATGTTACATCTTATCTATTGTAAATATATGTAATGAAACTAAAATGCTTACGCTTGTGATAGGTTACAGAACATCATATAGAAAAGACAGATAAAATGTTTTTTTATTTTTAACTTGCCATGGAAATATTTTAAGCCCATGTGAAACAGATTTTTAATAAAGATGGAATTCTACAAATTTCAAATTGAATAGTTAATTTTGCTTGAGTGTTTTCAGTCTTCTAAGCAATAATATATTTCTGATGATTCTCCAAGATAAACACGCATTTAATGTTGGATAAAATAGGAAATATAATTTTGCAATTATTTTGATTAAATACATTGAAACCTAAAATTAAATTTAAATTCTATGAACACTGATTCTATGAAAAATTTCTAGTAAAATGGCTCTGCGAGTGATATCAGAACCAACAATAATTTTGAATCTTAATGTGGACATGAATGTAGCAATTCGGAATCCCTTTTAAAACAATATACAATGGGTTTATCAACAATGCAATTTATATTCCATATATTGTGAAATTCAATTCGCCTTAAAATTATGAAATAAACTTTACATGAAAATCCGAAAACACAGTATTAATCTGAAAAAATCATTCAGTTCTAGTTATTCTGCTTCGGTAAAGATTGAAGCTCAAATTCAAACATTATTGTGTTATCAAATTTAAACTATTAAATGCATGTATCGTTAAGGCAAAATCACTTTCGGAAATCGTGAAGAACTGACAATTTAAAATATTATCTTATATATTTGCATTATATAAAACTCAATTTGATTTTAATGAGGTATGTGCAAAATTGTAACAAGGATAAATGATCACTAAATTGTTGATTTTTATTATAAGTCACTTCCCCTGCTTTTAAGTAATCTGGCTTACGCCATATCTTTCATCATTATATTCTATACATTCTCTCTAAATATGGACTCATTAATTTGTTTAACTATTCTGACTATTTAATAAGACGAGTTACTAATGAGATTTATTTGACACGATATAAGTAATAAGATCAGAAAAGAATCTAGAATTAAAATGAGCCATCTATTAACTGAGGGAATTATTCATCCATTATTTTGGTAATAACCAGCTTATATATATATATAGATTAAACATTGCTGATCATTACAAAGTATGTTCACTTACGCGTTCAAAATAAAATAACAATGAAATTCTAAATAAATGCTTTAAGATATGGCATTGTTTTAATATCAAATTCACTACGATTGAATGAAATCAAGATTAAAATTTCACCTGTTAGACGAGGTAGTGTATTTCTTTTTACTAAGCTTTGTCAGTCCGATTATAAAAATTCATTCTTCAGGTCGTATAGAGGGGCTAGTGCATGTTCAATCAGTCGTGGCCTCAAATGCCCATGGTGTGGAAGTTTGGAGAGTGGGGTGTCAGATTAGGTGTTGATCTCGTTATATGACCGTGGTTCAAAATTACGTGGCGTTGTCCTCGGATCTTTCCCTTCGGGATCGATCCCGGACTGTCGCCAATAGTCCATTGTGTTGCTCCAGTGCACATTAATTAAATACCTACCTGTTCTATGTCAGGACGCGTTTGCCCAGTTTGAAGGTAGGTATTTTAATTAACTTCGCAAAGGCGGCGAGCAACACACAAAGGGTTATTGGCGAATGTTCCGACTGTTGGAATCTTTCCCTTCAGGATCAGACCCGAAGGGAAAGATTCGAGGACAAAACCATGGTGGCGCGGTTGGAAGAGTAACGGACTACCAACCGGAGGGTTTCGAGTTCAAATCCAACCAAAAGACCGTGTTGAAAGGGGGCTGGTGCGCTTCAAATCTGTCGTGGCCTCCAATGTCCTCACGATGGCGTGGTGTGGAAGTTTGGAGAGTGGGGAGCCAGCTCAGGTGTTGCCTCGTCATCTGACCGTGGTTCAAAATTACGTGGTGTTGTCAACGTAACTTCCTTTGTGTATTGAAATATCCCGTTGTGTTGCTCCAGTGTGACGTTAATTAAAAATACCTACCTTTGTGGAGTGATACCGGACCGTCGCAATACCCCATTTCGTCTTTTCCTTATGTTTCGATCTCCAAAGCGACGTTAATAAACTACCTACTCAACACAACAAAAGAGGTAGGTATTTTAATTAACCTCGCACTCGGCTCAACACAACGGGCTATTGGACGTCCGGGATTAAACCCAATGTGAAATAATCTAGGGCAACACCAGGTAATTTTGAATCAAGGCCAGATGACGAGGCAACACCTGAACTGGCACCCCACTCAAAAAAACACTAAGCCAACTAGAGGATATTTGGGTATTGGGTATTGGGTATTTCAATTAACGTCACACTGGAGCAACACAATGGGCTATTGGTGACGGTCCGGGATCAATCCCAAAGGGAAAGATCCGAGGACAACACCACGTAATTTTGAACCACGGTCAGATGACGAGGCAACACCTGAGCTGGCACCCCACTCTCCAAACTTCCACACCACGCCAACGTGAGGACATTTGAGGCCACGACAGATTTAACGTGCACCAGCCCCCTTTAGAGGATATTTGAGGCCACGTCAGATATAACGTCCATCAGCCCCCTTACTACACGACGGTCTTTGGGTGGATTTGAACTCCTAACCCTCCGTTGCTGATCCGTTAGTCTTCCAACTGGGCTACAGGGCCGCGGTGGCCCGGTTGGAAGAGCAACGGACTAGCAACCGAAGGGTTGCGAGTTCAAATCCAGCCAAACACCGCCGTGTACAAAGGGGGCTGGTGCACGTTAAATCTGTCGTGGCCTCAAATGTCCTCACGTTGGCGTGGTGTGGAAGTTTGGAGAGTGGGGTGCCAGCTCAGGTGTTGCCTCGTCATCTGACCGTGGTTCAAAATTACGTGGTGTTGTCCTCGGATCTTTCCCTTTGGGATTGATCCCGGACCGTCACCAATAGCCCATTGTGTTGCTCCAGTGTGACGTTAATTGAAATTCCCCCCCCCCCTCCCCCAACTGGGCTACCGCGGCACCCACAACCAAGGAACCGAGATTCTGACACAGTGAATTCGCAAGCTACGCTAGCAAATTCTAGTTCAAGTCGGGGGAGCAGGCTATATTCTCTCAAGTTCGATTCTTCCCTTAAAGCATTTCTCTTTATGTCAGCAAATGTTCACACGTTGGTGTGGTGTGTGAACGTTTTGTGGTACCGGAAATTAATTGACTTCGCACTGGAGCAACAGAACTGTCTATCACCGACGGTCCGGGATCAATCCCCTAGGGAAAGATTCCATGACAACGCCACGTAATTTTGAACCTCGTTCCTGTAGGTATTGGTATTGGTATTTTCAATTAACGTCACACTGGAGCAACAGAACTGTCTATCGCCGACGGTCCGGGATCAATCCCCTAGGGAAAGATGCCATGACAACGCCACGTAATTTTGAACCTCGTTCCTGTAGGTATTGGTATTGGTATTTTCAATTAACGTCACACTGGAGCAACAGAACTGTCTATCGCCGACGGTCCGGGATCAATCCCCTAGGGAAAGATTCCATGACAACGCCACGTAATTTTGAACCTCGTTCCTGTAGGTATTGGTATTGGTATTTTCAATTAACGTCACACTGGAGCAACAGAACTGTCTAGCGCCGACGGTCCGGGATCAATCCCCTAGGGAAAGATGCCATGACAACGCCACGTAATTTTGAACCTCGTTCCTGTAAGAAAGTGTTTCAATTAGCTTCGTAAGGGAGCAACAGAACTGTCTATCGCCGACGGCCGGGATCAATCCCCAAGGGAAAGATGCCATGACAACGCCACGTAATTTTGAACCTCGTTCCTGTAGGTATTGGTATTGGTATTTTCAATTAACATCACACTGGAGCAACAGAACTGTCTATCGCCGACGGTCCGGGATCAATCCCCTAGGGAAAGATGCCATGACAACGCCACGTAATTTTGAACCTCGTTCCTGTAGGAAAGTGTTTCAATTAGCTTCGTAAGGGAGCAACACAACGAGCGACTGGCCGGGCAGGTAGGTAGGTATCTTAATTAACCTCACACCACGTAATTTTGAACCACGGTCAGATGACGAGGCAAAACCTGAGCTGGCACCTCTCCAAACTCCCACACCACGCCAACGTGAGGGCATTGGCCATGACAGATTTAACGTGCATCAGCCCTCTTTCTACACGACGGTCTCTTGGTTGGATTCGAACTCGCAACACTCCGGTTGCTAATCCGTTGCTCTTCCAATAGGGCCACCGCGGCCCAGCGACTGGCCGGGATCAAACCCGAAGGGAAGGAACCAAGTACAACGCTGCATAATTTTTGAACCACGGTCAGATGACGATGAAGCATGGTCAGATGAATAGTGAAAGTTTGGTCCAGCTAGTTGTTGTCCTCGTTATCTGAAAGTGGCTTAAAATTACAATGCGTTGTCCTTGGTAGCTAGGTTCAAAATTACGTGATGTTGTCCTCGGATCTTTCCCTTTGGGATTGATCCCGGACCGTCACCAATAGCCCGTTGTGTTACTCCAGTGTGACGTTAACTGAAATGCCCCCTTGGTAGCTAGGTATTTCATTAACGTTGCACTGGAGCAACACAAAGGGCTATTGGAAGCTGTCTGCTATCAAACCCAAAAGGACAAATCCATGGTCATATGACGAGGTCACACCTGAGCTAGGCGTTGTCCTTGATCCTTCCCTTCAGGACTGATACAGGACCGTCGCCAATATCCCGTTTCTTTGCTCATTTGCGACGTAAGTTTCGCTACCTAACTATACGTTATGTGTGCATGTGTATTCCTTGACGAAGATTTATAAATGGATGCTTGAAATCATGCACAGAATTCGGAATACATATGTACTCAAACAAGCAACCTAAAAATCCTCTTGATATTTTATGTCTTATGTCTGGCACAGCTTGACCAAATATGGCCTTTGCTCCTTAAACCCACGGGCCGCGGTGGCCCGGTTGGAAGAGTAACGAACTAGCAACCGAAGGGTTGCGAGTTCGAATCCAGCCAAACACCGTCGTGTACAAAGGGGGCTGGTGCACGTTAAATCTGTCGTGGCCCCAAACGTCCTCACGTTGGCGTGGTGTGGAAGTTTGGAGAGTGGGGTGCCAGCTCAGGTGTTGCCTCGTCATCTGACCGTGGTTCAAAATTACGTGGTGTTGTCCTCGGATCTTTCCCTCTGGGATTGATCCCGGACCGTCACCAATAGCCCGTTGTGTTGCTCCAGTGTGACGTTAATTGAAATAAATAAATAAATAAATAAATAAATAAATAAACCCACAAAACCTAATCGGTACTGGGGATGAAATGGCCCAGTTGGAAGAGTAACGGATTAGCAACAGGAGCTTTCAAAGTTCGAATTCAACCAAGCACTGTCGTGTACAAAGGGGACCGTTGCAAGTTAAATCTGCCGTGACTTCAAATGTCCTCACGTTGGCGTGGTGTGGAAGTTTGGGGTGCCAGTTCAGATGTGACATCGTCATCTGAATGTGGCTCAATATTACGTGGTGTTGTCCTCGGTCTTTCCCTTTGAGATTGATCCCGTACCGTCACCAATAACCCGTTGTGTTGCTCCAGTGTGACGTTAATTAAAATACCTACCTACGTAATCGATACTAAAGTATTAGTTTCCATCAAAATAGTTTATTCCACTGTGGAGGCTTGTCTCCAAGATAGAGGGAGCTACATCTGCTTCAAGGCTTATAAGACTCATTGGAACTGTCTTAGAGCTTTTTTCCTATTTGGAGAATCGTTTATGTGCTTCAGAGTTTGAAGCACAATAGCTGAGTTCTTTCGGAACTAACCTGCAAGTTAACCAAAGGTCAAGATGGCAGAAAGTATATCGCCTACCAAAACTCAAGCCGTTGAGAGTCCCAGCCCAGTGGCGCAAAGTGAGCCATCTGTCTTCACAGTCGACATCAAGGACATAGCCACCAATGTGAAGTACAAGATGATAGGCCTGTTCATGGAGAAAGAAGGTCCAGTCAAGGAAATTTTCAACTGGAAAGAGACGCCAGACTTGGGCGACGCTTGGTTCGACCACAACAAGGAACTGCGGAAGTACGCCTACTATGGCGAGAAGGTTCGGAATGTCAAGAGGCCAGTCCGGGACTTCATGAAGCACGTCTTCCACATCCAGGGGATAAGAGGCTCAGAGGAACTGGAAGCCGCTGAAGCTGACATCCAGAGGACCATAGAGAGACAGGGTGACAGGCGGATCGAGATCTACAACATGAGTGCCGTCATCGCCTATCTGTGTGCTGCCAAGGGAGTTTCCGTAGATCCTGATACGCTGACGTATTACCTGAACTATAAAAAGATACGCAGTGCTCGTAAATCCTTCAAGAGCGCGCGGAAGAACTACATGGAGAGGATTGACGCCAAGATCAAGATCTTGAGAGATGCGGAGGCCGCCTACGAGAACCTGATTCAGAGAACCCTCGCTTTCTTCGATCGTAATCCTAATATTGGAGACGAGCCTGTTGTCAAGGATAGACGAAGCATGCGTGTGGTCAACGTTGAGAGAAAGCTGTACTTGAACGCTTACGTCGATCGTATTCGAACCCTCAGAAAGAAGTACGACGCCCTTGGAGTGAGTTTTTGGGATTTGAAACTCGCGGGCACGGACGCAAATGAATATTTATTTGATTTTTTGCTGTCGTATATTCCCAATCTGTGCAAACTGAATCCCCCGCCAACAGGGGATAAACCTACTCTGTAAAAAGCGTTGATGAAACCCTAAATAACTTTCCCCGTATCCTTGTTTTTTTCAATTCAGTAGTTTTAATTCCTTGTCCTTAATATGTATTGCTACTTATTTTTGTGGATTTCTTAGTTACAGACGCAGATGAAAATTTTATTCTACAATCTGCAATTGTCAAAAAATGCTTGCGCCATGAACCCCAAAACAACCAACCATAATCTGCAAACTCAATCCACTAAAAACCTACTTTGTAAACGTTAATGAAATATTAAATGTTTTTCTTTGTAATTTTGAATTCCGCACTTTAATTCTTTGTACAGAATGTATTGCTACTTATACCCGTTTGTATTTTTGTGTAGCGTAATTTTGTGGAATTCGCAATTAGACACAGATGAAAACATTGTTCCATAATCTTCAAATTCAATCATCCACCAACGGGGTTTATTTGCTTTGCATACAGCGTTGATGAAACCTTAAATATTTTTTTTCATTCAGCCCTTGTAGTTCTCAGTTCAGTAATTTTGATTCGTTGTCCGCAATGTGTATTGCTACCTATAAACGTTTTCATTTGCTTTGGGGAACTTATTTTGTTGATTTCACAGTTTCAGATGAAACCTTTGTTGCCTAATCTGTGCTAACTCAATCTTCCACTAACAGGACAAAAACCCTCACTACAAACTGCATTGATGAAACTATTTTTTCCACTATGCCCTTGTAATTTTCAATTCAGGAATTTCGTTTCGTTGTCCGTATTGATATTTATAAGCGTTTGCATTTTTTTTGCTTAATTTTGTAGATTTCGCAAGTACATACGCAGATAAAAAAATTTTCCCTAATCTTCAGGCACATGTTTAGGTGTGTATGGGCATCACAACCCTGAGGTACCCAAGTGATCTTCCCTCCCTTTTATTTTTAACCCCGCCGTATTATTTTTTCTTCCCTCATTGTGTTGTCTGTCTTGTGATTGGCGCATCTGGGCCATAAACCTCCCAAAACAACCAACCTTATCTGAAGTGAAACTTTATCTTCACTTCAAATGAAAAACCTACTTTGTAAAAGATGCTATTGAAACGTTTTTTCGGTATGCCCTTCTGAAATTTTGAATTCGGTACCTATAAGACTTAATGCGATGTCTAAAATGTGTATTGCTACTTAAAAATGTTTGGTTTGTTAGTTATTTCGTGGATTTCTCAAATAATCTATCCTTTAGCTATATTTATAAAAAGGCTAAATGCTTATATACACATTTATTTTTGTAATTTTGCATTTCGTATTAATAAAATGATTTTAAGCGTTCATAGTGTTTAGACGTCATTCAATATTGCTCTAGGTTACAATATGAAAGATTAGGTTCTCGGGCAAAAATATCGTATTTGCCAAGCTGCACCAATGTGAATGATTAAAAACATTTTAGATTCTGCTTTAAATTAAAAATTAAGTCTTACCTGAACATTATGGAATGAAGAACCGTGCAACAATGGAGTTGATCAGTAGGCAAGCATCCTACAAGTTGTAGGAAGTGTAGGATCGACTCCGGTAAATAACCCAGGGTGTATTTCACTTTTCAGTGTCAGCAAAATATTTCCTGAGCGTGTCTGGAAGGGTTTTATCATACAATTTCACAATTAAGTGGTGTCCTCGATCCTTTCCTTGGAGATTGATCTCGAACCGTCACCAATAGCCCGTTCTGTTGATCCATGCTACGTTAACTACCTTACTTATGGGCCGCGGTAGTCCTATTGGTATAAGAGGAACGCGGTACACCTCTTGGAAGAGTAACAGAATAGCAACCGGTGGGTGGCGAGTTTGAATCTAACCAAAGACCGAGTTCATGGGAGACTGGTGCACGTTAAATCTGTCGGGCTCAAATGTTCTCAAGTTGGGTGTGAAAGTTCATGTGTGACCTCGTCATCTGACTGGTTCAAAATTAAGGTATTTTCGTCGGATCTTTGCCTTCGTGCTTGATCCCGGACTCGCCAATAGCCCGTTGTGTTGCTCAAGTTCAACATTAATTGACAACATACCGACATTAACAGCATGATTTGGAGATTTTGAAAGTGAGTTGCCAGCTCAGGCATTCACTTCGTAATCTGACGATTGTTCGAAATTTCGAGTTGTCCTCGGTTCTTTTCCTTCGGGTTTGGTCCCAGGCAGGCGTCAATAGCCCGTTGTGTTGCTTCAGTGTGACGTTAATTAAAATACCTACCATATCAAATTTGTATGCGTTAACTGTCAATATTTACTTTTCAAAATATGTAGAGGTAAATGCAAAAATTAATTGGCAACTCGAAATTTATGAACTTCCGTATCGTATACGCTGAAACAATTTTTAGTGTATAGTTTATTTTTAAATCTAAATTTTCACATGCCCTTTAAATAGTACAATTTACTATCTTGTATTAATTATTAAACACCAAGGTTTGATTATTGTAGTGCTAGTTTAGGAAATATCAGCATTTATTTGACGCTGATTCAAAGTAATGATATTTTATGTTTTGAACTTCACTATAGCGAAAATAATGTATTGTACTACCGTAGATTGAACTATCAATCATTTTTATGTCAGTAAGATTATACCTTACCTTAATTTTGAAACTTATGTTACCAATTAGAGTTAAAAATAATCAATCCTTTAATAACGTTTTTCTATTTTTATGAAACTTTTCTTCACATTGTTTTAGTCGCTCGTTACGTTAAGGAAATATATACGATTAGTTTCGATAACTTCTAATTCAGCAAAACATTTAATTGCAATCATTTCATATATTTTATGCACTTACTAATCTGAGATCTTCATATTGAATTCTTGGATTTAAAGCTTTCTTTTGTCGTTGTTTCAGGTACCATTTTCCAAGTATTGTGACCCAAGTTGAGGAATTGAAAAATCTTGAAGAACCTCGTTTTATTCGTGAATATGGCTAGAGCTCTATCAAAACACGGTATAGAGATGAAATTGCCCTGGAAAATACCAGATGACGCACTATCTGAAAACCCAGATGGATCTAGTGATACTTCGTACGAATCGGAAGAGAACGATGACTTAACTGACTATTATGATGAAAGCAGAGAGTTGCAAATTAAAGAGTACGTAAACGAGTGGAAGGAGAAAATGAAAATGTTTGTTTCCGACCAAATAAATAGCATTAAATTACGTTTCCTGGAGAGGCTGAAAGCCATTGAATATGAAGTCACCACAAGCTATGAGTTCGCAAGAAAATATAGGAATAAGAAATCCGAATCTCTAAAAAACGACACAGGTGAAGAACTGAAGATGCAAGGGACCGAAGACATTGTCCAAGATTCTATTCAAAGATATCAAGCAATGGATACGTTTGGAAAGGAAACAGAGTTTTTTCAAGCAGTTGACTCACCAATTGACATCAACCGATTGTCGGTCTTGATCGAATACATGTCAGTGACCCAATATCATGATTCAGATGACGTATGCGATATAGACTTTAATAGTTTGCAATCTAAGTTTGAGAGTTTTTGCATGGAAAACAAAAAGGCATCTGGAAAGCTTAATCCGCTCGATGTTGGTCTACGCACTTCATTGAGTGAAGCAATCGTCCACTTCAAGTTGTTGCTGGAGTACTTTATGCGAGACATGTTCGTTATCCCTGAACGCGAACCTGAAACAATCATTGAACGTCAAAAACTGAACCGAAAGTTTAATTCGCTGAGCAAGTTAATGATGGATTATTTCAATCCACTGATGATGGAAAAGGAGTCTTTAGCTTGCGAAGCGGAAGATTTTGATTGTCTGAAAGAAAGGATTTTTCAACACTTACGAAAATTTTTAAGCATGGATTTTTATGATGTAAAACGTATTGAGTTACCGAAAATTAACGAGTTTTAGTTCAATTTCTTTTTTATCAAAGATAGAATATATGATGAATTTGTATGAATAGACATTGACAGAAATATTTTTTAATATTTCATTAGATGTATCACAAGAATGTAAAATATAGTAAATACTTTGTGTGAAAATATTGTGCTCGTCCTGGCGTTTCATTTTAACCTGATAATTAACCCTCCTGGTGGTTATCTCGACGATGTATCTCGTTAGAAAAACTAATCAGATCTTGATGGACGAGATATCTCGGCGAAACCACTCAGGGTTAAAGTCTTTAGACCCACGTTTATTTTTATTAAGGAACTTGGATCATAAAATAATAGTAAAATGTTTTCGGATAATTCTTAAAATTTGCTGCATATATGATGCGTGTGTTGACCTGTAAATAAAAAGGTCCTAAAGCTTCCGAAATTTGTAATTTTGATTTAAAAATTATGCTTAAGCACTTTGTTTATGGCAAAAATTTAGTTTTAGTACATTTTTGCTTTACAATTGCGAAATACGCTTAACAAATTGAGTTGATTTAATTGATAATACGTAAATTAAATTTTGACAGTACATTCAAAATTAATGCACGTGAGACTTATCGATTTTTGCTAATTTATCAAAAAAATTTGATCGCGTTTTATGCAATAACTTCCATAACATAATGTTAGACTACACTTTATATATATGACTTAGTAGAAAATAGCAAGTTTCGTAACAATCCGATTACTGAAAGTTTTGGAAATCCACTGTCTCGTTAAAGGCTTATGTAAAAAATAGATTACTTTTCTCCGTATTTAGAGTTTTTGAAGTTTGCTTTTTTATATTTGCATTTTATACATATTGCAGTCTGAAGAAATGTTTTCTCTAGCAATGTAAAATATAATCTGATATGCTACTTATAATTCCCAGCACTTATATCGTCGGCTCAGCAGAAACTTACTAACAGACAAAACAAAATGGGTACAGCTTTGATATCTCGAGACCTTTTGTGGCGACTCTTGCTTTTCGTTGCGTGTTGTTGCAGGCAATGACAACCTTGCTTTATAAGTATTATGGAAACCTTGCAATTATTTGAATCATTAATTTTTGTGAATCACTCTTGATTTTACAATGTCTTTTTGATCTAGTTTAATAAAATTAGTGATTTTTTATAACATATATCCTGGTTCCATTAGACTCTGAACTTATAATTCTTGGACAAACTTGGCGCATCTTGTCCGTTGGAAATTGCCCCATAAAAACCAAACAAACTTGGACAAATTTCTATAACAATTTCGGAAAAATTATTCATGAAAGTAAATACTTACCAAGTAGTTTGAATAATCAGTTGCAGATTTTTTCTCTAAATTATTTTCGTAATTTTTTAATTTTCCGCTAAAGATAAAATGGAGTATTTTTAAAGAAATTCTTTAGCGGCATTAAAAACGTTACCACAAGTGTCTAGCAGCTGTACCTCAAAATGCTTAGTTATAGTTTAAAGACTACCATATTAGTTTTTAGGTCAATAAAAATATATAAGCAGTGTGATAGTGTTATTCATCCTTTAAACATTGCACCATGACAAAGTATTTCTACTGAATGTGAAATAAACATTTAGTGTCCGAAAACGAGTGTTGTCCTCGGGGGGGGGGGTATTTCAATTAACGTCACACTGGAGCAACACAATGGGCTATTGGTGACGGTCCGGGATCAATCCCAAAGGGAAAGATCCGAGGACAACACCACGTAATTTTGAACCACGGTCAGATGACGAGGCAACACCTGAGCTGGCACCCCACTCTCCAAACTTCCACACCACGCCAACGTGAGGAGTGTTGTCCTCGGATCTTTCCCTTTGGGATTGATCCCGGACCGTCACCAATAGCCCATTGTGTTGCTCCAGTGTGACGTTAATTGAAATACCCCCCCCCCCCGAAAACGAGTTTCTGCTCTCATCCGACGATGAGTATTTGAATGACATTTATGGCAAACAGGTACGTAGTTAAAGTTTCACTGGCTATTGGTGACTATCCGGAGTTAATCATCAAGGGAAGATACGAGGACAATACCACGTAATTTTGAACCACAGTCAGATGACGAGGTCACCTGATTGTAGTTTTGAGAGTGCGGTGTCAGCTCAGATGTTGAACTCGTCTGACCATATTCAAAATTTCGAGTTGTCCTCTGACCTGTACTTTCGGGTCTGATCTCAGACCTTTACCAACAGCCCGTTCTGGAGTACCAATGTGACCTATCTACTTACCGTTACTACTCGAACTTGGCTTCACAGGCTTCTAAAATATTGAAGAAAATTATTCAGCAAATGAAATATCAAATATAGAAATTTTTATGTAGGTAGGTATTTGAATTCACGTCGCACTGGAGCAACTCAGAGAGCTTTAGGTGACAGTACGCGATCAATCCCGAATTTTTGGTGGTAGTTGAATTGACATCGAAAGTGGAGTAACACAATGGGCTATTCAATCCCAAAGGGAAATTCGGAGGGGGGTATTTCAATTAACGTCACACTGGAGCAACACAATGGGCTATTGGTGACGGTCCGGGATCAATCCCAAAGGGAAAGATCGAGGACAACACCACGTAATTTTGAACCACGGGAAATTCGGAGGACAACACTGAATTTTGAACCCCGTCAGATGATGAGGTCAACACCTGAAGCTCAGGTGTTGCCTCGTCATCTGACCGTGGTACAAAATTACGTGGTGTTGTCCTCGATCTTTCCCTTTGGGATTGATCCCGGACCGTCACCAATAGCCCGTTGTATTGCTCCAGTGTGACGTTAATTGAAATACCCCAAGCGAACATGAGAAATTTATAGGTGCTAACTGACCATTACTTTACAAATACGGTTTAGGTAAATACAAAAATTAATTGGCAACACTAAAATTATTAACTTACATATCGAATAGCCTGAATCATATTTTACAACAAATTCATTTCTTTTCAAATCTAACTTTTTACATCCCCTTTAAATTTTATAATTTACTATCTTTATATTAGTTATTACACTAAATTTTAATTATTTGTAGTACTAGTGTACGGAAACATCAAGATTTATTTGACGACGCTGATTCAAAGTAGTGATATTTTACTTCATTATATAGCAAAAGATAATGTATTGCCGTACTACCTAATTCAATTTTCAATAATTTTATGTTAGTGTGAGGTTGTACTTTGCCTTAATTTTAAAACTTAAAATTACTTATTTAAAAAAAAATTTCTATTTTTATGAAACTTTTTTTGATATTGTTTTTGTTGCTGGTTATGTTAACGAAAGAAATTATTAGTCTCGATAACTTCAGCTATACCGGCAAAACATTTCATTGTAATCATTTCTTATATTTTATGAACTTACTAACATGAGAATATTCATATCGAATTCTTGGATTTCGATATGCTTTCTTTTGTCGTTATTTCAGGTGCCATTTTTCAAGTATTGCGATCCAAGTTGAGGAATTGAAAAATCTTCCAGAATCTCATTTTATTCGAGAATATGTCAAGAGCTCTATGGAAATATGGTATAGAGATGAAATTTCCCTGGAAAATACCAGACGAAGCGCTATCTAAGAAACCAGATGGATCTGGTGATATATCGAAGGAATCGGAAGAGAGCTTTGACTATACTGATGATTGGGACGATAGGCTAGAGTACTCAACTAAGCAATTCATAAGTGACTGGACGGAGGAAATGAAAATGTTTCTTTCCGACCAAATCTCAAAATGTAAATTACGCTTCCTGAAGACATTGAGAGCCATCGAATGTGAAGTCGCTAAAAACTTTGCGTTTAGAAGAAATTATAATAATAAGACTTCTTCAAAAAGCAACACAACAGGTGAATACATCCTCCAAAATTGCATACAAAGATACCAAGCACTGGAGACATTTCAGAGCAAAACCCCGGTTTTCCAAACAGTTGACTGTCCAATTGACATCAACCGACTGTCAGACTTGATCGAATACATGTCAGTGACCCAATATCTGGATTCGGATGACGTATTCAGCATAATAGACTTCAATAGTTTGCAGTCTGAGTTTAGACGTTTTTGCATAGAAAACAAAAAGGCATCTGGAAAGCTTGACCAGCTCGATGTTGGTCTACGCACTTCATTGAGTGAAGCAATCATTCACATCAGGTTATTAGTGGAGTTCGTTTTGCGAGACCTGTTCATTATTACTGAACGCGAACCTGAAACATTCAATGAACGTCAAGAACTGAACCGAAAATTAAAATCGCTGAACAAGTTAATGACGAATTATTTGAGTCCACTGAAGAAAGAAATGGAATCTGTAGCTTGCAAAGCGGAAAGACTTAATTGTCTGAAAGAAAGGATTTATCAACACTTAGAAGAGTTTTTAAGCATGGATTTATACAATATTAAATGCATTTATTTCCCGTGAATCGATGAATTTTAGTGAAATTTATTTTTAACAAAGATAGTGATGTGCGGTGAATTGTATACCAAGACATTGACAGAAATATATTTTAGTATTTCATTAGATGTATCACGAGAATGCATAAAAATAATAAATAATTTGAAATATTGTGCTCGTTCTGGCATTTCATTCTGGCCTGCTATTTAACCTTCCTCGTTATCGACGAGGTATCACGGTATTAGAAAAACTGACCAGATCTTGACGAGATATCTCGTTATTAGAAAACATACCAGACCTTGATCTCGTCATCATAAAAGTATTGGCAAGAATTTGACGAGGTATGTCAGCATTTAGCAAAATAAGTCAGATCTTGATGGACGAAATATTTCGTAGAAACCGCTTGGAGAGTTAAAAATATGTTTGATCCAAGTTCTTTTTAATTAAGAAATATGGCGAATAAAATAGTAAAATGTTTTCGGACAAATTATTTGATATGTGTATCAGATGAGAAGATTCCCAAGCTTACAAATTTTGTAATTTTTGTTTAAAATGATGTTTAACCAATTTGTTTTTGGCAAAATTTTAGTACAATTTTTCTTTACAATTGTGAACTACGCTTAAAAATTGAATTAAATTGATTGATGTGAATACAAAATATGCGAAATTAAATTTTGGCATTGCAATGGAAAATTAATGCATGCGATACCTACCGATTTTTGAAAACTTTTCAAAAGAATTTTTGACCAACTTTTAGGTAATCAACTTTATATTGTAGTAGACTAAGCTTTGTATGTAGGCCTTTTAGTAGAAACTCGTTACAATTGGATAACTGCATAAGTTTGTTTTGGAAATCGTCTCCTTAAAAAGGCTAATGTGTAAAAAATAATTAATTTTCTCTAATAATTTTTAGTTTTTAGAGTTTATTGTTATTTTTAGATTCACATTTTATACATATTGCAGACTGAAGAAATGTTTTCTTTTGGAAAGTTAAATGTAATCTTATATGCAACTTATAATAATTCCTAACTCTTATATCGTCGATTTAGAAGAGAAAGTCATTAAATGACAAAACAAAATGTTAACTTACAATTTCAAAACTACGTATTAGTTTTTAGTTTAGAAAATAAAAATTATAAGCATTTTGATGGTTACTTATCCTTTGAACATATAGCAACATGACAAAATATTTCTAATCTGTGAAATAAGCATTTAGTGTCTCTTACGATTTCTTTAAGCCAACGATATGAGTATTTTGATGACATTTATGTCATTTATAGATTGCTAGAATTGTATAAAATTTTACTGAGAAACTAGAGTAAACTGCACAAGATACAGTAACATCAAATGGAAAGGGAATTATACCTCTTTTATTTATAGTTGAATCTTATCAAAATATAAAACTAAATTTCATGTTTTAAATCCAAATTAAATTAATCTAAATTGGTAAAAAAAGTATTTGGTATTAAAGCATTAATTTGTGCTTTTCTTCAAGTATTCACTTGAAAGTATTTTGTACGTTTGATCTTACCTACTAAATTAATTTCATTAAGTGCATCGAACTAAATGCTGATTGTTTAAAACCTTTAAGTTTCAAACATTCAAAGTAATATATTTATTAGTAAGTAGGTTTATCGACAAAGTAAAAATGGCTAACCATGTATTAAAATTTCAAAAATGTACCTTTAGATCGAATATTGGGAACCACTTTACTTGGAAACAACTGATTTATAATTGTTAGTTTTGGATATATTTCAATCAAAATTAGTAAAAAGTATACTACTTTAGAAACATGAACAATTGTGCTAAAATAATATTTTCCTATGCATATAGGGGAACCCAACTAGTAGAGAAGCAAAGGAGTGCAAGTTAGAAACTCGATCCAGAAAACGACCATCGTGTATGAGGGGGCTGGCGCATGTTAATCTGATGTTTCCTCGAACATCCACGATGTCGTGGTGTTGAAGTCATCTGACTGGTTAAAAATGAGGTTCTTGAATCCTTTCGGGATCGATCCCGGACAGTCGCCAATGGCTCGTTCTGCTCTAGTGCGACATAAAAATTCAACTACCTGTCCTACATGTAGGTAGGTATTTTAATTAACGTCACACTGGAGACAGCGGGCTATTGGTGACGGTCAAGAATCAATCCCAAAGGGAAAGATCGAGGACAATACGTAATTTTGAACCACGGTCAGATGACAAGGAAACACCTGAGCTGGCACCCCACTCTTCATACTTCCACATCACACCAACGAGAGGACATTTCAAGCCAAAAGGGATTTAAAGTGCAGGATCGATTCCTCTAGCTGGGGGGTATTTTTCTAGTCAGTAAAACTGAATACAGGGTGATTCTACGGTCATGGGACAAACTTCAGGGGGTGATAGAACACAACGAAACAAACACTTTTCCCCATAGAATGTATGGTCGCAAGTGCAACGGTTGGCCTCTAGAGAGCGCAGTCAAACGCTTATATAAAACCCATAGAAAGTCTAGGGTGAGTCTAAACTAATACGACAAACTTCAGGGAGTGATAGAACACAGCGAAACCCCCTGAAGTTTGTCCCATGACCGTAGAATCACCCTGTATATTCAAGTCATTTCTTGATATGCGACTGTTGTGGCTTAGTGGTATGTAGGTATTTAATTAACGTCGCACTGGAGCAACACAAAGTGTAGCTCCGTTGACTGGACCACTGAGACAGGAACTTGCTAGTTGTATACACCACAGTTTCACTTTCTGTCATTGTGATTCCTCCCTTGATGAGGGCCGTGGTAGCTCTGTTGGAAGAGTAACGGATTAGCAATCAGAGGGTTGCGAGTTCAAATACAACCAAAGAGCGTCTTGTTCCGTAGTGTAGCATATTTAACATGGAAGCTGGTCCATGTTAAATATGCCGTGGCTTCAAATGCCTTCAAATTGCGGTGTGGAAGTTTGGAGAGTGGGGTGCCAACTCAAGTGGGACCTCATCTGACCGTGTTCAAAACTAAGTGGTGTTGTCCTCGGAACTTTTCCTTTGGGATCGATCCCGGACGGCCACCAATAGCCCGTTGTGTTGCTTCAGTGTGACGTTAATTAGAATTACAACGAACCTTCTGGGTCAGTAAAGCTTTCCTGTGTGTATGTATATTACTTGCCTTTGTCTTGAGTTTGAAAGTAACCTGTTTATATAGCTTGAATTTATTTATGTATACAAATTTAATTATTGTGAGCGAGGACAACACCTCGTAATTTTGAACCACGATCAGATGACGAGGTCAACACCAAAACTGTAATCCGACTCTAAATTTCCACACCACACCAACGAGAGTATATTTGAAGCTACGACAGATTTAACGTGCCCTGTCCCCACGTACTCGACGATCTTTGGTTGGATCAAGTTACGATGGTTGTTTGGTAGGTTGTTTTGGTGTTTTATGGCACAAGGCCATATTTGGCCATGCAGCTCGTAAAACATCGATAAATTCCAAACCATTCCATGCAATATCAAGTAATAGAAACACACATATACAGGATGAGTCTAAATTGTTTTTACAAAATAAGGGGTGATAGTATCCATCCAGACGAGGAATCATTACAATGGAAGATAGGGTCGCATTCCACTCTGAGAGGCAGAAAAGGGTATTGGGTATTTCAATTAACGTCACACTGGAGCAACACAATGGGCTATTGGTGACGGTCCGGGATCAATCCCAAAGGGAAAGATCCGAGGACAACACCACGTAATTTTGAACCACGGTCAGATGACGAGGCAACACCTGAGCTGGCACCCCACTCTCCAAACTTCCACACCACGCCAACGTGAAGAGAGGCAGAAAAGAGTAAAGTCGAAACGCATCGAGCATGAACAAGTCATCGCCTCTGACGTCGTTTTGTACCAGCACACTTTTCCAGCACGGTCCGGTACTTCTTGAATGCCACATACCTGTATCCCGCACGATGGATCGGACGTGGCGGAACTCAAGCCACTGAACTTTTTCTTCTGGGGGCACATGAAATCTTTAGTGTACCAGACGCATGTGGACTCGGCTGAAGATCTCGTAGCGAGAATCGGTGTTGCCGCAGACAAAATTAACACAACACCAGGAATCTTTGAGAGCCAGTCATTCCTTCGCCGGTGTGAACTGACACGCGTGGTCGCCACTCTGAGCACTTTCTCTGATCAATAAATCAGATTGTGCAACTTTTGGTATCGTTCATTCGCTTTCCCAACACTGTTGCGAGTTCATGTTGAAATTCTAATTTGACTCTTTTCTGCCTCTCAGAGTGGAATGCGACCCTATGTTCCATGGTAATTGCACGTATGGATGGGTACTATCACCCCTCTTATTTTGACTCAGCTAAGGTTGCTAAGCCGCTACTTTCCAACAGGGCTACCGCTGCCCCTCATCAAGACATGGTAATGGTAATTAATTAACGTCGTACTGGAGCAACACAACGGGCTATTGTTGACGGTCCGGTATCAATCCCAAAGGGAAAGACCCGAGGACAACACTTAATCTTGAACCACGGTCAGATAACGAGGTCATCACCTAAGTCGGCACCCCACTCTCTAAATTTCCGGACTACGCCAACTTGAGGATATTTGATGCCACGACAGATTTAAAGTGCGCCATTCAGTGTACACGATGGTGTTTCGTTAGCCCGAGATTCAAACTCGCTATCCTGCGATTGCTAATCCATGAGTTTTCCAACCAAGGCCCTATCAAGAGATGGGTAGGTACGTAGTTAATTAACTTCGTACTGGAGTAACACGGGTCAATGGCGACGGTCCGGAATCAATACCCAAGGAAAGATCGAGGACATCACGTAATTTTGAACCACAGTCAGATGACGCCAACTAGAGGTGGACATGCACAAAGAAAGTTTTAATGACACAAAAGAGAAAAATATATCCAGTATAAATAATCGGAATCGCGTGCTTTAACTATACATCTTTCTAGAGGGCCGCGGTGGCCCCGTTGGAAGAGTAACGGACTAGCAACCGAAGGGTTGCGAGTTCGAATCCAGCCAAACACCGTCGTGTACAAAGGGGGCTGGTGCACGTTAAATCTGTCGTGGCCTCAAATGTCCTCACGTTGGCGTGGTGTGGAAGTTTGGAGAGTGGGGTGCCAGCTCAGGTGTTGCCTCGTCATCTGACCGTGGTTCAAAATTACGTGGTGTTGTCCTCGGATCTTTCCCTTTGGGATTGATCCCGGACCGTCACCAATAGCCCGTTGTGTTGCTCCAGTGTGACGTTAATTGAAATAACAACAACAATAACAACAACATCTTTCTAGATACATTTATAAAATTTTTAAGCAAAGTTATATTAATGTAAAGTAATGAAGAGTAACGGACTAGCAACCGAAGGATTGCGAGTTTGAATCCAACCAAAGACCGTCGTGTACAAAGGAGACTGGTGCACTTTAAATCTATCGTGGCCTCAAATGTTCTCACCTTGTTGTGGTGTGGAAATTTGGAGAGTGGGGTGACAGCTCAGGTGTGACCTCGTCATCTGATCGTGGTTCAAAATTAGTGGTGTCCTTGGATCGTTCTCTTCGGGTTTGATTACGGACCATTGTCAATAGCCCTTTCTGTTTCTCTAGTGCGACGTTAATTAAATACCTACCAAGGACAACGCCTCGGAATTTTGAGTCACTGTCAGATGACGAGGTTAATTGGGTTCGAGCTCAGGTGTGACATCGTCCCCTGACCAGGGTTTGAAATTACGTGGGGTTGTCCTGGGTTCTTTTGGGGGTTAATCGCGGACCGTCGCCAATGGCCCGTTGTGTTGCTCGAGTATGACGTTAATAAATACCTACCTATCTACTGCACTTAACTGTCAACCGATACTTTTTAACTGCGTGCATGTGATGTACCAATCTTTACTTCTGCCATTTTGTGTCGTGTGGTGAATCTTTTTATTGCATAAAAGAAACATACGTTTTAATGTTTCTTGAAACGAAAAGGGTTTTAAGGTTTGACATTTTTTTTACTATTTTAAGAAGTGATTGACTGTTAACCATTTGCAGACATGGTGATTGAAGGTACTCGTGTTGTGAAGGGATTGACTGTACATACCCCAACTGAAGAAATGACTGTTGAAATTGAAGATGAAGAAGAAATTTTAGATTCGACAAATGAGGAAGAACTTTCAGAGTCGTACAAAGAAATGGAAGTCGAAGAATTTAAAAATTCGTCAGACGAAGACGAAATTCACGATTCGTCCAACAAAGACGAAATTCACGATTCGTCCAACAAAGACGAAATTCACGATTTGTCCAACAAAGAAGGAATCCACGATTCGTCAGACAAAATGGTAGATTCGTCAGACGTAGATGAAATTCCAGATTCTTCAGACGAAATTAATAGTTCGTTCAACAAAGACGAAATCCACGATTCGTCAAACGTAGACGAATTTCAAGATTTGCCTATGGAATTTGGATTTCAAGATTCTTCAGACGAAGAGGAAGCTCAAGATTTCCCCATCGAATATGGATTTAAAGATTTTCTAATCGTAGATGAAATTCAAAAGTTATATTTCGAAGAACATATTACACGTTCATCAGTTGAAGGTAATAAAATTGTGTCATTTCATAAAGTAGTGATTGACGATCGATCAACCGAGGATATTATGATTAAAATACCGCAATCCAATAGAATAGTTATAAGAAACGTACCAGTTCCAGTAATCGTTCAAGTCCCATCACGCGATGATTCAGTGATTCACGATGTTAGAAATAGAACACTGTTGCTTGAAGGTTTTCCCCTGGAAAGTATGAAAATTGATTCTAATTCAATTGTTGTAATTTTTTCTGAGGAAATGGGTGTTTTATCTGGTGGAGATAATTTTTCAATTTTGGTAACATGTGTGGGTTTAACAGAAGAGAATAATAATCTATGTAATGAAAATGCTTATACAGTTTCTATAGCATTTCCTAATTTATCGGTTGAAGGAGCGATTGACGATTTATCTTGGGTACATGAAATAAGTTCGGACTCGTCCAGTGAAGATGGTTCAGGTTTGTATTTGTCTAAAAAAGATGAAACTATAAAGTGGTCATATAGTGAGAAGCTTAAGAATTCATCAAGTGAGACGCTCAAGAATTCATCTAGTGATGGTGAGGCAGACAAGAATTCACCCAATGAGACGCTTAAGAATTCCTCAAGTGATGGTGAGGCGAGTAAGAATTCATCTAGTGAAGATGGAGCGAGTAATGATTCCTCCAGTGAAGATGGAAAGAGTAACGTTTCCCCCAGTGAAGATGGAAAGAGTAACGTTTCCCCCAGTGAAGATGGAGCGAGTAACGTTTCCCCCAGTGAAGATGGAACGAGTAACGATTCCCCCAGTGAAGATGGAACGAGTAACGATTCCCCCAGTGACGATGGAACGAGTACCGATTCCCCCAGTGACGATGGAACGAGTACCGATTCCCCCAGTGACGATGGAACGAGTACCGATTCCCCCAGTGACGATGGAACGAGTAACGATTCCCCCAGTGACGATGGAACGAGTAACGATTCCCCCAGTGACGATGGAACGAGTAACGATTCCCACAGTGAAGATGGAACGAGTAATGATACCCCAGTGAACATGAAACAAGTAACGATTCCTCCAGTGAAGATGGAACGAAGAAATCGGTCATCTAGTGAGACCACTAAATATCCATTTAATAAGGATTCAAGTAACTATATATCTCGTAAAACTGGGGACAGTAAGGATTCATTTGATGAAGCTGATACAAGACAGCAATCATCTATTGAAAATGAGACTAATTCTTTTTATGAAGGAATGGCAAATGCGAATTCATCTGATGAAGGTAATGAGGACTCATCTAGTAAAAGTGAGGTGAATGTAGATTCATTCAGAAAAGTTGATAAAAGTAAGAATTTTTCTACAATCCAAAGTTTGTGTAGATTCATCTAGTAGGATATGTGGGAGATAGGAGTTCATTCATATGCTGATGGCGAGTAAAACATTCTTTTGTGAAAAAGAGGCAAGCAAGAATTCATCTTGTAAAAAGCAAGGTGTGTAAAAAATAATTTTTTTGACTGAGACAAATATGGAATCATCTAGGAAAGACGACTAAGAGTTGAAAGGCTTCAGGCAATAAGTCACTTCAAATTTCTCAGGTTAGCAATTTTAAAGTTTAAAAAAATTCTAAAATTAGAATGGTTTATCCATTCAAGAGGTCATGTAACAAAATTTCAAGTATTACGTACTCATTTAAAGAATCAAAAGTTCTTTTGATCCTCTTGAACATTTTTTTGTTTTAAAAAATGTGTGATTACTTTGATTTAATGATTGATTTATTTACAAAATATTTCTGTGGCTAATCACTCACCCGGAGTCTTTCAATTTATGAAGTAAACATGTAATTTCAAGTTTGCTGTTGAATGATCAACTTTGATTCAAATTTTGAGTGATTTTTCATGAGAAGAAAATTCAAACTAAGCCTTAATGATATTTAAAAAGATCAGTTTCAAATATTAGATGTATAAAACATTTAAAAACTCAATGGAAATTTTATCCATGAATTTTGTTACAAGTAATCCCGTGTGTAACTTTCAAAATGCATTACTGGTACAGAAATTTTGTAAACAATTTTAAGGATTTAAATTCAATATAACTTTTCTGAAGTTTTTGGTAAGTAAAGATTTGAGAAAACTATTTGGTACAGCTTGGATATAACGCTTTTCATGGCAACTCTTCTGGTGTGTTTTGGCGCACTTTTTAGTCGCCAAGGACGAAAGTCTTAGAAAAAACACCGCTTTTAGCGGAAAATAATTAGCAGATACAGTAAGAAGCTTATTGAAAAATCTATTTTTTATCTTCACAATAATTTTTAAACAAATAAACAGCCAAATAAATTAAATTCAAATTTCCTAGGTTGCCATAACAGCAAGCATAATCCAATCGGGATTGCTTTTATCTGACATAACTCGCTACAAAAGGGCACCAAAAGCGCTGCCACAAAAAATCTATCCAAGATGTACCGCTAATTTCATGTGTATTATATTTTTATCAACTATATCTCGATAAAAGAAATTTCAAATGTTTATGCCCTAAGATAGATAACATTTTAATTGTGTTTTTACATCTAACTAGCAATTTATTTTCTATACTGACTATTCTATTTATTGACTTCTATTTATACAGTTGTCTTGACTAGGTAAACTATTTCTGGATGCTATTTGCCTGGTGTTAAATATTTTATTTTAACACTCCTAATGGTTGTTTCGACGAGGTATTTCGTCATTAGCACAAGCGACCGCATCTTTATGGACGAGATCTTGATCTCCGCATCATCGAAAAATATATCTTGACATGATATCTCGTCATTAGCAAAATTGGTCGGATTTTGATGGACGAGATATCTCGTCGAAACCACTTGGAGGGTTAACAAATATATAGACATAATTTTAAATTGTTTTAATATACCATTTACCTGTTATTCTGTAGTTTATTTTTACCATTGTTTGATTCTAGGCTGAAATATTTAAAATGCCTGAGCCCTAGTTAAAATCATACAGGAATCTTAACGTTTCTTGTGAATTCTCATAATCCGAAAATCACCTGTTCACGTTTTGAATTCATTCTACAAATAACAAAAGCGCAAATATTTTTTAAATGTTATCATCCAACAAATTTTAGCTATGTTTTTTATTGTTAAAATAGAATATTGTTTGGTAAATGAATATCTGAATGGAAAATGAGTTTCAAATTTTTAGTGCTGAATCTTGTATAATGCTGTTAACTTGTTATTAAATACGTTATGTTTGCTTTTGCATTTGTAAAACTTTTAAGCTCATTGTAAAATTGCCATTCATTAACTGAATTCAAATAAAAGAACGTTGAAATGTACTGAGTTATTTATTTCTTAACTGTTTTTGAGATAATATTTAAACTTGTTTAACCCTCAGACTCGCGAGATTTCCGAGTATTGCTTTTTACCCTACAACACAATAACATTTATTGGTTGAAAGAATTAATGGATTTTTCCAAATTTTAGAAATATTCTATTGAATCCTACATCCTTTAGAATAGAATCGCTTCGAACGATTGTACTGACCCCTTATTTAAATTACAATCATTTGGATAGATTCCATAGATCCTTTCTTGGCTAGAATCCTTTGGAAATATTCTATTGATCATTTCTTCGGAATATAATCCTTTGGGAAAATATTTATAATTTAGTTATAATGGAATAATTGGGAATATTTTGATAATTTAACAAATTTTGATAATTTAATAAATTTAATTCGGAAACATTGATCCTGTATGGAATAATTGGGAATATTTTGATAATTTAACTAAAATTTAATTCGGAAACATTGATCCTTTCCTTAGAATATATATAATCATTTGCAAAGATTCTATTGGTCAAGATCAAATTGTTTTGAAGGCATGCAAGAAAGATTGAAGGTTGCAAGTTGAAATGAGTTTGAATTCCTCTGTTAAAAACGAATGATGAAATATTATTTAACTAAGATTTTCCTGAGGATTTAAGGTACGATCTAAGGACTTGTCCTCTGAATGAAGAGCCGCTGTGGCCCGGTTGGAAGAGCAACAGATTAACAACCAGAGGATTGCGAGTTCAAATCCAACCACACTCGTGGCCTCAAATGCCCTCACGTTGGCGTGGTGTGGAAGTTTGGAGAGTGGAGTGCCAGAGTAGATGTTGCCTCGTCATCTGACCATGATTCAAAATTACGTGTTGTCTTCGGATCTTTTCATTTGGGATTCATCCCGGACCCTCACCAATACTCAGTTGTGTTGCACCAGTGGGACGTTAATTAAGATATCTACCTACCTCAGAATAAAACCAATTAAAAATAATGTGTTAAAAAAATATCAAAGTTAATCATTTATAGCTAAGAAATGTGCATTTTTTTGGAAAAGTGAGCACATTGGTTTGCATATTTGAATGTGACGGGGAAAACATTGCATGTTGGATTTTCACAATTTTTTTCAGTGGAAAAACGTTGAGTAGTATAGAAAACGAAACCAACAGTTATCATTTCGTTTTCGGATCCAGATCATGCGCAAGTTGGCGTTGAACTTCTAATACCCTGTTGATAAGTTGTGAAAAAACTGCTCGGTTGGCAACATTCTAGGTAACGAAATGGAAAAACGTTCGTTATTCTCAGGCCTGGTCACTTTCAATATGCGAAGTAGATTTTTGTTCTACTGGAAAGTTGATGGTTCTAATATACAAGGTTTTTCCAGCAACCCATACGTTTGCTCGTAATTGCTGGCTCAAGCGACACAAAGGCTAACTAGAAGTTATGTAAAATGTAAATCCTAGCTTAATCCTCTGGTGGTCGCTAAAGTCAACCAATTTCGTCATCTCCTTTCCCAAGCTAGCCACTACCATTTGCTTAGGGGCCGCGGTGGCCCGGTTGGAAGAGTAACGGACTAGCAACCGAAGGGTTGCGAGTTCGAATCCAGCCAAACACCGTCGTGTACAAAGGGGGCTGGTGCACGTTAAATCTGTCGTGGCCTCAAATGTCCTCACGTTGGCGTGGTGTGGAAGTTTGGAGAGTGGGGTGCCAGCTCAGGTGTTGCCTCGTCATCTGACCGTGGTTCAAAATTACGTGGTGTTGTCCTCGGATCTTTCCCTTTGGGATTGATCCCGGACCGTCACCAATAGCCCATTGTGTTGCTCCAGTGTGACGTTAATTGAAATACCCCCCCCCCCATTTGCTTAGCGTGCAAAATTTGAAAACATGCGGAGTAGTATTTTACCACTTAAGTTGACGTACGGTTAAAATTTTCACGTCATCTAACCTTTCAAAATTACGAGATTTCCTCGGATATTTCCTTTGGGATTGATCCCGGACCGTCACAAATAGCTAATGTTCCAGTCTACGTTAAGTACCTACCTCAAATTATTACTCAAACGTAAATTAGGTAGTTAACGTCGCACTGGAACACAACGGGCTGTTGGTGAAGGTCTGGGATCAATCCCAAAGGGTAGGTTGGTATCTTAACGTAGCACTGGAGAAACACAATGGGCTTTTGGCGACGGACAGGGATCAATCCCGAACACTCAAACGGAAAGATTTGAGGACAATATCACGTAACTGAAACCACGTTAGATGACCTGAGTTAGTAATCTACATTCCAAACTTCCACACCACGCCAACGTGAGGACATTTGAAGTTACGACAGCACGTGCAACAGCCCCCGCGTACTGGACGGTTCTTCAGCAGGATGGAGTTTCGAACTCGCAATATACCGGTTACTAAACAGTTGCCTTTCCAACTGGGCTAGCAGGTGTTCCCGTCATCTGACCATGGTGCAAAATTACGAGGCGTTTTCCTGGATTTTTTCATTCGGGATTGATCCCGGACCGTCGCCAAGTTTGGAGAGTGAGGTGCCAGCTCAAGTATGACCTCGTCATCTGACCGTGGTTAAAAATTACGTGGTGTCCTCGAATCTTTCCCTTCGGGTTTGATCCCGGACTGCCGCCAATAGCCCTTTGAGTTGCTCCAGTGCGACGTTAATTAAAAATTCCATTCGATTCCCTAGTCGCCAATAGCAAATTATTTTGCTCTAGTGCGAAGTAAATTAACTACCTACCTCCAACTAGGCTTCAGCAATCCAAGTAGTCATCTCACGTTTCTACTAGTTTTGGTCACATGAACCTTTTATGTTTACTTTGTTTCAAATCACGGGCCGCGGTGGCCCGGTTGGAAGAGTAACGGACTTGCAACCGAAGGGTTGCGAGTTCGAATCCAGCCAAACACCGTCGTGTACAAAGGGGGCTGGTGCACGTTAAATCTGTCGTGGCCTCAAATGTCCTCACGTTGGCGTGGTGTGGAAGTTTGGAGAGTGGGGTGCCAGCTCAGGTGTTGCCTCGTCATCTGACCGTGGTTCAAAATTACGTGGTGTTGTCCTCGGATCTTTCCCTTTGGGATTGATCCCGGACCGTCACCAATAGCCCATTGTGTAGCTCCAGTGTGACGTTAATTGAAATACCCCCCCCCTATGTTTCAAATCACTACTTGTAAGTTAGACGTTTATGTAAAGCCTCTTACCATGCTATAAAGTATGTTATGCTTCAACTACTCATGTGACCATAGTTCAAAATTACGATGGTATAACACAACGGGCTATTTCAAAATTAGGACTTATAGTCCTCGATCTTTCCCTTCGCCCAATAGCTTTTTGATATGCTCCACAATGCGAGGTCTATTCAGCTAATTTCGTACTCATTTACTTGACGGGTCGCAGTAGCTTGTTTGGATGAGTACCAGTCATAAGATTTCGAGATCAAAAAGTCGATCCAACCGAAGACTTATGTCCATGGGGTTTGGTTTCCATTGGTCTGTCGTGGCCTCAAATGTCCTCACTTTGGTGGGTATTTTGGTATTTTGGTATTTTTTTAAATTAACGTCACACTGGAGCAACACAATGGGCTATTGGTGACGGTCCGGGATCAATCCCAAAGGGAAAGATTCGAGGACAATACCACGTAATTTTGAACCACGGTCAGATGACGAGGCAACACATGAGCTGGCACCCCACTCTCCAAACTTCCACACCACGCCAACGTGACTCACTTTGGTGGGAGTTTGGAGAGTGGGATTTCAGCTCGGGTGTTGCCTTGTCATCTGACCGTGATTGCAAATTACGCGGTGTTGTTTTGGGATCTTTCACTTTGGTATGGATCCCAGACCGTACCAATTACCGCTGTGTTGCATCAGGTCAACTTTCTCTCTCTACCTACCTGGGCAAATAAAAATGTTGGTTTGTTGGATGCATCGCGTTTTAAGGCATAAGGGCCATATCGAGTCAAGCTGTGCCGAACACAAGACCGACAAGTAGATATATAACGTCTCACTGGAGCAACACACGGGCTATTGGCGACGATCCGGATCGATCCTGAATGGAGAGATTCAAAGACAATGCCTCGTAATTTTGAACCAGGTCAAATGATGAAGTCAACACCTGAACACAAGACACAATTTCAAGTATAGGACAAACGCGTATAATGAGTTTTATTAACACGTGTATGTATTTTTAATTAACGTCACATTGGAGTAACACAGCGTGCTATTTGCGACGGTTTGGGATCAAACCAAGAGTGAAAGATCCGAGGACAACACCACGTAATTTTGAACCACTGTCAGACGACGAGAATAACACCTGATCTGGCACCCCACTCTCACGTCAACTGGCGTGGTGTGGAAGTTTGGGGAGTGGGGTGTCAGCTCAGGTGTTGCCTCGTCATCTGACCGCGGTTCAAAATTACGTGGTGTTGCACTCGGATTTTTCACTTCTGGATTGATCCCGGACCGTCACCAATAGCCCTTTGTGTTGTTTCTCTCCAGTGTGACGTTAGTTAAAATACCTACCAGTCTATGTTTAACTGCTGTAAACTTGGGAACCGTGATTTCATCATCCACAATATTGTTTACGGCCATTACACGAACACTTACGTTCTAGTGATATGTGTATACGGTTTGAGTGAAGGAATTCTATAAATTATTGTTGCTAAGAAACTTTTAGTTGCAAACTGCTAGATTGCATTCAAAGTAAATGCAACTGATCTCTTGGAATTGAGTACTAAGTTGATATGATTTGAAAGTCCAAAAAAATAAACAATTATCCTCACGGAAGAATAATTTTAACTATAGAAAAGTACTTAATGGATTAGATCTTTTATTCACTAGTTGATGAACTGGTGAGTAATTGTACATTGTTTTATAAAAGTATGAACAGTTGTGCATCAGTTAAAGATGGCAATTGAAAATACACCAGTTGAAGTATAAATTGACTATCCAACTGAATTGGAGATTGATAATCCATCAATGGAATATATGGTAATTGATTATCCTGTTCATGAAATAATGGATGACCCACCAGTTGACGTAACAATGGAGGACCCACCTGTCGAAGTAATAATGGAGGACACACCAGTTGAAGTAATAATGGAGGACACACCAGTTGACGTAATATCGAAGGATCCACGAATTGAAGTAGCAACGGAGGATCCATTAATTAGAGTAACAATAGAGGATCAGCCATTTGAAGTAAGTACGGAGGATCCATCAGTTGAAGTGACAATGGACGATCCCCCAGTTGAAGTGATAATGGATGATTCACTAGTTGACTGCGTGGTGATTCACGAACTACCAGTTGAAGAAATTTTGACAGAGGATAGAAAAGTGTTTAATCCAACAGGTGAGAAAGTAGTGATTAAGGATACACTGACTTCAGAAGTGCCTATTGGATATCCGTCAACCAAAGATTCGTCAAACGAAAATTCGTCAATAGAAGAAATATCAATTGAAGATTCAACTGAGGATGAGTCGATTGAAGAAAATTTAATTGAAGATTCACCAGTTGAAATTGAGGTGATTGAAGATTCATCTGGTGAAGACAAGGCGAATAAAATTACATCGATTGAACGTGTGACTAATGATTCAGTGGTTAATAGAAATTCAACCATTGAATGTTTGAATGATATATCTTCCGAACAAGTGATGAATAGGTGTTCGCCTTCACTAGATGATGACGAAAATTCTTCATCACAGGACGATATGATGGAGAATTCAGAGTATTTTCTCTCGGATTGTAATGGGCCAGAAGTTTTAAACTCTGATCGACATGGATATTTATCTACAGATGAGGAGAATGAAACTTCAACAAGAGCTAACATTTATAAATATACATCTGCAAAGACTGCTTTTGGACGTTCAACAAAAAGATACTTCAAAATAAGGAAGAAAGTAGCCAAAGTAATTAGAAAGATATACAAGGATACCAAATTACTAAGTTTTTGTACTGCTTTAGGTGTAATTAGACTATTTTATAAAATGTGTCCCATGTTCGTAAGAACCCTGAAGTCGATTCAGTGGTTCAGGAATGATATGTTGCAGTTCCGGAATTCTTTATTGTTTTACATTGACATGATGGATGATGTTCAAGATTTCTATTATGAAATGTGGACTATACATAATCGATCAAGATTGTTATCAAATCAAGTAGCTTTTTATTTAAGTAGACTAAAGAGATATAGTGAACTAGTTGACGGTAAGTTAGATAGACTGTATAAAATGCTTGATAAAGCAGATGATGATGAAACGGGATTTAATTCAAATAAAGCTATAAAAAATCTTTCAAGAGAAATTTATCAGATTTTGTATAATATAAGTGAAGTTTCTTGTGATTGTGGAAATGTAGTTAAAAAGTATTATATCATTAAGTGTAAATATATAGCACGAACTGTTAAAAACTGATTATTAGTTATATTTTATTTTAAATATTTATTTGAGTCTAAATTACGTTTTTATGTGACGAGTGCTTAGAAGATAAAGTAAAATTGAGTGATGTATTTCATATATATATATATATATATATATATATATATATATATATAATTCAACATATTTTTATAATACATTTCATCGAATGTGACCACTTAAGTTTACTTTAAAACTAAACTAGTTCAAATATTTTCTTAATGGAAATATGAACTTTAAATTCGAATCAGTTCATGCAAAATACTTCAGAATGTCACATTGGGTTTTACATGTTTGTTTGAATTTGTATATTATATAGTGCATATATTCGTATTTTCAGTTTTCATTGTGAATTTGATTGCTAATGAATTGGACTCCTTGCATAAAGTGTATTGGGCAATATGTTTGAATTGGTATGTTCAGTGCTTATATTCTTAATTTTGAGTTTTACTTTATAAGGTCAGTGAGATCATGATAAAATTACATTACAACTAAAGGACTCTACTAACCTTTAAAACTGCTTTAACATTTTCTGGATTAACACAGTATTGAGAAAAAAAATTATTTCAAATCAAATTAACGAAGCATATCGTAAGTAGTGTGATAGTAAAGGCATTTAAGAATGCATATGTATGATTTTGTTAATGTTTTATGGAAATATTTTATAATCAAGTTTTGCAATACGCTTATTCGGTATATAAATTTATGGAAAAATTTTTTAATTCAATATACAACAGTGCGATTTTAATCAATTAGATCATTCAGAAGTAAAATGTTTTTTCATGTATTTTACGAAGATTGCATGTATTTAAGATTTGTTAAAATCAGCTACATATTTTATAATCTGAATATACAAGTGTATGACATTTTTAAAAGTTCAGAAATGAAATGTAAATTAATAAATTATTGCATCTCCTTTATTGAAGCACTTAATTAATTGTTCCGTCACTTGCAAACTAAATTTCTTAAAAATTAAATGTTATTGAAGGAGTTATAACGAAATGTTGCCTTGAATATTTGCTTTTGGAGGAGGAGGAAGGAGGAATTTCAATTAACGTCACACTGGAGCAACACAATGGGCTATTGGTGACGGTCCGGGATCACTCCCAAAGGGAAAGATCCGAGGACAACACCACGTAATTTTGAACCACGGTCAGATGACGAGGCAACACCTGAGCTGGCACCCCACTCTCCAAACTTCCACACCACGCCAACGTGAGGACATTTGAGGCCACGACAGATTTAACGTGCACCAGCCCCCCTTTGTACACGACGGTGTTTGGCTGGATTCGAACTCGCAACCCTTCGGTTGCAAGTCCGTTACTCTTCCAACCGGGCCACCGCGGCCCAATTTGCTTTTGACTTTTTATTTGGGGCCACGGCAGTCCGTTTGGTAGAGTCGTGGATAAGCACCGGAGGGATGCTAATTCAAAACTCCAATCAAACCAAAGACCGTCGTGTGCATGGGAGCTGGTACACGTTAAATTTGGCGTGGCCTCCAATGACCTCACATTGCTGTAGTGTGGATGTTTGGTGAGTGCTCTTTAACGGTGGGGTAACATTAAAAGCTATTCTCACTACACTTCTATGATGTTTGCATATTCCTATGAAAGAAAAGTAGTTAATCTAATTACATTTTCAATTAATGCTTAAGCAATTCAACCTGATTCACACAGAGGAATCCAACTCTTCAGATTCGAAATTATCTCTAGCATTTGGGCCGCGATAACCTAGTTGGAAGAGTAGCCAACTAGCAACAGGAGGGTAGTGAGTTCGAAATTCGATCCAACCAAAGACCGCTTAGTGGATATGCCCGCTTTTCCAATTAGGCTACTGCGGCCCCACGATCATCTGACCGTGGTTGAAAATTGAGATGTACTAGGATATTTCCCTTTGAGATTGAACTCTGCGTTAGGGACAGCTGTAGCCCTGATGGAAAACCAAAGGATTAGCAATCTGAGTGTTGGACGATCTGAGAGTAACGGACTAGCAACTAGAGGGTTGCGAGTTCGAATAGGGTGGGGGTATTTCAATTAACGTCACACTAGAGCAACACAACGGGCTATTGGTGACGGTCCGGGATCAATCCCAAAGGGAAAGATCCGAGGACAACACCACGTAATTTTGAACCACGGTCAGATGACGAGGCAACACCTGAGCTGGCACTTCACTCCAAATTTCCAAACCTTGGCAATGTGAGGACATTTGAGGCCATGACAGATTTAATGTACAACAGCCCCCTTGTACACGACGGTGTTTGGTTGCATTCAAACTCGCAACCCTCTGGTTGTGAATCCGTTACTCTTTTAACCGGGGTTACCACGGCCTCATGTACACGGGGCTAGTGCACGTTAAATCTCATGGCCTCAAATGTCCGTGCGAGCTCGGGTATAGTTCTCGTCATCTGACCGTGGTTCAAAATTACTAGACGTCCTTGGATCTTTCCTTTTATGATTGGTGATTCAAAGTTACTTGGAATTGTCCTCAAACCCTTAGGGTTTGATCTCGGAACGTCGCCAATAACCCGTTGTGTTGTTCCCAGTGCGACGTTAATTAAAATACCTACCTACCCGAATTGTCATCAATAGCCCGCTGTGTTGCTCCAGTGCGATGTTAATTAAATACCTACCTACAGAGCCACGGAATGGTTCGGAAATTAGGCGTAATTTTCTGGCAGCAACTTGTTTGTTGGCTGTGATTGGAGTAATCTTTCTAATAATGACTCAGTATTTACTCTCCTTCAGCTGTGTAGTACTTTTTTCGTTTATTGAAACAAACATGACCGATGACGGTACTGCAGTATCATCAAATGGTGGCATTCTATGTTTAGGCTTGGAAATCGACAAGCTAGTATCCTGTGGATGTGTGAATGAAACGTACTTGACAGAAGTGATTAGTGAATTGTCGGAGAATCGGTCCCTGCAAGTGTTCTTCGAAGCATACAGTGCAGTTCACTGTTACGACGAAACCGATCACTTCATAAAACGGGAGCTTCCAAAGCATGAACTACTTTCTTTCAACATGGAAGAGTTCATAGAAAGCGTAACGGAGCATTCTAACTCGAATCGGATTCAACCAGAGGTTGACACGTATGCTCTCATTGAGACGTTGTGGAATTTATATGATGAATTAATGGATAATATGGACCTACTAGAATTCTCCTGGCACTTACTTTACGAAGAAATTGCGGAATTTGATGGGGCTTTGGCTACTGCTCACCAACTGCAAGGTGTAGGGAACTGTACATTTCCTGTGGAGGCCATAAGTTTGAAATCAGAAAAACTGAAACGCGTTTGCGTTGAGATACATGGCATTTTTGTAGCTTTTAGGGAGACAATGTTGAAGTATCAAAATTTAAAGTGTTATATTTTATCTCTTTACATTCATAATTGAATACTGAAAGCACAAGTCTTTTAATGAGTAGATTTCGTATGCTTAAATTATAGACGTTGGCGAAGCAACTGGTATTTAAGGCCTATCTTAATTTATTGATTGGTCACACATTTTATAACTTTATAGAGCTTTACAATCTTTACTAAATAATTTGTACCTTTTTAGCAGACAATGTTGAAGTATTACAATTTAAAGTGTCATATTTTATCGCTTTACATTCATAACGAATATTGCAAGTACAATTTTCTTATAATGGATGGATTTAGTATACTTTAATTATTGATTGATTAATTGGCACATTTTATAACTTTAAGGAGCTTTACAATTTTTACTGAGTAATTTGTAGTTTTGTAATCATGACTGAATAATTTTAGTTTTTAAAAGTACATTGTTGGGGAAATATTATATAAAGTGTTATGATTGTTGAGCGATAAAATATAACTGAATATTGTTAGTAAAATTATCTGTAAATTTCATATGCTTAAATTATAGACATAATCAGCGAAGCAGATGTATTTAAAGATTATCTTAATTTGTTTAGTATATTTTATTTTATAACTTTATGGAAATTTAGTCTACTGAATTATTTATAGTTGCAATCATGATTGAATAATTTGCAGTTTTTAGACAAAGTTGGGGAGTGTTATTATTTAGTTAGATTTTATCGCTTTACAATCAACTGTATATTGTAAATACAATACCCTTGCAATGTGTTGCTTTAATATGCTTAAGGCCTGTCTAATACAAGCATATGTATATTTAAGAACTGTCTTAGTTTATTGATTGATAAATTTTATAATTTTAAGAATTCGATGTATTTGAGTCAGAATTGCCATTATCACTAGATATATTAAAAATTAGACGAAATTGAGAAATTTTTTAGCAATGTGAATCTACATACAATATTCATTTCTCAAGTAATAGCACCTTTGCATTGCTTCAGTGCGATGTTAACCACCTACCATTACTCAAGTAACTTCAAAAATTGCCAATTTCTTGTTTGAAAATTTTTCAGCTATATTTGCTATATATATTCAGTATAATTTAGACTTTAAGGCATATCCATAAAGGAATCAAAGCACTGATGATTTTTACAAACTTTTGATAGGGAACGTTGTCTAAAATAGTCTAACCCGTTTGGGGTCAGACTTTTTTCTAATAACATCTAATAAAAAAAACTCAAACTCGATGCTATTAGAAAGTTCAAGAGCTGACCCACATAGGCAGTTTTTAGGTGGCAGATTCATCTCGTATTTCTCTTGTGCACTAAAACTTTCCTTGTGTATATCATTACGTGATATTGTATGTCTTGTGCCTGGAGTAACATGGTCAAATATGGCCTTGTGCTATAGAAACCCCCAATCAACCAAATTTGATATTTAGAGACACTTCACACTAACAGAATCCGAATAAATGCCATGGACCTTGCGCCATAAAACCCCAACATCGAATCCGAGTAAATGCGAATTCATTTGAATCCAGTAGAAATTGACCAAAACATATTCGCGCGGAAGCATTGAAGCGGAGGGTACACTTTCCATTATAGCCTTACCAATAAATTTCGGCGCCAATTTGGCGCGTTTTGGCTTATTTCTTGGCGTTATTTGAGGGAAGATAGCGCCCTGAGTGATTTTTTTTTTCTTTTCATGAATAAGGTTTCGTCAATTTCAACAATTTTGACTTCCTCCGATTTTAACGTTAGGGTGACATAACAAAGAATTGGCACATATACTTCTCGCATCTAATTATTCGAATCTGCCGTTGTGTTGTGATTCATTTGAAGCTATAATTCAAAATTCAACAGACGTTAACACTTGATACCATAAATAAATTAATCGTACTGCGGTAACGAAAGGAATTCGTGATCCAGTAAACCACGTTTTCGTTCGGCCACCTTTTTTTCCCAGCATGAACGAAGACTACATAACCATTCCGACTTCGAGTCACATTTTAATTTCATTATGTGGTTACTCGAACACAATCTTTCTTTGAAGAATATTTCTTGAAATATTCTTCACAAAGCCACTTCATATTGCCACTTGTTCACCTCTTGGCAAATCCCATATCATGAAATTCATTGCACTAACAGGAATAATCAAATTCGCCAATTTGGCGTCGAATTTTATTGGTATGACTATAACGGAAAAGTACAAAGATGAATGCTTCGAATTTATACAGTTTGATAGATTTTGACGACTAAGTTATTTCTTATGGAAGCGAATTTCCCCAATCTCCGTCGGTCAGTTTCTACTGGATTCAGATCGATCTGGATTCTGTTGGTATGTAGTGGCCCTTGGGCCATCTTAAGACCATCAGAATTAAGGTAAATAAGCGTTAAGTAGGAAATAGTTGACGAATATTAGCGAGAGCTTTAGATAAGCTTTATCATTGAATAAGCTTTAAATGTCTCCGAAAAACGTCAGTTTGAGTTGATTGATATAATTTATCTTTATTTCTATAGGGGGGCAAGTTTTAATTGACACTACATTGCTCCCAATGTATCGCGATTTCGTGACCATAAGCTTTAGTGTTTCCACCGTCATGGTTTACTGTTCCAACTAAGTTCTTGGGATTAAGTTCCTCATTTTTTCTTCTCCATACAATTATACGCCCATCGGAACCAAACATGTTAAATTTGCTTTCATCTGCAAATAAGACATGATTCCAATACGTTTCGGGCTTATTTATCATTGATTTTACGAAGAAAAACCTAAGCTTTCTATTTTTCGCACTTAAAAAATTTTACTTCGGGCAGAACGCCCATTTAATCCAGCTGATCTGAGCCCTCGTCGAACAATTTCAGATGAAATTGAAGTAGAAAATTTTTCAGTAAATTCTGTAGAAATTTTTACAGTACTCAAACATGGATTTTTCACCAATTTTCTAACTATAAATCTCTGATCACGTTGAGTTAACTTTGCCGGACGACCTAACCTTGTTTTCGATACGATTTTCTTCTTTAAAGCGTTTTATCACATACTGCACCGTAGAACGGGATAAATTTACTAATTTAGAGATATTCCGAACTGATTTACCACTACTTTGATGAAAAATAATCAATTTTCGAATGCTGTTCGTTGTTTCCTTACGACTACGAGCCATTTTAAAATAATAAATAGAATATTACGAAGTAAGAAAGCAAAGATTAAAGACAAACGATTTTTTAAATGTCACCACAATGCAAAAATAAAAAAAAGCGATAAACGATAATTTTATTTATGAATTTATCCGAAAATGTTTCGGTGTACGATCACTTGTGGCGTGTTCTTTATCTGCCTCCTTGCATTTTCATTTTTATAAAAAGAAAATGAGTCGATATTTTTTTAAAGAATCTTAGGTTTTATTCAGAATCACGTGGAGATGATATGAAAAAATATTGGACTTTATATTCGAATTCAATTCCAGGCTACAGCGCTTTTTCTACAAATTTTTAAAGTGTACGAACACTTTTGGGAGCCACTGTATGTCCCCAGCCTGTTTGGTGCAAACGTTTCTCGACGCAATGCGGAAACGAAAATTTGCACTAACTGAAACCATTAGTGTATTTTTATTAGTACATAATGTATATGTATGTCCTTTACAGGATGTTGTCTAATTTGTGTTCCAAATGTTCCGCATGGCCAAATATGGTCCTTGCGTCATAAAATCGCGTCCTAACCAACCATTAGGACAACAATTCTTCAACTCTCTTGGCGGTTTCGGCCAGATATCTCGACTCTGACCGATTTTGTAATGACGAGATATCTCGTCATTAAGATATTGCCGATTTTTTATGAAGATCACGAGCTGATCAGTTTTCTTCTAATGACGAGATATCTCGTTCATCAAGATCTGGCCGGTTTTGCTAATGACAAGATATCTCAAGACAACAATAGGGTTAAAAAGAGTTTCAAGTCAGTAGAAACGAAACTTTGAATTGGTGAATTTTTTATCCTAAGCAAAACCTCAGCCTTTTCGCGTTAAGTTTGTCAGCCCAATATGGTATATACCAAGTAAAATATGTAACAATCAGCAGTATTCATGTTCTATAACACGTCTGAATTAATGCTAGAACTTGCTCTATTAAAATTTTAGTATGCAAATATATAACCTAAATTCTCTAGTGAAAAAATAAGGTAACAACATCACATAAAAAATTACAACTTAAAACCTTTTGATGGGTTAACTGAGATCTTATTGGAATACGTTATTTTGGAATATCAAGGGCTATTTTAAGTACTAGCACAAAGTTTAACGAACTATATAAAAAGTATTCACGAATTAGGTATATGGGCATGTTATGGCATTAGAATATAATGGACTAAAATTTACAAATGTGTACTAACTGATTAACAAACGACGATTTTTAAATTAGGAATGTTTTAATAACACCCATATATTCTTTATTTCCGAATCAATCATCAAACATGAAGTATTTTCTCTCAAGCTAAATGTAGGTGGTAGTGATTCCACGATGGATACTTGCTTCCTGTACGTATTCTGAACGCGACGTCACTTGGCTCCTTGTTCAAATACGATTTCAGCACGTCGCCAATATAAAAGTGTGAAGAATAAATTTTGAATTGATGCATGGATAGTTGATTGGTTAATAAATAATAATAATTGGTAAATAGGTATTTTAATTAACGTCACACTAGGAGAAACACAACGGACTATTGGTGACGGTCCGGGATGAATCCCAAAGGGAAAGTTCGAGGACAACACTAATTTTGAACCACGGTCGAATAACGAGGCAGCACCTGAGCTGGCATCCACTTTCCAAACTTCCACACCACGTCAATGTGAGGAAATTTGAGGCCAGGACAGATTAAACGTGAACCAGCCCCTATGTACACGATGGTATTTCGCTGGATTCGAACTCGCGACCCTTCGGTTGATAATCCGTAATTCTTTCAACAAGGCTAACGCGGCGCCTGATCGATCCAAGAACACCTCGTGATTTCGAACCTCGGTCAGATGGCGAGGTCAACACCTCAGCTGGCACCCCATTCTCTAAACATCCACACCACGCCAAGGGGAGGTCATTTGAGGCCATGACAGGCTAACGCGGCGGCGGAACGATCCGAGAACAACACCTCGTAATCTCGTAATTTCAAACCACGGTCAGATGACGAGGTCAACACATCAGCTGGCTCCCCAGTCTCCAAACTTGCACACCACGCCAAGGTGAGGACATTTGAGACCATGACAGGCTAACGCGGCGCCGGAACGATCCGAGAACACCTCGTGATTTAAAACCACGGTCAGATGACGAGGTCAACACCTCAGCTGGCACCCCATTCTCTAAACTTCCACACCACGCCAAGGGGAGGACATTTGAGGCCATGACAGGCTAACGCGGCGCCGGAACGATCCGAAAACAACACCTCGTGATTTCGAACCACGGTCATATGACGAGGTCAACACCTCAGCTGGCATCCCATTCCACAAACTTTCACACCACGCCAAGGTGAGGACATTTGAGAACATGACAGGCTAACGCGGCGCCGGAACGATCCGAGAAAAACACCTCGTGATTTTGAACCACGGTCAGATGCCGAGGTCAACACCTCAGCTGGCTCCCAGTCTCTAAACTTCCACACCACGCCAAGGTGAGGACATTTTGAGACCATGAAAGGCTAACGCGGCGCCGGAACGATCCAAGAACAGCACCTCGTGATTTCGAACCACGGTCTGATGGCGAGGTCAGCACCTCAGCTGACACCCCACTCTCCCAACTCCATCGCGCAAGGTGAGGACATTTGAGAGCATGACAGGCTAACGCGACGCCGGATCGATCAAAAAACAACACCTCGTGATTTCGAATCACGGTCAGATGGCGAGGTCAACACCTCAGCTGGCTCCCCAGTCTCCAAACTTCCACACCACGCCAAGGTGAGGACATTTGAGACCATGACAGGCTAATGTGGCTCCGGAACGATCCGAGAAAAACACCTCGTGATATCGAACCACGGTCAGATGGCGAGGTCAACACCTCAGCTGGCTTCCCAGTCTCCAAACTTCCACACCACGTCAATGTGAGGAAATTCGAGGCCACGACAGATTAAACGTGAACCAGCCCTTATGTACACGATGGTATTTCGCTGGATTCGAACTCGCGACCCTTCGGTTGCTAATCCGTTATTCTTTCAACAAGGCTTACGCGGCGCCGGATCGATCCAAGAACACCTCGTGATTTCGAACCACGGTCAGATGGTGAGGTCAACACCTCAGCTGGCACCCCATTCTCTAAATTTCCACACCACGCCACGTCATCTGACCGTGGTTCAAAATTACGTGGTGTTGTCCTCGGATGTTTCCCTTTGGGATTGATCCCGGACCGTCACCAATAGCCTGTGTGTTTCTCCAGTGTGACGTTAATTGAAATACCCCCCACACACTACGCCAATGAGAGGACATTTGAGGCCATGACAATCTAACGCGGCGCCGGAACGATCCGAAAACAACACCTCGTGATTTCGAACCACGGTCAGATGGCGAGGTCAACACCTCAGCTGGCACCCCATTCTCCAAACTTCGACACTACGCCAAGGTGAGGACATTTGAGAGCATGACAGGCTAACGCGGTGCCGGAACGATCCAAGAACAACACCTCGTGATTTCAAACCACGGTCAGATCGCGAGGTCAACACCTCCACTGGCATCCCACTGTCCAAACTTCCGCACCACGCCAAGGTGAGGACATTTGAGACCATGACGGATTTTACGTCCACCAGCCCTCTTTGTACAGGACGGTCTCCAATATGACGTTAACTATCAACTCACCTATCTTCCATATCACGCAAACGTGGTAGGTAGGTAATATTTATTAACGTGGAAGTTTGAAGAGTGGGATGCTAGCTTAGGTGTGACCTCGTCATCTGACAGTAGTTCAAAATTACGTGGCGTTGTCCTCGATCTTTCCCGTCGTATTTGATTCCGGACCATTAGAAATAACCCTTTGTGATGTTCTAGTGCCGACGTTAATTGAAATACCTACCTACGTAGTGTTCATTTGAAGATTCGTGATTGATCTCGCACCATTGCCAATAGCCCGCTGCGTTGCTCCTTTGCGACGTTAATTAAATTACTTAACTATCTACCTACACTTGAAAGAGAACAGTGCGATAAGCAAATAGAGTTTGGCAACGCAAGCTTTTGGAATGAAAACATCTTTGAGACGCCATGGATAACACACGGCGGAATCAAAATTCTAATGGCCAAGCATCGACAAGCAATTCTGCCGAGAAAAATCCAGTGAAAGTGTCCAACACAGGCCAATTAGATGAATCAGAACTCGTCCATCAAGCTCTTAGCGTCGTCGAGCTTCATAATCAGATTCGTCGTAGTTTCCAAAGAGAGATGCCAGCCATTAAAACCTTCGGAAATTTAGAAATGTTTCTACAAGCTGTAAACGCTCACTACGATCCGTTGATGCCGGGCGTGGTAGACGAGTGTATTGACAGATTAGAAGAAATATTTTTAGAAGCCACTACCTTGTTCGACCGAATCGAACTGATTAGGAAAATGATTAAGAATGATATAAAATTCCTACGCAGGTGTTTGAAGAGAATTAGGTATGGGCCCGCTGGAGCATATTGTTTCAGTGTAAGAAGCAGCGTTATAAGAATATACCAGAATTTGAAACTGAACAACGACATTATCAATCTGGTGAAATCTAAAAGGGCTGAGCATTTTACGATCAAGTGCTTCATTTTATCCCTATCTGTCCAGAACTGAATAGAAACTGACTGATGAATTTCGTTCAGTACCTGTTTGAAATCGTCGTCTAAGTGTATACAGACAGGGTGATTGAAAATGTCTGGGACAAACTTTAAAGGTAGGTGGAAACTGCAAAAACAAACCAATTTTACTTAAGACCATACAGCCGGAAACGCCACCAGGAGTTGCTAAAAGTACAGGAAGATTAAAAAATAACGGAATAAAAGTACGTTAGAAAATGTTACGATCGCTGCTTCCATGTATGTTCGGTCGAATTAGATCTCGAAATTAGTGTAAGTATGCTTCCTGCCCCTTCAAAATCAACGACTAATGACGATGCTTGTCCTGCCCAACTCAATTTCTGCCAAGAGGCTTGTTGCACACTCGCGGCGTTTGCGGCTGTATGTTCCTATGCAAATATGATTTGTTTTGGTATTCCTGACCTATCTTTGAAGTTTGTCTAAGATCTTTTGAATCATCGTTATATTTCTATTCATATTCTAAGGGTTTTAATTTCTTTTGACTACTTTATACAAGTGTATTAAGTGATATTAAACAGGCCCTGCGTCTTGTCTTATGAATTAGGATTTTAAAAATCGCATAAATGTGCTTTACCCTAATCTATTAACTTCATGTTTTATGGATGTTATTGAATTGAGGGATTTAGATGATTTTCCATCTAATATAAAGTTTGTAAATTGTTTAACGTTGTGATTGATAGTGATTTCTGTTTTTCAAAGAATACAAACGTAAGCTTAAATTGTGCGTTAAATTGTTTTTGTGTTTTGAAATTGCGTAATCTTAAATTGTAATGTTTAATAAATATGGTCTGTTTTAAATTATCTACTGCCTGTATTTGCTATCTGAAAATAGAAGTTTTAAATTTCCTGAATTGAATTATTTACTACCGTGTTTGGTGGAGATGTCGAATCAGGGGCACTAGCGATTTATCGCCAAACATGGAAACCTTGCTGTTTTGACGCAGCTTTATGGCAACCCTATGCGAAAGTTGGGTTTTACGAAGGAAAGTCCGTTTTTTAACGAAATTGCGATGTATTGCGTTCTATGATTGGTTAGCGTTTTGAAATTTGAATTTTTTTGCGTTCTATGATTGTAAGGCCCCGTTCATACACACACACGGGCTTTTTCCAACGTGCGTTTGATAAGAATTTTCGAGCGTTTTCATGTGTCCTTAAGCATTAAATTGTGTTTTCCATTCCCCTAATCCAAGTTTCTATCTTTTTGCCTTCAGAAGTAATTTATCCTCAAAGCATTAATTTTGACAAGATCAATTTAAGATACAGTTCAATATTTTTACAACTGCATCAGTTTTAAAATACTGAATAAATTAAAAAATGGTTTAAACTCATGGTTGGTATTTACCTTCCTTCAGCATTGCATTGCTTACAAAGTGTACTTTTATAATAGACAAGTTAGGGCATAAAAATGTGTTTGGTGTTACCTCTACGCATTTTTTATTATTTGATACCCCACTAAATGTTTAAGTAGGAAACAAAAGAAAACAAATGTCCCTTTATATATTAGGCAGATTAAAGAGATCTTGATTGATTATCTTTGTAAGATAGTTAAAAAATCAAGTTTTTCACATTTTAATAATTAACTTATATTTTTATAAAAAAAAATTTAAGTAATTTAATAGATTTGTGATTCGTCTATTTAAGTGAGATAAATTGGTTTTGATACTAACAGGTAAAAAATATTTGTCCATACACAGCCAATGTCAAATTGACTTAGCTGTGGAGAACTGATTTCAATGCCTGATCGTGTAAGTGCTGTCTTCGCGTTGGCATGGCGTGGAATATTTGGAGTGGTGCCAGCACAGATGTGAACTCGTCATCTGACCGTCGTTCAAAATTACGTGGTGTCTTTGGATCTTTTCCTTCGGGTTTGATCCCGGAACGTCGCCAATAGCTTATTGTGTTGCCCCAGAGCGACGTTAATTAAAATACCTAAATACCTGCATTATGTTTGTCTCAGCTTGGCCAAATATGGCCCTTGTGCCATAAAACCCACCATATTACCATTTCTATCCATGCAGCGAAGAAATGTTTTAAATTCTAGTTTTTCTGAATGCCATTACTAGCCCGATGTCTTGCTCCAGTTGATCAGCTACCTACCTTTACCAAACCTAATACCCATTACATTTATATATTCCGCCACCTCCATGTAGGTAGGGGTTGTCGTGGCTTATTGGGTATGCCCACTGCGCTAGCAACAGTCGAGTTGTAGGCGACGCAGGTTCAATTCCAGTCAGGTGCAGTCCTCCCTGGGTGTATTTCTTTCGTGTTTCAGTAAAACTTTGACTGTGTATGTTTATTGATATTGTGTGTCTTGTGTCTGGCGCAGCATGGCCAAATATGGCCCTAGCGCCATAAAACCCCAAGAACCAACTAATCTCCATGTAGGTAGTTAATTAGTGACTCGCTGTAGCAACACAGCGGGCTGTTGGTGACGGTCCAGGATTAAACCCGAAGAGAAAGATACGAGGTAGGTAATTTAATTAACGTCGCACTGGAGCAACACAACGAGCTATTAGTGAGGGTCCGGGGTCAATCCCAAAGGGAAAGATACAAGGATGACACGTAATTTTGTACCACAGTCAGATAACGAGGAAACACCTGAGCTGGCTCCCCACTCTCCAAACTTTCACACCAAGCCAACATGAGGACATTTGAGGCCATGGCGAATTTAACCTGCAACACCTCCTTTATACACGATGGTCTATGGTTGGATTGGAACTCGCAACCCTCCGGTTGCTAATCCGTTGACTCTTCCAACCGGGCTAGCCCGTTGTGTTGCTCTAGTGTGACGTTAATTAAAAATACCAAATACCTTCACCGGGCTATTGCGGCGTCGGAACGATCCAAGAACAACACTTCGTGATTTCGAACCGCGGTCAGATGACGAGGTCAACACATGATCTGGCATCCCACTCGAAACTTTCACACCACGCCAACGTTGGGACATTTGAGGCCACGACAAATCTAACGTGCCCCAGCTTCCGTATACACGACGGTCTTTAGTGAACCAAGTTTCAAATTCGCAACCCTCCGGTTGCTAATCCGTTGCTCCTCTAACTGGGCTACTACTGTCTTTCCGCCTAATCCAGCAATAACTCAAACTGTTTCGCAGATCTAAAGATTAAAAATTTTAAAACATTTGAGGTCGGTAACTAACGTCTCACTGGAGCAACAGAACTGGTTGTTTACGGCGGTTCTGGATCAAACCTGGTGGGAAAGATCTAATGGCAAGGCTTTATAATTTTTAACTATGTGTTGGGTTAATTTTTAAGAATTAATTATTTATTGTCAAATATTTTTTAGTGTATATATATAATGTTGTGAACTGCCTTTGCGCCAACTTTTGAACGCTTGGAAGGAGTGCATAGAAGTAATGTAAGTCCCCGTTGAGGGGAAACGATCATTAGTTACGGCGTGTTTGACAGTCTGGTGACTGACCTCTTAGCTGTATTTCGTCGGGGTATTGTCCACTAATGAGGGGTGAGAGGGGAATTTTGATGGATGACCATTTAGAGCAGGTGTGCTTTAAGAGGTTTACCTCCGATCAGAGTTGATTGATTTGGCAGTTCGTCAGAAAAATGCCGTTGAAATGACAGAACAAATAAATAGTATTATCGGCCGGAATTTTGTAACCATCAGTTAGCGCTTTCTCAGCACCAATTCTATTGGTAGAAAAGTCCTCAGGCGAATTTAGATTTAGTCACCGATTTTAGAGAATTAAACAAAAAGGTTCCTGACTCACCCAATCCCGAATATTAATGAGGTGGTTGACGATTTGGAGTGTAGTCGATACTTTTCCACCTTGGATTTAGAGAGTGGATTTTTCCAACAGATGGTTCAATCCTAAGATAAACACAAATTAGCCATAATTACAGAACAAGGTTTATTTCGGTTCACCTTTTGGTTTAAGTACTAGTGCGAATTCCTTTCAGACGTGTGAAAATAGCATTATCAGGTTTGGAAATATTTAAAATAGGATGTTATATTGGCGACATTATAATAGCAAGTAAATGTGGTCTTCGACAGATTACAAGCTCGTAACCTCAATCTTAAACCCTCAAAAGTGCAATTTCTTTACGGAGGAAATCAAGTATTTAGGTTTCACAATTATCAAAGGAAAAGTTTTAAAAGATCCCAAAAATATGGTAGCTGTTCAAAACTGCATGATTCCTTCCTCGCGTAAACAGGTGAGTAGCTTTTTGGGTTGTATTAATTACTATCTAAAGTTTTTACCAAACAAAATCCAACGTTCTTTTCACTTAACAAATTTGACCAAAGAGAAGTTTGGAATACGGAGGCAGAGAAAGAATTTTCGGATTTGAAGGACTGTTTGGTGAATCAACCTTGTTACCTGATATGAAGGAAGATTTTCGTTTATTCACAGATGCTAGTAACATAGCCATTTGAGCGGTTTTGTGCCAATTAGGTAACAATGATTTTCCCAAATCCGTAGCTTATGAAGTAGGAAATTAAGAGATGCAGAGGTTAGTTATTCAGTCACGGAACGTGAAGCTTCGGCCGTAGTGCTCTTCACAAACTATTTCAAGCAATATCTCTTGGGAAGAAAATTCTTTATTTATACAGATCATGTCACCTTAACTTCAACTTGTAAATTTAAAGACTCCTTTCACCGTGTAGTCCGTTGGTCGATGTCCTTGTCCCAATTTAATTACGAGATTAAATACATTAAAGGAAAATAGAATACTTAGTGACTTTGTGTCCAGACCTTTGGGTAGAACGGAGGGCGAAATTAAACAAGTAATGTTTAAAGAAGTTGCCCAGGAGTGTAGAACAATCAGTAACGAAATTGATATTGAACAGTTAGAACAAGCTCAATTAAGAGATGCAAAATGCAGAAAAATAAGATGATCCTCAGAAACAAAAACGGGCCGTCGTGGCTCAGTAAGTATGCCCACTGCGCTAGCAACCTTCGAGTTGTAGGCGGCGCAGGTTCGATTTCTGTCAGGTGCATTCCTCAATGGGTGTATTTCTCTTCTGTGTCAGTAAAACTTTCATTGTGTGTGTCTCTTACTTCATGTTGTATATCTTGTGTGTGGCGCAAATATGGCCCTTGCGCCACAAAACTCCAAAACCAACCCAGAAACAAAACCCAACCTACCCCAAATATGTTAAATTCTTTGATCAGAACAATGTTGATGTGCACAGACTACAGGAAAAATAATGTTAACAGGAAACCAAAATTGTTTGTTCCTTAAGAATTAATTCCTAAGGTATTTAAGTTATGCCATGATTCATCGATGGCTTGTCAACAGGGAAATAAGAAAACCTTAAATCGAACCAGGAAACTATTACTTCCCGGGAATGTAAGCATTAACAATGAACTATGTTAAATCTTGCCATAAGTGTATGACTAGGAGAGAATCAAAGAATACCGATTTCTGACTGTTCTTTTAAAAAGGTTGTTTTTGACATTGTAGGGCCTTCGCCTATAGCAGGAAAGGGAAATAAGTATATAATAACGTTTACCGATTATTTTACCCGTTGGTTTGAGGCTTTTCCTGTAGCAAATACAATTAGTGATACGGTAACTTAGGTATTACTGCAATTTATAGCTCGATACGGAATACCTCAGGTGTTAGTGTGAAATAGAGTTAACCTATTACCGGCTACTATGCAAAAAATATACAAGTCTTTGGGTATTAAAAAGATTGATACCACTGGCTTGGAGACCACAATTAAACGTATGTGTGTAGAGAGCTCATGCGACATTTGGAACGCACTAAGTTCCTGGTTAACTCACAGCATGATTGGGATACAAAGCTCCTTTTTGCATTGTATGCCTATCGGACGGCGGAGCATCAGGCTACGAATTTTTCACCTGCCTTTTTAACGTTTGGAAGGGAATTCGATTTATCTAACCAATTAATACTTTTCCTCATGCTGACCATATCGAATATGCTGACCAACTTCTATAAAATTTGAGATACGTTTAAGCAAGTAAATTTAACTAAGGCAGCTGAACAGTAGGAAACCAGTCGAGGAAAGATTGCTAATAGCAAAAACTTCAAAGTGGGTGATCTGGTTTACTGGTATAACCCAGCAGTAAAACCAGGGCTTTCCAGAAAATTTGCAAGACCCAATGAAGGGAAATTTACGGTTACTAGGGTTTTCTCTCCTGTATCGATGGAGATTCAGCATCTCAAAATATCTAATTACAAAAGGGTTGTGCATATAGAGAATTTGAGCATGACTGTTAAGAGAAGAAATCATTTGAAAAATCAGGAATCTCGCAGAAATCAGGGGGAGGTACGCTTATCCCACAGGAACAGTTAAATGAACAGAGGGAGGTAAATAATGGGCAGTAGACATGGTCTCTTTTTGCACCTGGTTCAGACTGCAGAAATTTCCCTGGTTCATGGGGAAATTGGGTTTCATCAAGAATGCATAACCATGGTTGATTTAAGGCCGCGCTCAAATGGAAAAGTGGTTTTGACTTAGTGCGTTCAAATGCAGACATTTAAATTGTACAAGATTCAGAAGGATATAGTAATGAATCCTATGATTTGTTGAGAATGGTGAAAGTGTATAAAATTCGATTTAATTAATTGTCTATTTTATGCGTCGGTGTAATTTACTGTATGTATCCGAATTTCAGTTTCATATTCATATCGATTGATTCTATTACATAGTATAATTGTGCCTTATTTTTATCTTGAGTACGGAAATTATTGATTACAGAGTGTGATTATACTTTAGGGAGGACAATTTGTACATTATTGTGAGTAACTTCAAAGGCAGCAAATATATAGACTTATTGGGAGTTGCCCCTTTAATGGTACGCATCTTTTAGAATAAGTTATAATTTGGTTTGTTATTTTGTGAAATTACTGCTGTCCAGTTACTGGTATGATGGGTGTACATAGTAGAAAAAGGAGGCATCTTCTCTTCTCACTTCATGGTATATGAGTTATTGTTACTTTTATGGGGATTCATTAGGCGCTTTTCATTGTTAATGTAGTAAGTATAAATGATACGGAAAAGATCACATGCCATCTAGATAAGAGTTTGAATAGAGAAAGAACATTTTCAAGAGGAAATGTCCCCAAGCCCATCCCTCCGAGCAGTGATTAGGGGTGCATAAGTACCGGATAATCTTAATTATTTCATTCTAAAATGGAAGATATAAAATCGTTTCATTTTCCAGTCCTAAAGATTCCTACTGAGTTAATGGCCGCATGAATTTACCACCACACATGTCAAAAAATGTCGCTCATTAGTAACAAATAGATTGTAAAGGAGAATGCGATCTTAAAGGTATACTAATGATTATTTACATTTGAAGACCGAGTATAAACCATTATAGTCATTGATTAAGTCATTCAAGTTAATCAAGTCAACTTGCCGGCCTACTTCATTTGCGAACACTATGATTATGACAAATCACAGGTCATTAAACAAGCCCCAACGTTGCCACAGAAAGTTATTTTCCTACATCGACTGAAAGGCAAATTGTTACTCATGCATTGAATCCCTTTCATGAGACTAACATTGTTGCCTTGCAGTTAAATAGCGATAAATTTAATTCAGACTTTCTGCAAACGGTACAGCTGCAGTCTACGCCGCGCGGGGTGGCAACGCGTTTTTTTTTTGGCGCACTTTTTATGTCGCCACGGAAATCTTCCAACATTGAACATATACTGCATACGTATGGATGAAATATGTAAATCTGAATGAAACAACATTTTGACTAGAAAAACACTGCAAATATGAATTAAATATATGGACTTTTGGCGTAGTTATAAGCGACTCATGCCGGTGAGGGTAACCCATTTTTTTCTCGAATTTCCAACAGTGAATCTATACTGTTCATTCTCCACATATGGATGCCTGAAAAAAAAATACAACCTGATGCAATAGCCTGAAAAAAAATAACCGTTCTCCACCGTGTCCAAACTAAAAAGAACCAATGCTGGACAGAACTGGACGCCGGCAAGGTTGCCATAAAAACAGGTTAACCCTAACCAGGTGAAAATTCGAGAAAAAAATGGGTTACCATCAGCCGGCATGACTCGCTTATAACTACGCCAAAAGCCACGCCAAAATTCGTTGCCACCCCGCGCGGCGTAGACTGCAGCCTATCTCAACTTTCTAAAGAAGTTAAAGCCAATTTAAAAATATCAATTAAAGGTGGGATGTTGTCTGCTTAAATGCAGTTCACTTTAAAGCACACAACAGACACTCTAATTGAGTTAAATCATTACATATTCAGCAGAATTAAACTGCGATATTTGTTACTCGTCGAATTCCAGACCGATAGTTTAGAGGCTCGCTTCCTACAATATCATCAAATGTGGGGCAATTACAATGTTTCCATACGCCAAGTGTTAAAACGAAAATTTTAAGTCTGATAAAGCTACAATCAAAAAGCATTGGTTGCTTCCACATAAAAGACTGATTTTAGGGATTCAGCTGTAAAAACTATAACTGACATACCAAATGTATTTGAGGAGATCATTTACAGCTATAATAATGTTAATGTCCCAGATGATGTTCTATCTGTTCTAGTATTTACTATATCTGGCTGTGTTGCCAAAAAAGTGCAACATGAATTGAAGTGTGAGATGTGCTGTTTGACCTTGTCAAGTGAAAAAGAACTAACTTATGATTGTTCGGATGAGTTTATACAACAATATTTAAAATTAAATGATAGGGGTGGGCCTTAAATGCCCTAAGGAATTTACGGAACAACTTATTGTTTGTTCTTACCGGATTTTTAATGAATTGATTAATGTGCAGTATGGTGACTTTTTGTCACAAATTTCAGAAAAGATTGTTTGTTGAACTAATTCTACTTAAAATAGGTACCTTCAATGAAATAACTGTAGAGGGCCACATCTGTAAAATGCCAAAGAATAAGAGACACAGGATTTGCTTTGAATGATCAGAATGAGGTATATCAATAAAAATCAGCACAATTTAATTCAACTATGTGGGTATGTATTTAATAAAAAAGGTTTTTCATTACTTTGAACTGATATTTCCTTATAAATCGAAATTAAGGGACCAAATTTATGATATAACTAAACATTTTGATGATAAATTGAACTTTTAGTATAGTGGTAAAATGTTTTTACTTAAATTTACTTCTTTGAAACTTTTTTACCCCTTAAATTTAGCATTGAAATATTTTTCAAATTAAAAGTCCACAATATTTAAATAGATCTATGGTTATTAATTGTAGGTAGGTATTTTAATTAACGTCACACTGGAGCAACACAACGGACTATTGGTGACGGTCCGGGATCAATCCCAAAGGGGTTACAACATCACGTAATTTTGTATCACGGTCATATGACGAGGCAACACCCGAGCTGGCACCCCACTCTTCAAACTTCCACACCAAGCCAGCGTGAGGAAATTTGAGGCCACGACAGAATTGACGTGCTCCAGCCCCCTTTGTACATGACGGTCTTTGGTTGGACAGAGTTTCGAACTCGCAACCTTTCGGTTGCTAATCCGTTACTCTTCCAACAGGGCTACCGCGGCCCTTATTAATTGTAATGAAAAAGAAAAAACGAATAAAAAACGTACTAAATTGTCTACAAAAATAGAAAGAATGGATTTTTTCACCAAAACTTAAGTATTTTTTTTACACAACACAAAGTTTTCAAATTTTTGATCACATGGAACTGAGTTAAAATCATGAAAAATTCAGATTTTGGTTGTGTAAACCACTAGTAAAAGTAGCTACTAGATTAAAATTTCCCATTTTTATCAGTGATAAAATCTTGGAAGGATTCGAAACATTCCTGTTTTCTCACTCATGGGCAAAATCAACTGCCATGGTGGTTTTTGCAAAATAAAATTTATTTGAGTGATTTCGTCCCTGCGCTATGCAAATTTGCCTTTGAAATTGAAAAAGGCATTGCAAGTTTCAATCAATAAAGTTTATCCACACCTCACAATAAAAGTTAAGCCCAAGTAATCAACATTTTGTTCTGAGTAAAGTGGGTTTAGTATTGTTTGATTTGCTCAATCAGGGGGAAGAATCATAGCATTTTGTGTACTTCTCAATTGCAAAAATGGAGGGGTTCAGTTTCCTAATCTCTCTGCCAAACAGCAAAGAATTCTTTAAAAATAAAATTGGTTTCGAATTTTCTAAACATGCATACACAATTGAGCAAAAATGGAAATGTTTAAAAATGATGCAACACCACTCTGTTAAGATAACATTCTTCAAGAGGCGGAAGAAAGATGGCTCACTAACAACTTCGCTCAAAACCTTCGAGAAAACGTTTAGCACAAACATTTGACAAGAAAGCGATAACTTGTAAAATGTGGCAAATACGATGATTTCAAAGAGCGATAAATTGCCAAATGTGATTATCCTGAACACACGCATCGGGCATAGCTTTTCGTTCTCACTGGACTCACTTCTCGGAATACGAAAATGTGGTCAAAGTTGGAATGTGAACAAGGACCTTCCATTTGACTCCCCAAACCGTCTAGGAATCGCGTTAACAATACAAAAGAAGGATGCACCTGCAGCAATGTGGGGTTGTCTACGAAAGGTCAGCCAAGGTTGCTCATATTTGGTCAGGATCACAAAGGTCAGCCCACATTTGTATCTACGAGCATAGATGAGTGCAATCCCCCTCGCTTCTATTTTCAGGTAAAAGGGCTGGTCAACGAAAAACAGCACTCCGTTCCACTCTTTGAAAATCAGAAAAATTATCCCTGTGTGAAGGCTGATATTAAATTATCAATCTTTTCAACATATACACTCTTGAAATTGGCATTGAACTCTTAAAAAACTTTGGAAAATGGACGCTACGCTACTTTGTTGTGGGCATTTGCAATTTTTGTCTATGCTTTAAATAAGTTAAGCTAAAAATAAGGGTGGCAAAAAATAAAAGACCGATTACATCCCTATTTCTTTTTCAAATCTCGGACAAAGTTGCCTGCGTTAAAAATTAGCTACTTAACCATATATTAAAAAGGAATTATTATAATGAATACATTCATTACAGAAAACAGGTACAGATAACCAAGGCTAAGATTATGATGATTTTGCATCCTTTAGAAAGACCGAAACGCCTTATAATAGAAACGTGTTTTATAAAAATTAAGCTGATTGAAACGTTTGTTTTCGTGATTTTTACGCAAAATGCCATTTTTAAGTGTTTTCCAGTCATTTCTTGTATAGTTAAACCTCATTAAGATGAACTCGCTTAGTACGAATTACTGATAATGCGAACTAAACTCCAATCCCCGTCAAAATGTATATTCAAATAATGTTAACTCATCCATTTGAGAATGCGGGTTGCACAAATCTATGGTTAAGATGAATACATTTTCGAAACTTAAGGGCAAACGGATTCTTTCCCGTCATGTTATCAGAAACATTAAATGACTCTGGAATCAAAGAAGATTGATTTGTGGAAAAGAGTGAAGAAAGAATTAATGAAGATTCCGATGAAGAAGTGCAATAAGCGTGCCTCCTTTAAAAGAAGCTACTGCCTGGTTGTAAATTATTCACCACTTTTTAGGCAGTAAAAATTCATCTGCTCAATTAAACAGCGTTGACCGCACCAAAGATTTTCTTTAAAAAATGTCACAAAAAAACAAAAATCGATAACAGAAATATTTTAAGACAAAAATTGTGTAACCGAGAATTATCTGTAATCAAGAATCATCGGTATAATGAAGAATCATCGGTATAATGAAGAATCATCGGTATAGCCTTTGTGATGAACAATACCATTTCTGTGAAACAATAATTATACAGAAAGTAATGTAAACGTATTAATGTTTATTTTATTGTTGAAATAAAGCTTTTTTCTGAATTCGGATGAAACGAACTACGGTTAATACGATTTTTTGAACGGTCTGGTGAAATTTGTTTTAACGAGGCTTGACCAGTTATTTTTTGATTTCAGGTTTTTACTATCTCAGTTTTGAAATAAGGATTATTTTTGGACGATTTTCCATAGAGCCCCATTGTCACCCCTGTCGGAGAAAAATGTTTCATTTGCTAAAATTTCAGAAGATAATGAGACTAGATTTAATCTCTTTCTTTAGTATCCGCCCTTAGCACATTAAAAATATTTTTTCACTCTCCGTTGTTTTGCACCAGTGCGACGTTCATTAACTATTTATTTATCTCTTCATTCTCAAAACATTTGCTGTCATAAAGTGTATTTATTAATTCATGCTGCCCCATTCAGCTAAACCAGGGGTCGGCGAACTGTGACTCTTTGGTTACATACATGTGGCTCTGAAATAAAATTTAAAATGAAAATAAAACTATCATAATTTCATTTATAAAATTTTTAAAGGGCTTTATTTATAAATGGTGATTTCATTTGTCTTATGGGTCTCGCCAAAATGATTAAGCGACTCTAGCTTTTATTACAAATCCTCTTAATAAAAATGTGAAGGAATTAAATTTTTCTCCGTTTGATATTGACGTGACTAATTTTGAAATATAATTGCTGGACTTAATAAGCAAAGACAAATTTGTTCGTATTGGTACTGAAATAGAAGAACTGGAAAAAGAAAAATACAATCTGATTTCACCACACAAGCAGACTGCTGTAAATGACTTACAGAAGAGTTTCAATGATTTTCGATACTTGGAATAGTCTTCCGGACTCATCATGAGTTGAAAAAGTTTGCATTTAGGGTTCTTAGTATCTTCGGGTCTACGTATTTATGTGGCAATCCTTTTCTGACGTGAATTCCATTAAATGTAAAGTGAGGAGCCGATTTACTGATGCCAACTTGTAATGGCAAACTAAAAAGCCAAAGGCATTCAATTAAATATTCTACTCAGAAAAAAGTCAAACATTGAATTAAACACAGGAACAGTCATAAAATGCAAGTTGCATTTGTATTTTTCCCATTTTATTCTTTTATATGACAAAGTTAAAAAAAAATAGATAATTTGGTTTCGGTTTATCAATCTAATTTTTTTTGTTACACGAGGCTAATGAAACAGGGATCTACGGCTTAAAGTGACTTGAATCGCTACGAACATCGGGATTCGAACACAGACTTTTGAACCTAGGGCCAGATCCCTAAACACTCGGCTACCAGGACGGTGTAAAATGATTGATTGGGGTTTTATGGTTAAGGACCATATTTGACAAAGTTGGGCCAAACGTCAAGTATATGAATGTACACACACAGGAAAGCTTTACTCAGAAGATGGAAATACACCCAAGAAGGAATCGAACCTGTGCCGTTTACAACCCGCAGATTGCTAAAGCAAAGAGCAAGGCTATTGAGCCAAGGCGACCACCCTGCTTAAAATGAATTTATTCCGTTTGGAGGATAAAATATACAATAACTTGTTTTTTAATGTATTTTTCTTCAAAGGATATTTATATTCTTTTCTGTTTCATGAGATCCTGTCTTTTATAAAGTTTTGCAAAAAAGCATGTAAATTTTGGTCAAGTAATTTTAAGGATATCTAACTCTTAGCCTTCGAAGGGATCTGCTTGGTTTGGTTTAAGACAAAATTAAGTCTAGAGAAACAGAATCGGTGCTAGCAATTCTTGAATCGTAAAATTGATATTAAAATTTATCTATATAACGAAATCGGATATAGAGTAATCTATTCTGGAACTCATTCTTTCATCATTTCATTCATTAAATGATGTAACACACTTTCATTGATTTTATAATCATTTTGAGTAAATTATTTCACACATTTTAAAATTATGTAAGAATCGGTCGCAACTTGACCTTTATAGAATCTATACTTTCACTTGACTTCTCAAGTTAATTCAGAAAGAAAACTTTAGATTTTAAGATTAACGTAATTTTGCACTACACAAACTTTCTTATAAACCATTAAAAAATACTATAAAACTACTTCAATACTCTTCATATTAATCCTTCACACTACTTTACGTAAAATTTAGACAAAAATTTATCATCAGAAAATGTGCATAATAGCAAACATTTTACTTAACAAAGCAAAAAATGACCTGCTAAAAACGACGCAAAATAGAAGAAAACTTGCAACATTTAAAAATTAAAAGCATGTGTGGTTATAACCTATGACCAAAGAAAAATAAAAGTTTGACTTTTTAGAGGTCATGATAACCTGACATTATTTTTGCTTATAATTTAATTTGATAATATATTACATTATCACCATCAATATGTATAACCATTATTTAAAATATATTGCTATCAGCTTAAAATTTAACTTCAGAAATTGGTTTTGAGTTATTTAAAATTCAATAAGGATATTTTTCTTCGCTGTTAGAACGTTTTACTGAAAATTATGTGTAATTTGATTTTCTACAAATTTTGGATTAATTTCAAATATTCACATGCATTAGCTATTGAAAAAATTTATCATTTTTATTTCCTCATATTCATAAATCATATACACTAATATAGTAATTTCTTATCGTAAAAACTGTTATATTAAAATGCCACTTCAGAGAGGAAATTAAATAAAAGGAGATGTTAATTGTTGAGAAAGAAATTTAAAAATTGCTTACAAAGTAAAAAGAATTTGTAGGTACATTTTCTTTAGTTAACATATTTTCATAGCAAAAGAATTATATTTTGACAGGCTAACTGTATAATGAAAATTCCATAAAATTTAATTCTTGAATTTCATTCGTTTCAGGCAAACATAATTTTGTCAAATACGCCTTTGTCTGAAAAAAATTTCAAAGCACTATTTTATTTACAGAGAAAGACCCTAAGATTTAATAAGTGAGCAGTCAAATCAAATAATTGTCAATAAAAAGTCAGCAATCAGAAATGCAAGTTTTAACTATTGTAAAAGATTACTTACAAATCATTATAAGAATGGATTTGTTTCATTCTTTATATAAATAGAACTACAGTTTATAACTATTTTTAGGCTGTCAAGTTATCCAAAAATTTATTTGTTTAAGGTCGTAATTTATCCTAAAAATAAGTATAACCTAAATCAAGACAATGAATACTATTAAATAGGAAAAAATATTTTTGGCTACATTTATTTCAATATGAATTTACAAGAAAGGAAAAATATTCCCACTAGTTGTCGCATAAGCATGACCATTGAAGTCTTAAGTTGCTCTATAATTAATGAATGACTTCTTTAAAACTGCTTCTATTCGTTCAACACACCTTTTGTAAAGGTCAAAACTCTAATGTAAGACAAATATTCAACATTGTAACGAATCATATGGTACTGCGACCTTTTAACGAAAATTGCTCCCAACACTTTATATTAATCCCAGAAATACAAAGGAACGAATATTTTTAGGTGTGAAAATTAATCTAAAATTAATAACAAAAAGATTGAGCCATGTTTCGAATCTTGGAAAAAATGGATTGATGGATTCGCTTATATCGAGATTTTACTATCTATTTCCGTTTGATCACGGACTTCCCTTGCTAATTCTTCTCTTTAATGGCCCCACTATCATGACGTCCCAGAAACTGCACTCGGGGCCCCTTTCTTCACGATGGCCCCTGCCCGGGGTCCATTTTTATTTTAGAAATCGAATTTTAGGGATAGTTTTAACTAACAATGCTATGGATTGAATTGAATGTTAGGAAAGATCACAGAAGTATTGAACTGCGCTAAGTTGAATAGTGAAAGTTGTTGAAATGCAAGGATTAATATTATATTTGGTTAGTTTTGTTACACAAAAACCAAAACATTTTCTTCTAAAAGCTTTTAGACCCATCAACTAGTACGCACATGGCATCAAAGGTCCATGTGCAGAATTGGTCTAGACCCCTTCAAGGAACCTTGGGTCGAGATAGATCCCAAAGGATATGGTGACGGGAACAATGCGTCTACCAATCGCACAATAGGAATCTATCAATCACTAGCTTTTCCCTGCTACGGTTATTGAGATAGAGAGAAAACGATCCTTCAAGGACTCATGTGGCCATAAATACCGGATGCACAAAGCTGTCTCGGGTTTTCACTCCTGCACGTGTGACAATGGATCAACGGGGACACTGAAGAATCTGACGGACAAGCTAGTTATCTATGAAAAGAGCAGTGATTAACAGGTGTTGACATTGTACCTCGGAATTTGCAGGCAGTAAAAGTGTTAAACTCGGATCTTGTAGAGGCGTCATGAAATGGGGACCATTGGAGTGAAAAATTAGCAATCAGAGTCCTTTGATCAAACGGAAATAGATAGTAAAATCTCGATATAAGCAAAACCATCAATCCATTTTTTCCACGATTTGAAACAATACAGATTAATCTTTTTGTTGTTAATTTCGGATTAATTTTCACACATAAAAAATATTCGTTCCTTTGTATGTCTGGGAATAACAAAGTGTTTGGAGCAATTTTCGTTAAGAGGTCCCAGTACCATATGTTTCGTTAAAATGTTGAATATTTGTCTTACATTAGTTTTAACCTTTAGAAATAAGTTTGTTGAATTTTGGAACGAATAGAAGCAGTTTTAAAGAAGTCATTCAGTAATTATAGAGCAATTTAAGACTTCAATGGCCATGCTTATGTGACAACTAGTGGGAATATTTTCTCCTCTTGTACATTCAAATTAAAGTAAATGTAGACATAAATATTTCTATCCCTTTCCTATTTAATAGTATTCATAGTCTTGATTTATGTAATACTTGTTTTTAGGATAAATTACGAAATTAAACAAATAAATTTTTGTATAACTCGACAGCTTAAAAAATAGTAATAAACTGTAGTTCTATTTATATAAAGAATGAAACAAATCCATTCTTATAATACAATTTGTAAATAATCTTTTACAATAGTTAAAACTTGCATTCCTTATTGTTCACTTTTATTGATAATTATTGATTTGACTGTTCACTTATTAAACCCTGTGGACTTTTTCTGTAAATCCAATAGTGCTCTGAAATTTCTTTCAGATTAAATACGTTTAACAAAATTGCGTTTGTCTGAGGCGAATGAAATTCAAGAAGTAAATTTTAAGGAATTTTCAGTATATAAATGTGGTAGCCTGTCAAAATATAATTATTTTACTTTGATTCTTTTCCTATATTTTAACTAAAAATATGCCTACAAATTCTACTTTTACTTTGTAAGCAACTTTTAAATTTTCTTTCGCAACAATTAACATCTCCTTTTATTTAATTTCCTCTCTGAAATGCGTAAAGTAACATTTCAATATAACAGTTTTTACGATAAGAAATCAATATATGTATTGTGCACATGATTTATAAATGTTGGTGTCACTTTTGTGGCGTGTTCTTTCTCTGCCTCCTTGCATTTTCATTTTTATAAAAAGAAAATGAGTCAATATTTTTTAAAGAATCTTAGGTTTTATTCAGAATCACATGGAGATGATATGAAAAAATATTGGACTTTATTTCATATTCGAATTCAATTCCAGGCTACAGCGCTTTTTCTACAAATTTTTGAAGTGTACGAACACTTTTGGGTGCCACTGTATATCACAAAAAAATTACACACGTTCAGTGATATTTTGTAGAAAATAAAACAATTCATTAAAATTTAACTCCTAAATAATGTATCTAATACGGTAAGTACTGGAACACATAAATTAAATCCTGGTCATAGAAAAATGTAGAATTCTGAAAAACTAGAGATAAGAGCAAGCGTGTCGAATTTAGACTTCCTAAATACATTCTGAAATAGAGGAATTTGAAAAAGACATTCGAAAAATATTGACAAACGATAATGATTTATTTAATTAAAAATAGAATACCAATTTATCAAACTTAGGGATGCTCAAATATGACAGCAACATTTCGCTGTCTTAACTCAAATACACAAACACGGAATTCTAAATCTAATTTATCAAATAAAACTTTAATTCTGGCATTGCCAGATACTGAATTGCAAAATTACGCTTTTATGGTTAATGAGTTTTTCGTTTGGGCTTTTTGTGATCCATTGCAAAATGTATGTTGTGTAAAATTAAATCCTTTTTTCATCAAATATTTATAAATTGTTTATATTATGGAAAGAAATAAAAAAAATCAGTTCAAACAATTAGATTTTGAAATTGTTTAAATATATTGTTTTGGAAAAAAATTGTTTTTCGAACAATACTGGTAAAACAATTTTATTGGAAAGTTTGATTTTCGATCAATACTGGTAAAACAAACTGAGCTGCGTACCGCAATCGTTTATGCTCAATGTTTTCCTATGGCAATTTCGAATTGTTTTTAGCCTCCTCTACACACCTAGGTTAAAGATAACAGGGTTAATATGTAGTATACGTTACCTGCTGGGTTCCAAAGTATAAGTACCAAATTTGGCGTGGATTGGTCAAACGGTGTAGATTTGTATAGAGAACATATATATTACTACACACATCCATTTTTATAGAGATTTTCAGATGGGTCGCAAATGTAGTGTTCCGGGATGTAAATCCAATTATGTTGCAAAAAGTCCCCATGTAAATACGTTCAAATTTCCAAATGACGAGGAAATGAAACTAAATGGATGAGAAGCTTTTCCCAGTTTTTGAGGGGCAACCTAGCTATTTGTCCGTTTCCTTACCTGAAAAGAGAAAGATACCAGAGGAGAGGGAAAAGGAGATTTCTATACGATGTGATATGCCTTTTAAAAAATGGTGTGATGACGATATTAAATTATTTTTCCGAATTTTCTGAAAAATGCTACTCATCCAAACTGAATTAGCATGGACAGCAAAAAAAATCTCCAGATAGAATCATTTTCTTTACCATTGATACTATCGATGTGCCTAAAATAATTGTATCCTTTACTATTAAAAATAATCTTGAAGTTATTCACCATAATGGAGTAGAAATAACTCCAAGTTATGCATGGTTATTAGGTGAAAAATTCATTTGTAACAGCTGGTCAAAATTCGAAAGATGTAGTTGCACTGTTTCCTGTGAAAGATTTAAAAAAGCAGAGCAACTTAAAAATTTGACTGCAAGTTTTAAAATATGTTCATGATTGAAGTTATGTTGTCGTAAGCTTAATTTCCGATAACAATGGAATAAATAGAAAAATGTTTGAAATTTTTTGTGGAGGGAAATTGAGGCCTTCAATTGATAATGATTTTTGTTTAGGGGAAAATTTTCATTTTTTTTATACTGTTCATGTTCATATCATCATGCATTAGGAACAACTGGCTAAATCAAACTGATACCAAACAAACTTTCATCATACCATCTTTTGAAGGAGTGGATAAAAACATTCAATATGCTAGCTTGTTACACTTAAAGAAGTTGCAGTCTTTCTGAATATAATGTTTTAAAAATAGCTCCTTCACTTTCTCGAAAAGCTCTGTTTCCGACATCTTTGGAGAGGCAAAATGTGTCGAATTGAAACACTGAAATTGTTTGATGGTAAAATTTCGGCAACATTACAAATAGAAAGTGTAGAAAATCAAACTAGTTTTGGGAATGATATTTTGGAAACGAAAAATTTCATTGACAATATCAAAATGGTGGAATATTGTTAACGTGAAATTCCCACTAAACAAAATAGAAACTTCACGTCAATTGTATCTAATGCTGACGAAAAGCTACGATACTTGCAAAGTTTTATTCTTTGTTTCCAAAAGTTGGAAAAATAAACACGAATAACCCAGGGGGGGGTATTTCAATTAACGTCACACTAGAACAACACAACGGGCTATTGGTGACGGTCCGGGATCAATCCCAAAGGGAAAGATCCGAGGACAACACCACGTAATTTTGAACCACGGTCAGATGACGCGGCAACACCTGAGCTGGCACCCCACTCTCCAAACTTCCACACCACGCCAACGTGAGGAATAACCCAGGAAACTGGACCAATGAGCTAAAACGTAAACTTTCCAATGAAACCTTTTTGGCATTGGAACATACCACTATTACTCTGATTGAACTGTCTACATATTTATTTCAATACTTAAACTGTATGTTCTATTAGGAAAATTTCAGACTGACAATTTAGAAACTAGTTTTGGACAATACCGGCAAATGAGTGGCTCTAATTATAACGTATCGGATGGAATCCACCAGTTGCCAGATTGCGCTTGGTGTCCTCTCGCTTAGCGTTCAGGTTCGTCGTAGTTTCGAAGGAGAGTATCCAAATCTGAAAAAGTTTGAAATCGATGTCGTTAAGTCCATAATTGCATTACTGGAGTTATATCAAATCTCGCCTCACGACACGATAGACGCCTACATCCATGAAATAAAAGGCCTAGATGCTACACTCAAGAAGTATTTTGAACACATTGAAGAATATTGGAAGATTATTGATCATGCCTCAGCACACCTGCGCCAAGGTTTGAAAATAGACGAATACGATGTGCTTGTATGTACACATCCTGAAAACCTTGTAAGGAGACTTTCAATCAAAATATACCATAATGTGAAATCAATAAATGGCCTTATACGTAATCTTGATGATATGAAGAAAGTGTATTTCGCTATGAAGTGTTATGTTACATCTAATGTATTTCAGAACTGAATACGGTTTTCCTTCTAAGTTCTGACTTGCGTGAATTTCGCTCAGCACTGTTTGAAATCAGTCTTGAATTGTGTATTGGTACTCTGGTGTCTGGAAAGTATTAAGTGCTCTTGAACGCTTAATAGGTGATCTGTACGCTACTTTGCATGCTAAGTGTAGTTGGTGGAGGTGATTCTAACCATGCCCATGTGAGGTATTTTATGATAGCGCTTTGTCTGAAATTATTGAGTTTTGACTGATTACAGATGTAAATTTGTATTGGATTGTTTTAGACGATTTTAGATGTCAGATTAATTTAAATGATGTAAACTTAAAATTGTGTGTGAAGAGGTATTGATTGAATATGTTATACTTTAATATCGAATTTACCTTTTAATCGACTACAGATAAGCTTAAATTGTACGCGTTTTGTAGTCTTGGATTGCGTAGGAGTGGTAATTGAATGTTTTCCTAAATTGTGTAGGAGTGTTGATTTAATGTGGTGCCTTCCTTGAATTGAGTAAGAGTTCTGACTGAATGCTGTTTTAAAATGTATTATGTTTGTTGTCTTAATTTGGAAGTGTTTTTTAAATATCTTAATTGAATCACTTAGTGTAATTCCTTTCAATATTTGTAACTTGTCAATAATCAATCAGTTTTGGTAAATTTTGTATAAAAAACAAACTAGTTTAAAAACGTCTCGTTTTGTTCTGAGTTCTATCATCAAACTACGTAAAACATGTACATACAATTTACTGCATTTTAATCGGTATGTATGAAACCAGTCAGATCTGAAATAGAAGATGGTAGATGTGAAGAAAATAGATGTGCTTTTATGCGGTAAACAGTTATATTAAAAAGTGTTGGATTTTGTAAAAAGCAGGGGACACGGTAACTTTTGAACAATTTTTTTTTGTTTTCATATGTGTAGCAAAATTTTTTAGTGTACTATGTAGAAATGCACATAAAATGAATATTTCAGGCGAAAAAATTTAATTTTACAAAAGCAATTCAGAAATTTAATTTTTGGAAAAAAAAATCAACATTTTAAAATCCCTACTACTTTTTTAAATATCTTTTTAAATTTCTTTTTACACTTTTCTATTCATTGGAGTATTTTACACAATTCTGTGAATGGGTTTGCATGCATTCTGATTATTTATTTTTCTAGAATTTTTTTTCTAAAAGATACTGTGAAAAACTAAAAAACAAGAATATTTTAGTTAGTCAATTTTAAAAAAAAACTTTGCAATTTGAGTACTTCATAGTCATCAAAAACAGAAAGCTGAGAAAAAGCCATTTAAAGTTTTAATTTTTGGTTTCGGTATTTTACATCCAAGAGAAAAGAACAAATAACTCCTAAAATAATGTTGCTAGAGCTATGTAATTTTGCACACATTCAGAAGGGTTGTATAGTTAAAATAAAGCAAAAAAGTTTTTTTCGATATTCTGGTCATTTTAAGGGTACCGTGTCCCCTTAATTCCAATAAATTCCTTTTACAATTTTAAGAATGAAAAACAATTAGTAGCTTTAGGCATACTTTTGTGATACCACTGAATTTAAGTTAATTTTTATATTATAGACCAGCCAAGTATCCCCTTAATTCCAATAAATAACCGTGTCCCCTTAATTCCAATAAATTCCTTTTACAATTTTAAGAATGAAAAACAATTAGTAGCTTTAGGCATACTTTTGTGATACCACTGAATTTAAGTTAATTTTTATATTATAGACCAGCCAAGTATCAAATTCACTTGCGAAAGCCATTAAATTCTGAGTTGTAGGTTGATATTACTTTTACAGGTTGAAAAAATTTCAATAATGGAGAAAAATAAGAAATTTAGCTAGTATAAAACGCGGATTACCAAAAATTTAAAGACCTGAACTAACTTACACACTACATTGATTAGATATCAACACAATGACGACGTTTGGCAAAACTGAGTCAAACAAGCAAAACATTAAGTAATGGTAGGTAAGTGAGTACTCACAGGACAACACATGCTATTGGCTACGGTCCGGAATCAGTCCCGAAGTGTAGGTACGTAAATAACGACGCACTGGAGCAACATCGGAGTATTGGCAACGGTTCGGGATTTATCCCGATTGGAAAGATCCATGGGGTAGGTGGGTAAGTAGTTGAAATAACGTCGACCAGAAGCAACACAACGGGTTATTTGCGATGGTACGGGTTCAGTCTCGAAGGGAAAAATCCAATAGCACAGGGCCGCGGTGGCCCGGTTGGAGTAGTAACGGATTAGCAAACGGAGGGTTGAGAGTTCGAATCCAGCCAAAACGCCGTCGTATACAAAGGGGGCTGGTGCAGTTAAATCAGTCGTGGCTTCAAATGTCCACATTGGCGTGGTGTGGAAGTTTGGAGAGTGGGGTGCCAGCTCAAGTGTTGCCTCATCATCTGACCGTGGTTCAAAATTACCTGGGGTTGCCCTCAATCTTTCTCTTTGGGATTGATCCCGGACCGTCACCAATAGCCCGTTGTGCTGCTCCAGTGTAACGTTAATTAAAATACCCACCTACCAATATAACACCTCGTAATTATGGTATTTTTTGGTATTTTGGTATTTTCAATTAACGTCACACTGGAGCAACACAACGGGCTATTGGTGACGGTCCGGGATCAATCCCAGAGGGAAAGATCCGAGGACAACACCACGTAATTTTGAACCACGGTCAGATGACGATCTCGTAATTATGAACCAGGGTTAGATGACTAGGTCAGGACCGAAACAGGTACTCCACATCAAGAAATGGACATACGCGCAAGTAATGATTTGTTGACCGGAACAGACCTGAGAGGAATGGATCCTGTTTCGCCTAAAACTCGCAGATTTCTAGCGCAGTGGGCAAACGTACTGAGCCAAGGCAGCCCCATACGCACATCGTCATCTGACCGTGATTCAAAATTACTTGGCGTTGTACGGAATGTCCTAAAAGTTCCCGTACTGATAATTCGTGAATTTATTATACAAAAACAACTAACTTTAAAACAATTATTTTTATGCTAATGGTGAAAAGCACTTTTAACATAACTTAGGTAAAAAATTTGAACTCACATTTATAATAAATGTTCAAAATTCCCTCCCCTTTCTTGGAGGCAAAGCTGAAGTCGTGTGCTCATATCTTTAGAAACGCGTTTCAAGATGCTGGGAGTGACTTGTATCCTGTTAGTAATGGCAATTTTCAGATCATCTATTGTTTAGGGACTATCTTCATAAACTTTGTTCTTTAAATATCCCCACAGAAAAAGTCAGGGATGCTCAGATCAGGGGAACGAGGTGGACAAACATTTCTTGAGATGAGTCAATTGACAAAAAATCTTGAAGCATGGCCATGGTTTCATAACTTGTATGCCAGGTTGCACCGTCTTATTGGAACCAAGAATCTCGTTCATTCACTTATAATAATGCAACAAATTGTTGGATAAGTTCACTGTATAAAGTGCCATCAACAGTTGACTCGAAAAACAGGCCCAACAATCCTTTTGCGTGATACGGCACACCAAACGCCAAATTTTTAAGAATGTAAAGGTTTTTGCATTAAGGAATGGGGATCTGTCGTCGCCCAAATGCAGGAATTCTGCGCGTTCACATAACCACTTAAATGAAACCATGCCTCATCGGTGAAAAATGTTTTGTCCAAAATGTTGATGTTGCGAATAAATCTCCGGAAACATCGGCAATAATAAAGCCGCTTGTTATTGTCCGGTAGTTTTAGCTCCTGTAACATTTTTACAAGATATACACGAAAATGCAATGCTCTTAAAGCCTTATGTGTCGATCCACGTGATGTGCCCATTTGTTGCGACAAACGCCTCACGGATTGATGAGGAGATTGCAATACCCTTCGTTGAGTTTCTTGCACAAAGTCTGGTGTAACGACTTTCGGTCTTCCACTCCTGTGTTTGCTTCCATCGAATCTGTCCCACGAAATCGCCGAACGAGCTGATATAGCGTATCTTTACTCGGTATTGCATCATCTGTATATTTATGTCGCCAAAAATCTTTACATATATCATATGATTTACATTCAAAATAAGCCTCAAACAGAGCAATTCTCTGAATGCGTGACAAACTTAATTTGCAATGAAGAAAAAAATGACCATTAAACTTTACTATCGCACAACTTGAGCGAGAAGAAAACCAAACGATAAAAATTAAAGAATCCATAAAATTACAAGCACACGATAATATTCAATAGTTAAAATAAACACGGGCAAATGATTTTTTTAAAGTTGGAGTACGGGAACTTTTTGGACACTATTTTTTTCATTTCAATTAACGTCACACTGGAGCAACAGAACGGGCTATTGGATGGATCCGGGGACAACACCACGTAATTTTGAACCACGGTCAGATGACGATGTCACACCTGAGCTGGCACTCCACTCTCCAAATTCCACACCACGCGAACGAGGACAATTGAGGATACGACAGATTTAAAGTGCAGCAGCCGCCCTTGTACACGATGGTTTTCGGCCGGATTCGAAATCGCAACCCTCCGGTTGCTAGTCCGTTACTCTTCCAACCGGGCTACCGCGGCCCTGAGTAATTGATAAGTCTCATCAATGATTGAGTATTAGGGTATTTTTAATTAACGCCCCACTGGAGCGACTCAACGGGCTATTGACGACGTTCCGGGATCAAACCCGAAAGGAAAGATCGTGGACAACACCACGTAAATTTAACCACGGTCAGGTGACGATAGCGTAAAGTGGAAGTTTGAAGAGTCGGGTCTCAGCTGAGTTCTTGACCTCATATGACCGTGGTTCAAAATTCCGAGTTGCAGTTCTCGAATCTTTCTACAGGACTGATCTCGGACCGGGGCCGCGGTGGCCCGGTTGGAAGAGTAACGAACTTGCAACCGAAGGGTTGCGAGTTCGAATCCAGCCAAACACCGTCGTGTACAAAGGGGGTGGTGCACGTTAAATCTGTCGTGGCCTCAAATGTCCTCACGTTGGCGTGGTGTGGAAGTTTGGAGAGTGGGGTGCCAGCTCAGGTGTTGCCTCGTCATCTGACCGTGGTTCAAAATTACGCGGTATTGTCCTCGGATCTTTCCCTTTGGGATTGATCCCGGACCGTCACTAATAACCCGTTGTGTTCGTCTAGTGTGACATTAATTGACTACTTAATATTCCCTAACCTACTAGCCTGTTGTCTTGCTCCAGTGCGAAGTTATCTACTACCTACCGACCTAACTACCTACCGACCTAACTTGTTGGCGTGGTGTGGAAGTTTGGAGAGTGGGGTGCCAGCTCAGGTGTTGCCTCGTCATCTGACCGTGGTTCAAAATTACGTGGTGTTGTCCTCGGATCTTTCCCTTTGGGATTGATCCCGGACCGTCACCAATAGCCCATTGTGTTGCTCCAGTGTGACGTTAATTGAAATACCAAATACCAAATACCGACCTAACTAACCAGATTACGGACATATTTCGGAGCCTTCATGTCTCAGTGGGTACGTCCACTGCGCGAGAAAACTTGGAGTTGTAGGGCCGCAGTAGCTAGCGCGTCAAATCTGTCGTGGCATCAAATGTCCTCACATTGGGGTGGTGTGGAAGTTTGGAGAGTGGGGTGCCAGCTCAGGTGTTGCCTCGTCATCTGACCGTGGTTCAAAATTACGCGGTATTGTCCTCGGATCTTTCCCTTTGGGATTGATCCCGGACCGTCACTAATAACCCGTTGTGTTCGTCTAGTGTGACGTTAATTGACTACTTAATATTCCCTAACCTACTAGCCTGTTGTCTTGCTCCAGTGCGAAGTTATCTACTACCTACGGACCTAACTAACCAGATTACGGACATATTTCGGAGCCTTCATGTCTCAGTGGGTACGTCCACTGCGCGAGAAAACTTGGAGTTGTAGGGCCGCAGTAGCTAGCGCGTCAAATCTGTCGTGGCATCAAATGTCCTCACATTGGGGTGGTGTGGAAGTTTGGAGAGTGGGGTGCCAGCTCAGGTGTTGCCTCGTCATCTGACCGTGGTTCAAAATTACGCGGTATTGTCCTCGGATCTTTCCCTTTGGGATTGATCCCGGACCGTCACTAATAACCCGTTGTGTTCGTCTAGTGTGACGTTAATTGACTACTTAATATTCCCTAACCTACTAGCCTGTTGTCTTGCTCCAGTGCGAAGTTATCTACTACCTACCGACCTAACTAACCAGATTACGGACATATTTCGGAGCCTTCATGTCTCAGTGGGTACGTCCACTGCGCGAGAAAACTTGGAGTTGTAGGGCCGCAGTAGCTAGCGCGTCAAATCTGTCGTGGCATCAAATGTCCTCACATTGGGGTGGTGTGGAAGTTTGGAGAGTGGGGTGCCAGCTCAGGTGTTGCCTCGTCATCTGACCGTGGTTCAAAATTACGCGGTATTGTCCTCGGATCTTTCCCTTTGGGATTGATCCCGGACCGTCACTAATAACCCGTTGTGTTCGTCTAGTGTGACGTTAATTGACTACTTAATATTCCCTAACCTACTAGCCTGTTGTCTTGCTCCAGTGCGAAGTTATCTACTACCTACCGACCTAACTAACCAGATTACGGACATATTTCGGAGCCTTCATGTCTCAGTGGGTACGTCCACTGCGCGAGAAAACTTGGAGTTGTAGGGCCGCAGTAGCTAGCGCGTCAAATCTGTCGTGGCATCAAATGTCCTCACATTGGGGTGGTGTGGAAGTTTGGAGAGTGGGATGCCATCTCAGGTGTTGCCTTTTCATCTGGTTCGGTTCTTTCCCTTTGGGATTGATCCCCGACCGTCACCAATAGCCCATTGTGTTGCTCCAGTGTGACGTTAATTGAAATACCCATACCCCCCAAAATTACATGCTGTTGTCCTCGGAGATTTTGGGATTGATCTCAGACCGTCACCAAAGCTCGTTGTATTGCTCCAGAGTGATATTAATTAAAATATCTACATACCTACACTTTCTGGTCTGATCCCGGGCCGTCGGCAATAGCCCGTTGTAGTGTTCCACTACGACGTTAATTAATTACCTATCTACCTACCACGGAGTTGCATGTACCCCTGCAGGTTCGATTCCTGTCAGGTGCATACTACCCTGGGTGTGTTTCTCTCTTCTGTGACAGTACAAACTTCATTGTTGTGTTTGTATGTCTATTATATGATATTGTGTCTTCAGTCTGGCGCAGCATGTTCAGATATGTCCCTTGTGCCATAAAACACACTGCAAAACAATCATTGCTACTATTGCCCATTTGGTAGAGTAACGTATTAGTAGTCAGAGAGATTGACGTTCAAAACCCAAGCAAAGACCGTCATGTAAAAAGAGGCCATTACTCTTTAAATCTGTCTTGGCCTCAAATGTCCTCACGTTGGCATGGTGTGGAAGTTTGGAGGGTGGGGTGCCAGCTGAGGTGAGACCTCGTCATCTGACAGTGGTTCAAAATAACGTCCTTGGAATGTTTCCCTTCGAGTTTGATCCCGGACCGTCGCCAATAGTCCATGGTGTTGCCGTAGTCCATGTTGTTGCTCCAGTCCAACAATAACTAAAATGCCTACATACATACCGGAGCTGCGGAAGCCCAGTTGGAAGAGTAACGAATTAGTTTCGAAACTTTAGGAGTTCGAAACCCTGATCAACCATACGTTATCGTGTACACGGTTGCTGGTGCACATTTAATATGTCGTGGCCTCAACTCACGTTGGTGTGGTGGAAGTTGGAGTGTGGGGTTCCACAGCTCAGGTATTACCTCGTCATCTGATCGTGGTTGAAAATTACGTGGTTTAGTCCTCGTATCTTTCCCTTGGGGATTGATCCCGGACTCTCGTCAATAGCCCGTTGTAATGTTCTAGAGCGATGTTAATTAAAATACCGAACAACTTACCAACACCGTTGTCAATAGCCCGTTGTGGTGCTTTAATGAGACGTTAATTTTCTATCTTCCTACAGAAATATTTCAGGACTCGATACTACTAAACATTCTTACATCATTTTCATAATCTGAAGGAATATCGATAGGAAAGACTATTTAAGCAATACTTGTAACATCGAAAGCTTGCTTTCGATATTCAGGTGTTTCTGTAATAGTCTTCCTGGGCGATTTTCCTCAGGCTCGAACATCCCAAGTCTAATCCAACCTGAGTTCTTGTTGTCGAGTCCCAATCAGAAAACTTTCGTAATTTTTATTTAGTCAGGAAATGAAGAACGTCCGTAAATCAGCAATATCCAATAAACCTGAAAGTAAGAAGTTGGTTGATACTTCAGATGAAGAATTTTACTCTTGTGAATCCTCGCCTAATGAAGATTCAACAAAAAGCGCCGAAAGGAAATCTCCGCCTGGAATACGATTAACTGAAAAGGAGAGGTGTCGGAATCTAGTTGATCAACTAAAGTTTTTTGAAAAACTAAAAATTGACAAATTGGATAGGGAGAAAGCAGCAACTGATGCAATTCAATCTCAGCCATCTGGAAGTCGTGGACCAGGATTCGTATCGCAATCTCAACAGAACCCGGTTAAAGTTTCGAATAAAAGAATGAACTATGTCGAATCTTTTTCCGGAGCAGGAGTAGGAACTATCCCAGACCAAGCCATCCCACCCTCAAAAGCTGCAGCCTTGGTGAATCATGAATTCTCTCTCTATTCCTCGCGTCGTGGAGCTGGAGCTGGAACAGACAGAGGCCCACCTAGAGTACTACTAAATGCTACAGAGAGGACAAGGGATCTCATTGATCAACTCCAATCTTTTGATAAACTAAAACGTGACAAATCGAAAAGTGATCAAGGACTCGAAGCAGCAGCTGCCGCAAATGGACCTCAGCCATGTGGAAGTCGCTTCGTATCCAGGTCTCAACACGAGAATTCATTTCAAAGCGTTTCAAATAAAAGATTGGACCATGCCCAATCTTTTACTGGAGCAGGAGTTGGAAATATCCCCGACCAAACCATACCACCATCAAACTCTGCCTTTGGGAAATCTACTTCAACTAGGAACGTCTATCTATTGGAAGCTGTAAATTTTCACCAGGCCTATGACCTTCTCATGCAGGATTACAATGAAATTTATGAGGATTATAGAATAATAGCACCTATGTTCTCAAGATTGACAAGCGATATAAAAGACTTCGCAGAATCGTGCTTGATGGCCTCTTCTAAACTACACGTAATGCATCGAAGTTATTTACATCTGAGGTCTCAGATGTATACCTACTACGATCGACTTACAGATATAAGATATGCTGTAGGTTTAGCTATATTTCCGGCTCAAGTGTACATGGAGTCTACTGTTGACACTGTGCAAAAGATAAATGGGATTTGTTTAAGTGAAGGGACTTCATCTGCCCCTATTTATTTGCCAGAACTTGAACGATATTTGCTTAATATTTTAAACACAGATATCAGTATTGTGAAGTACTTGTTGGAATATGCTATGTCAAGGGCAAATGATTATTTCATAATTAGGGATAAACTTATATTTCTTTTTTGTAGGAACTGAGTTTCTATACCTTTTCTTTTATTCAGACCATTTTAAAAGTATTTTATTTTTTAATGTTCAGAAGTTAAACGTGTGTAACGATATGCTTGGTGACGCTGAGGAAGGAAAACTAGATTTTTACGAATGGAACGGTATGCTTCTTGAAGCTATAAGATAAAAACTAGATTTAAGTATGTGACGATATTCTTAATGAAGCTGAAGAAATAAAACGTGATTTACTGAAGTTTAATGCACATTTTAGGTTTTTAAAAATGTAATAAACTTATCTGGTGACACATAACTGCATTTTATTACTTAACGTATAAAAAATATGACTGGGTAAATTACAATGCTGAGTATCTAACTGGTCACCATAAGACCATCCTCAAAATTTGCTATATTTTAGAGTATAGATTTCAATAGTAAATTAATAGTACGAATGCATATTTCACTACTTGATGTACTAGAAAATTATTAGTGGGCTATGTCTTACTAGTTACCATTAGACCATCTTTAAAATATGCTATATTTTCAAGAGGTAGTTAGCACTGGAGCAATACAAAGGGTGATGATTCTTAATCAAAATCCCTAACTATAATTTAAAGAATATTGGACGAGTAGGATGAGCGAATTCTATAACTAGGTGCAGATGAAACCTACTGGGTCATTCTATGTTTAGAGATTTACTGACCATCGGACAATCTTTAAATTTAAAATGTTCATTACTTTTTATTGTCTGTCTTGAGCTTGGCGCAGCTCCGCCAAATATATCCCTTGCGCTTTAAAACACAAAACGAAACTTTAAATTTAATATTTTAGAAATATCAAATGAATAGTAATTTTATTACAAGATAATACGACGCTGAGACAGTCACCTTTGGACCATTTTTAAAATTGGTTATATTAAAGAATATCGAATACATAGGTACTAATAGTACGAATACATTTAATCACTTAGGGTATGGAAATTGACTGCATAATGCCATGCTGAGACTTAAGTCACCCCTTATTCACCAATGATAAATTAAAACGTTCCCAGAAAATTTAGTAATCAAGAATTTTTTGAAAAAAATTCAAAGTACTTTAATGAATGAAATTATATTAATAACCCGCGTAAAAAAATCAAAAATTGACATGCATTCAAAGGGTCGAAGTTCCGTATTTTTAAAATTTTATTAAACTTTGGTTGTCTAGACGAGGTATATCGCCAACAGCAAAACTGATTTACTGAACTACATGGACGAGATATATCGTCGAAACTATTTGGAGGGTTCAGTAAAACTCTAGAAATGAGAAATTTTCTTTTAATAAAAAGGTTACAAATCAAAAGGTAGGAAGTTAATTAACGACACACTGAAGCAACACAACGGGCTATTGGCTACGGTGCAGGATCCATCCCCAAAGAAAGATCGGAAGACAACACGTAACTTTAAACCACGGTCAGATGACTAGGTCACATGATCTGGAAACCCACTAAAAACTTCCACACAACGCCAACGCAAGTACATTTGAGGCCACGACAGTTTAACATACACCAGCCCCCGTGTATACACTGATCTTCGGTTGGATCGAGTTTCGAATTCGCAACCCTCCGCTGCTCTTCAAACTTGGCTACCACGGCCTGCCGGTTGTGGAAAGAATAGCAATTTAGCGAACGAAAAAAATTTCTTTTTCTAAGGCTTTTTTGGCTAACTAGATGCAAGTTTCCGTAATGTTTCTGAACTTGCAAACGGAGGGTTGAGTTCGAATCCAGCCAAAGATCATCGTGTACGAAGTGGGCTGGTGGGCGTTAAATCTGTCGTGGCCTCATGTCCTTACGTTGGCGTGGTGTGGAAGTTTGGAGAGGGGTGCCAGCTCAGGTGTTACCTCGTCATCTGACCATGGTTAAAAATTGCCTGGTTTCCTCGGATCTTTCCCTTTAGGATTGATCCCGGACCGTCGCCAATAGCCCGTTGAGTCGCTCGAGTGTGACGTTAATTAAAAATAACAAAATACCGTAATGCTTCTGCTGAGTACGTGTTTCCTGTGCGTTCAGGTGTGAAGTCTTCATTGCCCGTTGTGTTGCACCAGTGGGACGTTAATTCCAATACTTACCATACCAGTGTATGCTCGTTATAATGAATTCTTCGAATGGAAGATAGTAAATATTCGTTCCCTCTTGGTTGACGAAACAAGTCAGATGACGAGTTCAGCACCAGACTTGGTACCCCACTGTACAAACTTGCAAACTAAGCCAACGTGAGGACATTTGAGGCTTCGACTCTCCAACTGGGCTACTGCTGACTCCAGTATAGGTTTGCTCACTCGCAACCAACCTGTGTACTGCTGGCGCCCCAAATACGATTCCTGCAACTTAGATTGGGTAACTTTCTCTTTTCGGTGTCAATAAAACATTCGTTTTGATTGAATGTCCATTACTTGGCATTGTCTGCCTCGTGTCTGGTACAGCTCTCAAAATAAAACTCTTGAGCCGTAAAACCAACAATTTTTTGCCATTTTTCCTCTAAAAAGCTTCTAATAGGTGCTTTTTCCGTTAAGCTAAATGGCCCGGGTAGCCCAGTTGAAAGATTAACGCATTAGCTTTCGAAACTTTACGAGTTGGAAACCCTGATCAACCATACGCTATCGTGTACACGGGTGCTGGTGCACGTTTAATATGTCGTGGCCTCAATTCACGTTGGCGTGGTGGAAGTTGGAGTGTGGGGTTCCAGCTCAGATATTACCTCGTCATCTCATCGTGGTTGAAAATTACGTGGTTTTCTCCTCGGATCTTTCCCTTGGGGATTGATCCCGAATTCTCGTCCATAGCCCGTTGAATTGTTCTAGAGTGTTGTTAATTAAAATACCGACCAACTTACCAACACCGTTGCCAATAGCCCGGTGTGGTACATTAATGAGACGTTAATTTTCTATCTTCCTACGGAAATATTTCAGGACTCGATACTACTAAACATTCTCACATCATTTTCATAATCTGAAGGAATATCGATAGACTACTTAAGCAGTACCTGTAACATCGAAAGCTTGCTTTCGATATTCAGGTGTTGCTGAAATAGTCTTCCTGTGCGATCTCCCTCAGGCTCGAACATCCCAAGTCTAATCCAACCTGAGTTCTTGCTGTCGAATCACAATCAGAAAACATTCGTAATTTTTATTTAGTCAGGAAATGGAGAACGTCCGTAAATCAGCAAAATCCAATAAACCTGAAAGTAAGAAGTGGGTTGATACTTCAGATGAAGAATTTTACTCTTGTGAATCCTCGCCTAATGAAGCTTCAACAAAAAGCGCGGAAAAGAAATCTCCGCCTGGAATACGATTAACTGCAAAGGAGAGGTTTCAGAATCTAGTTGATCAACTCCAGTTTTTTAAAAAACTAAAAATTGGCAAATTGGATAGGGAGAAAGCAGCAACTGATGCAATTCAATCTCAGCCATCTGGATGTCGTGGACCAGGCTACGTAGCCCAATCTCAACAGAACCCAGTTAAAGTTTCGAATAAAAGAATGAACTATGTCGAATCTTTTTCCGGAGAAGGAATAGGAAATATCCCAAACCAAACCATCCCACCCTCAAACGCTGCATCCTTGGTGAATCATGGATTCTCTCTCTATTCCTATCTTGGTGGGGTTGAAGCTGTCAGAGGCCCACCTAGAGTACTACTAACTGCTATAGAGAAGTCAAAGGATCTCGTTGATCAATTCCATTCTTTTGATAAATTAAAACGTGATAAATCGAAAAGTGATCAAGGACTCGAAGCAGCAGCTGCCGCAAATAGACCTCAGCCATGTGGAAGTCGTGGACCAAGCTTCGTATCCAGGTCTCAACTCGAGAATTCATTTCAAAGCGTTTCAAATAAAAGATTGGACCATGCCCAATCTTTTACTGGAGCAGGATTTGGAAATATCCTGGACCAAACCATTCCACCATCAAACTCTGCCTTTGGGAACTCTACTTCAGCTTGGAACGTCGATCTAGTAGAAGCTGTAAACTTTCCCCAGGCCTTTGCCCTTCTCATGCAGGATTACAATGAAATGTGTGAGGATTATAGAATAATAGCACCTATGTGCTCAAGATTGACAAGCGATATAGACGATTTCACAGTATCGTGCTTAATGGCCTTATCTCAACTAGCCATAATGTGTCGAAGTTATTTACAAATGGGGTCTCGGATGGATACCCACTGCGATCGACTTAGAGAAATAAGTACTGATGCAGCTATAGCTATAATTCGGGCTGAACAGCTAGTGGAGTCGACTTTTGACACGGTGCAAAAGATAAATCGGATTTGTTTAAGTGAAGGAACTTCATCTGCTACGGTTTATTTGCCAGAATCTGAACGATATTTGCTTGAGACTTTAAACAGGGATATTAGGATTGTGAAGGACTTGTTGGAATATGCTATGTCAAGGGCAAGAGATTATTTCATAATTAGGGATAAACTTATATTTCTTTTATGTGGGAACTGAGTTTTTATACATTTTCTTTTATTCAGACAGTTTTAAAAGTATTTTATTTGTTAATGTTCAGTAAGTTTAACGTATGTAACGATATGCTTCTTGGTGAAGCTATAAAATGAATACTAGATTTAGGTATGTAACGATATGCTTAATGAAGCTGAATTAAAACGTGATTTACTGAAGTTTAATGTACATTTTAGATTTTTAAAAATGTAATAAACTTATCTGGAGACACATAAATGCATTTTATTACTTAACGTATAAAAAATATTATGACTGGGCAAATTACAATGCTGAATGTCTTACTGGTCACCATAAGACCATCCTCAAAATTTGCTATATTTTAGAGTATAGATTTCAATAGTAAATTGATAGTACGAATGCATTTTTCACTACTTGATGTACAAGAAAATTAGTGGGTTGGGTCTTACTAGTTACCATTAGACCATCTTTAAAATCTGATATATTTTCAAGTGGTAGTTAGCACTGGAGCAATACATAGGGCTTATGGTGACTATTCTTAATCAAAATCCCTAAATATAATTTAAAGAATATTGGATGAATAGAATGAACGAATTCTATAACTAGGTGGAGAGGAATCATTCTATGTTCAGATATCTATTGACCATCGGACAATCTTTAAATTTAAAATGTTCATTACTTTTTATTGTCCGTCTTGATCTTGGGGCAGCTTGGCCAAATATATTCCTTGCGCTTTAAAACACAAAACAAAACTTTAAATTTAATATTCTAGAAATATCGAATGAATACTAAATTTATTACTAGATAAAACCACGCTGAGACAGTCACCATTAGACCATTTTTAAAATTGGTTATATTAAAGAATATCGAATACATAGGTACTAATAGTACGAATACATTTAATCACTGAGCGTATGAAAATTGGCTGCATAATGCCATGCTGAGACTTAAGTCACTATTGGCCACCAATGATAAATTAAACGTTCCCAGAAAATTTAGTAATCAAGAATTTTGTCAAAAAAGTTCAAATACTTTAATGAATGAAATTATATTAATAACCCGCGATAACAAAATCAAAAATTGACATGCATCCAAAGGGTCGAAGTTCCGTATTTTTTAAAATTTTATACTTTGGTTGTCTAGACGAGGTATATCGCCAACAGCAAAACTGATTTACTGAACTGCATGGACGAGATATATCGTCGAAACTATTTGGAGGGTTCAGTAAAATTCTAGAAATGAGAAATTTGCTTTAATTAAAAGGTTGCAAATCATAAGGTAGGTAGTTATAATTGACGTCACATTTTAGCAACACAACAGGCTATTGGCAACAGTGCAGGATCCATCCCCAAGGACAGATCGGAAGACAACACGTAATTTTAAACCACGGTCAGATGACTAGGTCACATGATCTGGAATCCCACTCCAAACTTCCACACAACGCCAACGCAAGTACATTTGAGGCCAAGACAGTTTAACATACACCAGCCCCCGCGTATAACTTGGGTCATCTAACCGTGGTTCAAAATTACGTGGTGTTGTCCACGAATCTTTCCCTTTGGGATTGATCCCGGACCGTCACCAATAGCCCGTTGTGTTGCTCCAGTGTGACGTTAATTGAAAAAAAAAATACCAAAATACCGTGTATAACTGATCTTCGGTTGGATCGTGTTTCGAATTCGCAACTCTCCTCTGCTCTTCCAACTTGGCTACCACGGCCCGCCGGTTGTGGAAAGAATAGCAATTTAGCGAACGAAAAAAAAATTTCTTTTTCTAAGGCTTTTTTGACTAACTAGATGCAAGTTTCCGTACTGTTTCTTCTTTGAGATTGATCCCGGACCGTCACCAATAGCCCGTTGTGTTGCTCCAGTGTGACGTTAATTGAAGTACCCCACACCAACCCCGCAATGTTTCTGAACTAGCAAACGGAGGGTTGAGTTCGAATCCAGCCAAAGATCATCGTGTATTAAGGGGGGTATTTCAATTAACGGCACACTGGAGCAACACAACGGGCTATTGGTGACGGCTCGGGATCGATCACCAAAGGGAAAGATCCGAGGACAACACCACGTAATTTTGAACCACGGTCAGATGACGAGGAAACACCTGAGCTGGCACCCCACTCTCCGAACTTCCACACCACGCCAACGTGAGGACATTTGAGGCCACGACAGATTTAACGTGCACCAGCCCCCTTTGTACACGACGGTGTTTGGCTGGATTCGAACCCGCAACCCTTCGGTTGCTAGTCCGTTACTCTTCCAACCTGTCGTGGCCTCATGTCCTCACGTTGGAGTGGTGTTGAAGTTTGGAGAAGGGTGAAGCTCAGGTGTTGCCTCGTCATCTGACCGTGGTTCAAAATTGCCTGGTTTCCTCGAATCTTTCCCTTTGGGATTGATCCCGGACCGTCGCCAATAGTCCGTTGTGTCGCTCGAGTGTGACGTTAATTAAAAATAACAAAATATCGTAATGCTTCTGCTGAGTACATGTTTCCTGTGCGTATTCTAGTTCAGGTGTGAAGTCTTCATTGCCCGTTGTGTTGCACCAGTGCGACGTTAATTCAAATACTTACCATACCAGAGTATGCTCGTTATAATGAATTTTTCGAATGGAAGATAGTAAATATTCGTTCCCTCTTGGCTAACGAAACAAGTCAGATGACGAGTTCAGCACCTGACGGTACCCCACTGTCCAAACTTCCAAACTTCCAAACTGAGCCACAAATCCAGCCAAACACCGCCGTGTACAAAGGGGGCTGGTGCACGTTAAATCTGTCGTGGCCTCAAATGTCCTCACGTTGGCGTGGTGTGGAACTTTGGAGAGTGGGGTGCCAGCTCAGGTGTTGCCTCGTCATCTGACCGTGGTTCAAAATTACGTGGTGTTGTCCTCGGATCTTTCCCTTTGGGATTGATCCCGGACCGTCGCCAATAGCCCATTGTGTTGCTCCAGTGTGACGTTAATTGAAATTCCCCCCCCCAAACTGAGCCAACGTGAGGACATTTGAGGCTAGGACTCTTCCAACTGGGCTACTGAAACCTCCAGCATAGGTTTGCTCACTACGCAACCAACCTGTGCGCTGCTGGCGCCCCAAGTACGATTTTTGCAACTTACCTTGGGTAACTTTCTCTTTTCGGTGTCAATAAAACTGTCGTTTTGATTGAATGTCGATTACTTGGCATTGTCTGCCTCGTGTCTGGTACAGCTCTCAAAATAAAACTCTTGAGCCGTAAAACCAACCATTTTTTACCATTTATACTGTAAAAAGTTTCTAATAGGTCCTCTTTCCGTCAAGCTAAATGGCCCGGGTAGCCCATTTGGAAGATTAACGGATTAGCAACCGGATGGTTGCGATGTCCAAAGTCGATCCATCCAACGACCATGGTTCAAAATTACGACGTTTTGTTTACGCTTCTTTCCCCTCGAGATTGTTGTCATCTGACCGTGGTTCAAAATTACGTGGTGTCCTCGATCTTTCCCTTTGGGATTGATCCCGGACCGTCACCAATAGCCCGTGTGACGTTAATAAAATCACCCTCCTACGGGCTTGATTGATCCCGTCACGAATAGCTCGGTTTATGGTACATTTTGACGTTAGTTCAACTACCTATCTTCCTCCAATGATGTAGGGGCATGTGGGCGGAGTCTCGTAATCATCTCAGAAGGTAGGTATTATAATTAATGTCGCACTGGATCAAAACACCGGCTATCAGCGACGGTCCGGGATCTGCCAAAGGGAGATTCTAGGATACCACGTAATTTTGGTTCACAGTCAGATAATATGTCGGAAGGACGACTTAAGTATACTTATGAGTCGAAGCGCAGACTAGTGTAATACAGAAATCACTTGAGGAATCAGTAATTTGTCCACTCGGGTTTTTTGGGGGTTATGGCGCAATTGTCATATTTGGCCATGCTGCGCCAGACACAATACGATATCAGATAACTGACACAAGACATACAATATCAAGTAATCAGGCTTTGTTTACTTGATATTGAAAGTGTTTTTACTGGCACAGAAGAAAGAAATACACTCTGGGGGAATGCACCTGCCAGGAATCGAACTTCCACGGCTAAAACTCGAAGGTTGCTAGCGCAGTAGACATTCCCACAGATCCACGACGGACCCAAATTCAGATATGGAAATTGAAGATGTGTCATGTGTGATGGTTTATCAGATTTGAGCTTATATAATGGAGAAGAATTAACCGAAAATTCTTTAGGTGTGCTTACCGAAACTTGCCATTTTATAACTGATGACGGAATTTTAAACTGACGAGGTTATTTAACGCAAACCTTGATTGTGACATCCTATTACCCAGAAAGTTAAGAAAACCAGTCACAAAACATGTATACTGGTGGAGTAAAAATAGATAATCACGGAGCTGAAGAACGACATATAAACACACTCCACCAGTAGGAACAAACCGTGATTGTTGCATCCGATTATCCAGCCAATCTGAAGAAATGAATACTAGGGAAATGAAGAGGAATAATCGACGATCTGTAGGAGCACCTATAAACACGCCATGCACGAGTCGGGAACACTGTCCACAATATTTAATGCAAAGCGTGATTGTTAGACCCGATTGCACAGAAAGTGGAGAAGTGCAATCTGAAGAAATTAATACTAGTATAATGAAGAGAGATAATCAACGACCTGTAGAAGCACCTGGAATTAAACCATCAGCGAATTGGGAAGACTGTCGACTTGATTTAATGCAAAATATGATTGATCTAGAAAGTACACAAGTTCAATCTGAAAAAATGGATACTGATGAAATCAAAAGAGATACTCGACGACCTGTAGAACCAAGTATAATCAAACCTTCCACGATTCGGGAAAACTGTCCAGACTATTTAACGCGAACTGTGATAGGGGAACCCGATTATCCAGCTATCGAAGAAATGCAATCTGAAGAAATGATTACTAGTAAAATGGAGCACATGAAATTAAACCATCAGCTAGTTGGGAAGACTGGACTTGATTTAACGCAAAATGCAATTGTGATCCGCGAAGATCTAGTAAGTACAGAAGTACACCGTACTCGGCAATCTGAAGAAACATCTCAAAACAAACCATCAACAAGCCGGGAAGCAAGACCTGAAGACATAACAATCCAAAGCGCGATATCTTCAATGGCATATAGTCAATTAAATATGGATATTCCTTCAGAATACAGAAGTACAGTTGAAAAATATCGACACATGATTTCTGAATGCTTTTGTAACATAGGTTTGTTTAGAAGATTCTTGATTGAGATAGATGATTTCGCAACGTCTCCCTTATTTGAATCAGTCATCGCACTAGACGCCATTCCTACTGATTCGTATTCACGAGCTCTTAAAGATGAAATAGATTTTTTATGTGTTGACGTTAGAGTTTGTATATCCCGCGCTCATAAGTCTTCATTATTGTGCGTTGATACTATGAAGATCATAAGACAGTATTTTCCAGATGAAATTACTGCACCGCTACCTGTGGATTCAACAAATTTTGTGCGCAAAATTCTAACGCTGTTAAAGTGTCAACTTACTGATATGTATGCTTTGATAATTGCTAACAAAATAAGAATGAAAGACTTTTATATAGTTAAATGTCTGATATCGCAAAACATTCCTTAGGTCTAAACAATACTTTTGACTGATTTAATGTAATTCTATACCTTCACATTACTGGAAATCTAATAGACTAATTATTATACTTAGCAGTTGATTTGATTGATATAAGTAATTGGATAGTACATAACGAAAAGTCGTTTTCATTCGGAGGAGTGATACATTATTAAATGATTATATAATTAAGTGTGATATTTACTTAGATCTGAATAGTATTTTGCTGTTTAAAGTAATTTTATATCGTGGCTTTCTCTGTAAAGATGTCGAATTCGGGGCATGTTTGTCACTAAGCAATTTTTGTCGCCAAATCGAGGTGTCGCCAAATCAAGAACCATGTCCAAAGCCAAATCAAGTATGGCTTTGGACGCCATCGCAATTTCGTTAAAAAAAACGAACTTTCCTTCGTTAAAAACCTTTTGCATAGGGTTGCCATAAAGCTGGATCAAAACACTTTTCATGTTTGGCGATAAATCGCTAGTGCCCGTGATTCGACATTTCCACCCTTCTGCAAAATCTGGGTCGTCAAAGCACGGTTGGAAATAAGATTGAGAACAGAAGGGTTGATGGTTCGAAGGTACCCAGACCGTCGTGTACAAAGGGGCTTGATGCACGTTAAATCTGTCATGGCCTCAAATGTCCTCCCGTTGGTGTGACGTGGAAGTGTGGAGAGGAGGGTGCCAGCTGAGATGTGACCTCGTCATCAGGCCGTGGTTCAAAATTACGTGGTGTCCTCGATCTTTACCTTCGGGATTGATCTCGGACCGTCGCCAATAGCCCGTTGAGTTGCACCAGTGCGGAGTTAATTAAAATACCTATCTATACTGGGTTAATTGTGTTATACTTAGCAGTTGATTTCATTGATTTAAATAATTTTATAAAACAAAGGACTGTGTAGTACAATAAGTTTTCGTTCTGAGGTAGGTAGGTATTTTAATTTACTTCAAACAGGAGCAACACAACTGGCTTTAGGTGACCGTCCGGGGTCAATCGTAAAGGTAAAGATCCGTGATTTTGAATCACGGTCAGATGACGAGGCAACACCTGAACTGGCAACCCGCTCACCAAGCTTTCACACCACGCCAACGTGAGGACATTTGAGTCCACGACGAATTTAAGGTGCACCAGCCACTTTGTACACGACGGTCTTTGGGTTGGAACTCACAAACTTCGGGTTGTGTATCCGTTACTCTTCCAACTGGCTTACCTAGATCCTTCGTTCTGCAGAGTGGTGCATCATTATATAGTTAAGTTCTGATATCGTATTATTTCTCACAGATCTGAATATTTTACTGCTTTAAAGTAATTTTATATCTTACTTTCTACTGTAAAATCTATGTGGGTCTAGCTGTGTTACACCTAGCAATTAATTTTATTAATATAAATACTTGGATACAAATGACTAAACGGGATATAACTTTCATATTTAGAAGTTGGATTGTGTCGAATTTTTCGAAATGAATATGAATGAATGGGGGGGGGTTATTGTATTTAAATGTTAAATTTATTTTTGATATTGCTAAAAGTGTGTATAGATTAATGTTGATTCTATGAGACATTTTTCGGTTGGATTTGCAAGTAATTGAAATCAAACGGACACGAGTGTATAATACTTTTTAACGAGTCAAATCTTGTTGCATGTTTGTGAGAACTGAATATCAACTTTCCTCTATTCATTTGACCGTTTTAATCTAATTTTGTCTCATTATTGCTAAAAGGTCAATAAATAATCTGGTATTTACTCGCTGTCATTTCATTATATTAATCTATGAAAGTTTGTACTGTTAAAAGGTCTGAAACCTACCAAAGACGGCCAACTGTTTCATAAACTAACTTATGGGGTATTATTATTCTAGTTTATCTAATTACATTTGATATTGGGACCCAATAATACCTCTGATCATAACGATTCATATACGTATTTCGTAAAAAGTAATATTTTTCTCTTTAAATTTTACAGGAAAGACGAGAATAATATTCTTTGCTCTGCAAGTCTTATTTTCGCATTTAACGGTTAAACAATATATTTTAAAACGTAAATGCTTCAAAAACAACCCAAATTACTGAATAATTTAAAAAATTTAGTAAAAAATTAATCTGAAATAATATACACTGCTGGACACCGTAACTGCAACACCCTGAAGGAAGCATGCAAATAATATGAAATTTACAACATGCATTAGCGGAGGTGAGATATGCAAATGATTAGAATTTCAGCGCAGACGCACATCACGCGCGCCTGTGGCGCCACTTCAAAGCGCTATTTAAGGCTTGGAGATTTCGACGATTTCAAGTACGGCAATTGTGTTTTTCTTGTGGTTTTTTTCAAAAAACGATCAATTATGCCTCGTAGAAAACAGCGATCATCTTTTGATCGTATCCGAGTTCGACAGAGGAAGGATAGTGGCCTACCGAGATTGTGGATTATCTTTCAGGGAAATCGGTAGTCGTGTTGGACGAAACCAAACAATTGTAATGCGGATATGTGATCGTTGGATGCAGGAGGGTACGACGGACCGACGTGTTCGATCGCATCCACCTCAGTGCACCACTTCACGTGATGACAGGCATATTGTGCGTATGGCAGTGACGGATCGCTCAGCCACATCAACCATAGCACAGCACATTCAGTCTGTACCGCATCATCCAGTGTCTGCGCGTACCATTCGACGCCGTTTACAGCAGAGTGGTCTGTCCGCAAGACGTCCATTGCTTCGTCTGCCCTTGACGCAGAACCACAGACGTTTCCGCCGCCAATGGTGCGATGAAAGAAGGATGTGGACGGCAGAATGGAATGAAATTGTCTTTACTGACGAGTCACGCTTCTGTCTGCAACACCACGATGGTCGGATTCGAGTCTGGAGACACCGTGGAGAGAGGATGCTGAACAGCTGCGTTATGCACCGCCACACTGGTCCTGCACCGGGTATTATGGTATGGGGCGGTATTGGATATCACTCTCGCACTCCTCTAGTACGCATTGCCGGTACTTTAAACAGCCAGCGCTACATCTCCGAGGTGTTGGAGCCAGTTGTCCTTCCTTACCTTCAGGGCTTGCCCACAGCCATATTTCAACAGGATAATGCGCGAACACACGTGGCACGCATTGTCCAAGGGTTCTTCGTCAATCGCCAGATTGAATTGCTTCCCTGGCCAGCTCGCTCTCCGGATCTTTCGCCGATAGAAAACATGTGGTCCATGGTTGCTCAACGATTGACCCAGAATACATCCCCAGCTGCCACACCAGATCAACTTTGGCAACGTGTGGAAGCTGCTTGGTCTGCTGTACCCCAAGAACACATCCAAAGTCTCTTTGAATCAATGCCGAGGCGTGTGGCAGTGGTGATCTCCAACAATGGCGGCTACTCTGGCTACTGATTTTGGCAGGAACCACACTTCACAGAAGTCTATAAATTTAATCATTTGATACTTGGTCAACATGTTATCTACAAAATAAATTTTGTTGTGATATCACTTGTCTTTCTTGGTGTTGCAATTTGGGTGGCCAGCAGTGTATAAACATCGTATGCTCTTTCGACATACTAATTTGTTTAACATATGCTTTTTATTTTTCGTTATGAAGAAATTCTTTTTGGGAAAACACAAGGAATTTTTGCTAAGCGGTATGATAAATGCCTCATTCTTTCTACTATGCATTAATCCAAGTAAAATTTGAAATCTTGAAATGAAAAATAATCCAAGGAAATACCATGCATAATTTTTAAAATCGCTTTTTCTCATAAGTCATCTGTATGACAGTGATATTAAAATAGATGAGATTTTCTAGAAATGCATTTTAATTATATGGATCAGGATTTGATCTTCCCAAACTCATCTCGTTTACCAAATAAGGCCAGTGCCATAAAACCCATCTTCCGCAACCATATGGGGCCACGGTATCCCAGTTGGAAGAACAACCGAAGTGTTGCAAGTTCGAATACAGCCAAAGAACCGTGTATAAAGGGGCTGGTACACGTTAAATCTCGTGGCCTCAAAGGTCCTCACGTTGGCATGGTGTGGAAGTTTGGAGTGTGGGGTGCCATCTGAGATGTGACCTCGTCATCTGACCGTGGTTCAAAATAACGTCCTTGGAATGTTTCCCTTCGAGTTTGATCCCGGACCGTCGCCAATAGTCCATGGTGTTGCTCCAGTCCAACAGTTATTAAAATGCCTACCTACATACCGGAGCTGCGGTAGCTCAGTTGGAAGAGTAACGGATTAGCTTTCGAAAAATTACGAGTTCGAAACCCTGATCAACCGTACGTCATCGTGTACACGGTTGCTGGTGCACATTTAATATATGTCGTGGCTTCAACTCACGTTGGAATGGTGGAAGTTGGAGTGTGGGGTTCCAGCTCAGGTATTACCTCGTCATCTGATCGTGGTTGAATATTACGTGGATTTGTCCTTAGATCTTTTCTTTGGGGATTGATGCCGGAACGTAGTCAATAGCCCGTGTTGTGTTCTAGAGCATTGTTAATTAAAATACCGACCTACTTACCTTACTACACCGTCGTCAATAGCCCGTTGTTATAGCCTAGAGAGACGTTAATTAAAATACTGACCTACTTACCAACACCGTCGTCAATAGCCCGTTGTTATGTTCTAGAGCGACGTTCATTAAAATACCGACTTATTTACCAATACCGTTGCCAATAGCCCGTTGTGGTGCTTTAATGAGACGTTAATTTTCTATCTTATGGAAATATTTCAGGACTCGATACTACTAAACATTCTCACATCATTTTCATAATCGGAAGGAATATCGATAGAGAAGACTATTTAAGCAGTACCTGTAACATCGAAAGCTTGCTTTCTATATTCAGGTGTTGCTGAAATAGTCTTCCTTTGCGATCTCCCTCAGGCTCGAACATCCCAAGTCTAATCCAACCTGAGTACTTGTTGTCGAGTCCCAATCAGAAAACTTTAGTAATTTTTATTTAGTCAGGAAATGGAGAATGTCCGTAAATCAGCAAAATCCACTAAACCTGAAAGTAAGAAGTTGGTTGATACTTCAGATGAAGAATTTTACTCTTGTGAATCCTCGCCTGATGAAGCTTCAACAAAAGAACCCGAAAAGAAATCTCCGCCTGGAATACGATTAATTGCAAAGGAGAGGTCTCTGTGTCTAATTGATCAACTCCAGTTTTTTGAAAATCGAAAAATTGGCAAATTGGAAAGGAATCAAGCAACAACTGCTGCAATTCACCCTCAGCCATCTGGAAGTCGTGGACCAGGCTTCGTATCCCTATCTCAACAGAACCCGGTTCAAGTTTCGAATAAAAGAATGGACTATTTCCAATCTTTTTCCGGAGCAGGGGTTGGAAATATCGCAGACCAAACCATCCCACCCTCAAACGCTGCAGCCTTGGTGAATCATGGATTCTCTCTCTATTCCTCGCTTGGTGGAGCTGAAGCAGTCAGAGACCCACCTAGAGTACTTCTAACTGCTATAGAGAAGTCAAAGGATCTCGTTGATCAACTCCAATCTTTTGATAAATTAAAACGTGACAAATCGAAAAGTGATCAAGGACTCAAAGCAGCAGCTGCCGCAAATGGACCTCAGCCATGTGGAAGTCGTGAACCAGGCTTCGTATCACTATCTCAACAGAACCCGGTTCAAGTCTCGAATAAAAGAATGGACTATTTCCAATCTTTTTCCGGAGCAGGAGTTGGAAATATCGCAGACCAAACCATCCCACCATCAAACGCTGCATCCTTGGTGAATCATGGATTCTCTCTCTATTCCTCGCTTGGTGGAGCTGAAGCAGTCAGAGACCCACCTAGAGTACTTCTAACTGCTATAGAGAAGGCAAAGGATCTCGTTGATCAACTTCAATCTTTTGATAAATTAAAACGTGACAAATCGAAAAGTGATCAAGAACTCAAAGCAGCAGCTGCCGCAAATGGACCTCAGCCATGTGGAAGTCGTGGACCAGGCTTCGTATCCCTATCTCAACAGAACCCGGTTCAAGTTTCGAATAAAAGAATGGACTATTTCCAATCTTTTTCCGGAGTTGGAAATATCGCAGACCAAACCATCCCACCCTCAAACGCTGCAGCCTTGGTGAATCAAGGATTCTCTCTCTATTCCTCGCTTGGTGGAGCTGAAGCAGTCAGAGACCCACCTAGAGTACTTCTAACTGCTATAGAGAAGTCAAAGGATCTCGTTGATCAACTCCAATCTTTTGATAAATTAAAACGTGACAAATCGAAAAGTGATCAAGAACTCGAAGCAGCAGCTGCCGCAAATGGACCTCAGCCATGTGGAAGTCGTGAACCAGGCTTCGTATCACTATCTCAACAGAACCCGGTTCAAGTCTCGAATAAAAGAATGGACTATTTCCAATCTTTTTCCGGAGCAGGAGTTGGAAATATCGCAGACCAAACCATCCCACCATCAAACGCTGCATCCTTGGTGAATCATGGATTCTCTCTCTATTCCTCGCTTGGTGGAGCTGAAGCAGTCAGAGACCCACCTAGAGTACTTCTAACTGCTATAGAGAAGGCAAAGGATCTCGTTGATCAACTTCAATCTTTTGATAAATTAAAACGTGACAAATCGAAAAGTGATCAAGAACTCGAAGCAGCAGCTGCCGCAAATGGACCTCAGCCATGTGGAAGTCGTGGACCAGGCTTCGTATCCCTATCTCAACAGAACCCGATTCAAGTTTCGAATAAAAGAATGGACTATTTCCAATCTTTTTCCGGAGTTGGAAATATCGCAGACCAAACCATCCCACCCTCAAACGCTGCAGCCTTGGTGAATCAAGGATTCTCTCTCTATTCCACGCTTTGTGGAGCTGAAGCAGTCAGAGACCCACCTAGAGTACTTCTAACTGCTATAGAGAAGTCAAAGGATCTCGTTGATCAACTCCAATCTTTTGATAAATTAAAACGTGACAAATGGAAAAGTGATCAAGGACTCGAAGCAGCAGCTGCCGCAAATGGACCTCAGCCATGTGGAAGTCGTGGACCAGGCTTCGTATCCGGGTTTCAACTCGAGAATTCATTTCAAGGCGTTTCAAATAAAATATTGGACCATGCCGAATCTTTTACTGGAGCAGGAGTTGGAAATATCCCGGACCAAACCATACCACCATCAAACTCTGCCTTTGGGAAATCTACTTCAACTAGGAACGTCTATCTATTGGAAGCTGTAAATTTTCACCAGGCCTATGACCTTCTCATGCAGGATTACAATGAAATGTGTGAGGATTATAGAATAATAGCACCTATTTTCTCAAGATTGACAAGCGATATAGACGACTTTACAGTATCGTGCTTAATGGCCTTTACTCAACTAGCCTTAATGTATCCAAGTTATTTACAAATGGGGTCTGGGATGGATGCCTACTGCAATCGACTTAGAGAAATAAGTACTGATGCATATATAGCTATAACTCGAGCGGAATTTCTCGTGCAGTCGACTTTTGACACGGTGCAAAAGATAAATCGGATTTGTCGAAGTGAAGGAACTTCATCTGCCCCCGTTTATTTGTCAGAACATGAACGATATTTGCTTGAGACTTTAAACAGGTATATCAGGATTGTGAAGGACTTGTGGGAATATGTTATATCAAAGGCAACAGATTATTTCATAATTAGGGATAAACTTATATTTCTCTTATGTAGGAACTGAGTTTTTATACATTTCCTTTTATTGAGACCGTTTTAAAAGTATTTTATTTTTTAATGTTCAGTAAGTCCAACGTATGTAACGATATGCTTAAATAAGCTGAAGAATTAAAACGTGATTTACTGATGTTCAATGTACACTTTAGGTTTCTAAAAATGTAGTAAACTTATCTGGAGACATAACTTCATTTTATAACTTAACGTATAAAAAAAAATATTATGACTAGCTAAATTAGAATGCTGATTGTCTTACTGGTCACCATAAGATCATCTTCAAAATTTTTGTTATATTTTAGAGTATATTTCATGATAAATGAATAGTACGAATGCATATTTCACTACTTGATGTACTAGAAAATTATTAGTGGTCTTAGTCTTACTAGTTACCATTAGACCATCTTTATAAAATCTGCTACATTTTCAAGAGGTAGTTAGCACTGGAGCAATACAAAGGGCTTATGGTGACGATTCTTAATCAAAATCCCTAACTATAATTTAAAGAATATTGGATGAATAGAATGAACGAATTCTATAACTAGGTGCAGAGGAATCATTCTATGTTCAGATATCTATTGACCATCGGACAATCTTTAAATTTAAAATGTTCATTACTTTTTATTGTCCGTCTTGATCTTGGGGCAGCTTGGCCAAATATATTCCTTGCGCTTTAAAACACAAAACGAAACTTTAAATTTAATATTCTAGAAATATCGAATGAATACTAAATTTATTACTAGATAAAACCACGCTGAGACAGTCACCATTAGACCCTTTTTAAAATTGGTTACATTAAAGAATATCGAATACATAGTAGGTATTAATAGTACGAATACATTTAATCACTTAGGGTAAAAAAATTGGGTGCATAATGCTATGCTGAGATTTAAGTCACTATTTTCCACCAATGATAAATTAAACGTTCCCAGAAAATTTAATAATCAAGAATTTTGTCAAAAAAGTTCAAAGTACTTTAATGAATGAAATTATATTAATAACCCGCGATAACAAAATCAAAAATTGACATGCATCCAAAGGGTCGAAGTTCCGTATTTTTTAAAATTTTATTAAACTTTGGTTGTCTGGACGAGGTATATCGCCAACAATAAAACTGATTTACTGAACTGCATGGACGAGATATACGTCGAAACTATTTGGAGGGTTCAGTAAAATTGTAGAAATGAGAAATTTTGTTTTAATAAAAAGGTTACAAATCTAAAGGTAGGAAGTTAATTAACGTCACACTGAAGCAACACAACGGGCTATTGTCTACGATGCAGGATCCATCCCCAAGGAAAGATCGGAAGGCAACACGTAATTTTAAACCATGGTCTGATGACTAGGTCACATGACCTGGAAACCCACTCCAAACTTCCACACAACGCCAATCCCTCCAATGTCCTCGAATCTTTCCCTTTGGGATTGATACCGCACCGTCACCAATAGCCCATTGTGTTGCTCCAGTGTGACGTTGAAATTCCACGTAATGTTTCTGAACTAGCAAACGGAGGTTTGAGTTCGAATGCAGCCAAACATCATCGTGTACAAAGTGGGCTGATTAGCGTTAAATCTCGTGGCCTCATGTCCTCACGTTGGCGTGGCGTGGAAGTTTGGAGAGGGGTGCCAGCTCAGGTGTTGCCTCTTCATCTGACCGTGGTTCAAAATTGCCTGGTTTCCTCGGATCTTTCCCTTTGGGATTGATCCCGGACCGTCGCAAATAGCCCGTTCTGACGTTCGAGTGTGACGTTAATTAAAATTAACAAAATACCGTAATGCGTCTGCTGAGTACGTGTTTCCTGTGCGTATTCTAGTTCAGGTGTGAAGTCTTCATTGCCCGTTGTGTTGCACCAGTGGGTCGTTAATTCAAATACTTACCATACCAGTGCATGCTCGTTATAATGAATTTTTCGGATGGAAGATAGTAAATATTCGTTCCCTCTTGGCTGACGAAACAAGTCAGATGACGAGTTGAGCACCTGACTTGGTACCCCACTTTCCAAACTTCCAAACTGAGCCAACGTGAGGACATTTGAGGCTAGGACTCTTCCAACTGGGCTACTGCAACCTCCAGCATACGTTTGCTCACTACGCATCCAACCTGTGCGCTGCTGGCGCCCCAAATACCATTCTTGCAACTTACCTTGGGTAACTTTCTCTTTTCGGTGTCAATAAAACTTTCGTTTTGATTGAATGTCCATTACTTGGCATTGTCTGCCTCGTGTCTGGTACAGCTCACAAAACAAAACTCTTGAGCCATAAAACCAACCATTTTTATCATTTTTCCTCTAAAAAGCTTCTAATAGGTGCTTTTTCCGTCAAGCTAAATGGCCCGGGTAGCCCAGTTGGAAGATTAACGGATTAGCAGCCGGATGGTTGCGAGGTCCAAAGTCGATCCATCCAACGACCATGGTTCAAAATTACGACGTTTTGTTTACGCTTCTTTCCCCTCGAGATTGTTGTCATCTGACCATGGTTCAAAATTACGTGGTGTCCTCGATATTTCCCTTTGGGATTGATCCCGGAACGTCACCAATAACCCGTTGTGTTGCTCTAGTGTGACGTTGATAAAAACACCCTCCTTCGGGCTTGATTGATCCCGTCACGAAAAGCCCGTGCTTTTGGTACATTTTGACGTTAATTCAACTACCTATTTTCCTCCAATGATGTAGAGGCATGTGGGCGGAGTCTCGTAATCATCTCAGAAGGGAGGGTATTTCAATTAACGTCACACTGGAGCAACTCATCTCAGAAGGTAGGTATTTTAATTAACGTCTTACTGAAGCAACACACCGGCAATCGGCGACGGTCCGGGATCAATGCCAAAGGGAGATTCTAGGACACCACGTAATTTTGGTTCACAGTCAGATAATATGTCGGAAGGACGACTCAAATATATTTATGAATCGAAGCGCAGACTAGTATAATACAGAAATCACTTGAGAAATCAGTAATTTGTCCACTCGGGTTTTTTGGGGGTTATGGCGCAATTGTCATATTTGGCCATGCTGCGCCAGAAACAATACGATATCTGATAGCTGACACAAGACATACAATATTAAGTAATCAGGCTTTGTTTACTTGATATTGAAAGTGTTTTTACTGGCACAGAAGAAAGAAATACACTCTGGAGGAATGCACCTGCCAGGAATCGAACTTCCACGCCTAAAACTCGAAGGTTGCTAGCGCAGTAGACATTCCCACTGATCCACCAAGGCCCCAAATTCAGATATGGAAATCGAAGATGTGTCGTGTGTGATGGTTTATAAGATTTGAGCTTATATAATGGAGAAGAATTAACCGAAAATTCTTTAGGTGTTCTTACAGAAACTTACAATTTTATAACTGATGACGGAATTTTAAACTGGCGAGATTATTTAACGCAAACCGTGATTGTGACGCCCTATTACCCAGAAAGTTAAGAAAACCAGTCTCAAAACATGTATACTGGTGGAGTAAAAATCGATAATCACGGAGCTGAAGAACCACCTATAAACTCCCTCCACGAGTAGGAACAAACCGTGATTGTTGCATCCGATTATCCAGCCAATCTGAAGAAATGAATACTAGTGAAATGAAGAGGAATAATCGACGACCTGTAGGAGCATCTATAAACACGCCATGCACGAGTCAGGAACACTGTCCACAATATTTAATGCAAAGCGTGATTGTTAGATCCGATTGCACAGAAATTGGAGAAGTTCAATCTGAAGAAATTAATACTAGTATAATGAAGAGTGATAATCAACGACCTGTAGAAGCACCTGGAATTAAACCATCAGCGAATTGGGAAGACTGTCGGCTTGATTTAACGCAAAATGTGATTGATCTAGAAAGTACGCAAGTTCAATCTGAAAAAATGGATACTGATGAAAGGAAAAGAGATACTCGACGACCTGTAGAACCAAGTATAATCAAACCTTCCACGATTCGGGAATACTGTCCAGACTATTTAACGCGAACAGTGATAGGGGCACCCGATTATCCAGCTATCGAAGAAATGCAATCTGAAGAAATGATTACTAGTAAAATGGAGCACATGAAATTAAACCATCAGCGAGTTGGGAAGACTGGACTTGATTTAACGCAAAATGCAATTGTGATCCGCGAAGATCTAGTAAGTACAGAAGTACACCGTACTCGGCAATCTGAAGAAACATCTCAAAACAAACCATCAACAAGCCGGGAAGTAAGACCTGAAGACATAACAATCCAAAGCGCGATATCTTCAAAGGCATATAGTCAATTAAATATGGATATTCCTTCAGAATACAGAAGTACAGTTGAAAAATATCGATGCACGATTTCTGAATGCTTTTATAACATAGGTTTGTTCAGAAGATTCTTGATTGAGCTAGATGATTTCGCAACGTCTCCCTTATTTGAATCAGTCATCGCACTAGACGCCATTCCTACTGATTCGTATTCACGAGCTCTTAAGAAACTTAAAGGTGAAATTGATTTTTTATGTGTTGACGTTAGAGTTTGTATATCCCGCGCTCATAAGTCTTCATTATTGTGCGTTGAGAATATGAAGATCATAAGACAGTATTTTCTAGATGGGACTACTCCACCGCTACCTGTGGATTCAGCAAATTTTGACTAGACGCCATTCCTACTGATTCGTATTCACGATCTCTTAAGAAACTTAAAGGTGAAATTGATTTTTTATGTGTTGACGTTAGAGTTTGTATATCCCGCGCTCATAAGTCTTCATTATTGTGCGTTGAGAATATGAAGATCATAAGACAGTATTTTCTAGATGGGACTACTCCACCGCTACCTGTGGATTCAGCAAATTTTGTGATAAAAATTCTAACGCTGTTAAAGAGTCAACTTACTGATACGTATGCTTTGATACTTGCTAACAAAATAAGAATGAAAGACTTTTATATAGTTAAATGTCTGATATCGCAAAACATTCCTTAGGTCTAAACAATACTTTTGACTGATTTAATGTAATTCTATACCTTCACTTTACTGGAAAGCTAGTAGATTAATTATTATACTTAGCAGTTGATTTGATTGATATAAATAATTGGATAGTACATAACGGAAAGACGTTTTCATTCGGAGGAGTGATACATTATTAAATGATTATATAATTAAGTGTGATATTTACTTAGATCTGAATAGTATTTTGCTGTTAAAAGTAATTTTATATCGTGGCTTTCTCTGTAAATATGGCGAATTTTGGGGCATGTTTTTCACTAAGCAATTTTTGTCGCCAAATCGAGGTGTCGCCAAATCAAGTATGGCTTTGGACGCCATCGCAATTTCGTTAAAAAAACGGACTTTCCTACGTGAAAAACCTTTTGCATTGGGTTGCCATAAAGCTGGATCAAAACACTTAAATTTTCATGTTTGGCGATAAATCGCTAGTGCCCGCGATTCGACATTTCCACCCTTCTGCAAAATCTGGGTCGTCAAAGCGCGGTTGGAAGTAAGATTGGCAACAGAAGGGTTGATGGTTCGAAGGCACCCAGACCGTCGTTTACAAAGGGGCTTGGTGCACGTTAAACCTGTCATGGCCTCAAATGTCCTCCCGTTGGCGTGATGTGTAAGTGTGGAGAGTAGGGTGCCATCTGAGATGTGACCTCGTCATCTGGCCGTGGTTCAAAATTACGTCGTATTTTCCTCGCATCTTTCCCTTGGGGGTCGTGGCTTGGTGGGTAAGCCCACTGCGCTTGCAACGCTTGAGTTCTTGAGGCAGCGCAGGTTCAATTCCTGCCAGGTGCATTCCTCCCTGGCTGCATTTCTCCTTTGTGAGTTAGTAAGACTTTCATTGTGTGTCTATTACTTGATATTGTATTGTGTCTGGCGCAGCATGGCCAAAAATATGACCCTTGCGCCATAAAACCCCCAAACCAACTTTCCCTTAGGATTTAATCTCGAACCGTCGCCGATAGCCCGTTGAGTTGCACCAGTGCGGCGTTAATTAAAATACCGATCTATACTGGGATAATTGTGTTATACTTAGCCGTTGATTTCATTGATTTAAATAATTGGATAAAACAAAGGACTGGGTAGTACAATAAGTTTTCGTTCTGAGGTAGGTAGGTATTTTAATTTACGTCAAACAGCAGCAACACAACTGGCTTTAGGTGACCGTCCGGAGTCAATCGCAAAGGGAAAGATCCGTGATTTTGAACCACTGTCACGAGGCAACACCTGAGCTGGCATCCCGCTCTCTAAGCTTTCACACCACGCCAACGTGAGGACATTTGAGGCCACGACCAATTTAAGGTGCACCAGCCCACTTTGTACACGATGGTCTTTGGTTGGGTTCGAACTCGCAAACTGCGGGTTGTGAATCCGTTACTCTTCCAACTGGCTTACCTAGATCCTTCGTTCTGCAGAGTGGTGCATCATTATATAGTTAAGTTCTGATATCGTATTATTTCTCACAGATCTGAATATTTTACTGCTTTAAAGTATTTTTATATCTAACTTTCTACTGTTAAATCTATGTTGGATTACACGTACTAGCTGTGTTACACGTAGCAATTGATTTATTAATATAAATACTTGGATACAAATGACTAAACGGGATATAACTTTCATATTTAGAAGTTGGATTGTGTCGAATTTTTCGAAATGAATTTGAATGAATGGTGGTTTATTGTATTTAAATGTTACCTTAATTTTTGATATTGCTAAAGGTGTGTATAGATTACTGTTGATTCTATGAGACATTTTTCGGTTGGATTTGCAAAGAATTGAAATCAAACGGACACGAGTGTATAATACTTTTTAATGAGTCAAATCTTGCTATGTTTGTCAGAACTGAATATCAACTTTCATTTATTCATTTGACCGTTTTAATGTAATTTTATCTCAATACCCTAAAAGGTCAATAAATAATCTGGTATTTACTCGCTGTCATTTAATTATATTAATCTATTAAGATATGTAGTGTTAAAAGGTCTGAAAACTGCAAAAGACGGCCAACTGTTTCATAAACTAACTTATGGGGTATTATTATTCTAGTTTATCTAATTAAATTTGATATTGAGACCCAATAATACCTCTGATCATAACGATTCATATACGTATTTCGTAAAAAGTAATATTTTTCTCTTTAAATTTTACAGGAAAGACGAGAATAATATTCTTTGCTCTGCAAGTCTTATTTTCGCATTTAACGGTTAAACAATATATTTTAAAACGTAAATGCTTCAAAAACAACCCAAATTACTGAATAATTAAAAAAATTTAGTAAAAAATTAATCTGAAAGTAATATACACTGCTGGTCACCGTAAATGCAACACCCTGAAGGAAGCATGCAAATAATATGAAATTTACAACATGCATTAGCGGAGGTGAGATATGCAAATGATTAGAATTTCAGCGCAGACGCACATCACGCGCGCCTGTGGCGCCATGTTGGGTTTTATCGATTGAAGACAGAGTTTTATACATTAAAAATAAATTTTTATTACGTAGTCAAGTCTTATGGTTTAAAAACATACTTTTTAAGAACAACAAGAAGTCTGATCAGATCATGATCCCCCAAAAACTGTTCACACATTATCTCCTCTTTTATACATTCAGATTTACACAATTTACAATATTGATGTGCCCCACACGGCACTATAATTGGAGGTTTGAGACCGATTCCAACATGCGGCCCCATCGGTTGTAAAACCTCAGCAGATGTATTACAATTCAATATATATATTTATATAAATCTAACAAAATATTTTTGTAATAATATTTTTAAATTTATTTAACAATAAAGGCTTTGTTAAAAAGTCAGCCAAATTATTTTCCGATGAAATATAATTTACGTTAAATAGTTCATCTTTTATTAATTTACGAATAAATTTGTACTTGATATCAATATGTTTAGTTTTCTGATTTTCCTGACTATTTTTTGAAAAATAGATAGCAGATTGATTATCACAATATACTTGGGGTCTTATGTAATCACACAAACTTAATTCATTTATAATTCTACTAAACCAAATAACTTCTTTAGTGCAATCGGTTAGTGCAATAAATTCAGATTCCATTGAGCTAAGAGCTATGCACTTTTGTTTAGAAGATTTCCATGATATTGGGATGTTACCAAAATAAATTAAATAGCCACTGCTTGAATGTCTGTTTGTGAGACCACATCCCCAATTTGCATCAGAAAAAGCAATCAAATTTGAACTTTCTACATTGGAAAGATTAATTTTAAAATCCTTTGTAAGAAAAACATAGTTCATAATATCAACAACGTAAGACCAGTGTTTGTAAGTATAACCATTACAAAACTGAGACATTATATTAACAGCAAATGCAATATCTGGTCTGGATCTATCTGACAAAAACGATAAACATCCTATTAAGGAACGATAGGGAAATTTCCTCATTAAATCATTTTCAATTATTTCTTCCTCTTTAACCTTATCAGGTAAGTTACAACCAATTTTAAAAGGTAAATTCACAAAACTTTTAGGAAGATCTTTGAATTTTGACATTAATTTTTCAATGTAGGTAATTTGATGTAAATAAATCGAATTTTCAATTTCTTGAAAGTTTACGCCTAACAAATATTTAGTTTTACCTAGGACTGTAAGATCCAATTTTTTGTCCAATAATTCGATTACGTCATTTATCAAATGTTCTCTTTTTGAAAACAAAACCATATCATCTACATAAACAATTAAAATTACATCTTTAAATTTGTAGACACAATTACACCAATTTAACTGAGAAAATCCTAATTTAGTTAAAATACCGTCTAATTCCAAATTCCATTCTCTACCACTTTGATGCAGACCATATATAGCCTTTTCCAATAGACATACTTTGTTTTCGGATCCTTTCAGCACAAATCCTTTTGGCTGTTTCATGTATATAGTATCCTTAAGGTGTCCATATAAATATGCACTTTTCACGTCAACTTGACAGTGATACCAACCCAACATAGAAACCAATAGTACAAACAATAATTTAACAATAGAAAAATTCACAACTGGTGAAAAAATATCTTTAAAATCAATGCCGGGTTTTTGCTTAAAACCTTGAGCAACAAGACGAGCTTTATACCTTTTAGGTATATTGTTTTCGTCCATTTTTATGCTGTACACCCACTTACTTCCAATTATGGTTGTATTTGGGGGTGTGTCCACTAATTTCCATACTTGCCTATCCTTCATTATCTGAATTTCTTCATTCATGGCAGTATTCCATTTAATTTTATCCTTACTTGCTTGCGTTTCTTCATAACTTTTGGGGATTTCGACATTGTAACACTGATCATACATGTCGTACATCTGTTGGTCTAAAAAATTAGATTCATCACTAGAAGTAGATGGCACATTAGAAATATCCACATTAGGATGTTCAGTCTCTGGCTTAAAATTGAAATTTACAGGATCAAACCTAATCTTATTTTTAGTACAGTACTTTTTAATATCATTTAAAGATCTCATTCTCAAATTTTTCAGGAGAATAATAGTATACATCTATCCTATTGCTTTTATTTCTAGGTTTTTCGATTCTACGCCAATTTGAAATGTTAAGACATTTTAAGTTCTCAGTTTTATCTAAATCTTTAGAATCTAAAACTTGAGTTTCACTTTCCGATTTTACTTTTATATTTTCATTTGATTGATAAATAGGAATATCAGAATTAAGATCAAAAGAAACGTACTCAAAGTTTTTACCAAATAGTACATCAACAGCTTTCTTACTTTCGTCGATATGAACATGGACTGTTTCAACTATTCTCTTCTCGTTTGGTACATATATTCTGTAACCTTTAGTTTTCAAACCATATCCTGTCAAAATACCAAGTTTTGCTCTGGGTTGTAATTTATTTCTCTGTATTTTAGGAATATGAACATATGCCAAAGAGCCAAAAATTCTAAAATGTTTTACTGATGGTTTGAAACTAGTCCATATTTCGTTAGGAGATATACCCTCAGTTAATTTGTGTTCGCATCTATTTTTAGTGTGAATAAATGCTAAAAGTGCTTCTGACCAAAATTGTGGTTGTAAACCACTGTCTTGAAGCATAGCTCTGACACAATCCATGGCTGTTCTATTGAACCTTTCTGCAATGCCATTTTGTTCAGGGGTATAAGTTGAAGTTCTTTCGATTTTTATTCCTAGATCATTTAAAAACTTTTTAAATTCTTTGTGACAAAATTCTAAACCATTGTCAGTTCGAACACATTTTAACTTAACATTTAGCTGTCTTTCAGCTTTAACCAAGTATTTTTTAAAGTAATCAAAAACTTCATTCTTATTTCGAATAATATAAACAGTTACTTTACGTGAAAAATCATCAATAATAGATAAAAAGTATTTGTTTCCACCTAGAGAGTTAACTGGAGCAGGACCCCACAAATCCATATGGATCCTTTCCAAAACATTTTTAGTTTTCCTTTCGTACATATAGTTTCTTTTTAAGGATATTCTAGTGGATTTAGCAATAGCACAAATCTTACAATTTTTATCTATATTCTTGCAATTAAGTTTTTCAATTCCTTTTACACAATTAATTTTACTCATATTTTCAATTAAGGGCATGTTAACATGACAAAACCTACGGTGGGCTTTTTCTAGATCTAAACCAGTTACATATGTATAATTTTTAATCTTGGGATAACCTTTTAAGATATACAATTTTCCAATTCTGGGAACAGTAAACAAATATTTATTATAACTATTATAAATAATCATTTTGTTATTTCCCCATTTAATTTGGTTTCCCACAAGGTCAATACGAGCACCACTAATTAAATTTTTTCTCATATTAGGCGAGTATAATACATCTTTTAAAGTTATATCATAATTTCTGTTTCTATCTAAAACTGTAAATTGAATATCACCCATACCTAATACTTCCGAGGTGCTGTCCTTGTCTCCGACTAGGATCTTCTGTGGTGGTAGTTTTCTGAATGTCGTAAACATATCACGTTCTTTACAGAAGTGAGCAGTTGCAGCAGAATCAATGAGAAATTCCCTCGGTCTTTCATTTGGAAAATTTGAAACTGCATAGGCACGTTGAAGATCAGTTTTTGGATTGTCCTCCATATAAAATAATTCACTACCAGGTTTCTGCCGATTGCATTTCTTGAAGCACTTCGATTCGTAATGTCCCGACTTTTTGCAGTAGTTGCAGAATGGTCGCGGCCCCATACGACAAACTGTCGACTTTCTTGGGCTTGAAGGAATTAATTCAGGGTCCAGTACGCATCTGCTGTGATCAGGAGTAGACGCCCGTGTCTCCTTGTATCTAGATGACTTGTTTCTTGTAGCATAAGCATCGGCTACGATACTTAATTTTGTGCCTTCGTCTTTCCGCTTCAGGTCGATCCGGCTGGATTCTGTTATTAAATGTTTAGACAAATTGTCTAACGTGAACTCGTTGTCATCCATCCTGTATAGCAGTTGTACCAGATTATCGTATTCGTGAGGCAAATGTCTTATTAGTTGAAAGCAAACTAAGAGGTCTGGGATTTCGAATCCACCTTCTTTTATCTGTAACAGCTTCTCATGCACTCGTTTGCAGAAGAGTCCAATGGATTCGTCCTCCGGCTGGTAGCGGATTGAAAAGAACTCGTCCACAAGGCCTGCCAATCGTGCTCTAGATGCTGGTTCAAAGTTGGTCTTTAATATATCCCAGGCTTCCTTACCGTCCTCAGTAGATGAAATCAAGACTTGATATTTTCTGTCTATGCCCTGGTAGATAGTTGTGTATGTCCTCTGCTTCCTATAACGATAGTCTTTTTTTTCTTGTTCTGGAGCATCTTCCAATAATAGAGGTTCCGTTTTAGTGATAAATTCCCAGCAGTTCCGATCCATTAGCAATACCTTCATGTCCGTCTTCCACGTGGCATAGTTGAAATCCGATAACTTCGGGAAGGAAAACATGGACATTTCTTGAATACCCATCATACTGGAAACCGGTAGTGGCAGAATTCAGGTTCAGCTTAAGGTCTGAGGCCCATAACCAATTGTTGGGTTTTATCGATTGAAGACAGAGTTTTATACATTAAAAATAAATTTTTATTACGTAGTCAAGTCTTATGGTTTAAAAACATACTTTTTAAGAACAACAAGAAGTCTGATCAGATCATGATCCCCCAAAAACTGTTCACACATTATCTCCTCTTTTATACATTCAGATTTACACAATTTACAATATTGATGTGCCCCACACGGCACTATAATTGGAGGTTTGAGACCGATTCCAACACGCCACTTCAAAGCGCTATTTAAGGCTTGGAGATTTCGACGATTTCAAGTACGGCAATTGTGTTTTTCTTGTGGTTTTTTTCAAAAAAACGATCAATTATGCCTCGTAGAAAACAGCGATCATCTTTTGATCAAGTATCCGAGTTCGACAGAGGAAGGATAGTGGCCTACCGAGATTGTGGATTATCTTTCAGGGAAATCGGTAGTCGTGTTGGACGAAACCAAACAATTGTAATGCGGATATGTGATCGTTGGATGCAGGAGGGTACGACGGACCGACGTGTTCGATCGCATCCACCTCAGTGCACCACTTCACGTGATGACAGGCATATTGTGCGTATGGCAGTGACGGATCGCTCAGCCACATCAACCATAGCACAGCACATTCAGTCTGTACCGCATCATCCAGTGTCTGCGCGTACCATTCGACGCCGTTTACAGCAGAGTGGTCTGTCCGCAAGACGTCCATTGCTTCGTCTACCCTTGACGCAGAACCACAGACGTTTCCGCCGCCAATGGTGCGATGAAAGAAGGATGTGGACGGCAGAATGGAATGAAATTGTCTTTACTGACGAGTCACGCTTCTGTCTGCAACACCACGATGGTCGGATTCGAGTCTGGAGACACCGTGGAGAGAGGATGCTGAACAACTGCGTTATGCACCGCCACACTGGTCCTGCACCGGGTATTATGGTATGGGGCGGTATTGGATATCACTCTCGCACTCCTCTAGTACGCATTGCCGGTACTTTAAACAGCCAGCGCTACATCTCCGAGGTGTTGGAGCCAGTTGTCCTTCCTTACCTTCAGGGCTTGCCCACAGCCATATTTCAACAGGATAATGCGCGAACACACGTGGCACGCATTGTCCAAGGGTTCTTCGTCAATCGCCAGATTGAATTGCTTCCCTGGCCAGCTCGCTCTCCGGATCTTTCGCCGATAGAAAACATGTGGTCCATGGTTGCTCAACGATTGACCCAGAATACATCCCCAGCTGCCACACCAGATCAACTTTGGCAACGTGTGGAAACTGCTTGGTCTGCTGTACCCCAAGAACACATCCAAAGTCTCTTTGAATCAATGCCGAGGCGTGTGGCAGCGGTGATCTCCAACAATGGCGGCTACTCTGGCTACTGATTTTGGCAGGAACCACACTTCACAGAAGTCTATAAATTTAATCATTTGATACTTGGTCAACATGTTATCTACAAAATAAATTTTGTTGTGATATCTCTTGTCTTTCTTGGTGTTGCAATTTGGGTGGCCAGCAGTGTATAAACATCGTATGCTCTTTCGACATACTAATTTGTTTAACATATGCTTTTTATTTTTCGTTATGAAGAAATTCTTTTTGGGAAAACACAAGGAATTTTTGCTAAGCGGTATGATAAATGCCTCATTCTTTCTACTATGCATTAATCCAAGTAAAATTTGAAATCTTGAAATGAAAAATAATCCAAGGAAATACCATGCATAATTTTTAAAATCGCTTTTTCTCATAAGTCATCTGTATGACAGTGATATTAAAATAGATGAGATTTTCTAGAAATGCATTTTAATTATATGGATCAGGATTTGATCTTCCCAAACTCATCTCGTTTACCAAATAAGGCCAGTGCCATAAAACCCATCTTCCGCAACCATATGGGGCCACGGTATCCCAGTTGGAAGAACAACCGAAGTGTTGCAAGTTCGAATACAGCCAAAGAACCGTGTATAAAGGGGCTGGTACACGTTAAATCTCGTGGCCTCAAAGGTCCTCACGTTGGCATGGTGTGGAAGTTTGGAGTGTGGGGTGCCATCTGAGATGTGACCTCGTCATCTGACCGTGGTTCAAAATAACGTCCTTGGAATGTTTCCCTTCGAGTTTGATCCCGGACCGTCGCCAATAGTCCATGGTGTTGCTCCAGTCCAACAGTTATTAAAATGCCTACCTACATACCGGAGCTGCGGTAGCTCAGTTGGAAGAGTAACGGATTAGCTTTCGAAAAATTACGAGTTCGAAACCCTGATCAACCGTACGTCATCGTGTACACGGTTGCTGGTGCACATTTAATATATGTCGTGGCTTCAACTCACGTTGGAATGGTGGAAGTTGGAGTGTGGGGTTCCAGCTCAGGTATTACCTCGTCATCTGATCGTGGTTGAATATTACGTGGATTTGTCCTTAGATCTTTTCTTTGGGGATTGATGCCGGAACGTAGTCAATAGCCCGTGTTGTGTTCTAGAGCATTGTTAATTAAAATACCGACCTACTTACCTTACTACACCGTCGTCAATAGCCCGTTGTTATAGCCTAGAGAGACGTTAATTAAAATACTGACCTACTTACCAACACCGTCGTCAATAGCCCGTTGTTATGTTCTAGAGCGACGTTCATTAAAATACCGACTTATTTACCAATACCGTTGCCAATAGCCCGTTGTGGTGCTTTAATGAGACGTTAATTTTCTATCTTATGGAAATATTTCAGGACTCGATACTACTAAACATTCTCACATCATTTTCATAATCGGAAGGAATATCGATAGAGAAGACTATTTAAGCAGTACCTGTAACATCGAAAGCTTGCTTTCTATATTCAGGTGTTGCTGAAATAGTCTTCCTTTGCGATCTCCCTCAGGCTCGAACATCCCAAGTCTAATCCAACCTGAGTACTTGTTGTCGAGTCCCAATCAGAAAACTTTAGTAATTTTTATTTAGTCAGGAAATGGAGAATGTCCGTAAATCAGCAAAATCCACTAAACCTGAAAGTAAGAAGTTGGTTGATACTTCAGATGAAGAATTTTACTCTTGTGAATCCTCGCCTGATGAAGCTTCAACAAAAGAACCCGAAAAGAAATCTCCGCCTGGAATACGATTAATTGCAAAGGAGAGGTCTCTGTGTCTAATTGATCAACTCCAGTTTTTTGAAAATCGAAAAATTGGCAAATTGGAAAGGAATCAAGCAACAACTGCTGCAATTCACCCTCAGCCATCTGGAAGTCGTGGACCAGGCTTCGTATCCCTATCTCAACAGAACCCGGTTCAAGTTTCGAATAAAAGAATGGACTATTTCCAATCTTTTTCCGGAGCAGGGGTTGGAAATATCGCAGACCAAACCATCCCACCCTCAAACGCTGCAGCCTTGGTGAATCATGGATTCTCTCTCTATTCCTCGCTTGGTGGAGCTGAAGCAGTCAGAGACCCACCTAGAGTACTTCTAACTGCTATAGAGAAGTCAAAGGATCTCGTTGATCAACTCCAATCTTTTGATAAATTAAAACGTGACAAATCGAAAAGTGATCAAGGACTCAAAGCAGCAGCTGCCGCAAATGGACCTCAGCCATGTGGAAGTCGTGAACCAGGCTTCGTATCACTATCTCAACAGAACCCGGTTCAAGTCTCGAATAAAAGAATGGACTATTTCCAATCTTTTTCCGGAGCAGGAGTTGGAAATATCGCAGACCAAACCATCCCACCATCAAACGCTGCATCCTTGGTGAATCATGGATTCTCTCTCTATTCCTCGCTTGGTGGAGCTGAAGCAGTCAGAGACCCACCTAGAGTACTTCTAACTGCTATAGAGAAGTCGAAGGATCTCGTTGATCAACTTCAATCTTTTGATAAATTAAAACGTGACAAATCGAAAAGTGATCAAGAACTCAAAGCAGCAGCTGCCGCAAATGGACCTCAGCCATGTGGAAGTCGTGGACCAGGCTTCGTATCCCTATCTCAACAGAACCCGGTTCAAGTTTCGAATAAAAGAATGGACTATTTCCAATCTTTCACCGGAGTTGGAAATATCGCAGACCAAACCATCCCACCCTCAAACGCTGCAGCCTTGGTGAATCAAGGATTCTCTCTCTATTCCTCGCTTGGTGGAGCTGAAGCAGTCAGAGACCCACCTAGAGTACTTCTAACTGCTATAGAGAAGTCAAAGGATCTCGTTGATCAACTCCAATCTTTTGATAAATTAAAACGTGACAAATCGAAAAGTGATCAAGAACTCGAAGCAGCAGCTGCCGCAAATGGACCTCAGCCATGTGGAAGTCGTGGACCAGGCTTCGTAGGCCTATCTCAACAGAACCCGGTTCAAGTTTCGAATAAAAGAATGGACTATTTCCAATCTTTTTCCGGAGCAGGAGTTGGAAATATCGCAGACCAAACCATCCCACCATCAAACGCTGCATCCTTGGTGAATCATGGATTCTCTCTCTATTCCTCGCTTGGTGGAGCTGAAGCAGTCAGAGACCCACCTAGAGTACTTCTAACTGCTATAGAGAAGGCAAAGGATCTCGTTGATCAACTTCAATCTTTTGATAAATTAAAACGTGACAAATCGAAAAGTGATCAAGAACTCAAAGCAGCAGCTGCCGCAAATGGACCTCAGCCATGTGGAAGTCGTGGACCAGGCTTCGTATCCCTATCTCAACAGAACCCGGTTCAAGTTTCGAATAAAAGAATGGACTATTTCCAATCTTTTTCCGGAGTTGGAAATATCGCAGACCAAACCATCCCACCCTCAAACGCTGCAGCCTTGGTGAATCAAGGATTCTCTCTCTATTCCTCGCTTGGTGGAGCTGAAGCAGTCAGAGACCCACCTAGAGTACTTCTAACTGCTATAGAGAAGTCAAAGGATCTCGTTGATCAACTCCAATCTTTTGATAAATTAAAACGTGACAAATCGAAAAGTGATCAAGAACTCGAAGCAGCAGCTGCCGCAAATGGACCTCAGCCATGTGGAAGTCGTGGACCAGGCTTCGTATCCCTATCTCAACAGAACCCGATTCAAGTTTCGAATAAAAGAATGGACTATTTCCAATCTTTTTCCGGAGTTGGAAATATCGCAGACCAAACCATCCCACCCTCAAACGCTGCAGCCTTGGTGAATCAAGGATTCTCTCTCTATTCCACGCTTTGTGGAGCTGAAGCAGTCAGAGACCCACCTAGAGTACTTCTAACTGCTATAGAGAAGTCAAAGGATCTCGTTGATCAACTCCAATCTTTTGATAAATTAAAACGTGACAAATGGAAAAGTGATCAAGGACTCGAAGCAGCAGCTGCCGCAAATGGACCTCAGCCATGTGGAAGTCGTGGACCAGGCTTCGTATCCGGGTTTCAACTCGAGAATTCATTTCAAGGCGTTTCAAATAAAATATTGGACCATGCCGAATCTTTTACTGGAGCAGGAGTTGGAAATATCCCGGACCAAACCATACCACCATCAAACTCTGCCTTTGGGAAATCTACTTCAACTAGGAACGTCTATCTATTGGAAGCTGTAAATTTTCACCAGGCCTATGACCTTCTCATGCAGGATTACAATGAAATGTGTGAGGATTATAGAATAATAGCACCTATTTTCTCAAGATTGACAAGCGATATAGACGACTTTACAGTATCGTGCTTAATGGCCTTTACTCAACTAGCCTTAATGTATCCAAGTTATTTACAAATGGGGTCTGGGATGGATGCCTACTGCAATCGACTTAGAGAAATAAGTACTGATGCATATATAGCTATAACTCGAGCGGAATTTCTCGTGCAGTCGACTTTTGACACGGTGCAAAAGATAAATCGGATTTGTCGAAGTGAGGGAACTTCATCTGCCCCCGTTTATTTGTCAGAACATGAACGATATTTGTTTGAGACTTTAAACAGGTATATCAGGATTGTGAAGGACTTGTGGGAATATGTTATATCAAAGGCAACAGATTATTTCATAATTAGGGATAAACTTATATTTCTCTTATGTAGGAACTGAGTTTTTATACATTTCCTTTTATTGAGACCGTTTTAAAAGTATTTTATTTTTAATGTTCAGTAAGTCCAACGTATGTAACGATATGCTTAAATAAGCTGAAGAATTAAAACGTGATTTACTGATGTTCAATGTACACTTTAGGTTTCTAAAAATGTAGTAAACTTATCTGGAGACATAACTTCATTTTATAACTTAACGTATAAAAAAAAATATTATGACTAGCTAAATTAGAATGCTGATTGTCTTACTGGTCACCATAAGATCATCTTCAAAATTTTTGTTATATTTTAGAGTATATTTCATGATAAATGAATAGTACGAATGCATATTTCACTACTTGATGTACTAGAAAATTATTAGTGGTCTTAGTCTTACTAGTTACCATTAGACCATCTTTATAAAATCTGCTACATTTTCAAGAGGTAGTTAGCACTGGAGCAATACAAAGGGCTTATGGTGACGATTCTTAATCAAAATCCCTAACTATAATTTAAAGAATATTGGATGAATAGAATGAACGAATTCTATAACTAGGTGCAGAGGAATCATTCTATGTTCAGATATCTATTGACCATCGGACAATCTTTAAATTTAAAATGTTCATTACTTTTTATTGTCCGTCTTGATCTTGGGGCAGCTTGGCCAAATATATTCCTTGCGCTTTAAAACACAAAACGAAACTTTAAATTTAATATTCTAGAAATATCGAATGAATACTAAATTTATTACTAGATAAAACCACGCTGAGACAGTCACCATTAGACCCTTTTTAAAATTGGTTACATTAAAGAATATCGAATACATAGTAGGTATTAATAGTACGAATACATTTAATCACTTAGGGTAAAAAAATTGGGTGCATAATGCTATGCTGAGATTTAAGTCACTATTTTCCACCAATGATAAATTAAACGTTCCCAGAAAATTTAATAATCAAGAATTTTGTCAAAAAAGTTCAAAGTACTTTAATGAATGAAATTATATTAATAACCCGCGATAACAAAATCAAAAATTGACATGCATCCAAAGGGTCGAAGTTCCGTATTTTTTAAAATTTTATTAAACTTTGGTTGTCTGGACGAGGTATATCGCCAACAATAAAACTGATTTACTGAACTGCATGGACGAGATATACGTCGAAACTATTTGGAGGGTTCAGTAAAATTGTAGAAATGAGAAATTTTGTTTTAATAAAAAGGTTACAAATCTAAAGGTAGGAAGTTAATTAACGTCACACTGAAGCAACACAACGGGCTATTGTCTACGATGCAGGATCCATCCCCAAGGAAAGATCGGAAGGCAACACGTAATTTTAAACCATGGTCTGATGACTAGGTCACATGACCTGGAAACCCACTCCAAACTTCCACACAACGCCAATCCCTCCAATGTCCTCGAATCTTTCCCTTTGGGATTGATACCGCACCGTCACCAATAGCCCATTGTGTTGCTCCAGTGTGACGTTGAAATTCCACGTAATGTTTCTGAACTAGCAAACGGAGGTTTGAGTTCGAATGCAGCCAAACATCATCGTGTACAAAGTGGGCTGATTAGCGTTAAATCTCGTGGCCTCATGTCCTCACGTTGGCGTGGCGTGGAAGTTTGGAGAGGGGTGCCAGCTCAGGTGTTGCCTCTTCATCTGACCGTGGTTCAAAATTGCCTGGTTTCCTCGGATCTTTCCCTTTGGGATTGATCCCGGACCGTCGCAAATAGCCCGTTCTGACGTTCGAGTGTGACGTTAATTAAAATTAACAAAATTCCGTAATGCGTCTGCTGAGTACGTGTTTCCTGTGCGTATTCTAGTTCAGGTGTGAAGTCTTCATTGCCCGTTGTGTTGCACCAGTGGGTCGTTAATTCAAATACTTACCATACCAGTGCATGCTCGTTATAATGAATTTTTCGGATGGAAGATAGTAAATATTCGTTCCCTCTTGGCTGACGAAACAAGTCAGATGACGAGTTGAGCACCTGACTTGGTACCCCACTTTCCAAACTTCCAAACTGAGCCAACGTGAGGACATTTGAGGCTAGGACTCTTCCAACTGGGCTACTGCAACCTCCAGCATACGTTTGCTCACTACGCATCCAACCTGTGCGCTGCTGGCGCCCCAAATACCATTCTTGCAACTTACCTTGGGTAACTTTCTCTTTTCGGTGTCAATAAAACTTTCGTTTTGATTGAATGTCCATTACTTGGCATTGTCTGCCTCGTGTCTGGTACAGCTCACAAAACAAAACTCTTGAGCCATAAAACCAACCATTTTTATCATTTTTCCTCTAAAAAGCTTCTAATAGGTGCTTTTTCCGTCAAGCTAAATGGCCCGGGTAGCCCAGTTGGAAGATTAACGGATTAGCAGCCGGATGGTTGCGAGGTCCAAAGTCGATCCATCCAACGACCATGGTTCAAAATTACGACGTTTTGTTTACGCTTCTTTCCCCTCGAGATTGTTGTCATCTGACCATGGTTCAAAATTACGTGGTGTCCTCGATATTTCCCTTTGGGATTGATCCCGGAACGTCACCAATAACCCGTTGTGTTGCTCTAGTGTGACGTTGATAAAAACACCCTCCTTCGGGCTTGATTGATCCCGTCACGAAAAGCCCGTGCTTTTGGTACATTTTGACGTTAATTCAACTACCTATTTTCCTCCAATGATGTAGAGGCATGTGGGCGGAGTCTCGTAATCATCTCAGAAGGGAGGGTATTTCAATTAACGTCACACTGGAGCAACTCATCTCAGAAGGTAGGTATTTTAATTAACGTCTTACTGAAGCAACACACCGGCAATCGGCGACGGTCCGGGATCAATGCCAAAGGGAGATTCTAGGACACCACGTAATTTTGGTTCACAGTCAGATAATATGTCGGAAGGACGACTCAAATATATTTATGAATCGAAGCGCAGACTAGTATAATACAGAAATCACTTGAGAAATCAGTAATTTGTCCACTCGGGTTTTTTGGGGGTTATGGCGCAATTGTCATATTTGGCCATGCTGCGCCAGAAACAATACGATATCTGATAGCTGACACAAGACATACAATATTAAGTAATCAGGCTTTGTTTACTTGATATTGAAAGTGTTTTTACTGGCACAGAAGAAAGAAATACACTCTGGAGGAATGCACCTGCCAGGAATCGAACTTCCACGCCTAAAACTCGAAGGTTGCTAGCGCAGTAGACATTCCCACTGATCCACCAAGGCCCCAAATTCAGATATGGAAATCGAAGATGTGTCGTGTGTGATGGTTTATAAGATTTGAGCTTATATAATGGAGAAGAATTAACCGAAAATTCTTTAGGTGTTCTTACAGAAACTTACAATTTTATAACTGATGACGGAATTTTAAACTGGCGAGATTATTTAACGCAAACCGTGATTGTGACGCCCTATTACCCAGAAAGTTAAGAAAACCAGTCTCAAAACATGTATACTGGTGGAGTAAAAATCGATAATCACGGAGCTGAAGAACCACCTATAAACTCCCTCCACGAGTAGGAACAAACCGTGATTGTTGCATCCGATTATCCAGCCAATCTGAAGAAATGAATACTAGTGAAATGAAGAGGAATAATCGACGACCTGTAGGAGCATCTATAAACACGCCATGCACGAGTCAGGAACACTGTCCACAATATTTAATGCAAAGCGTGATTGTTAGATCCGATTGCACAGAAATTGGAGAAGTTCAATCTGAAGAAATTAATACTAGTATAATGAAGAGTGATAATCAACGACCTGTAGAAGCACCTGGAATTAAACCATCAGCGAATTGGGAAGACTGTCGGCTTGATTTAACGCAAAATGTGATTGATCTAGAAAGTACGCAAGTTCAATCTGAAAAAATGGATACTGATGAAAGGAAAAGAGATACTCGACGACCTGTAGAACCAAGTATAATCAAACCTTCCACGATTCGGGAATACTGTCCAGACTATTTAACGCGAACAGTGATAGGGGCACCCGATTATCCAGCTATCGAAGAAATGCAAATCTGAAGAAATGATTACTAGTAAAATGGAGCACATGAAATTAAACCATCAGCGAGTTGGGAAGACTGGACTTGATTTAACGCAAAATGCAATTGTGATCCGCGAAGATCTAGTAAGTACAGAAGTACACCGTACTCGGCAATCTGAAGAAACATCTCAAAACAAACCATCAACAAGCCGGGAAGTAAGACCTGAAGACATAACAATCCAAAGCGCGATATCTTCAAAGGCATATAGTCAATTAAATATGGATATTCCTTCAGAATACAGAAGTACAGTTGAAAAATATCGATGCACGATTTCTGAATGCTTTTATAACATAGGTTTGTTCAGAAGATTCTTGATTGAGCTAGATGATTTCGCAACGTCTCCCTTATTTGAATCAGTCATCGCACTAGACGCCATTCCTACTGATTCGTATTCACGAGCTCTTAAGAAACTTAAAGGTGAAATTGATTTTTTATGTGTTGACGTTAGAGTTTGTATATCCCGCGCTCATAAGTCTTCATTATTGTGCGTTGAGAATATGAAGATCATAAGACAGTATTTTCTAGATGGGACTACTCCACCGCTACCTGTGGATTCAGCAAATTTTGACTAGACGCCATTCCTACTGATTCGTATTCACGATCTCTTAAGAAACTTAAAGGTGAAATTGATTTTTTATGTGTTGACGTTAGAGTTTGTATATCCCGCGCTCATAAGTCTTCATTATTGTGCGTTGAGAATATGAAGATCATAAGACAGTATTTTCTAGATGGGACTACTCCACCGCTACCTGTGGATTCAGCAAATTTTGTGATAAAAATTCTAACGCTGTTAAAGAGTCAACTTACTGATACGTATGCTTTGATACTTGCTAACAAAATAAGAATGAAAGACTTTTATATAGTTAAATGTCTGATATCGCAAAACATTCCTTAGGTCTAAACAATACTTTTGACTGATTTAATGTAATTCTATACCTTCACTTTACTGGAAAGCTAGTAGATTAATTATTATACTTAGCAGTTGATTTGATTGATATAAATAATTGGATAGTACATAACGGAAAGACGTTTTCATTCGGAGGAGTGATACATTATTAAATGATTATATAATTAAGTGTGATATTTACTTAGATCTGAATAGTATTTTGCTGTTAAAAGTAATTTTATATCGTGGCTTTCTCTGTAAATATGGCGAATTTTGGGGCATGTTTTTCACTAAGCAATTTTTGTCGCCAAATCGAGGTGTCGCCAAATCAAGTATGGCTTTGGACGCCATCGCAATTTCGTTAAAAAAACGGACTTTCCTACGTGAAAAACCTTTTGCATTGGGTTGCCATAAAGCTGGATCAAAACACTTAAATTTTCATGTTTGGCGATAAATCGCTAGTGCCCGCGATTCGACATTTCCACCCTTCTGCAAAATCTGGGTCGTCAAAGCGCGGTTGGAAGTAAGATTGGCAACAGAAGGGTTGATGGTTCGAAGGCACCCAGACCGTCGTTTACAAAGGGGCTTGGTGCACGTTAAACCTGTCATGGCCTCAAATGTCCTCCCGTTGGCGTGATGTGTAAGTGTGGAGAGTAGGGTGCCATCTGAGATGTGACCTCGTCATCTGGCCGTGGTTCAAAATTACGTCGTATTTTCCTCGCATCTTTCCCTTGGGGGTCGTGGCTTGGTGGGTAAGCCCACTGCGCTTGCAACGCTTGAGTTCTTGAGGCAGCGCAGGTTCAATTCCTGCCAGGTGCATTCCTCCCTGGCTGCATTTCTCCTTTGTGAGTTAGTAAGACTTTCATTGTGTGTCTATTACTTGATATTGTATTGTGTCTGGCGCAGCATGGCCAAAAATATGACCCTTGCGCCATAAAACCCCCAAACCAACTTTCCCTTAGGATTTAATCTCGAACCGTCGCCGATAGCCCGTTGAGTTGCACCAGTGCGGCGTTAATTAAAATACCGATCTATACTGGGATAATTGTGTTATACTTAGCCGTTGATTTCATTGATTTAAATAATTGGATAAAACAAAGGACTGGGTAGTACAATAAGTTTTCGTTCTGAGGTAGGTAGGTATTTTAATTTACGTCAAACAGCAGCAACACAACTGGCTTTAGGTGACCGTCCGGAGTCAATCGCAAAGGGAAAGATCCGTGATTTTGAACCACTGTCACGAGGCAACACCTGAGCTGGCATCCCGCTCTCTAAGCTTTCACACCACGCCAACGTGAGGACATTTGAGGCCACGACCAATTTAAGGTGCACCAGCCCACTTTGTACACGATGGTCTTTGGTTGGGTTCGAACTCGCAAACTGCGGGTTGTGAATCCGTTACTCTTCCAACTGGCTTACCTAGATCCTTCGTTCTGCAGAGTGGTGCATCATTATATAGTTAAGTTCTGATATCGTATTATTTCTCACAGATCTGAATATTTTACTGCTTTAAAGTATTTTTATATCTAACTTTCTACTGTTAAATCTATGTTGGATTACACGTACTAGCTGTGTTACACGTAGCAATTGATTTATTAATATAAATACTTGGATACAAATGACTAAACGGGATATAACTTTCATATTTAGAAGTTGGATTGTGTCGAATTTTTCGAAATGAATTTGAATGAATGGTGGTTTATTGTATTTAAATGTTACCTTAATTTTTGATATTGCTAAAGGTGTGTATAGATTACTGTTGATTCTATGAGACATTTTTCGGTTGGATTTGCAAAGAATTGAAATCAAACGGACACGAGTGTATAATACTTTTTAATGAGTCAAATCTTGCTATGTTTGTCAGAACTGAATATCAACTTTCATTTATTCATTTGACCGTTTTAATGTAATTTTAATAGCCCATTGTGTTGCTCCAGTGTGACGTTAATTGAAATACCCAAATACCCAAATACCCTAATGTAATTTTATCTCAATACCCTAAAAGGTCAATAAATAATCTGGTATTTACTCGCTGTCATTTAATTAGATTAATCTATTAAGATATGTAGTGTTAAAAGGTCTGAAAACTGCAAAAGACGGCCAACTGTTTCATAAACTAACTTATGGGGTATTATTATTCTAGTTTATCTAATTAAATTTGATATTGAGACCCAATAATACCTCTGATCATAACGATTCATATACGTATTTCGTAAAAAGTAATATTTTTCTCTTTAAATTCTGCAGGAAAGACGAGAATATTCTTTGCTCTGCTAGTCTTATTTTCGCATTTAAATGTTAAACACTGTATTTTAAAACGTAAATGCTTAAAATACAACCCAAATTACTGAATAATTTAAAAAATTAGAGAAAAATTAATCTGAAAGTAATATATAAACATCGTATGCTCTTTCGACGTACTAATTTGTTTAACATATGCTTTTTATTTTTCGTCATGAAGAAATTCTTTTTGGGATAATACAAGTAATTTTTGCTATGCGGTATGATGAATGCCTCATTCTTTCTACTATACATTAATCCAAGTAAAATTTGGAATCTTGAAATGAAAAATAATCCAAGGAAATACCATGCATAATTTTTTAAAATCGCTTTTTCTCATAAGTCATCTGTATGACACTGATATTAAAATAGCTGAGATTTTCTATAAATACATTTTAATTATATATGGATCAGAATTTGATCTTCCCTAACTCATCTCGTTTAGCAAATAAGGCCAGTGCCATAAAACCCATCTCCCGCAACCATATGGGGCCACGGTAGCCCAGTCGGAAGAACAACCGAAGGGTTGCAAGTTCGAATCCAGCCAAAGAACCGGGTACAAAGGGGATGGTACACGTTAAATCTCGTGGCCTCAAAGGTCCTCACGTTGGCGTGGTGTGGAAGTTTGTAGAGTGGGGTGCCATCTCAGCTTGGGCCTCGTCATCTGACCGTGGTTCAAAATTACGAGGCGTTGTCATTGATCTTTTCCTTCAGGACTGATCCCGGACCGTCACCATAGGCCGTTGTGTTGCTCCATGGTGACGCAGATTAACTACCAACCAACCATGCTACCCCGGCTCTAAATATCAAGAAGCTCGGGTGTTACCTCGTGTTCTGACCGTCGTTCAAAAACACGTTGTCCTCCAATCTTTTCCTTCGGGATTCATCCTAGACACTCGCAAATAGCCCGTTCTTTTTCTCCATTGCGACGTCAATGAAGTACCTACCTAAATATTAAGTCACGTGAAGTTGATCAGGTAGGTATTTTTAATTAAGGTGTATGTATACACCAGAAATCACGAAAATTGACCAAAATGTCGATCTATTTTTTAATAATTCAAAATATTGTCTAACCCCTTAGCTTTCAAACGATACCAAGATCTTGTTAATATTCGAAATAGTTTTCAAGTTACAAGGGTTTGGGTTAGGTACTGTCACCATAGACAAACACGTTTCCAAAACTTTAAACTCGATTTCTGAAGAACTGTTTTTGCAATAGGATGCTTCTTTCGAACAGTGATAACTCAAAAATGAATTGATCTATTATAATTACCTTGGCGTCATTATAATCTATATAATATAGTGAATGTTTTGACCCTCAGTCGAAATTATTGGTTGTGAAATGAATTTTTAGTTGATTTTTAAATGTTGAAATTCCTGCAAAAATATTTATTTTTTAGACGTCCTTCGTGAAAAAAATTGTAAAAAATAACTTATTCCCTCTAGCAACTTAATGGAGGGTCAAAACATGAAGAATAATATTAGGAATAATTTCCAACGGGAATTGTCTTTTTGAACACATTAGAATTTGAAATATCACTGTTAAAAAAAACATGCTAATTACCTAATTATATTTAATTAGATAATTAATGAGTAGCTTACTCAGAATTTTTCACACTAAAATAAGCTTAAGCACAAGCCAATGACCTATTGTGAAAAAATTGGATTTTTAAAGTCAAAATTTTAAAAAATGTTCTAGTGTATACATACACCTTAACGTCGCGCTGGAACATCACAGCAGGCTATTAGACAAGGTCCGGGGTAAAATCAAAGAGAAAGGTCCGATCCCATTTGGTAGGTAGGTGTTTTAATTAACGTCCCACTGGAACAACACCATGGGCTATTGGTGACGGTCCGGGAACAATCCCGAAGGGAAAGACAGGATAACACCACGTAATTTTGAACCACGGTCGGGGCCGCGGTGGCCCGGTTGGAAGAGTAACGAACTAGCAACCGAAGGGTTGCGAGTTCGAATCCAGCCAAACACCGTCGTGTACAAAGGGGGCTGGTGCACGTTAAATCTGTCGTGGCCTCAAATGTCCTCACGTTGGCGTGGTGTGGAAGTTTGGAGAGTGGGGTGCCAGCTCAGGTGTTGCCTCGTCATCTGACCATGGTTCAAAATTACGTGGTGTTGTCCTCGGATCTTTCCCTTTGGGATTGATCCCGGACCGTCACCAATAGCCCATTGTGTTGCTCCAGTGTGACGTTAATTGAAAAAAAAAAAAAAAAAAAGAACCACGGTCTGATGACGAGGCAACACCTGAGCTGGCATCCCGCTCTCCAAATTTCCACAGCATGCCAACGTGAGGACATTTGAGGCCACGGCAGATTTAACAGACGGTCTTTTGGTTGGATTGTGACGTTAATTAAAATGCCTACCACGCCTTAAATTTACCAGGCTCTGCCCTTGGATCTTTCCCTTTGGGATTGATCCCGGACCGTCACCAATAGCCCGCTGTGTTGCTCCAGTGTGACGTTAATTGAAAATACCAATGCCAATACCAATCCGATCTCAAGGTAAGTAGATACGTATTTTAAGTCGCACAAGAAACTCAACGGGCTATTTGTGACGGTCCTGAATCGATCCCGAAGTGACAGATCGGTAGGTATTTTAATTAAGGTCACAGTGGAACAACAAAAAGGGGTATTGGTGACGGTTGGTTGGTTCGTTTGAGGGTTTTATGGCGCAAGGGCCATATTTGGCCATGCTGCGCCAGACACAAGACAAACTACTTCCAATAATAGACACACACACAATTAATGTTTTACTAACACAGAAGAAAGAAATACATCCAGGGAGGAATGTACCTGACAGGAATCGAAGGTTGCTGGCGCTGTGGGCATACCCACTGTGCCACGATGGTCCCGTTGACAGTCCGGGATTAATCCCAAAGGGAAAGATCCGTGTGGCCCGGTTGGAAGTGTAACGGATTACCAACCCGAGGGTTGCGAGTTCGAATCCAGCCAAAGACCGCTGTGTACACGTCGTCATTTGACCATGATTCAAAATTACGTGGTGTTGTCATCGGATCTTTCTCTTTCAGATTGATCCCGCACCGTTACCAATAGCCCGTTGTGCTGCTCCAGTGAGACGGTAATTGTAAATACCAATACCAACTTATTCTCTCTCATTGTGCCATCTGTGTTGCGCAGCCTGACTAAGCATAGCGTTGAGCTATGCAACCCGAAAACAACCAACCTATGAAATAGACGAAGACATGTGGGCGGAATCGTTGTAAGATCTGGGAAAGTTAAGTGACGTGGCTTACGAATCGCCGTGTACCTATTGGCTATCGAAGAGCAGACTAGTGCTTTTAATCACCCTGGATCATTATTTTAACCAATCAGTAATTTTCCCACAATATGATAAATGCTTTTTCCCACAAACAAGTTACAGGTATTCACACCGAGATCCATAAGCAATAACAAGCCTCGCACCCATACTGTCTTCATAAGGTCCATTGTCTAAAAGGTGGAATTTTATATTTTCTTAGTCAATTTACTGAAAAACCTTCAAGTATGTCTTCCGAAAATGAGACATCTGATAGTTTAACAAACGAAGATTTAAGTTCATCTCATTCTAGCGGAGAAGTAACGGAGTGTTCTTCAGATATTCAAACCGAAACATACGACTCTTCAACCGAGGAGGTGAAATGTCCGCCACTTGGAGAGTGCCCGGAATATTTATCGCGTACCATGATTGTTACCCCCGACTGTATAGCAGGTGAACGATACCTTCCTGAAAACATGTATACAGGTGAAATGAAGACAGATAATCGACGACCTGAAGAAGCATCCATAAACCAGCCATCCACGAGTCGGGAATACCGTCCACGTTACGCAACGCAAAACGCGATTTTGTCACCCGTCTGTGTAGCAGGTGAAAGAAACCAACCTAAAAGTATGTATACAGGTGAGATGAAGACAGGTAATCGACGACCTGAAGAAGCATCTATAAACCAGCCATCCACGAGTCGGGAATACCGTCCACGTTACGCAACGCAAAACGCGATTTTGTCACCCGTCTGTGTAGCAGGTGAAAGAAACCAACCTAAAAGAATGTATACAGGTGAGATGAAGACAGGTAATCGACGACCTGAAGAAGCATCTATAAACCAGCCATCCACGAGTCGGGAATACCGTCCACATTACTCAACGCAAACCATGCCTGGAACCACCTATTATCTAGCGAATGAAGAAATCCAATCTGAAAAAATTAAAACCTCTAAAGAAGTTTATGGAGGATCTGTAGCAGCACCTGGAAACAAACCATCAACGGGCAGGGAATCAAGATCTGAAGACCTGATAAACCAAAGTGCCACATCTTCAAGAGCGTATAGTCGAATGGATATGATTATTTCTTCAGAATATAGACGTATCATTGAAAATTATAGTTACATTATAAACGATTACTTTTATAACGCAGGTTTGCTTAGAAACGTGTTGCTTGAGATTGATGATTTCTCAAAGTCAGACGTATTTGATTCAATCAAAGTCCAAGGACCCACTCCACCTGATCCGAATTCAAAAACGCTTGTGAGACTACAAGAGAAGTTAAATCTTTTATGTGCTGCTGTTATAGTTTATGAATCCCTCGCTCAAAAATCTGCATCAAAGTGCATTGTGGCTATGAAGAAGATAAGGGAATCTTTTCCTGATGGAATCCATACACCGTTACCTGCCGACTCAGCAAATCGTGCACGCGAATTGCTAACGCTGTTAAATCGTCAACTTACTGATATGTTTGAGTTGATACTTGATAACAAAATTAGAATAAGAGACTTTTATGTAGTGAAGTGTATGGTATCTCAAAACTTCTCTTGGATCTGAAGAATATTGGACTGATTTAATGCAATTTTGCATTTTGACTGCTGGAAATGCTATGGTATGCTGGTGTTAAACTTGGCTGATGTAATTTGATACATGATAGTGTACCAAGGTACATTTTTTAATTTGAATGAGACAATGATATAGTTAAGGTCTGATATCGTACTATTTCCATAGTTCTACACAATATGATTTCATTGTTTTAATGCAAGTTTGTATCGACTTTACTGAAAAAGCTATGTGGACTAGTTTTTAAACGTAACAGATGATTTAGGTGATATAATTTGATATATAAGATAATGTAACGGTACATTTCTTTTTCATTCTGAGAGTGAGAGAATTATATAGTTAAGTGTCTGATATCGTACTAGTTCTGTTAGATCTCAGCAATATTTGTCTGTTTTAATGTAATTTTACATCCTGAATTTGCTGTGAGAGCTATGGTAGACTATTTGCGTTACACAAGAAGTTGATTAATATAAGTAATTGAATGCAAGGTACCGGAGAGGCTAAAATATCTTTATACTAATTAGTGAAAGACTTGTTTAGTTAAGCGTCGGTTTTTATGCTTATACTTTTACTTTTAAACCTGGCATTTTGTGCCATTTCATTCATTTGAGTGTTTTAATGCAATTTTATGTCTTGTGACCTTGATAAATCCTGTAGACTAGATGTGGTCATTCATACCAATTGATTTGATAGATATAAATAATTGGAAACGAGACGGTACAATACTTTTTTCGTACTGAATAATCGGATCGTACTTTTGTCAAAAATCCATACAAATAATAAAATTCAGTGCATTTATATTAATGTCATCTTACTTTTTGCGTTGTAAAATCTGATTTAGATTATAGTTGCTGCTGAGTAGTACATTTGTCGATTAGTTCAATATACAATTAAAAATACGTTGAGAAAATGGTATAGTACTTGTTTAATAATAAAAATCAAATGTTTTTAAAAATTCCTATTCACATATTCATTTTAATATAATTTTATCTTAATTTATCTGAATGTTAATAAATAAAACTGATTTTTACTCACTTTCGTGTAATTGAATTTATGAAGGTTTTTTAAATAAATCGTAGCAATTCATGGTCTGTACAGAACCTGGATAAAGAGCCAACTGTTTTATAAACAAGTTTATGAGCCTACCATTGAAGTATATCTAATTGAAATTGATACTTGGAAAGAATACACCTACGTTATATAATAACCATTTTGATACATATTTCATAAAAAAGTAAATCGGATCTTTCCCTTTGGGATTGATCCTGGACCGTCACCAATTGCCCGTTGTGTTGCTCCACTGTGACGTTAATTGAAATACCCCTTCGGTTTTGCGGTTCAAAATTACTTGGTGTCCTCGGGTCTTTCCATCGGGATTGATCCCGGACCACCGACAATAGCCCGTTGTGTTGCTCCTAGTGCGACGTTAATTAAAACAAAAATTACCCTTCGGGTTTGAGGAGCCTCGTTAGCACAGTTGGAAAAGTAACGGATTAAGCAACCGGAGGGTTGGGAGTTCGAATCCAACCAAAGACCGTCGTGAACAAAGGGGGCTGGCGCATGTTAGATACCGCGTGGTCTCAAATGTCACGTTTGCGTGGTGAGGAAGTTTAGAGTCGGATGTATATCAGTTCAGGTATTGCCCTCGTCATCTGACTGATTCAAAATTTGCGTGATGTCCTCGGATCTATCACTTGGATATTGATACCGGATCGTCGCCAAGGGCCCGTTCGATTGCTGCCTCCAGTGCGAAGTTAAATACTTCTAACTGAAATAGAGGTAACAGGTAGGTATTTTAATTATTGTCACACTGGAGCGATACAACGGATTACTGGCGATGGTAGGGGATCAAACCAGAAGCGTGATGGTAATTAACGTCGCAATAGAGCAACACAACGAGCTATTGACGACGGTCCGGGGTCAATCCCGAAGGTAAAGGTCCGATGGCCCACCAAGTAATTTTGAACTACGGTCAGATGACGAGATCATACCTGAGCTGTGCTACCCCAAACTTCCACATGACGCCAAATTTAGTATGCACCACGGTCTTTGGTTGGATTCGAACACGCAAACCTCAGGATGCTAATACGTTATGAAATGGATGGGGAGGGGGTATTTCAATTAACGTCACACTGGAGCAACACAACGGGCTATTGGTGACGGTCCGGGATCAATCCCAAAGGGAAAGAACCGAGGACAACACCACGTAATTTTGAACCACGGTCAGATGACGAGGCAACACCTGAGCTGGCACCCCACTCTCCAAACTTCCACACCACGCCAACGTGAGAACATTTGAGGCCACGACAGATTTAACGTGCACCAGCCTCCTTTGTACACGACGGTGTTTGGCTGGATTCGAACTCGCAACCCTTCGGTTGCAAGTCCGTTACTCTTCCAACCGGGCCACCGCGGCCCGAAATGGATGGGGAGTTGCTCTCATAAAATTTCAGAGAGGTAAGTCACTATTCGTTAACGAAGCGTAGACTGATTTTTAGTCACTGGATAATCATGTTCAATCAGTTTTTTTTCCACATTATGAATGGTACGATTGGAAGCGTAGCGGACTAGCAACTGGTACAAAGTGGTGTACAATTGGGGCTGGTGCATGTTAAATCTATCGTGGCCACAAATGTCCTGACTGGCGTGGTGTGGAAGTTTGGAGAGTGGGGTGCCACACAGCTCAGGTGTTGCCTCGTCATCTGACCGTGGTTCCAAATTACGTGGTTTTCTCGGACCTTTCCTTCCGGAATTTTTCACGGACCGTCACCAATAGCCCGGAGTGTTGCTCCAGTGCGACGTTAACTAAAATACCTGGTACATCTTCTATGTCAGAAAAGTTTTCACTGTATATGTCAATTACTTGATATTGTATGTCTGTCAATTACTTGATATTTTATTGTGTCTGGCGCAGCATGGCCAAATGTGGCCCTTGAGCCCAAGCCAACCATCCATTTTATTCTAAGGTCGATGATCTTAAAGTTGGAGTGTTACATTTATCTTGCAGAAGAGAATTACCTGAAAACCTTCAATTATGTCTTCCGAAAATGAGACTTCTGATATTTTAACAGACGAAGATTGTCCATCATATACAAGCGGAGAATTAAAGGAAATTTCTTCAGATATGGAAACCGAAAATGAGAGTTCAAATAGTTTAAGTAATGAAGAAGACTTAGGTTTGTCTTACACTGACGAAGAAGTTGAATCTGAGAAAATGAATACTGGAAAAAAGGTTACTCGGCGACACGAAAAAGAACCTATAAGCAAACCATCCACTAGTCGGGAATACTGTCCAGACCATTTCACGCAAATCATGATTGAGACACTCGATTATCTATCAAGTGCAAAAGGCCAATCTAAAAAACTTAAAGCTGTTAAAATGAAGGGTATTCGACAATCTGAAGAAGCATCTCAAAACCAACCATCAACAAGCCGGGAAGCAAGATCTGAAGAGCTTTTAAACCAAAGTACCGAATCTTCAAGAGCATACAGTCAAATTAAGGGTAAGGATATTGCTTTAGAATATAACAGTATCGTTGAAAAATATAAGTACTCCATGGCCGATTACTCTGATAACGTAGATTTATTTAAAGATGCGCTGATTGAGATAGATGACTTCTCGAATTGTTCCTTGTTTGATTCAATTAACGCAAAACCCATTCCGCGTGCCTTGTATTCAAAAGCGCTCGCGAAACTTAAAGACGAAACAAATAGTTTGTGTGTAGACGTTATGGTTTGTATGTCCGAAGCTCGAAAGTCTTCATCGTCATGCCTTGAGACCATGACGCTGATAAAGGAAACTTTTCCAGGTGGAATTACTACAGCTCTACCTCTCGACTTAGCAAATCTTGCACTCGAATTGGTCACTCTGTTAAATGATCATCTTATGAAAACTTATGGTTTTACGCTTGCTTACAAAATGAAACTGAGAGACTATTATATGGCTAAGTCTCTGATATCACCATACATCCCTTAGATCTGAACAATATTTGGCTGTTTTAATACAATTCTACAACTTGACTTTCCTGGGAAATCTATAGCAGACTAATTGTGTTATACACTGCTGGCCACCGTAAATGCAACACCCTGAAGGAAGCATGCAAATAATATGAAATTTACAACATGCATTAGCGGAGGTGAGATATGCAAATGATTAGAATTTCAGCGCATACGCACATCACGCGCGCCTGTGGCGCCACTTCAAAGAGCTATTTAAGGCTTGAAGATTTCGTCGATTTCAAGTACGGCAATTGTGTTTTTCTTGTGGTTTTTTTTTTCAAAAAAAACGATCAATTATGCCTCGTAGAAAACAGCGATCATCTTTTGATCAAGTATCCGAGTTCGACAGAGGAAGGATAGTGGCCTACCGAGATTGTGGATTATCTTTCAGGGAAATCGGTAGTCGTGTTGGACGAAACCAAACAACTGTAATGCGGATATGTGATCGTTGGATGCAGGAGGGTACGACGGACCGACGTGTTCGATCGCATCCACCTCAGTGCACCACTTCACGTGATGACAGGCATATTGTGCGTGTGGCAGTGACGGATCGCTCAGCCACATCACGAACCATAGCACAGCACATTCAGTCTGTACCGCATCATCCAGTGTCTGCGCGTACCATTCGACGCCGTTTACAGCAGAATGGTCTGTCCGCAAGACGTCCATTGCTTCGTCTACCCTTGACGCAGAACCACAGACGTTTCCGCCGCCAATGGTGCGATGAAAGAAGGATGTGGACGGCAGAATGGAATGAAATTGTCTTTACTGACGAGTCACGCTTCTGTCTGCAACACCACGATGATCGGATTCGAGTCTGGAGACACCGTGGAGAGAGGATGCTGAACAGCTGCGTTATGCACCGCCACACTGGTCCTGCACCGGGTATTATGGTATGGGGAGGTATTGGATATCACTCTCGCACTCCTCTAGTACGCATTGCCGGTACTTTAAACAGCCAGCGCTACATCTCCGAGGTGTTGGAGCCAGTTGTCCTTCCTTACCTTCAGGACTTGCCCACAGCCATATTTCAACAGGATAATGCGCGACCACACGTGGCACGCATTGTCCAAGGGTTCTTCGTCAATCGCCAGATTGAATTGCCTCCCTGGCCAGCTCGCTCTCCGGATCTTTCGCCGATAGAAAACATGTGGTCCATGGTTGCTCAACGATTGACCCAGAATACATCCCCAGCTGCCACACCAGATCAACTTTGGCAACGTGTGGAAGCTGCTTGGTCTGCTGTACCCCAAGAACACATCCAAAGTCTCTTTGAATCAATGCCGAGGTGTGTGGCTGCGGTGATCTCCAACAATGGCGGCTACTCTGGCTACTGATTTTGGCAGGAACCACACTTCACAGAAGTCTATAAATTTAATCATTTGATACTTGGTCAACATGTTATCTACAAAACAAATTTTGTTGTGATATCTCTTGTCTTTCTTGGTGTTGCAATTTGGGTGGCCAGCAGTGTACTTAGCAGTTGATTGGATTGATATAAATAATTTTATACAACATAACGGACAGGGTACGATAGTTTTTTTACTGTATGAGTCATAGATTATTATATAGTTAAAAGTGTGATAATACTATTCCTTAGATCTCAACACTATTTGACTGTTTTAATGCAATTTTATACCTTGACTTTACAGGGAAAGCTATGTACACGATTAAAACTAAAAATTGATTGATACGACTTGATATAAGATGTGACGAATCAGGGTACAATAATATTTCATCCTGAGTGAGAAAAATATAGTTACGTGTTTGATTTCGTACTTTGTCTTAGATCTCAACAATTTGGATTGTTTTAATGCAATTTTATATCTTGACTTTTGTTTTCAAAGTTGTGTAGACTAGTGTTAAACATAAAATTTTATTGATAGAATTTGCTACAAGGTAACGGAACAGGGTAATGTCATCTTATTTTTTACGGTTTAAAATCTGCATTAGATTATAGTTGCTGCTGAGTAGGACATTTGTCTATTAATTTCAGAAACAATTAAAATACACTGCTGGATACCAAAATTGCAACACCAAGAAAGACAAGAGATATCACTACAAAATTTATTTTGTAGATGTTGACCAAGTATCAAATGATTAAATTTATAGACTTCTGTGAAGTGTGGTTCCTGCCCAAATCAGTAGCCAGAGTAGCCGCCATTGTTGGAGATCACCGCTGCCACACGCCTCGGCATTGATTCAAAGAGACTTTGGATGTGTTCTTGGGGTACAGCAGACCAAGCAGCTTCCACACGTTGCCAAAGTTGATCTGGTGTGGCAGCTGGGGATGTATTCTGGGTCAATCGTTGAGCAACCATGGACCACATGTTTTCTATCGGCGAAAGATCCGGAGAGCGAGCTGGCCAGGGAAGCAATTCAATCTGGCGATTGACGAGGAACCCTTGGACAATGCGTGCCACGTGTGGTCGCGCATTATCCTGTTGAAATATGGCTGTGGGCAAGCCCTGAAGGTAAGGAAGGACAACTGGCTCCAACACCTCGGAGATGTAGCGCTGGCTGTTTAAAGTACCGGCAATGCGTACTAGAGGAGTGCGAGAGTGATATCCAATACCGCCCCATACCATAATACCCGGTGCAGGACCAGTGTGGCGGTGCATAACGCAGCTGTTCAGCATCCTCTCTCCACGGCTCGACTCCAGACTCGAATCCGACCATCGTGGTGTTGCAGACAGAAGCGTGACTCGTCAGTAAAGACAATTTCATTCCATTCTGCCGTCCACATCCTTCTTTCATCGCACCATTGGCGGCGGAAACGTCTGTAGTTCTGCGTCAAGGGTAGACGAAACAATGGACGTCTTGCGGACAGACCACTCTGCTGTAAAAGGCGTCGAATGGTACGCGCAGACACTGGATGATGCGGTACAGACTGAATGTGCTGTGCTATGGTTCGTGATGTGGCTGAGCGATCCGTCACTGCCATACGCACAATATGCCTGTCATCACGTGAAGTGGTGCACTGAGGTGGATGCGATCGAACACGTCGGTCCGTCGTACCCTCCTGCATCCAACGATCACATATCCGCATTACAGTTGTTTGGTTTCGTCCAACACGACTACCGATTTCCCTGAAAGATAATCCACAATCTCGGTAGGCCACTATCCTTCCTCTGTCGAACTCGGATACTTGATCAAAAGATGATCGCTGTTTTCTACGAGGCATAATTGATCGTTTTTTTGAAAAAAAAAACACAAGAAAAACACAATTGCCGTACTTGAAATCGTCGAAATCTTCAAGCCTTAAATAGCGCTTTGAAGTGGCGCCACAGGCGCGCGTGATGTGCGTATGCGCTGAAATTCTAATCATTTGCATATCTCACCTCCGCTAATGCATGTTGTAAATTTCATATTATTTGCATGCTTCCATAGGGTGTTGCATTTACGGTGACCAGCAGTGTACATTAATTTTGTAGTACACTAGCTAAATTACCCGGCGTTGCTCGGGTTGAATTGCTTATAATTCATCGTAATATTACTCAATTTTATTCCTATGGAGATTTCAAATTTTTTTAGTCTCCTTGCAGACCCATAACAAATCGAACGGTGTTCATATATATATATAGCTTATATAGCTTATGTAACTCGCAGAATTCTACAGGATGAATGTGTCAAATTTAGTGTGAATTGGTCTCGTATATATTGTATAAATACGCGATTTTATTCGTATGAAGATTTCGAATTGTCTTTAGCCCCCTATACCATATTGACGATAAAAACCTCACTTTCTATAAAAATAATCTTATATTATAAAAATTTACATTCCAATAATAAAGCTATAGTTTAAGAATTTAGACTGGATGCATAAACGATATGATACTGAGCGATTTTCAGCGCAACAGCACCCATCTGCCATTGTACCATTCTAAGATTCTAAAAAACCCATCAAGGTCTATCTTGAGAGGCAACTCCTGTAGATGTTAATTCTGACGTCATCCGCACAGCCAGACCGGAGAGAGTACCCCTTGCAAGTGCTCTGTCCATCATTATAGGACGTTACACTCCTCTGCACACCCAAGACAAATTGAACGGGGGTAAATGTGTAGCCTACGTTGCCCTCAAGGTTCCAAAGAATACATACCATATTTGGTGTAGATTGGTCAAACGGTGTAGATTTGTATAGAGGACAGACAGATGCCAACTCCGCTTTGTTATACATTTTTATTATAGGAATCAAATCTTGTCCAATGTCTGTCAACTGAACTTTACTCACATGACTATTTTAATACAATTTCGTCCGACTTTTTCTGAATGTTTAATAAATGATATTCCTGATCGTTGTCCCTGTAATTGATTAATCTGTATGAAAGCTTTTATAAATAAAACTCAGCATTTCATTGTCTTTGATAGCCTGGTGTTTGCTTCAGTGCGACGTTGATTCAATCACCAATCATTGTCAGGAACCTGCATAAAAGCCAACTGTTTCATAAACGAACTTGAGTTACCATATTGAATTTTATCTAATTGACATTGATATTTGACAGAAATACACCTTTGTTATCGTAACTATTTGAATACATATTGCATAAAAAAGTTAATTTTTTACGCATTACATTTTAGGGAAAATACATAAAAATGCTATTTGTTGTATAAAGTTTTCTCCATTGATATATTTCTTATCTAACAATGAAAAAATAAATTCAAACTTTAAATGGATTTCTATGACTTAATCAGAATTAAAGAATATTAGAAAATTCTTTTTTGGTAAAATACAAAGAATTTTTTTATCCTGGACCATCGTCAATAGCGCGTTGTGTTGCTCAGAATAGGGTTATTCTTTCAAAATATAACCGTATCGTAGAAAAATAGTTTCACAATGACCGATTACTTTTACACAGGTTTGGTTACAAGAGCGCTAATAGTTGACTTCTTAAGTTCTGCCTTATTTCATTCATATATAACCCAAGAACCCACTAGTAATTCGTATTCACAAGCACTTACGGAAATTAAATTCGAAATCGAATTATTTAAAGCCGTCATGGAATGCATGTCCAATGGATAAAACTCTTCAGCGTCGTGCATTGATACTTTCAACAAAATAAAAGATGTTTTTTCAGATGGCATTACTACTCCGCTACCTGTAGATTCTGAAGTTCTCGTACTCGAATTGCTAATACAATTAAATCGGCAATTGAACGATACCAATGCTTTGATACTTGCTAACAAAATAAGAGTGGAAACTATTATTTAGTAGAACGTCTGATTTTACAATACTTCTCTAAGAACGGAGCAGTATTGGAAGTGTTCAATGCAACTTTAAATACGACTGTCGTAGGAAAGTTATTTTAGACTAGTTGAGTCTGATGTAGCAGTTGATTTGATTGACATAAATAATTGTATGCAAGCTAAGGAACCGGGTAAATACTTTTTTATACTGAGAATATTTTTTCATTGGATTTCGCAATACTTTTCTTGATCTTAGCAGTATTGGAAGGATTTAATGCAATTTTACTTCTTGACTCTCCTAGGAAAGCTATTTTGGACTAGTTGCGTTACATGTAACAGTTTATTTGATTTAAATAATTGGTTACAAGACAACGAAATAGTTTAAAATATTGTTATACTGATTAGTAAGACTAATTTAGTGAAGTGTCCGATCTCGTACTATTTCTCTTAGATCTGAACAATAATTGATGGTTTTAATGTATTTTCATATCTTGATTTTGCCAGTAAATCTATTTTAAACTAGTTACGTTAAACGTAGCAGTTGATTTGTTTGATAAATTGTATACAAGGTAAGGGAACGAGGTAAAATACTTTATTGAAGAGTGAGACTAGTTTAGTCCAATCTCGTACTATTTCTCTTAGATCTGAATAATACTTGATTGTTTTGATGTATTTTTATAACTTTACTTTGCTAAGAAAACTTGAACTAGTTGCGTTACACGTAGTAGTTGATTTAATTGATATAAATAGTTGGATACATGAAAACTGAAGAGGATGAAATTATTTTTATACTGAATAAGACAATTTTATCATTAAGTGCCCGATCCGGCACTATTTCTCTTAGATTTGAACGTGCGTGCACTTTTATTTGGCGATTGAACTACAATTTTATGTTTTGTTGCTGCTGACTAGATGAGTTACATGCAGTCATGGATGTGATTCATATTTAAATAATTCGCATCAACATGCCAAACCAGAGTATAATACCATTTCATACTGAGGAGTTGGATCGTATCGAATTTTTGTCTAAAATCAATATAAATGAACGAGATTTTATTTTTACGTCTGCTTAATACCATTTTATTATTTTAATACAGCTTTTATATGAAGACTTTTTTGTGACAACGCTTTTGGCGTGTTTTTATGTGGCCAAGAAAGAATAATTTTTTTAGAAAAAAACAACATTTTAGGCTCAGGAAATTAATAAAAAATTATCGAAGATAATTTCAAAAGTATAGAAAAAAATCCACTCAATTCATTATTCTTTCTTCTAAGTAAGGTTTGTGAAAATATATACTTTTTCTTTCGCATCTTTCTTATCGGGCTTGATCCCGGAACCAATAGCCCGCGTGTTGCACCTGTGCGACATTAATTAAATACCTACTTACCTGAAATATTGGTTTTGAAGTTCGTCCAAGTTAAAAAATATATTAGTTTTAAGCCTAATGGAACCAGGCTTTTTATGAAAGAAAAAGATCATATTAATTCTAGCAAAATAGTTTTTTGGTATGGTAAAATCAAAGATAATGATTTACAAAAATTAGAAAAGATTCAAATAATTGCGAGGATGTCATAATCCTAATAAAGTGGATTTGACTTGCCTGCCAGAAATTGCTATGAAAAGCACGGCAAAAGCGTTGCCACAGAAAAGACTCAAAGCTGTACCATTTTTTACATTGTAAAAACTGTAGTATATTAGACTATAACTTAACGTGTAACACATTATGGATAGTTCCATAAACAATGAAAATAACCTTGACAAGAGAGTATAATACATTTCTTCATTGCTTGGAGTAAAGTCTTATATAAAATGTTTGCCAGATCTGAATGTGAGTTTGACTATTCACATGATCGTTTTATTGTAATTTTATCTCAGTGTTGCTAAAAGTTAATAAATATCTTTAACAGCTGTCGTGTAATTGAATTAATCTGTATGAAGTTCGTATAAATAAATAATACGTAGCAACTAATGGTCTGGAACCTGTAGAAAAGGTGCAAAATATTTCATTAAACATAGGAGGTTGGTTTCAATATTGTTTGGACACGTCAATCGATCCCGTTCTGTGCTTTAATGAGTTAACAGAATAGAGCTACTCAGGATTAACTAATAACAGGTGTTTATTAACAAGTTTATTAACAGAGAGCAAAGCTACGAGGTTGGTTCTCGGCAGGCAGTCCCCTCGCCAGTGGCAGATAATCAAGAAAACGTAGGAGACTAAGCTGCCCCTTTGAACATACATGCAGGTGCGGTGACATCTCCGAATGGTCGGGTTGTCCCGTGTGCCATTTCGTAGGAAAATACTCAACATCCTCCTGGCCTTGAAGCCCACAGGGATTCAGGCCAGGTACATAAAAAATGTCCTTTTCACCGACAGGATCATCCCAAGACACATTTGTCTTCCACAATTCTTGAAGGAGCATTTTCGACAGGATACCAATGGGAGAAAGCCAGCCCAAAGGATCGAAAATCCTAGCTACTTCAGACAGAATGGCTCTTTTTATAGCAACTGTTTCAGACGAATTTGTATCTGACTGAAAACGTATCACTAGATGGCAGGTGGTACCTGGTCATCTGACCGTGGCTAAAAATTATATGGTGTTGTCTTAGAATTTTTCCCTTGGGGAATGATCCCTCACCGTTGCCAATAGCCTGTTGTGTTGCTCTAGTGTTACGTTAATTAATCTACCTACCTACGTGACACAGAAGATAGAAACACACCGATGGAGAAATCGAATCTGCGCCACCTACAACACTCAAATATTAGGCTATATTTTAATTTAATTTTATTCTCATTCCTATATTATGTAGGTAGATAGTTAATTAACGTTGCATTGGAGGAAAACGACGGATTATAGGTGACGGACAGGGAAAGTTCTCTAGGAATTTCGATAAACTAATCCCCGATCTGGCAATATTGGCTTCTAACATTCAAACCACCAGTGACCTCGACCAATATTTTGAAAAATTAATTAAATTAATAATTAACACTGCGCAGACTACTTTGAAAAAAAAATTAAAAATTATAGAGTGCACTGGTGGACTAAAGAACTGGCCTCTTAGAGAAACAGGATCACTGCTCTCCGTAGAAAATTCAATAGTATTGTTTTAAATAGCCCTGATTCCGATGCGGTTCGGGTTGCCTGGTTGCGGTACCGCTCCGAGAGAGCCGCCTATAGGCGTCAGGTCATCGACGCCAAGAGGGCGGCCTGGAGGAGGCATTGCTTGGGCTAATATTCGAAATTCGGCTCCTTATTTAAATTTACCTTTAAAAAATTAAAAAAATCATAGCACTCCTAAGTTGTTTTTTCCTGATCAGCCGAACTTAAATTTTAATCAAAAAATGGAAATTATGATGGACCACTTTTTCGGAAACAACAATAATAGCCATTAACCTTTAATTTTGTACCCATGTTGAATAAAGATTTTTCTATTAGTTATGAGGAGCTCGGGCTTGTCCTCACCAGTCTCAAGGACGGGAAAGCTCCCGGACCCGACCACATAGACTACAAATTGAGGAAATTCATCTATAATAATTATCCTGACATCATTTATCCACCTATCAATTTTTCCTTACAATCCGCTTATTTTCCTAGGTGCATCAGGGGTGGGAGTGTCCACTTCCTGTTAAAACCAGGGAGGGACCCCTCCACCTGTGGCTCTTATAGACCCATCTGCGTCCTACCAACAATAGGTAAGATTATCGAGAGAGTGTTTGCCAGAAAATTAAACTTCTGGCTGCACTCATAATATTCTTCACGATTATCAGTTTGGTTTTCGGGAGCAGCGTTCCTGTGAGGAGGCCTTGTTCTCCGTTCATAATAGACTAAATTCTTTCCGTGGGATCTGTCATTCTTCCCTCACTACTTTAGATATCCAAGCCGCCTTTGACAATATGGACTGGCCCTTGTTGCTGGAAATTTTAAGGGATATTAATTTGCCACAAAACATGATTCAGTTCATCTTCACTTATCGTTATGACCGAACTATTACTTATAATAATAATGGATACTTTACCCAACGCTCAATATTTAAAGGTGTCCGAGGTGTAAAGGCTCCCGACCCTGTGGAATATTTCAATAAAATTTTAAGTTTAAATTCTGACAAAATTTTTCTCCAGGCCTTCGCGGACGACCTGGCGTTGATAACGTCAGGAAGTACGCGAAGAGACCTGAAGATAAACACTAATTTGGCATTAAATTTAACAGCTGTTGTTCTATTCAATCTTAAATTGGTATTTTCCATCGACAAGTGCCAGTCCATTATTTTGGCTAAAAATACTAAACTCTCAAGAAATCCCATTTTCAAAATAAAAAATAATAGCGTAAAAATTGTCACCAAACTGAAGTATCTCGGTATTATCATTGACAACAGACTCACACGGAGCGATCATATCGCTTCTCTCATACCTAAATGCTTAGTGATAGGGGGATCCCTGGGTAAAGTGAGACGGGGGCTGGGGTGTCGGTGGCCAGCTCCAGAAAATATGGTATCTATCAGTTATTGAGAAAATTCTCAGTTATGGGGCTGACGTCTGGGGAGATAATTTAACTAAAGAGCAAAAGAAAAAGCTCCAGTCAATACAAAGACCTTTTTTACTTAAAATGACTGGAGCCTACAGAACCTCCCCACCGACTCCCCTAATACCCTCTGTAGGATTCCCCGCTCCATGTGACTCTCGAGTCTATTCCAAATTCAAAATTATTAAAGGCGGCTGCCCGACCCAGTGCTCAATCTATCAAATATTTCAAAAGATTACAATCGAATTTTAATTGATATTCCAATTGTAAGTCATTAAATTTAAAACTAAAATATCTAACCCCATTACGAGGTGTACACCGATGGCTCCGGTATTGATGGCAATATCGGGGCCTCGGTGTGCATTCTCCAAAACAATCAACCACTCCGTATATTAAAATTTAAATTAAGTGGCCACAACTCTGTCTTTCAGGCGTCTCTGTCTTTCATCTATAAATCTATAATGTACGCAATAGATTGCAATAAAAGAATTAATATTCTTAGTGACAGTTTGAACTCTATCCAGGCCTTGAAATCTCCTAACATTAGATCTTCCTTTGTAAATCAAATTAAATTTGACATAGCTGCGCACACTAACCTTTTTGGCCTGGACTGGGTTAGGCCTCACGTAGGGGTCGCCTACAACGAGCTGGCTGACCAATGTGCAAAGCAGGCCGCTAGCTGTGGCAAGGAACTGGATGTTCCTGCCCCACTGTCATATATTAGACGTAGGATTAGAGAAAGCGTTACTAGTAAGCGGCAAGAACACCACAATAATTCTGTATCTGGTCTCCGGCTGAAGAAATTCATGCCGGAGATCAGTACTTCATCCCTCTTCACGGATAGATACTTGAATTGGTTCTTAATAGGTCATGGTCCATTCATGGCATACCTTAGACGTTTTCATATCAGTGACACTGACCTCTGCACTTGTGGGATGATGGGCGATGCCGACCATTATCTCTTCAGCTGCCGCCACACCACTAAGGATCATATCAGAGAGCCGTCGGAGGCTAATAAGCCTTGGCTCTCTGGTATTATTAAAAATAATATTTCCAAACAAATGATTAAATCTTGTGTGTTGATGGCTGGAGAGATGACGAATCGCCCATCTCCCACGGATTAGTTTGTTCTTCAATTGGGTTTGTCGCCCTGCCTGGTGTATCGTTTTAGCTTTTTTATGGTTATCTGTGTACTTTCTTTATTTTAAGTGTTTTAAAGATTTCACTTCATTTATTTTTTTCTTATATTTATTAGTATTATTTATTGTTATGATTTTCATTTGTAGAAATTCATTTCGTTTTTTATTCGCTTTCATTCTATTTAATTCATCGCTCAATTCATATTTCATTGTTTTAAGGTTTTAAATTAATGTTTTTTAGAATTTTAAATTTTAATTTACACTGTGTTTATCTGTATTTATATGTTTACTTGTGAGTTAAAACGCCCCTGTAAACCGGAGAACTGTCTGCCGGTCGTCGTTAGTTTCTTTTTGTGTTGGCCCTGTTAGCCGTTTATTTTTAAACTAGTTTTTCTGATATCAATAAATGGTGGTGCCCTTGGTGCTTGGGGGCAAACGTGAGGGGTCTGGTGTGCTTTCCTCCGATTGGGTTGGGTGGCTCGTTTTCCTCCTTCGTGCTCAGCGGTAAGTTTCCCCCGCTTCCCATGAAAAGGCTCTAAGCCTTATTCGGCGAGCCGGGAAGCGGTGGGTCTGGAGGACTATTGGTGACGGTATGGGATCAATCACTAAGGTAAAGATACAAAGTAGGTAGGGCACAGAGGGAGAAATCGAACCTGCGACACCTACAACTCTCAAAGTAGTAGTATACCAACCAAAGGTAGGTAGGTATTTTAATTAACGTCATGCTGGAGTAACAGAACGGGATATTGGCAACGGTTCTGGATCAAACCTTAAGGGAAATATCCGAGGAGCCACGGTCAGATGACGAGGCAATACCTGAGCTTGCACATCACACTCCAAGCTTCCACACCACGCCATCATGAGGACATTTGAGGCCACGGCAGTTTTGACGTGCACCAGCTCCCTTACACGACGGTGTTTGGCAGGATCCGAACTCGCAACCCTCCGGTTGCTAATCCGTTAATCTTCCAACCGGGCCACCACAGCCAAGTCGATTCAGTCAAAAATCATCGTGTATACGGAGTCTGATCCTTCAAATGTCCTCACATCGCCATGGTGTGGAAGTTTGCAGTGTGGTGCCAGTTCAGGTGTTGATCTCGTCATCTGTCCATGGTTGAAAATTACAAGGCGTCCTTTGATCATCCATTTTGTGATGGATCCCAGACCTTCACCAATAGCCCGCGTGATGCTCCAGTGTGACGTTAGTTAACTACTTACCTACCTTTTGAGCTTTATTTTGGGGCACTTTCTGCCAAGCGAAACATACGTGGGGATAGTTTTTCTGCAGCAATGCGTGTTTCTTAAACTAACACGCAAGTGACGTCACTTGGCTTGTTTTTCGAAAGCGATTTTGGCTCAAAAATTTCGCAGAATAAATAATTGCAAACTAGCAAATGATAAGCAGCTGAAACAGTCGCCAAATCTATGACACGGTTCAACTCACATTAACTGTGATATGCATTATTCTAAAGCATTTTTGTAGTGAATGTAAAATATTTACGTGCCCTATTTGTTTACCCTGAAAATTCCTACTTCAAAAATAACACCAACCGTCGCCAAATCGGCGATCAATCATATTCCTTATCAAGAAGTATTTTAATCTACTCTGGTGATTTTCCTCCGGGAACCCTGTTATTTGCGGATCCAACGATCAAGCTCACAAATCGAATTTCGTATATCAATATAGAAAAATCCGTCTACACTTTGAACCTAACATTCAGTTTACGTTTCGGTAGATGTTTGCAGTTTTATTTAAATTGAGGAAATGGATAAGTTCCCTGAGATATTTGAAGCTTTATCTGAAACTCTAGAAGAGCAATTAAGAGAAAGAACTTCTGAGGAATTGATTGCAATTAAAAGCCTTCTAGATCGAAAAAAGGACTCAAGTAAAGAAGCGGCTGCGAGCTTTCCTGAACAAATCTCTGCAAAGTCAATGCAAAATCAAACTTGTGGTAGTGTACCAGGTAGAGAAATGTTAGATTTTCTTATCCTGAGAGCATTAAATCGAGATTCTTCGGACACACTATCCGGATATGACTTTTCGCACAATTCAAAAGGTAACAAAATTTTTGATTTACCTTACACTGGAAGAAAATCAACTGACAACACAACAGATACAATTAAAGAAATGTGCTATTCTTTACCTCATGACGGAATTGGACTCTGCCAAGACAGTTCAAAGCAAACCGTGATTGCGAAACCCCATTATCTAGCAAGTAAGGAAGTCCAATCTGAAAAAATGAATACCGGTAAAATGAAAAGTGATAATCGTCGATCTGCAGAAACACCTATAAACACTCCATCCACGAATCGGGAAAGTTATCAACATCGAACAGTATTTGCGACATCCCATAATCCAGCAAGTAAAGAAGTCCAATCTGAAAAAATTAATACTATTCAAGTGGAAAGAGATAATCGACGAGCTGTAGAAGCACCTACATACACTCCATCCACAAATCTGGAATACACTCCAAGATATCGAAAGCAAACCAAAATTGTTACATCTCATAAACCAGAAAGTAAAAATATCCAATCGGACAAAACGTATGCTGCTCAAATGAAAAGAGATAATCTACGATCTGTAAAAACACCTATTGAAACTTTTTCTACGAGTGTGGAATACTCTCCAAGATATCCAAAGCAAACCGTAAATGGGACATCCCATAATCCAGCAAGTAAAGATATCCAATCTGACAAAATGTATACTGGTCAAATTCAAAGAGACAATCAACAATGTGTAGAAGCACCTATATACACTCTATACACGAGTCGGGAATGCTATCCAAAAGAAACAGTAATTGAAGCATTTCATGATCCAGCAAGAAGAGTCCAATGTGACAAAACGTATATTGGTCAAATTCAAAGAGACAATCAACAATGTGTAGAAGCACCTATATACACTCTATACACGAGTCGGGAATGCTATCCAAAAGAAACAGTAATTGAAGCATTTCATGATCCAGCAAGAAGAGTCCAATGTGACAAAACGTATATTGGTCAAATGCAAAGGGACAATCAACGACCTGTAGAAGCACCTACATGCACTCCAGCCACGTGTCGGGAATACTATCCAAGCTATCCAAAGCAAATTTTAAATGGGACATCCCATAATCCAGCAAGTAAAGAAGTCCAGTCTGATCTCAAAGAGCAATTAAGAGAAAAAACTACTGCAGAATTTATTGCAATTGAACTCCCTTCAGATGAAGAAATCGACGATGTGGCATACTCAAGTGTATAAGCGGCTGAAATCTTTCCTGAACATTTCTGATACGCTAATGGACATGGAAAATCACTTATGACAGTAACATCAAGAGTGTTTGATTCACCAATACTTAGAAGAATAATAACTCAAGATTCTGAGGATACACTGCGGATATGAATTGAGTTTTCTCATAGTTCAACAGTTAATTTTTTATTTACCTTACACTAGAAGAAAATCAAATGACAACTGAATAAATACGCAACGAAATATACGATTATTTATCTGATGACGGAATTGAACACTGCCCAGAAAATTCAAGGCAAACAACGATTGTGAAACCCAATTAAGTAGCAAGTAAAGAAGTCAAATCTGAAAAAATTGATACTGGTAGAATGAAAAGTGATAATAATCTACGACCTGTAGAAACACCTTCAAACGCGACACTCCGTCTAAGAATTGCGAATACTATCCAAGCTATCCTTAGCAAACCGTAATTGCGATATCTCATTATCCAGCAAGTTAAAACCAATCTAAAAATGAATACTGGTAAAATGAACATTTATCGATGAGCTAAAGGAACACCTGAAAGCAAGCCATCAGCGAGTTAGGAAGTAAGAACTAGAGCTGGAAAACCAAAGTAGTACATCTTCAATGGCTCAAGATAATCAAACGAATAAGGTTATTCTTTGAGAATATAACCGTGTTGGAAAAATTTAATTTCACGATGACTGATTACTTTCATATCACAGGTTTGATTAGAGAAGTGTTAACCGTGATAGTCAACTCATCAAATTATTCCTCGTTTGATTCGGTTATGGCCCAAGAACCCACTCCTACTAATTCAAATTAACAAGCGCTTAGTGAAATTAAATTCAAAATCGAACGTTTAGGCAAAGCTATAAAATGCATTGTCCAAAAGACTAAACTCTTCAGCGTCGTGCATTGATTTTTTCCATACGCATTACTTCACCAATACCGTTGGATTCAGAAATTCGTGTATTCAAATTGCTAACACTGAGATAGATCGTCAATTGAAAGATACCAAAGCTTCGATACTTTCTAACAAATTAAGAGTGAGACTTATTTATATAACGGTTTGATTGCAATATGCTTCTCTCTCTACATCGGAGCAAATTGGATGGTTTGTATGCAATTTTACATTTTGATTCCTAGGAAAGCTATTTTAGAACAGTTCCGTCACACGTAGCAGTTGATTTGATTGACATAAATAATTGGATTCCAATAATTGGATTGGAATTTTAACGGAAAATTAAAAACAAATTTCATACTGATTAGTAAGATTTAGCTAATTGTCCGATCTCATACTGTTTCTTAGATCTGAACAATAATTGACTGCTTTAATGTATTTTTATATCTTGATTTTGCTGGGAAAGCTATTTTAGAATAGTCGCGTTACAAGAGTATTTGATTGATATAAATAATTGGATAAAAGATAACTGAACAGGATAAAAAAAATTTTATACTGAGGAGTCTATTTTGTTTATGTGCTTGATTTTACAATATTTCTCTAAGATCTGAAATATTAAAAGGGTTCAATGTAATTTTAGATCTTGATTTTGCGGGGAAAGCTATTTTATACTAGTTGCACCACTTACCAATGGATTTTATTGATATAAATCATTGTATTCTAGATAAAGGAACAGGGCAATATAATGTTTTTATCCTGAGTGAGCCTATTATTTCGTTGTGTGTGATTTCACAATACTTTTCTTAGATCTGAGCAATATTGGAAGGTTTTAATGCAATTTTACATCATGACTCTCCTAGCAAAGCTATTTTAGACTAGTTACGTTACATGTAACAGTTCATTTGAATGATATAAATAATTGGATACAAGATAACGGAACAATTTAAAATATTTTTGTACTTATTAGTAAGACTTATTGAAGTGTCCGATCTCGTACTATTTCTCTTAGATCTGAACAATACTTGATTGCTTCAATGTTTTATATCTTGATTTTGTATTTAAGACTAGTTACGTTAAATATAGCAGTTGATTGTTAAATAATTGTATACTATTTATATTGAGAAGTGAGTCTAGTGTCCAATCTCATTATTTCTTTGATCTGAACAATACTTGGCTGTTTTAATGTATTTTTATATCTTTAAATTTTAAAACACTGTTGTACTAGTTGCGTTACACTTAGCAGTTGAGTTGATTGATATAAATTGGACAAAAGGTAACGAAATAGGGTAAAATGTTTTTATACTAAGTGAGACTTATATAATTCCTATCTCGTTACCATTTCTTAAATCTTAACATGTGTGCACTTTTATGGACTTGACGATTGAACTGAAATTTTATGTTTTCATATGCTACAGATAGAATCGATGAGTTACATGCAACGATAGATATGATTTATATGTATATAATTCGACGCAACATACTGAATCAGGGGACAATAAATACCATTTAATACTAAAGATTTGGATTGTATCGAATTGTCTTAAATCAATATAAATGCACGAGATTTTGTTTTAACGTCTAATATCAATTGTATAGCTTTGATTGTCTTTTTGCGGCAACACCTTTGGAGCATTTTTTCGGCGTGCTTTTTGTATCAGGCAAAGGCAATCCTGCTTTACTAGTATCATGGTAACCTCACAATTAATTTAATCTCTTTTGTGTATTCATATTATGTAGCCTGGTCCCATTGGACGTAAAAGGTATAAATTATTTAACTTGGATAAACTTCTATAACAATATTTCAGAAAAAGTAGATTTTTTCATGAAAGGAAATACCTACTAAATGTAAGAACAATAACTTGTGATTGTTTTACCGATTTTTTTTAATTCTTGTTGATATGAACTATTTTCCGTTGATAATTTCTTTGGCCTGCCAAAAGACACGTCTAAAAAGCCTGCCAAAAAGACTCCAAAAGCGCTGCCACATAATTTTTTTACAATGTAAAAGCTGCATTAGACTGACTTACAATGTAACACATTATGGTTAGTTCCATAAACAATGAAAATAACCTCGACAAGAGAGTAATACTTTTTCACTGTTTTTAGTAGAATCTTGTAAAATATTTGTCAGATCTGAATGTGAGTTTAAAACGATCATGTGAATAGAGTCATTGTAATTTTATCTCAATGTTGCTAAAATTTAATAAATACTTATCTTTAATCGCTGTCGTGTAATTTAATTAATCTGTATAAAGTTTGTATAAATAATGCGTAGCAATTAATGGTCTGGAACCTGTAGAAAATGTGCAAACTATTTCATTAACCATGAGATTCTAATATTGAAGGATTATAAAATTGAGATTGATATCTGACCGAAATATCATTGAGAGAGATTAGTATTATAAAAGATTACTGAAATATTTTTGGCATTAAAATTTGCAAGACATGAAAAATGATTTTAGCCAATTTTTTACCTCTACTAATCTGATAAGTAATAATAAGCTATTTTCTAAAACCTTAAATATGTTTTAAAAGTCAACCCAAGTTAAGGAATAGTTCTAGAAATTTAATTCTAAAATCGTACTCGGAAAAACAAGCTAACTGTCCTCACGTTCAGAGTACGCACAGGAAACATGATCATTGCCGAAATACTGCCGCCAGTACATTTAGTTAGACCAAAAGAACCCCTCATTATAGTTTCCTTAATCGGTAAATTGAAGTCTTTAAACTATTTGTAAACCTCATGTTTGGTAGGTAATTGAATAAACGAACTGGAACAACAACGGACTATTGAAGGAGGTTCAAGGTCAATCCCGGGGCCGCGGAACAGTAGGAATTAATTAACCGGAGAGTTTCAAGTTCATATCCAACCAAAGATTGTGTACAAAGGGGGCTCAAAAAAGTAAAATCTCCTCAAATGTCCTAACCTTTGCGGGATGTGGATGTTTGGAGATGAACCATCTGACCATGGTTCAAATTTACGTGAGGATGGCCTCGGGTCTCCCATCTACATGTACTTGAGGTACCCAAGTTATCTATCCTCTCTTCCGTTTTACCTTTGCCTACCATTCTGCTCTTGTTTCTTCCCTCCCTCGTCTTGTGTTTGGCGGTTTGGCTAAATATGGCATAAGGGCTGTTTGGCATAAGGGTATGCCATATTTGCTTGTATGGCATAAGGGTTGTTTGGCCAAATATGGCCCTTATGCCATATTTGGCCAAACAACCCACCAAATCGTTAAGGGAAATAAGTAGAAATCTCCAAATATCAGTTTTCTAAGCTCGAATGGAGTGACCAGTAGACTGGAAACGTCCACTAAGTCTTTTACATTAAGGCTTTGGGATTGATCTCGGATCATCGTCAATAGCCCGTTGTGCTGCTCAGGTGGGACATTAATTAAAATACATACCTACCGACAGCTTGGTTAGTTGGTAGTTAATTAACGTCGCACTGGAGCAGACAATAGGGCTATTGGCGACTGTCAGGATCAATCCCACAGGGAAAGAAGATCAGAGTACAGCACCATATAGATTTAAACCACTGTCAGATGACGAGGTGGACGGCAGCCTATACACAAGGTAGGAAGGTAGATAATTAACGTCGCACCAGAGCAACACAACGGACTATTACTATATATTAGTATTTAACCATAGCTTCAAAAGATGAATAGAATTTTCTTCACCCAGGACATGGACGTCCCAGAATTATAAGTGCCATCAAAAATTAAAGATATTGATGACTTCAGAAGGGGCCTGGGTCCGCGGTAGCCAAGTTGGAAGAGTAGCGGACTAGCAGCCGGAGGGGTGCGAGTTCGAATTCTACCAAATATCGTCGTGTGCACGTTACATCTGTCGTGGCCTCAAATGTCTTCAAGTTGGCGTATTGTGGAAGTTTGGAGAATGCGGTCCTAGCTCAGGTGTGATCTCGTCATCTGAGCGTGGTTCAAAATTATGTGGTGTTGTCCTCGGGGGTCGATCTCGGACCATCGCAAATAGCCCGTTGTGTTGCTCCAGAGCAACGTTATGTAAATGCCTACCTTCAGAATGGGCCTGGACACGTTACAACAGTTGGATGGTATGGAATGGTATTTTCAATTAATGTCGCACTGGAGCTACGCATCAGGCTATTGACGACGCTCCGGGATCAACTCCCGAAAGGAAAGAATCGAGGACAACACGAAATTTTGAATCACGAACAGATGACGAGGTCACGCTTGAGATGGCTCCCCACTCTCCAAACTTCCACACCATGCCAACGTGAGGACATTTGAGGCGACGAGGGTATTAACATGCCCCAGTCCCCTTTGTACACGACGGTTTTTGGATGGATTCGAACTCGCAACCCTCCGGTTGCTAGTCCGATACTCTTCCAACCTGGCTACAGCTGCCCAAGAATACGAAAGGATTTGCAAACAAAGGTTGCGACTTAGAAACTCGGCCTTGCCAAGGACCGTCTTGTACAAGGGGTCTGGTGTGCATTAAATCTACTGTGGTATCAAATGTGATCACGTTGGCGTGGGTGACAGCAAGGAGAGTGGGGTGCCAGCTCAGATGTTCGCATCGTCATCTGACCGTGGTTCAAATTCACAGGTGTCCTCAACCCTGCGGTTGCTAATTCGTTACTCTTAAAACAGGGCCACTGCGGATCGTGTATATTTTATGAAATAAATAATTTTAGGCGTTTTCAGGTGCCGCAGTAGCCCAGTTGGAAGAGCAACGGATTAGCAACCGGAGGGTTGTGAGTTCGAAACTTGGTCCAGCCAAAAACCGTGTACGCGGGGTCTATTGCACGTTAAATCTGCCGTGGGCTCAAATGTGTTGGCTTGGCGTGGAAGTTTGGTGAGTGGGAGGCCTGCTCAAGTGTTTTTCTCGTCATCTGACTGTTTTCAAAATTACTAAGCGTTGTCCATGAATCTTTCACTTCGGGATTGATCCAACACCGTCGCCAATAGCCTGTTGAGTTGCTCCGCTGCGACGTAAATTCAACTATATCTACCTACCCAATAAAAATTCCAAACAATGAATGCAGATTTACGTATCGATTCCAATGGTAAAGATTTGAAGACATCTCGTGATCCTGAGCCAGTCAGATGACGAGGTCAACACCTGAACTGGCCTCCACTTTCCAAACTTTCACACCATGCCAACGTGAGGACATTGAGGACCTGATAAATTTTATATTTAATAACCCCATGTACTCGATGAACTCACAATCCTCCAGTTGCTAAGCCGTTACTCTTCCAATTGGGCTACTACGAAACAGTAAAATATTCGTCGTCTGACCGTGACTCAAAATTACGTAGTGTTGTCCTTTTGAACTTTCATTTCGGGATTGATCCCGTACCATCCTTAGTAGCCCGTGTCTTGCTCCAGTGTGACGATAATTAAAATACCTACCTACCATACTCGGAATTGATCCCGGACCGTCGCCAATACCCTCTTGTGTTGCTCCTGAACCTAATTTACTACCTATCCTGTAAAATAAAGGTAGTTAGTTAGGTATTTTTAATTAACGTCACACTGGAACAACACAACGGGCTATTCCTGTAAATAAAGATTTATATACGAAAGTTGTTAAATCAAGTGAAGTGAAGCCGCCTTTAGCCCAACAATTACATCAATAATAAGCAACTTTAACTTCAATAGCTGCCGATTCTTAATATTACAGAAACACTTCAAAACCGTGAACACACGCATACTTGAGAAAAACGACTTCTCCTCACCCACGTTTTGCGATGGGTTTTATTAGAGGTATGAGAATATCTTCAACAAAATCGGGACATAAGTCGTTTTAATGTACACAGACTTGGACATACATGTAGAATCTGGACGTTTGCAAAATTGAAAATTTGTCACATGAATGAACGAGCTTCGGAGGCAATATCACGGAATATAATCGCCGAATCAGAATGTCTGATAACGAAACAGAGTCGGAAGGTATGTCAAGCCCTGAAGAGTTGGATAGTAGCAGTGACACTACTTCGGAAGACTCTGGAAGTGAAGCAAGCATCGGCACTACAGGCGACCCTCGATTCGATTCTGTGTTGGAATGTTTCAATGACACGTGTAGCGATTACTTGGACAGCATGCCAGTGTTCAAAAAAGTTGCGGTTGACATAACTCGTCTAGTTCTTGCTTGCCGATTTGTAATATCTCGCGCTCCGCCTTTATTTCCGGATATTCCAGGTCTACTTGACTCGATGGAAGAAGTTGTAGCTGAGTTGAGACACCTGGGCCTTCAGCTATTTCAAGATACCGAACGAGCCAAGAGTCTCAAGAAGAAGTGCTTTCAGAGCATGAACAGCATCGAGCGGGCCTTCCTCGATGGAGTGTTTTCATCGCCATCTGATGCTTCCGCGAACCACGCAAAGAAGTTGATTGACGAAGCAACCACTATTATGAGTCTTTTAAATGCGAAAATTAGAATTAACAGACATAGGATTCGGTACTTTTTTGTACTTAGAGCTCAGATCTTATCACATTTTTGTCAGAACTGAACATGAATGCAAGTGCTTTTTATTACAGATGCCTTTTATCGTAATATGACATGGTTCAAAAGTACGAGGTGTTATCCTCGGATATTTCTTTTCGGGATTGATCCCGCGGTCACCTATAGCCTACTGTGTTGCTTCAGTGTGACGCTGATTCAATTTTACCCACCTCCTACTTGATTTTAAAATAGTTTTATATCTTACGATGCTGCTGCAACATACAACAAAAAATTACAGCCGTTCTGTTGTGAATTTAAAATGAGGCTCAACCATATTTGACAACATTCCATGTACTGTGATGTTCTAATATACTGTGTGACTACCAATAAGTTCGCAGAGTTGGCATCCTATCAAAAATTTTTATTTCCATTTCGTATTGGCATGGCAACACAGAATTCATCTACCCACCCCTAAGATGATTTTTAAAATGGTTTTATATCTTTCGAGATGATGCTGTAATATACAAAAAAAAAATAATTACAGCAGTTCTTGGTCTGTTCTGTGTATTAAAATTAGGCACAACCATGTTTGACAACATTTCATGTACTGTTATGTTCATGTATACTGTGGCCGCTAAACTTCGCGAAGTTGGCATCCTATCGAAAATGCTTATTTCCATTTGGCATTGGCTTGCCAACAAAGAATTAAACTACCCACCCCTAAGATGATTTTTAAATGGTTTTATATCTCGACGATGCTGTAAGATACAACGAAAAAATTGCAGTAGTTCATCGTCTGTTATTTGAATTTAAAATGAGACAGCCATGCTTGACAGCATTTCATGTATTGTTATGTTTTTATATACTGTATGTCTGCCAAAGTTCGCCCCGTTTACGTTTTATCTACTATACTTATTTCCATTTGGCATTGGCTTGGCAAAAATAATTGAAATCACGCCATCGTGGAGTAGCTTTGATAGACTTTTTTGTGGCTTTTGGCGTTCTTTTTGCAGCAAGTTGTGGCAGGCAATCCCACTTTATAAGGATTATGGCAACCTCAGTAAGTTAAAATTTTCATTTTCAGCAAAGGAAGTTTTCTATTGGTATATTAAATAAGGGAGTTTGCAATCGTTTATTTTGTACGCGTTTATGTCATAAGCAGCTTTTGAATTTCCTTAAGAAATCGGGATTACTTAAACCGGAATTTATGTGCCAGAAATGCAATGTTCCGATGAAGTTTGAGGCAAAATTCTTCGACTTGGAATTGTAGACTTCTACAATTTCACGTACAACCGTCAAATTTTAGACGGTTTTACTTGGAATTGTAGAAGTCTAAAAAAGGTGTTTTTTAAACATTCATCCTTTGGCGGCAAAAAAAAACACGCCAAAAGCGTTTTCACAAATCTTCATGTCAAAGCTGTATCGCCATCATTAATTAGAATTTTACCACTAAACTTTGTGTATTCTCACTAATCAATTTCGCTATCTACATTTGTTTCCTGTTCTATGAACTTATTGAAAAAAACAAGCATATTTCAACATTTCATATGCATTTCAAATATTGTTAAATCCTTGTATACGACTCTGTCGTCAAGCTCGCCAAGTTGGTACCTTAACAATATTGATCGCCATTTGTTATTGTATTGGAATTTTATTACTAAACTATGTATTATCCCTAATGAATTATTTTTTTTATTAATGTTTTGCAGAGGTTAAATTCTTACTATGAAGAACTAACTGCAAATTTGCTGTTGTATAAAAGGAAATTTTTAATCGATATACATCAAAATATATCAATGTTGCTGTTCACAATTTTGTAATGCCTTTGTGTATTTCAAATAAAACAGTTTTTAAAAGAAACATTAAGTTTTTTGTTTAAATAACAGTAACGCAAATAAATTATATGAAATATATTTAAATACAAAGATAACACAAAATAACGTATGTAATTTTTAACATAATTTTTAACTTCTGCACACTTTAAATCGGGTTTGATCCCGGACCGTCGTCAATAGCACGTTTTGTTGCTCCAGTGCGACGTTAATTAAAATACCTACCTTTTATAAATCCAGAAATGGCTGGATCAGAGGACTCGAAGCTTGGTCTTGAAATTTTATCTAGACTTGAAATTTAGTACTGAACTTGAATATTTGTTAGAAATGCAGTTGAACTAAAGTCTCAATAGATATTGGGAAAAATTTCTGCGTTTCATTAAAACTAAAGGGCCACTGGCTCGGTAGGAAGAGAAACGAATTAGCAACAGGAGGGTTGCAAGTTCAAATCCAAACAAGCACCGTCATGTACAAAGAGGCAAGTGTGGAAATGTACCAATTAGCAATCAAAGGGTTGCGAATGCCAAACCATACTACTGAAGACTCATGTAGATGGGGACTGATGTATGTTAAATACGTTGGGTGCTCAAGTTGGGTAGACTGCTGGATGAAAGCTCAGGTGGTGTCCTCTTCATCTGACTTCAAAATTACGTGGTGTCCTCTTTAGATAGGTACATATTTTAACATCGCACTGGAGCAACACAACGGGCTTTTGGCGACTGTCCGGGATCGAACCCGAAGGGAAAGCTCCGAGGACAACACCATGATCACATGACGACATCACACCTTAGCTGGCACCCCACTTTCCAAGCATCCACGACAACGTGAGGACATTTCATCCCGGACCTTTACCACGGTCAGGTGTCCTAGGATTATTCCCTTCGGCATGGATCACTCCCGAAGAGATAGGTCCGAGCATGTATGTAAATAGGTATTTTAACGTCCCACGGGAACAACACCACGGGCTATTGGTGATGTTCCGGGATCAATCCCGAAGGGAGATTCGAGGCCGTTTGATGGGTAGCTATTTTAATCAACGTTACACTGGAACGGTATTTGGTATTTTGGTATTTTCAATTAACGTCACAGTGGAGCAACACAACGGGCTATTCACACTGGAACAACACCACCGCCTATTTGTGACGTTCCGGGATCAATCCCGAAGGGAAAGATTCGCGCCAGTTTGTTAGGTAGTTATTTTAATTAACTTCAACCTGGAACAACACCACGGGCAATTGGTGACGTTCCGGGATCACTCCCGAAGAGATAGGTCCGAGGCCGTTTGGTAGGTAGGTATTTTAATTGACGTCATACTAAAACAAAAGGACGGGCTACTGTTAGCGTTCCGGGATCAATCCCGGATGGAAAAATCCGAGGCCGTTTTTAAGGTAGGTATTTTAATAAACGTCACGCTGAATTAAATACACGGGCTATTCTTGACGGTCCGGGATCAATCCAGGATGTGAAAATCCGAGATCGCTTGGAAGGTAGGTATTTCAATTAACGTCACACTGGATCAACACCACGGGCTATTCGCGACTGTCCGCGATTAATCCAGGATGTGAAATTCCTAGCTCGCTTGGAAGGTAGGTATTTTAATTAACGTCACACTGGAAAAAACACCACGGTCTATTAATGACGGTCCGGGATCAATCCGGGATTGAAAAGTCCGAGCCCGTTTGGAGGGGGTATTTCAATTAACGTCACACTGGAGCAACACAACGGGCTATTGGTGACGGTCCGGGATCAATCCCAAAGGGAAAGATCCGAGGACAACACCACGTAATTTTGAACCACGGTCAGATGACGGAGCCCGTTTGGAAGATAGGAATTTTAATTTACGTCACGCTGGGATCAACAGCACGTGCTATTCGTTACGTTCCAGGATCAATCCCGGATTCAAAAATCCGAGCCCATTTCGAAGGTAGGTACTATAATTAACGTCACACTGGAAAAAAACACCACGGTCTTTTAATGACGATCCAGGGACAATCCCGGATGGAAATATCCGAGCGTGATAGGTATGTGGGTATTTTAATTAACGTCACACTGAAACAACACCACCGGCTATTTGTGACGTTCTGCGATCAATTCCCAAGGTAAAGATTCGAGCCAGTTTGGTAGGTAGATATTTTAATTATGTCACACTGGAAAAAAACTCCACGGTCTATTCGCGACGGTCCGGGATCAATCCCGGATGATCAACCGACGATTGCTAATCTGTTACCCTTCCATCCGGGCCACTGCTGCCTCGAAAACGTGAGGACTTTCCTTTGTGGGAAGGTAGGTACCGGAAGGCGACGGTCCGAGATCAAACTTGTTCGTAGGGAAAGATTCGACCGCTTTCGGAATGGATCCCGCACCGTCGCAAAGGGCACTCCGTTTTGTTACTCCAATGCCATGTTAATTAACTATCTAAACTTAAACTTGTGAAATCCACTTAAGTCTCTTTACCTTTACATGAAGGTTGGTTGGTATTGTGGCTTTACGGCGCAAGGGCCATATTCTGCCTTACTACACCAAACACAAGACAACCTTTGCATGAAAGTGTTCAGAATTACGTGGTGTCCTCTGATCTTTCTTTTTGGGGTATGATCTTGGAAAGTCGCCAATATCCAGTTGTGTTGCTCCAGAGCTACTTTAATTAAATACCTACCTTGCTTTATATGAATGTGTTCCGCATTACATGGCGTTCTTCCTATTTCTTCCTTTGGGATTGATCCCGGAGTAGCCAATAGCCCAATGTGTTGCTCCAATGCGATACAAATAACTACCTTCCTACCTTTGAAGACGACATAAAGCAGTCGTCATCTGACCGTGGTTCAAAATTACCTGTTGTCTCCGGATCTTTCCCTTGGGGTTTAATCCTGGACCATCGTCAATAGCCCGTTCTATTGCTCCCAGTGCAACGTTAATTAAAATACCTGCCTACCTAGAGATGAAGCGGTCATACACACCTCAACAGTACTCAACTTTAATTTGGACGAGTAGTGACAGTAAAATATACCTTAGCTTTTATCCAAATTTCAAACAAAAACATCAGCTGAAGAGATTTCGATCGAGAAATGGACAATGACGAGTCCACAAATGATGAGGCAGCTGCGCATTCCTCTGGCCAACCTGTTGCATCTGGGGACGAAGTGAACTTAAATTTGGTTGGAACTAGTGCCTCTACTTCGAACGAGAACAATGTGCGATTGGAGTTGGACACCACTATGCCATCACTTTACAATGGTGTCATGCGGTATTTTCACGACACGTATATGAATTACTATTATGTCTCACGCGTGATGAGGTACATGGATGCAGATATACTAAACTTCGTTGGGACTTGCGCTTTTGTGGCTAATCGCGCAAATGATTTAATTTTTGATATCGAAAACCTACTAGATGGATTAGATGAATATATTGATTTCGTGGGAGAATTTTGGTTTTCATACAGAGAATACATGCAAGAAGTTGATTATCGTGTTTTTGAATGTTTTCATAGGTATTGTGCTATAAGACAAGCCTTTCCCGGTGGACTTTATGCACCAATACCTGTTAGTGCAACAGCACGAGCAAGAGAAATGCTCAGAAGTTTGGTATCCTCGTTGAATGGTTTAAACACGGCATTATCATTCAACAGAGATCGTATGAATTTCTTTTTTATGCTTAGGGGATATATACTATCTTATTTTTGTCAGAACTGATGGCATGTGTAACTGCTTTTATCCACATGGCTTTTAGTAATTTATTTCTTGAATTCGCAATGTGATTGAATAAATCAAAGGTAACAACTGGCCTGTTTCAGTCTTCAGAACTAGTTTCCGACAATAATTTTATACGTAAGAGATCCATCAAAATTATTTAATTAGTAACCATAATTTCATTTAGTTAGTAACCATAATTTCATTTAGTAGCCATAATTTCATTTAGTTAGTAACCATAATTTCATTTAGTAACCATAATTTCATTTAGTTAGTAACCATAATTTCATTGCTGTAAGGTAAACAAATAATATGGACTTCGATATGCATTAATCTAAATTTATGGCAGATATGTTTAGATTGAGATTCCCAGTTAATCCTGGGTATAGAATTTAATTGTGGATCAGAATGTTTAATTGGTTAATAGTATTGTTATTCGAAGCTAATTCAAATAATTCATTTTTTCTTTATTTAACCAAATGAAGTTGTATTTAACATTCGGAAACAATTACCGTCTTACAAACTTTAAATGAGAAAATAGAATTCAATACTCATGGGTGCATTAGTAATGTGTAATCAATACTCATGTGCATTAGTAACTCTTGATAAATTACCTTACGTTACTTTCAGATGCTTACGAGTATACTAGATACAAAATATCATTTTGAATTTTAAACTGAAAAAATTACTCTTCTAAAAATAGTTAACTAAGTTTATTGGCTACTGTTTATTGTAGAAATGTGCTATTAACTTTATACTAAGCTTAGACTTTCGAGTGATTAATTCTAAATATGCATTTCAAGAAGGTTAAATATAAATTGTTATGAAAAATAGCTTTTATAATTTGAAAATATATTTTCATGTTGGTACACGTTGAACGTATTTCGATTACACGAAATAACGATAATTATAGTTATCTATTGAAAACTATGTGGTAATGTCTTCTGTATTTACTCAAATGATTGTTCTATTTAATTGACGAAATAATTACTATCTAGATAACTTGAAATAAATAGAATCTAATACTTAGGCATTCATCGTGACTTATGAATTACCTAACGTTGGTTACAGTTATATAGTAGATAGAAAACATAATTTTTAATTTCAATCCGAATATTAGTATTTTAAAATTGATTAAATGGACATTTATGAAGAATTTCTTGTTAAAATATACTTTTTGCACTATGGAATGATGTATTCAAAAATACACTTCATTTGAATGAAATACATGTTTATAGTAATATATTACCATGTTTCATTATCAAGAAATATTTTTTTGAAATTTAATGTTTAGTTCTTGCATACACATTTAACATATTTAGAGTGCAGGAAAATAACAATGTATACTGAAAGAAAGTTTAATTTAAATCCCATTGAGAAGGGCCAGAGAGAACCCTGTGTTGTCCACGGATCTTTCCCTTTGGTTTTGATCCCGGCCGTCGCCAATAGCCCCTTCGTGTTGCTCCAGTGCGACGTTAATTAAAATACCTACCTACCACGATGGCCCTATTAGAAAATCGAGGGATAAGCAACCGGAAGGTTGCGAGTTCAAAACTCGGTACACTCAAAGACGATCATGTACACGGGAGACATTGCACGTTAAATCTGTCGTCACCTCAAATGACCACGTTGGTGGGGCGTGGAAGTTTGGAGGTAAATATTTAATTAACGTCACATTGGAGCAACGAAACGGTGACATTCCGTGATCATCCCACTAAGAGAAAGATCCGCGGACAACACGTAATTTTGAACCACGGTCAGATGACGAATGTACACTGTGACTAGTGCACTCTCGTGGCCTCAAATGTTCTTACTTTAGCATGGTGTGGAAGTTTGGTATTGGTGTTTTTAATTAACGTCGCACTGGATCAACACAACGGGTTATTGGCGACGCTCCAGGATCAAACCCGAATAGAAAGACCCGAAGACAAAACCACGTATGTGGAAGTTTGAAGAATGGGGTGGCAGCTCAGGTGTTGTTAGCATCACATGTAGGTAATTAACGTCGCACTGGAATAACACAATGAACTATTGGAAACGGTCCGGGATTAAACCCGAAGGGAGCAGCAAGGCAATCTTTCCCAAATGCATGGCTTTTGTTATCAAATTAATAATGATACAAATAAAATAATATTTTTCAAAAATATTACCTTTTTTAATAAATAAAACTTTTGAATCTTTCATAGGCCATATTAAATCACTAATGAAACTTCGTTCTGGGGATCTCGTTGAGGTCTCGGACACAGGCGAAACTTTTGCAAAACTCAACCTCTATCGGCTCCTTCACAGTATCTGTCACTCCACACTTTGAACTCATCAAAGGGAGTGATATCTGAACCGGATTTGCTATATACACCAGAAGAGGAAATCCTGGAGAATCTCAGAGACGAGCATGTGTGTTATGTTAAAAGAATCCCTCTTAATCGAGATGGAAGACGTCTTCCAACAAAACATCGGATTCTAACTTTTAACATACCTACACTGCCCCCATCAAATTAAAGCTGGCTATCTTAGCTGCCCAGTCCGCCCCTTTATTCCGAAACCTCTGCGCTGTTTTAACTACCAGGGTTTCTGACATGCAAAAACCTCATGTCATAGTTAGAAATTCTCATACACCCAAACATAAAATTCCTTGGGATATTTCTGAGGAACCTGTACTCCACCTTCGCACCTCCAGAGGACGACTTAGATGTCAATACTAATGTCCCAAACCCTAAAGGGTGGCCTAAAGCTGCTCCTACAGACTAATCAAAAATAGCTTTTGTTTCATGGAATTGTGGCTACAGAAATAAACTGGATGACGTTAAAACCTTGATTTCTGAGTTCCATCCCGCCTGTGTCGCACTTCAGGAAACATACCTGAAGCCAACTGACCAGTCTAAGATCCGTCGTTATGCTTGTATTCGAATCGATAATATCAGTAATGATTGACGAGCATCGGGAGGTGTTGCACTCTTCACTTCCCATGCATACCCCTCTTTTGCATTATCACTCAGCACACCTCTACAGGCAATAGCTGTAAGAATACAAGACGAATGCTTACTATTTGTACAGTGTACTTGCCACCAACTTCTCCCATTCAGCAACAGAGCCTAGAGAACTTGGATCAATTGCCGGAGCCGTTCGTCATACTCGGTGACTTTAATGGTCATAATATGCTTTAGGAAAGTGGGGATACCAATTCCCGTGGGCGACAGATTGAGCAGCTGATCACTGATCGCTGTCTCTGTCTGCTCAATAACGGTGAGGTTACCTACTTCCATGAACCATTCCGCACCTTCCATGCTCTTGACCTAGCTATCTGCTCGCCTGCTATCTGACCTTTTCTATCCTTTTCTGTCGGTAATGACCTGCATAACAGTAATCATTTCCCAATATTCGTTACTCATATTGGTGGAAATGATGCAATTAGCCGCCCGTTACATCTATGAGGCAGCCGACTGGCCTGGTTTTACATCTCAGGTTATATCGAAGCAGATGGTGGAGGGCAGCCTTAACGAGGCAGTCGAAGCAGTCACCGATGTTATGATTGAAGCTGATAATACCGCCATCTCCAAGAAATCTCCACCCTTTCATAAAAATTGTAAACCATGCCGGGTTAAAGAATGCACTGCAGCGATTAAGAACCAAAGGAAGGTGTGGGGTATTTTCCGCCGATACCCCAGCAACTCAAAATCTTATAACCTTCAAACGAGCGAAAGCTAATGCTCGTCGAGTGCGACGTCAAAGCCAGAGGGAATCGTGGAAGAAGTATGTATCTGGAATAATATCTTCCACTCGCTCTAACACAATTCAACAACAATCTCGCCACAATTATGGGACAGAGCTCGAAAAGCGATGGGATTATATTCTGAACAAAGGATCTCGTTCGTTAGAGAGAATGGCCAACTTGTCTCGGAAGCTGTGGAGATAGCAAATGCCTTTCTCTGCGGCTTCCAATTCTAGCAACTACTCGGAGGCATTTAAACGTGTAAAACATCGTGCAGAATCCCATCGCCTTAACTTCCATTCTTGAACCGAACTAGACTAACTGTCGATTTACCGAAAGAGAGTTGAAACTATGCCTTCAGAAGACCAGGATGACTGCACCTGATGGCATCAGCTACATAATGCTTCAACATTTGTCTCATCATTCCCTTCGTAATCTTCTACATCTTTTTAATCGCATATGGGAGGAGCATACTTTCCCTTTGGCGTGGAGGCGTGCCATAGTTATACCCTTTCCAAAACCTGGAAAAAATGCCACCAATCCGTATAACTATCGGCCAATTGCACTCACAAGCTACATGTGCTTTTTGAAAGATGGTAAATTCACGTCACACTTACATCTTAGAGACAACTCAGGCTCCGTCACCTTTTCAAAGCGGTTTCAGGGTTGTCTGCTCTACAATAGGTAATATCTTGTCCCTTGAAACTCAAGTTCGCCGTGCGTTTCTGCGCCGAAACCATCTGGTTTCCATTTTCTTTTATATGGAAAAGGTATGACACGGTACTCTCCGTGATTTGCATTCTCGGGTTTCGTAGACACCTACCGATTTTTATACAGAACGCATCGCTACGACAGTTTCAAGTTCGCATCTGATCCAATTTATCGGATACTTACATTCAAGAGGGTGTTCCTCAGGGTAGCGTCCTCAGCTTGACACTCTGTTTTCGATCAAGATAAACAACATCTTAAATGAACTACCACAGCTGTCGAAGGTAAATTATACTTCGATGATCTGAGCATATATTGCTAGGGAAAAGATATGCGATATGTCGAACGACAGCTTCAGACAGCCGTTTCTCGCTTGACATGGTGGAGTGTCGAAAACGGTTTCAGCTTCTCCGCTCAAAAGACATCCTGCGTTCATTTCTGCCGATGTCGGAACCTGCATCCTGACCCAGAAATCTTTCTGGATGTTAATAGGATTGCAGTGGTGGACAGAGTAAGACTTCTCGGTATCATTTTCGATGGCTTCGAGAAATCTCATACTAGTCCAACTATATACCGTCTTTTTATCTCATTGCAATTTTTTTAAAGACGATATAGCAATATATACTGACGGATAGAAGTAATCTGACTATGTGGGCTGTGCTGTAATTCTGAGATCGGATACTTTTAATTAATCATTGCCATCATTAATTTCAATTTTTACTGTTGCATTTTTAGTAATCAAACACATTTCAAGACTTCCAGTTGGGAATTTTATTATTTATACGGACTCCAAAAGTGTTTTGGAGTCCTTACTGTCAGATTTCCCCAAACACTCTTTTCCATATTCATTTTTAATTAACGCCATACTGGAGCAACACAATGTCCTATTGGTGGAAGTCCGGGATCAATTCACAAGGAAAAAATTTGAGGACAACACCGCGTAATTTTGAACCACTGTCAGATGATAAACATCTGATCTGGTACACTACTCTCCAAACATCTGAAATACGCCAACATAAGCAACGAAATAGGTAGTTAATTAACGTTGCACTGGAAAGAACCGAGGACAACGCCTCGTAATTTTGAATCACGGTCAGATGACGAGGTCATTACCTGAGGTGGCATGCCACTCTTCAAACTTTCATACCATGCCATCATGAGAACATTTGAGATCATGACATATTTCACGTGCACCAGCCCGCGTGTTTACTACTGTTTTTCGCTGGACTCAATTTCGAAGTCACAAATCTCCGATTGATAAATTGTTACAATCCCAAACGTGCTACAGTTGTCTCGTTTTTAAGTTTTTACGCAAAATGGAGAAAATTCTTGTCGACTTTCTGTAAAAGTTAGGGGCCACGGTAGCCCGGTTGAAAGAGTAATGATTAGCAACCGGAAGTTTGCGAGTTTGAACCCCACCAAAAGCCGTCGTGTACAAAGGGGCCTGCTGCATGTTGAATCCGTTCTGGCCTGAAATGTCCTCATGTTGGCGTGGTGTGGAAGTTTTGAGAGTGGGTGCCAGCTCAGGTGTTGCCTCGTCATCTGACCGTGGTTCAAAATTTATTGTGACGTTCATTAAAATACCTACATACGAAGTAGTGCTTGGATTGATATTTTTTAAATAACGTCGCACTGGAGCAATACAGCGGGCTATTGACGATAGTCCGGGATCAATCCCAAAAGGGAAAAATCCAAGGATAACATACGTAATTTTGAACCACGGTCAGATGACGAGAAACTATTGCTTGGCGTTGTCTGTCGTGTGATTGGCGCAGCATAGCTAAATGTGGTCTCTGCGCCATAAAACCCAATAAACCAACTAGCCCTGAGAAGCACAAAGATCAACACTACTAGGCTACTTCTAGCATGGAGTTCAGCCCACAAACCTCAGCCGGCCTGTTATCCAAACTTGATGAAGCAAGTGAAAAATGCTATCATGAAGAAATTAACATTGACGAATCCTCAAATAATGAAAAAACGGGAAGCTCCTCTGGACTACATGGGAATGAAAGGAACTTTGCAGTGTTGGGAAAAAGCAATGCTTCTACTTCAAACGAAAATGTCCCAGTAAAGATGGACACCCAGATCCCATTACTTTACAACATTGTGATGCAGTATTTCCACGACACGTATTGCGATTACTACAATACCACACCCGTGTTCCGTAAAGTGTGTAAGGATATGAATACTTTGACGCGTAATGTCGTACATTTGCTTCAACGAATACGGAATGTGCATCCTGATTTTGAAATCAGAAAGGCTAAATATGGATGTCGTTTCAGACCTCCTTACCAATAAGCAGACTGAAAATGTGCTTTGATAACCATCGTTCCATAAGCCAACTGTCTCCTTGTGGACTTTCTTCACCAATACCTGTTTACAAAACTCATCAAGTAAGGTCCGCATTGCGAATATTGACGAGCAATTTGAATGTCATAAATTATTTATTACAAAAAAATAGAAAGAATATACAATTTTTCTTCGCACTTAGGGGATATGTGTTATCTCATTTAAAACCGAATTGATGGTTTATGTACTGTATTATAATACTGCTTTTATGCATTTTATTACTTGACCTCGAAATGTGATTGAATAAATCAAAAATAACAACTGGTCTTTGTTTTCAGTGTATAGAACCAGATTTGAAAAACTTTTTTCGAATAAGATACGTACAAATGTAATTAATATATAGATAGAAATCATAATTACAGTCTAAGTGTTCAATTAAGGTAAACTATCAATAACAAAGAGTACGTAGTTTATTAATCAATACTTTAAGTAAATATTAGCAGAATTTTTATTATAGATCTGAATGGATTTATATCTTAAAATCGATTAACAGTATTGTTATTGAAGCTATTTGATATTTTTAAAACTATTTAGTCAAATATATCTGCATTTAATTTTAGGAAAAATTTGTCTAGTAAACTTTTATGACAGTATAGTTGAATGCTTCGGGATGCATTAGTCATAGCTTCGATAAATTATTTTTAATTACTTTGTTATACATACTAAATATAAATTATAATTTTTAATTTTACAACGAAATTGTTGCTATTTAAAAATTGATTAACAATACACTCAAAATTTTAAATATTTTCAGTGCGTACTTATATGTAAGCAGGATTTAAATCCAATTGGTATGTGTTCGAGAGTATATTTACAAGCCAGGGAAATGGCCCGTAACGAAAAATTAAAAACAAAATATTCAAAAGAATTTCAAATTCTCTGAATGTTTAATTTTTTGTTGTGTAAGATAAAATAACCTTATATAGCTTAGGAACATTTAGAATTTTCGAATTGTTTAAATTTGCTCTCAATCTACCTGGTGGTTGTCTCGATGAAGTATCTGGTCATTTGCAAAAAAATTAACCAGATCTTGAAGGACCAGATGTCTCGCCCATCAAGATTTCGTCTTTCATCATTACAAAACTGACCAGATCTTGAAGGACCAGATGTCTCGCCCATCAAGATCTCGTCTTCCGTCGTTACAAAACTGGCAAGATCTTGATCTCGTCATAAAAATATCAGCAATATCTTTATGATGATTATATGTATATCTCGTCCTTAGCAAAATCAGTCAGATCTTGACGTACGAGATACCACATCGAAACCACTTGGAGTGATAAAAGTTCAAATGTACTCTGTAGACCTTAAACTGAAATTCAGCGAAAATACAAGTCAGCAGATAGATAACCTGCAATCGCAAAGTTACAGTATAAATGAGAAAAGTCACCGGTCTATACAAAAGTGCTAAACTAACAAAATGGCACTTCAGAGGACCATTTCAATATTGCCCATAATTTGATCACTTCACATTCGAATTTGTTTAGCCATTGTTATTTAATCGGATTAAAAAATTGTAAACCAACCAAGCACAAAACTGCATTCTCAAGAAATGCTAGGTAAGCTAGGTAACTAATTTTAAAAGAAAGCCATAAATATATTTGTATATAATCTTGCTTGATTGGTATAGGTAGGTATATTTAATTGACGTCACACAGGAGCAACACAATGTGGCTATCTCAGGTATTGACCTCCTCATCTGAGCGAGGTTCAAAATTACGAAGTGTTCCTCGGATCATTTTCTTCGGAATTGAGAAGTTTGGAGTGGGGTGCCAGCTCAGGTGGGGCCGCGGTGGCCCGGTTGGAAGAGTAACGGACTTGCAACCGAAGGGTTGCGAGTTCGAATCCAGCCAAACACCGTCGTGTACAAAGGGGGCTGGTGCACGTTAAATCTGTCGTGGCCTCAAATGTCCTCACGTTGGCGTGGTGTGGAAGTTTGGAGAGTGGGGTGCCAGCTCAGGTGTTGCCTCGTCATCTGACCGTGGTTCAAAATTACGTGGTGTTGTCCCCGGATCTTTCCCTTTGGGATTGATCCCGGACCGTCACCAATAGCCCATTGTGTTGCTCCAGTGTGACGTTAATTGAAATTCCCCCCCGCCAGCTCAGGTGTTGCCTCATCATCTGATCGTGTTTCAAAATTAGTGTTGTACTCGATCTTTACCTTTGGGATTGATCCCGGACCGTCACCAATAGCCCATTGTGTTGTTGCAGTGCGACACTAATTGAACTACCAACATACCTTAAGGATTTGAAGATACTTTCATGTCTGTAGTCCTTAAATTGTGAAATTCAATGAAATGAAGATGAGCGACCTGAAACCTGCAAGATTGGAAGATGGATTTGGAATGACTAGAAATACTGGTCTATAACAAAAGTCTAGAAGAGCCCTAACTACCTATTGCGTTGCTTATGTTGGCGTGTTTCAGATGTTTGGAGAGTAGTGCTCAGATGTTTGTCATCTGACAGTGGTTCAAAATTATGTGGTGTTGTCCTCAAATTTTTCCCTTGCGAATTGATCCCGGACCTCCACCAATAGGACGTTGTATTGCTCCAGTGTGACGTTAATTAAAAAACTATCTACCAGTGTGACGTTAATACCAGCCTATTTGTTTGCAGAAAACAACTTCAACTATCAAGACGCGGGATACGTTATTTCTAAACCGATCAAGTAAGCCTCATAAAGCTTATGTACTGTTGACGCTCTATACAATGAAGTGTTCATAGAGGTACACCGGAATTGCTTGAAATATTTTTTTTCTTTAAATCAAGACTATTCGATGGATGATAGCGTACATCCAGCTGAGGAAGCAACTAAAAGTTTTTCCATCCAAGCAAAACCACCGGTCAATATTACAACCTCAGCAGTGTTGGGTAGTGAAAACGCAACACTTTCAAATGAAAGCATTTCACCAGTGGATTTGAATATAAAAATTCCAATTCCGCTTAATTTCAGTTGTACTCACGGAGCTGAAAGTGCTTCAACAGAAAACATTGCTCCAGCCGATACTGAAACTCATCTTTCATCTTGCTCAAGTTACTCTCAAGGAACTGAAAATGCTTCAACAGAAAACATTGTTCCAGCCGATACTGAAATTCAGCTTCCATCTTGCTTATGTTATTCTCAAGGAACTGAAAGTGCAACTTCAACAGAAAACATTGCTCCATCCGATACTGAAATTCAGCTTCCATCTTGCTTTAGTTATTTTGAAGGAGCTGAAAGTGCATCTGCAAAAGAAAACATTGCTCTAGTCGATACTGAAACTCAACTCCCATCTTGCTTATGTTATTCTCAAGGAACTGAAAGGGCATCTTCAACAGATAACATTGCTCCAGCCGATACTGAAATTCAGCTTCCTTCTTGCGTATGTTATACTCAAGGAACTGAAAGTGCATCAACTCAAAACATTGCTCCAGCCGATACAGAAATTGAGCATTCATCTTGCTTATCTTGTTCTCAAGGAACTGAAAGTGCATGTTTAGCAGAAAGCATTGCTCCAGCTGATACTGAAATTCAGCTTCCATCCTGCTTAAGTTACTCTCAAGGAACTGAAAGGGCATCTTCAACAGATAACATTGCTCTAGCCGATACTGAAACTCATCTTCCATCTTGCTTAAGTTATTCTCAAGGAACTGAAAGTGCATCTTCAAAAGAAAGTATTTCTCCCACGGACATTGAAACTCATGTTTCACGCACCTTCAGATATACACAAGTAACTGAAAGTTCGTCTTTACAAGAAAACATTGTTCCATTGGATAATCAAACTCTTCTTCCAATTACCTTTAGTTATAATCTAGATAGTGAAACGGCCTTTTTGACGGAAAACATTGTTGCATTGGATTTTCGAACTCTGGTTCCACTCAACTTTATTTTTAATCTAGATACTGAAACTTCCTCTTAAAGGAAAGCATTGCTCCAGAGGATATTGAAACTCGGGTTCCAGGCAATTTCAGTCATTCGAGAAACTGAAAATGGATCTTCAAAAGAAAACAGTTCCTATGGATATTAAAACTCTGGTTCCACTCAACTTCAGTTGTGCTCAGGAAACTGAATATTATAATTATGAAAAAATATATTTTCAAGAAATATTCCGTTTGCTGTGCATTTAGACATGGTCCGAACTACATTTAACTTGGTTTTGAATTTGAATTTAATCGTATACAGCCCATTTCTGAACATTTAAGTGAACTGTTATTGCCGTATCTTGAACAGGTTGTAAGTGTAAGTCAGGAATTATATCTTGGAATTAACGAAATCCAGAGAACTATGCATTCATGTTTGGAACAAAATATGATTAACCTAAAATGCTTGATTGAGCTTCTTCACCATTGCCTCTTAATATAAGTTAAATCACACTTTTATACCAAAATCTTAAGCGATTATTTGGATTCTATAAATACTTCTATATATATATATATATATATATATATAATCAAAGGTAAAAAGAAAAAATTACGATAATACTCTTTAGAAAGAAAGTCTCTTGCCAGAATTGAACATATTTTCTATCGGGTTCTTTAACCTTCCAAGCGATTTGGACGAGATAACCCGTTCAACAAAATCTGACCAATTTTACTAATGACGATATATCTTGTCATATATTGCCAATTTTTTGTTGGCGCGATCAAGATTTTTCAGTTTTCTACGAGGGGAACTTAATGAACGAAATACCTCTTCCAACCATACCTGGTTAACTGCATGTGGTAATTTCGTGTAATTTTTTACATATTTGATGTTTTATTGCAAAACAAAAGAGAAAGGTGTTAAACCTTTACTTGGAAAACTTGGAAAACAGAAATTCTACTATCCTGTAATTATCGGAAATTAATGTTTACTTCCTTTTATTGATACGACTGTCCTAATGTATTTAATCCATGGACGTTATTTTAACCGAGCAATAAATCGATCGTATAATTTGGTGGCCGATTGTCTTTAACCTTCCTAGTGGTTTCGAAGAGATATCTCTTCCATTAAAATCTGACCAATCATACTAATAACAAGGTATCTTGTTATCAAGATATTGCTGAATTTTGATTATGACGATATTAAGATCCAGTCAGTCTGTAAGGACGCGATATCTCATCCATCAAGATCTTGTCAGTTTTGCTAATGTCGAGACACCTCATCACCCATAAATGAATTTTGTAATCTGAAGTAATTCAATTGACGAAACATACAAAATAATTTTAAGTGTCCAACCTAAAGATTTAAAAGAGTTTATTCACATGCTGTTTAAATGTATTGCACTCTAGATATTTAAGTAATTCAATTAATAAAGCACACACTTAGCATTCGCTGTCAGAAGGAGAATTGAACAAGATTGTTCAGATACGGTTTAACTATTGCGATCTAAATGTTTAAGTAATTCGATTAATAAAAGGCAGAATTCGTTGCCATCAAAGATAATTGGAAAAGATTGTTCAGATGCCGTTTAACTGTATTTTGATCTAAATATTAAGTAGTTCAATTTATAAGGTATGCGTGGAATTCGTGGTCAGCATGAATATCTGAACAAGTTTGTTTAATAAGGGGTCACTTTAAAAAGTCTATACTGAGTTCGTACAATTGGAGTTCTTAAATAAGCCACTCAATTGGTCCCACATTAGTCCTGTGACATTACATTGGCTGAAATAAGCATGCGTAACGACATTTTTTCTATAGATTCAGAATCCATGCCGAACATTCGCCAATAGCGGTAGTGTTGCTGCAATGCGATGTAAGACCATCTACCTACGCAAAAAGTGATTCAAAATCATGGTATTCTCGTATCTTTCCCTTTGGGATTGATCCCAGACCATCACCAATAGCCAGTTGTGTTGCTCCACTGTGACTTACCTAGTCCTTGCAGACAGTGATGAGATATTTCACAATCACTAAAGCTTTAAATGCAAGTGTTTCAGATCTTGTAAATTATATTCTAAATGCTAAACCCTGCCGAAGGTTTTATAACTTCGCATTCACCGCTTGCCGATTTCAGAAAATATATTTTAAATTTACGTTCCAGTTTTCATTCCGGCAAAAATCAAGTTGATTTTGTAGGTAGGTATTTTAATTAACGTCACACTGGGTGCAACACGACGGGCTATTTGCGATTGTTCGGGATCAATCACGGAAAAATCTGGAGACAACACGTAATTTTGAACCACGGTCAAATGAGGCAACACTTGAGCTGGCACCCCACTCCAAACTTCCACACCAACGTGACGACATTTGAGGCCACGACAGATTTAACATGCACCAGCCCCCTTTATAGATGACTATCTTTTGGTTGGATTCGAACTCGCAACCCTCGAGTTGCTAGTACGTTACTCTTCCAACCGGGCTACCCCTGCCCCTTACCTATCTAGGTATCTACGCTAAAGATCTTTCGATCTATAGGCCATGCTCGTTATCCGATCGTGGTTTAAAATTACATAGTGCTATACTCGGACTTTTCCCTTGGGGCAGGTAGGTATTTTAATTAACGTAGCACTGGAGCAACACAACGGGCCATTGGCAAAGGTCCAGGATCAAATCCCGAAGGGAAGGATCCGAGGACGGGGCCACGTAATTTTGCTCTACGGTCAGATGAAGAGGTCACATCTGAGCTGGCACCCCACTCCAATTTTCCCTTGGGTATTGATCCCGAACAGTCACCAATAGCTCATTGTGTTGCTCCAATATGACGTTAACTACCTACCTTTAGGCTGTGAAATATAAGTAGGTATATAGTTAATTAACGTGGGCAACACAGAAGAGATAGAAGTAGCGTTGTATGGCAATCTTTATGTTCCAATGATCATGTGACCAAAAACAGTAGTCACGTGATCCTTAGACTTCTCTCCAACACGCATATAGTTTGTACATTTCTTCCATAGCAAATGCGTTGAAAGTGGAAGCTAACAGTTCTATGGTGCTGTTTATATGGACGTAATTCTATATTAATGGTGGAAACATTACATTTCACAGATGAGCATTTACTTGAATTTTACATTTGTTTTTATGCTTTTCAGTATTTGCTAGTATGAAAAAATTGATGTTTTAACTTTGGAATTCTTAATGCAACCTGAGGCATTTCCCGTTCTCTATAAAAGATTTCATAGATAAGTATCTAAAACGATGTTTAAAACCAAATAACTGATGTTAGTGCTTTTTTATTGTAAATTAAAAATCTATAAGGGCTTAAATTATTAAAAATAATAAACCAAACTTTAAAAACTTGTGTGAATTGTCTTGGCGATGATTTTTGGCGCATACTAGCACTATATTCTTTTATGTCTTACACGATAAAAATGTTATGAATTGAAAACATGAACTTAAGTACATGATTTAAATTGTTATTTCTTGGAAAAAATTGTTTTGTAACCATCCATCTGTGGGATTACAGAAGTAAAATAAAAGGTAAATTTTGAAACTTAAGAATTATAAATTAAATAAAATCAATTTGTTATAAATGGCATTAAATTGTTTCACATAAACCGTATTATAAATGTGAACCACATTTATGCGCTTTAGGGAACTTTTTGTTCATATTTTAAAATATACGTAATATCAATATAAGATTGCATTTGACAAAGGGGCTTTTCTTTCAAATAATTTCCCTTGAATCTATATCTTTCTACTAGAATGACGAAAAACAAATTGCCGTACTCTTATGAGGAAAATAAAAACAGTTTCTGAACGGAAATTCAAATACTGTACCTGTTTTGGCGTATTTTTATTCTTGTTAATGAAGCGTACAATATAGCACATTGGGAAAGCAACATAGAGAAAGAAATGAAGCTTCTCTACTAATTCCAAGCAATCCACACAGCTGGAAAAGTTGCTTTTGTAAAAACAACTGCTTGACACCCTGATTTTTTTGCTTAGTGTTTAAATAAACCTAACATTAAAATTTAATTATTTTCCACTTTTAAACCACTTTCATCTTTATTCCTTATGTTTTGGTCTTCAGATAAATCATACTGAATTAGATTGTTTCGAACAATATTTGTGAACATTTCAATGTTTACACCTTTTTTAACTCGATAAATAAGCTTGGTAATAAAAACGCATTCCTCAGCGAAATGAAATCCTTCACTCTTGTTTTCAACCTGAAAAGAGGATATTTTTTTATTTCTTTTCTAAGTATTTGAACGAATTAAATATTGAAAATTTATACACGCATAAAACATGCTCCTCAATTGATCCAAACATTTATTTCCTTCAATTTTTTTAAGCTATAAAAACTATTTTTTAAAAGCATTAAATTTGTGATAACTTAAACTCTTAAGGTATTGTCCTTCAAACTATAAACATAATTTTGTATTTCATTTTTAGAACTATAAGTAAAATTTATATTTGTATATATTTGTAATAAGAACTTGTAAAGATATGTACCTGCTAAAAATTCATTTATTCAGTTATGTATTTTAAATTATTTTATTCCATTTATTAGTTTTCCCAAAGATGAAGAGAGAAGATGGCTAGTAAATGGGTACATGTTTCTATGAGTTTTATTCAGTAGATTTAAAATGTGATGATGTGACAATAAATTTTATAAGTTCACTGTTTCTTATTTATCTCTCGTATTTATAAAATATTGATTTCACACAAAATAAGTAACAGAAATTTAATATTAAAAATCCTGCACAGTACTTTTGCACACACTTAAAATCATAAAAATGTCAAGTGTTATCGCTTTGATAAATTTATTGCTTATTTAGTTTTTGAACAGAAATTTAAAATTGGGCAGAACAACTAACATTTCAAGTGTATATATACAGAGTGCAACGCAAAGTCCGTACCCGGCCTTCATTTTCGCAACCGTTGGTCGTAGACATATACTTCCAATTACAAAAAATGTTTCAATTGAGGTAAACATTCATGTTATGACATTTTGAAATTAAAAATTTTTTTGTAAAAATTACAAAATCTAACTTTTTATACAGTCCTCCGTTCCTTATAGTAATATTTAGTAAAAGTTTACACTCATCCTAACAAACGTAACACAAAAAGTTTCACTTCTGTGTGACAAAAATTTGCAGATATTTAATTTCAAAGTTTGGGATTTTTTCAGATTTGTTTTGCCTTCATTGAGGGGTCGGTTAAAATAGACGGACCGAGATCAATCCCAAAGGGAAAGATCCGTGGTGTTGTCCTCGGTTCTTTCCCTTTGGGATTGATCCCGGACCGTCACCAATAGTCCAGGGATCCGAAGACAAGACCATAGGATTGATCCCGGACCGTCACCAAGAGCCCATTGTGTTGTTCCAGTGTGACGTTAATTAAAATACCTACCTTCCTATCCTCGTTTCTTTGGGATTGATCCCGGACCGTCACCAATAGCCCGTTGTATTGCTCCAGTGTGACGTTAATTGAAATACCCCAACCCCTATCCTTGTTTCAGAAAACAACTTCAACTATCAAGTGTGGTGATTTGTTTGTGCTCACAATCAATAAAATAAGCTTCATGAATCTTACGTACTGTGGATAATACTTCTTCCAATAAAGTATGCATAGAGGTTCACCGAAAGGGGATAAACTGATATTTTTGTCTCAAAATCAAGATTATTCGATGGATGGTATTGTAAATCCAGCTGAGGAACCAGCTCTAAATTTGTCCGACCAAGCAAAACCACCTGTAAACGTAACAACCTCTGCAGTGTTAGGGGGGGGTATTTCAATTAACGTCACACTAGAGCAACACAACGGGCTATTGTCTGCAGTGTTAGGAAGTGGGAATGTAACACTTTCAAAGGAAAGCATTTCCTCTGAGGATTTCGATATCAAAATTCCAATTCCACTTAACTTCAGTTATGCTCAAGAAATTGGAAGTGCATCTTCACGAGAAAACAATGCTACAGCGGATACTGAAATTCGGGTTCCATGTTACTTCAGTTATACTCAAGGAACTGAAAGTGCATCTTCAAATGAAAACATTGCTCCAGCGGATATTGAAATTCAAGTTCCATCTTTCTTTAATTATACTCAAGAAACTGAAAATACTTTAGAGGAAGGTTTCTGTAGTGGATATCGAAACGCAGGCTCTATGCAACTTTAGTTATAGTCAAGAAAGTGAAAGTGCCTCTTCAAAAGAAAACAGTGTTCCAGTGGATATTCAAACTAGGGTTCCACTCAACTTCAGTTCTGCTCAAGAATTTGAATATTACAACGACGTATGGCGTTTTCGAGAAACATTCCGCTTGTTCTGCCAGCAGACATGATCATCCAAAATGCATTGCAGGATAATATACACTTAATACGTGGTTTGGTTCTCGAATTTAACCATATACTGCCCAGAACCAAATATTTCAGGACTCATCTTTTCGTATCTTGAACTGGTGAGAAGTATCGGACTTGGCTTATATCTAGGGATGAACGAAATTGAAAGAACTGTTCCTTCATGTTTCGATCAAAAGAATATGGTTAACCAAAACTGCGTGGCTGGAGCCTCTTCACCATTGCTTCTTAATATAACAGATAACACACTCGCGTCTATCAGAATTTTAAGCGATAATTTGGATTCTATAAATAATTCTGTTCAAAGAAACAGAAAGTTTACAATTATATCATACGCTTAAAGAAAAGTTATTATCTCTTCGTCAGAACTGATAATATGTATTTTCTTTCATTCACAGGTTCTTTAACCATCTAAGTGGTTTCGGGATAACTCGTTCATTAAAATTCCACCATTTTTAAAATTGAAAATCAGGTTCTATGCTACTTCAGTTAAACTCAAGGAACTGAAAGTGCATCTTCAAATGGAAACATTACTCCAGCGGATATTGAAACTCAAGCTCTATCTACTTTAATTATGCTCAAGAAACTAAAAGTACTTTAAAGGAAAGTTGTTGCAGCGGGTATCGAAACTCAGGTTCCATACAACTTTAGTTATAGCCAAAGTATCAAGATATATCTTGCCATCAATAAATCGCAAATTTTTTATGACGAAATCAAGATTTGGTCAGTTTTCTCTAATTCTGAGATATGAGGAGAGCTTAATGAACGAGATATCTCTTTCAACCAGATCTGGTTAATTGGATGTTGTAATTTCTTATAGCTTGATTGTAGTTGTTATTTTATCGGGAAAGAAAAGAAAAGAGAAAGGTTAGACGTACCTGAGAAACCGGAATTGTATTCTGTCTTATGTTTATAAAAAATTAATGTTTGCATACTTCCCTTTTTACACAAGACTTCTAATTTCTAATCTATGGAGGTTATATTCATTCAAAAATAAATCAATCGTATCTTTTTATGATTTGGTAGATTAATTTATTGATTTAACTTTCCAAGTTTCAACTAAATATCTTGTTCATAAATCTATCAATCTTATTAAGATATTGCCAATTTTTGGACGATGATGAGATCAACAGGATCTGGTCAGTTTTCTTGTAATGAGATATATCGTCCATAGAGATTTTAATTTTGTTGTGGATGAGATGTCTTGTCAAGACAACCACCAGGTAGGTAAAATGAATTTGTTGCCTGAAGAATTTAATGAGTTTATTAACATGCTATTTAACTGTATTGTGATCTAAATGTTTCAGTTCAATTAATAAATCATACTAAAAAAGCATTCGTTGTCAGCAAGTAGCATTGAATAAGATTGTACAGACGCTGCTTAAAACTATTGTGATATAAATGTTTAAGTAATTCAATTATGAAACGCACTTAACATTCGTGGTCAGCAATGAGAATTGAACGAGATTGTTCAGATGCAGTTTAAATGTATTGTGATCTAAACGTTTAAGTAAATCAATTATTAAAACGCTCTTAACATGCGTTGTCAGCAAGGAGAATTGATCAAGATTGTTCAGATGCTGTTTAACAGTATAGTAATCTAAATGTTCAAGTAATTCAATTTATAGGTACGCGTGGGATTCGCGGGTAGCATGAAGTATTGGGCAAGTTTATTTGTTGAATAAGGGGTCAGGTTAAATATAAACAATGTTCTCACAGATAGTTCTTAGATAGGCCACTCAATTGATAATTCATCAATCATGCGACACTAAATCTAGAAATAAATATGCGAAAGACATTTTTTCTGTACAGATTCCTTAGAAGGTATCTGCCTTCAGATAAGGATGTTGCCAATCGTGATATATATTTAATAACAAATCATTGGCACACTTGGGGGTACATCTTCACGTGTGTACATACGTCATAACTATGAGGTATTCAAGTTATGTCTTCCATGTTTTACTCCCTCCTATCCTACTTTGGTTTTTACCTCCCTCGTTCTCTTGTGTTGGCTGTTTGGCAAATATAGCCTTTGGGCTATACAATCGAAAGCCGAACAACGAACCAAATCGTCTTCAAGGGACATAAGAAGTAAACTTCAAATGTCAGTTTTCTTTGCAAGGTTAGATTTGTTTCGAGATATGTAGGTATTTTTAAGGTATGTATTTTCAATTAACGTCACACTGGAGCAACGCAACGGGTGATAGATTTGTTTCGAAATGCACTCGGTGAATAATATATACGAGTGTTCCTTTTTCTCAGAAAGATGTTTTTTGACTAGGTGTGCATCACTTGCAGATGAAGCAGATAGTTAATTAAAATCGCACTGGATCAGCACAACGGGATATTGGTGATGGTCTGGGACCAAACACAAAGATCCGATCACGGATTAGCAGCGTTGTGAGTTCGAAATTCAATACAAAGACTGCCGTATATGTTTTTGACAGGTTCGATCTTTCCCTTCGGGTTTGATCCCGTACCGTCATCAATAGCCGGTTGTGTTGCTTCTGTGCGACGTTAATAAAAATACCTATCGTGGGACTGGTGCAATTTAAAATGTCTGGTCTGAAATGGGACTTTGGCGTGGTATGAAGTTTGGAGATTGGAGTGCAAACTCATTTGTGACCTCGTGATCTGACCGTAGGCCAAAATTACGTGGTGTCCTCAAATCTTTCACTTTGGGATTGATCCCGCACAGCTGCAAATAACCATTTGTGTTGCTCACAAATGCGAAGCTAATTAAAAATACCATATCTGAATTGGAGCCGCGGTAGCTCGGTTTTAAGAGTAACGGATTAGCAACTGGAGGGTTGCGAGTTCGTATCCAACCAGACCATGTAGAAAGGGGCTGTCGCACATTAAATCTCGTGTCCTCAAATGTCCTTACGTTGGCGAGGTGTGGAAATTAGGAGAGTGGGATGCAGGCTCAGGTGGTTTGCGTCGTCATCTGACCGTGATTCAAAATTTGGTGGTGTCCTAGCTTTCCTTTTGGGATTGATCCCAGACCGTCGCCAATAGCCCGTGTGTTGCTCCAGTGCGTCGTTAATTAGAATATCTACCTAGCAGTTAAATGGTAGGTAGTTAAGTAACGTCAAAGTGGAGCAATACAGAGGGAACTTGGCAACTGTCCACGATAAATCCCGAATGGAAAGATCCAAGTAACCCAGTTGGAGGTAGGTAATTAACGGATATTGAAATCTAATTTCCATGCAAATCAGTTATACTCAAGGAACTGGGAAATGCATCTTCAAAAGAAAACACTACTCCAACGGATATTGAAACTCGTGTTTTCCAGGGAACTTCAATTATGCTCATACTTTTTAAAATGTTCTAGGGGGTGATCAAGCTCTGATTTCACGATTTCATGTCTGAACAAGAAACTGAATGCTTAAACATTGCACTGGTATATTTCGAAGCAGCATATTCAGCTTGTTTAGATTATTTAAACATAATCCAAAAGGCATTACTGGGTCTTCCCGACTTAGTAAGCGATTCTGTAGACATTTTTAAAGGTATTCCTACCAGAACCGAAGATTCAAGAAGGCTGTTATTTTCGTATCATGAACAGTTGAGAAGTATACAGGGTGTCCCAAAAAGGTTGTTCCGCAATGTATCTTTTTGCCATTTGGAGATTGGTAAGCAATGTAAATTGCAAAAGTACACCAAATAAGGTAAGTAATTAAGATATGTGAATAAAATTATCACGTGATAACAATTAAAGCGGATTCAGTTTTTAATTTGTATACAACCCCTCTAGATAAAAATCCGAGATAGCAAAAATGTTCCTAACCTGCATCCCTATCGTGAGCAGAAAACTGCATTTCTGTAGGTTGAACAGTAACGGAGGCATAATGACACAAAAAAGTTGACTTATACCGCTTGTGCACAGCTATTCAAGTAGTCAAATTAGGGACCGTATACATTATGCTAAAAAGCAATTTTTTTCGTTCAGAAAGTGCTGCATTGTGCAAAGTAATGTAGTATTGCAACTGCAGATGAAAATCGCAATAAATAATAGCAGACAAAGTAATCTTTTATAGAAATATTGTATAAAAAATGGTTTAAATAAAAATAAAAGGAAATTTACAATGCATGTTCAAAATGTTTTCCATCTGCAGCAATGCAGAACTTGGCTCATTTTTGGCCATGGGTCAGTTTCCGTCCTAAATTTAGATACGGATCCCTTAAAATGGAACCTCTTGTATCTGTTAATATTCAACCTACAGAAATGTAGTTTTCTGCTAACGATAGGGATACAGGTAAGGAACATTTTTGCTATCCCGGATTTTTATCTAGAGGGGTCGTATAAAAATTAAAAACTGAATCCGCTTAAATTGTTATCACGTTATAATTTTATTCACATATCTTAATTACTTACCTTATTTGGTGTAGTTTTGCAATTTTCATTGCCTACCTATCTCCAAATGGTAAAAAGATAAATTGCGGAACAACCTTTTTGGGACACCCTGTAGATTGTCCTTTATCTCTTGGAATGAACTAGAAAAAACTGGATTTATTTAGAGCAAAAATTTATGTAATTATCCGAAACTGCGTAGATGGTGAGTCAGCACGATTTCCTCTTATTACAAGTGATAGCACACTTGCGGATATCAGAACTTTAAACGATAATTTGGATGCTGGAAATAATTATGTTCCAAGAAACAAATTAAATATACAATATTATGCGTGTAACAAAGATATATTGTCTCTTACTACAGAAAAAAATGAGCGTTTATCTATTTTCTTTTATTCAGATTCCTCAACTCTCCAAGTGGTGTCGACCAGACATCTCGCTCATTAAAATCTCACCAATTTTATTCATGACGATATATCTTGTCATCAAGATATCGCCAATTCTTTTTTAGATAAGATTTGTTCAGTTTTATAATGCTGAGAAATGAGCGCTTAATGAACCAGAACCTTCCATCTAGATCCGGTTAATTGAATGGTAATTTCGCGTTATTTGGCAGCGATTGTTATTTAATTGTGAAAGAAAAGAGAAAGGTTAAATGAACTTGAGAAATCGGAATTATAGTGTCATGTTTATCGAAAATTAATGATAAATAATTAATGATTAATAAAATTAATGATAAATATTAATGATTAATACATTCTTTATTGACACGTCTGTTCTATGTATTTCATCTATTGATGTTATTTAAGTCAAACAATAAATCAATCGTATGATTTGGTGATTTCTTAATCGCTTGTCTTTAACATTCCAATGGACCTCGGTTGCCCAGTTGGAAGAGAGTAACAGACTAGCAGCCGCAGGATTGCGAGTTTGGACCGTCCTGTACGAAGGGAACAGGTGCATGTTCAATCTGTCGTTGCCTCAAATGTCTTCACGTTGGCGGTGTGTGGAAGTTTGGAGAGTGCGGTGCCGGATCAGGTGCGACCTCGTCATCAGACCGTGGTTCAAAATTACGTGGTGTTGTCCTCGATCTTTCCCTTCGGGTTTGATCCCGAACCTTATCGGTTACTCCGCTAATCCGTTACCCTACCAACCGGGCTACCGCGGCAATTGGAGAGTAGGGTGCCAGCTCAGGTATGACATCGTCATCTAACCGTTGTTCAATATTACGTGGTGTTGTCCTCGGGGGTTGATTCCACACCGTCGCATATAGACCGTTGTGTTGCTCCTTTGTTACGTAAATTCAACTCAAAATGTACCTACCATTTGTATTCCTGATATCTCATAAAGTTAGGTAGTTAATTAACGTCCCAATAGTAAGTATGATAATTAACGTCACATTGGAGCAACGGACTATTGGTGACGATTCGCGATCAATCCCAAAGGGAAAGATCCGAGGACACCACGTAGCTATGAACCACGGTCAGATAACATGACGAGGCAACACTTGAGCAGCAACCCCGCTCTCCAAACTTCCAGACCACGCCAACGTGAGGACAATGAGGCACGACAGATTCCACCTGCCCCCTTATACAGGAAATTTTTTAGATGGATTAGAACTCGTAACCCTCCGGTTTCTAATCTGCTACTTTTCCAATTGCGCTACTGCGGCTCCGGTGTTGTCCTAGCATTTTCCCCAGGGATTGAAATAGCCCGTTGTGTTGCTCCAGTGTGACGTTAATTAAAATACTTACCTACCCATAGGGATTGAACCCGGACCATCGTCAACAGCCCGTTGTATAACACCAGTGAGACCTTAATTAACTACTTACAATAATGAAACTGCACACTTATCATAGAACTCATGTCCTATAAAATGACTCATTTGACCGTGGTTCAAAATTACGTGGTGTTGTAATCGAATCTTCGCTTTTGGAATTGATCCTGGACCGTCACCAATAACTCATTGTGTTGCTCCAGTGTGACGTTAATTGAAATACCTACCTATAAAATGACCTATTCTCAAAATCTTATCTTAGCCCGTGGTGTTGCACCAGTGTTGGGTCTATTTACCTACCTACCTCAAAACCTAATTTAGAGGCCGTCGTGGCTCAGTGGCTAGCAACCTTCGAGTTGTAGGCGGCGCAGGTTCGATTCCTGTCAAGTGCATTCCTCCTTGGGTGTATTTATATCATCTGTCAGTAAAAACTTTTATTGTGTTTGTCTTACTCGATATTGTGTTTTGTATCTGGCGGAGCATGGCCAAATATGGCTCTCGCCATAACACTCCAAACAACAACCAACCGTAGTTGAAAAATATGTGTTGTTCTCGGATCTTTGCCTTCGGGGATCGATCCCGGACCGTCACCACTAGCCAGTTGTGTTGGTCCAGTGAGACGTTAATTAAATACCTACCTATCATAACTTAGGTTATTTGCAACGGTCCTGTAGGTAGTTAGGTTACGTAATTATTTGGTAGTTAATTAACGTCACACTGGAATCAAATGGGTATGGTATTGTGTTTTGAATTAACGTCACACAAGAAACCCGAAGGGAAGACCCGAGGACAATACCACGTAATTTTGAACCACGGTCAGATGACGAGGCCAAACTTGTACTGTCAGAATAAAAATACACCCAGGGGTGAATGCACCTGACCAGGAATCGATCCTTGCACCATCTACAACTCGAAGGTTGGTAGCGCAGTGAGCCACGACCTTATTCTCAGAGGGGTAGTTGAATTAACGTTGTTCTGGAGCAACACAATGGACCTTTTGGGACAATCCGGGATCAATCTCGAAGGGAGATAAAGGGGGGGGGGGAATTTCAATTAACGTCACACTGGAGCAACACAATGGGCTATTTGGGAGATAAAGGACACTGCGTAATTTTGAATCACTGTCAGTTGACGAGTTTAACACCTGAGCTCTCACCCCAATCTTCAATCTTCCTCACCACGCTAATCCTGAGAAAGTGTGTGTGTGTGTGTGTGCGTGTGTGCGTGTGCGTGTGCGTGTGCGTGTGTGCGTGTGCGTGTGCGCGTGTGCGTGTGCGCGTGTGCGTGTGTGTGTGTGTGAGAGAGAGAGAGAGAGAGAGAGAGAGACTTCGTACTTCAACATATAAACCTTTTATTAATTTCATTATACATTTTATTCCTATTTTTAATAGCCTGTTTTGTTGCTTTAGTACGTTAATTAAAAAATATCTACCATATTCACATACCTTATTTTTATGGAAATCCAAATCTTCATCATAGAAAGACAAAACTATCTTGTAATAGGTCATGAGAATAATAAGAGAATTTGATAGTTTGATATGAAAATATCCTTAAAATTGGCTATTGATCTCATTAAGGTTGTTTATTTTCTCAATATACAAAGTAAAAAAACGAATTTTTTGATAACTTAATTGGTACAACTTTGATATTCTTCTGATTGATACTGACGGCGTTTTTGGCGTGCTTTTTATGTCGCCAAGGAAGAATTTCTAATGAAAAACGCTGTTATAATCTAAGCAGAAAATAATTTAAAAAACAGAAAAAAATCTGCACAACTGATTATTTTTACTACAAGCATTTTTTTTACATAAAAACCTTTATTTTTTTAAAATATTGTTATAGAAGTACCCAAGTTGAATAATCTATTAGATTGAAATATAATGGAACTAGGCAACATTTTATGAATGTAATAAAAGATCACATGAATTCTAGCAAACTAGAGTTGTTCAAAGATGGTAATATGAAGAAAGCTAATGATTTACAAAAATTAATAAAAACGGTATAAATAATTTTACGTTTCATTATTCAAATAGAGCGGGGTTGCCTTTGCCTGCAAAAACTCGCTACGGATAGCTCGCCAAAACCGTTGCCACATGTCTTTAATCAAATCTATATCAAAGATTTAGCCATGTAGCATATTGAAAACGCGAACCTAAAATAAAGAAAATTATTGGTTTTGGTAACAATTAGTTAAGGTAAAGTTTGGATGAAGCGTAACACCTAAGAATATAAAATTCTGTGGCTTCATCAGCACAATCGCATGATAGTTGAGATATTTTAGTCAAAACTTGATACAGTTCTTTGGGGATTGTATGTATGCATCTATGTAAACCTGCTTTTCCAAACTGTCTGCTTTGTTACACTCCTTAAATAGAATATCTAACGAGTCGGCGTTGTCCCAAGCATGGCTAAACCGATGTGAGGAAATTGACATTGTCTGCATTTTCTTACTTAAATATTGCAGAAGTAGGAGCAGTTTGTTTTCATGTCTTTCGTCTGCGGATAAAATCTGTTCTAAATTCCTGTGATCTCTACGTATATTATTCCTGAATCTGGTCAGATTCATTGCAAATCGATTCAGAAATGAGCGAGTTTTGGAGAGTGCGTGGCGACATTATGTAAGAGATTGATCACTCTAAACTCAATACAAAAGCTCCGTACGTTTTTGTTCATTTTGGTCAATCGTAGAATGTTATCTGACTCTTTGAATATCGCATTCCCGCTGAGTTGCGCACCGAGATTTATTACACGATCGTGAATTTTCCTCAAGAAATTCCTCGAGATATAATTCGTTTCTATACTATTTTCAATAAAAGTCAGTCTTGAAATTGTTTCCCTCTGGAGTGAACTGAGTGATTCGTCAGTATCAGAGTCATCACTAGTAGCGATATCAGAAGAAGTCGAGCCTTTACTGGATGTATTACTAGAAGATGAAGGCTCTTGAGTGGTCACAATACTAGAAGATGAAGGGTCTTGGCTGGTCACAATATTTGAAGATGAAGGACCTTGGTCGGTCATAATACTAGATGATGGATCTCGGCTGGTCACAGTACTAGATGATGGATCTCGGCTGGTCACAATATTAGAAGATGATGGATCTCAGCTAGTAACAATAGCAGAGGAGGGGTGGTCTTGAGTGTTCCTAACACTTGAGAGAGAGAGAGAAGGTAAAGAGTCTTGAGTGTTCATAACACTAGAAGGTAAAGTCTTGACAGGACGCACTAAGAGATGAATTGACTGGACTGTACCCAAAACTAAAAGATGAGGGATCGTGACTAGTCGAAATACTTGTTGATGGTTCTCGGCTAGTTACAATGCTAAGGGATAAAGGGTCTTCATTTTCACAATACTAGGTGACGAGTTGTATTGACTGGTTACAATTTTGGAAGATAAAGCGTTTCGACTGTTCTGAATACTAGAGGATGAGAGGTTCCGATTGGGCACAATACTAGAAAAAGAAGGATCTTGACTGGTCATATTACTAGTAGCTGATGTGTCTTGACTGGTCATATTACTAGATGAAGGGTCTGGAATGGACATATTACTATAAGATGAAATGTCTTGAATGGGCACAATACTACGATATTAGGCTGCTTTTATTACAATATTAAAAGATTATCTTGACGCTATTCTAAAAGATTAGGTCTTGACACTTTACTAAAAGAGAAGTTTAAATTGACAATATACTAAAAGATGAGAGGTTTAAATTGACATTATACGAAAAGATGGTCTTGACACTACTAAAAGACGAGTTCTCTACTTGAGTTTATACTAAAGGATATACGTTTTTGACACTATTAAAATAGAAGTTTTGACGAAATACTAAAATATAAAAAATCTTGACTTGACACTACTAAAAGATGAGTTCTTCACATCACACTTATAAAAGTTAAGAGGTGTTGACTTGACACAATACTGCAAGTTGAGTGTCTTGAGAGATCACGATATCAGATGATTCTTGCCTCGTCAAATAGTCCGTTGTGTTGCTTCAGTGTGACGTTAATTAAAACCCAATCCCAAGGGAAAGATCCGAATTCCGGGAAAATGATATTATAATAATGACTGCGAGCTTCAACACATAATTTTTTATTTTATTTAATGTGTACTTTATTACGATTGTTTCTTATAATCCTAAATTTTCAATTTCCATTCCTTCAATAACCATAAACCATTCTTAATTAGGGTGTGAAAATAATGAGGGAATTTTATGAATTGAGTTTGACATGAAAATGTCCTTAAAATAAGTATTGATCGCTCTAAAGTAGTTTATTATGTAAACGTTCACATTGAAAAAAGTTTTCAATTAATTGGTACAGCTTTGACTTTTTGTGGCAGCCCTTTTGGCATATTTTCGGCGTCTTTCTGATGTCACCAAGGAAATATTTCTTATGAAAAACACCGCTGTAAGCTTAACAGAATTAATTTAAAGAAATTAACAAAAATAATTCCAATAGAAAAATCCACACAACTGATTATGCTTACTACTGTAAGGTAATTGTTTACGTTAATAAAGTTTATCTTTTCAAAACTGTTCTTATTGAAGTTTGTCCAAGTTAAATATTCTATTGGTTGGTATCGGAGTGTTATGGCACAAGAGCCATCATTGGCCATGCTGTGCCATTAAATAATCTTAGTTTAAATCTAATGAAATCATGCAGCATTTTATGAATATTATAAAAATCACAGTAATTCTAGCATACTAAATTTGTTCAGAGGTGATAAAATAAAAAAGGTGACGATTTACAAAAATTGATAAAACGATTGAATAATCTCCATTGATTCTAATGATCGGTTGCTTTTGCTTTCTACAATTCGCTACAAAAAGCACTCCAAATACGTTGCCACAAAAAAGTCTTTGTATCAAAGCAGTAGCAAATAATTAGTCATAAACATAGTGAAAACACGCACCTAAAGTCAAGAAAATTATTAGTTTTGGAGACAATTAGTTGAGCCAAAATCTGGATTAAACGTAACATCTAAGAATATAAAATTCTCTGGCTTCATCAACACAATCGCATGATATGTGTGTGTGTGAGATATTTTAATCAAAACTTGATACAGTTCCTTGGCAATCGTATATACACATCTATGGAAACCTTTTGCTTTTTCCGAATTGTCTGCTTCGTTACACTTCTTAAATAGAATACATAGCAATACATCTGCGTTGTCTCAAGCAAGGCGAAACCAATTTACGCCTTTGTATTGCATTCTTTGGGAACTTTTCTGAAGCCTAACCGCACACTTAGAAAAATGGATTTCAATTCAACTAGGATAGAACAGTTGAATGAAACAAACTATGCAATTTGGAGCATGAAAATAGAAGCTCTATTAGATGCAAAGGATTTATTCGAAGATGTAATTCTAAGAGATGAACCTGCCTTAAATGAAGATGCACACGATCATAAAATTTGGTCAAGAAAAAATAAAGAAGCTTTTGGAATAATTGTTCTTAGCCTGACAGCGGAACAAGCGATCATTTATAAAGGCATCAAGAAGGCAAAAGAAATTTGGGAAGCAATAAAGATTCGTTTTGAAGGAGCTGTTGAAGATAGAAGAACAGAGTTATTGCTGGATCTGACGAGATTGAAAAAATTGCAAAGGGAAAGCATAGATGAATACCTTACAAGGTCGCAAGGACTTTCACAGCAAATAAACGAACTGGGTAAAACGGTTACTGAAAGAGAATTAGTTCGGTATATCGTGGAAGGTCTGCCAGAAAGTTATGAGACGATTGCAATGGCATTATCTGTAAATAGAGTCATCAACTTCACAGACCTGAAGCAAACCTTGATGAATTTTGAAAAGAAAAATAATAAGGGTGAAGAAAAGTTCTGTACAGCTTACAGAACTTATGACAAGCAAAAACAGAGGCAGAAGTTATGCTACACATGTAAAAAACCTGGACACTTACAGAAAGATTGTTGGTTTGGAAAATCTAACCAAAATGTTAAGAAAAGAAATTTTGATACAAAGCGTACAAGGAACTCTAACAACTTCCGAAATGAGCGTGCACAAGTTTCTGAGGAGGAGCCTAAACTTGGTAAAGAATTAGCTATGACAATAAGTGAAAAAGTATATGGTGATAAGGAACTGACAGAATGGCATTTGGACTCTGCCTGTACATCACACATGACCCCAAATGAAACTTGGATGGAAAATTTGAAAGAAGATAACATAATTGTCAGTGTTGCAGAAGAAGGTAGAAACATCGAATCGACCTACCGAGGAGAGATTAGAGCAACTACTACTGAAGGCGATACAAGAGCTATCAGATTAAAGAATGTCTTATGTGTTCCAAAACTCAGAGGTAATTTAATGTCTGTTCCGAATATTGTTAAATATGGAAATGAAGTAGTGCTTAATTCAAAAGGAGCATACATTTATGATGAAAATGGTCAATTGGTGTGTGAAGGTAAATTAAGAGACAATATGTTTATTGTGAAACTGATACCTCGAAAGACAAAAACAGAAGATGAAACATGTCTCCAAACACAAGTAAATTCCTATGAAATGTGGCGCAGAAGACTTGGCCATCTAAATCATGAATACCTTAAAATGATGTTGGCAAATAAAATGGTACGAGGACTAGAAAAACTGGAAGGAGAAATCAAAACTTGTGATTCATGTATAAAAGGGAAAATGGCACGTTGTTCATATGACACCACCTATTCAGAAACATCAGAAAAACCCCTTGAAGCATTACATATAGATCTGTGTGGTCCATTTAGAGTGGCAACTTTAAGCGGAAAGAAATATATGATGACAGTGGTGGATCAGTTTTCAAGAAGATACTTTGTTGAGTTTTTGAAATCCAAAGATGAAACAAGAGAAGTTATACAAGTCTTGATAAGAAAGCGAGAAAATGAACTGAACACAAAAGTTAAAAGAATAAGGACAGATAATGGAACTGAATTTATCAATGAAGGAATGTGTCAGTATTTGGATCAAAAAGGCATAAAAAGCATGAAAAGACTACATTCTATTCACCGAGAAGTAATAGAGTGGCTGAAAGAGCAAATAGAATAGTACTTGATAAAGCACGAACTTTACTGATAGGTAGTCAGTTACCCCTTGAATTTTGGGCTGAAGCTGTAGCTACTGCAGAGTATATGCACAATATAACACCCACAAAGAACCGAAGATATAAAACACCTATGGAGCTTTGGAAATCCAGAAAACCTTCAGTACGTCATGTGAAACCGTTTGGATGTTTAGCATATTACAAAATTCATGACAACAAAAGACATAAGTTAGAAGCGAAAGCTAAGAAAGGTATTTTCCTAGGATATTCAAGAGAAAGGAAAGCTTACAGAATATTTGATGTTGAAGAAAGAAAAGTTTGTGAATCATCAGATGTAATATTCGACGAATTAAAGAATGGATATATACCAAATGCAGAGAAAAAGAAAGAAATAAACTACATGGAAATAAGCTACACTATGGATAATCAAGATGATGATGAAGAAACTAATATAAGACCTGAGACTAACTCCGAAGACAACTTGGATGAACAAGATAGTAATAATTTAAGTGTTGATGATGGAAGTAATGCGGTAAGGAGATCATCACGAAATAGAAGGATGCCTACAAGATACAATGATTATCAAGTATATTCTACGGGAGACTTCACACCAGAAACTTATGAAAGTGCAACGACATCTAATGACAAAGATCAATGGACACGTGCAATGGATGAAGAGATTAATTCTATAGAAATGCATGAAGTATGGGAACCAGTGGAAAGACCTAAGAACAAGAAAGTTATCAAAAGTCGTTGGGTATACAAGATCAAGAATTGTGATGATGGGAAAAATTATAAAGCAAGATTAGTAGCAGTTGGTTATGGACAAAAACAAGGTGTAGATTTTGAAGAAAGTTTTAGTCCTGTGATGAAATGGGATTCATTGAGAACACTTCTGATACTTGCAGCCACATATAATTCAATTGTAAAGTTCAATGATGTAAAAACAGCCTATTTAAATGGAATATTAGATGAAGAAATATACATGGAACCTCCAAAAGGGTATCAATTACCAAACGATAAAGTATATTTGATCAAACGCAGCATTTATGGATTACCACAGTCAGGAAGGTGCTGGTACAATAGATTTTCTGAAATATTAGAGCAAGCAGACATGAAGAAATTAAAATCAGATCCATCTGTGTACACTAAGAGGAAAGGCGAAGAGTGTATTCACATTGGAATTTATGTGGATGATTTTTTAATTGTGGCAAGCTCAAATGAAATTATCAATGAAGTAATATTAAGGATTGAAAAGAATATTGAAATTAAGGAAACAACAGATTCAAATATGTTTTTAGGAGTACAAATCAAGCAAGCAAGAACCTTATCCCAAAAGAATTACATAATCAAAGTTTTAAAAAAATTTAAAATGCTGGATTGTAATCCAATGAAAACTCCAAGTGTAGCTGGGGACAAGGAATTGGATGATTTTAAAGAATCTGAACATTTTTCACCACAAAAATACCAAGAAGCGATAGGCTCCATAATGTATTTGGCAACTGGAACTCGACCTGATATAGCTTGTATTGTAAGTAAATTGTCTCAATACAATCAAGATCCTAGACAGATAATACGCCAGATAGGCATAAGCTATTAAATTTTTCAACATTTTAGGTGACAAATCCTGAAAGTGTATTTGATGAGATATCTCGTTCATCAATATCTGAACAATTTTGATAGTGACGAGGTATCGTCATGATGCCTATTTTTTTATGAGCTTTTCTAATGACGAGATATCTCGTCCATCAAAATCTGGTAAGTTTGGCTAATGACGAGAAGTTGATGGACGAGAGAACCAAGAGTATTGACAATAGTAAAAATATTTAAATAATTTTGTTATATATCAGATTTTGTGCTCAACTAAGCGATTGATTCTAAAATTTTGGAGTTTCATTTTTTTAAAGTACTTTGTGATGATACGAACAAATATTTCATAAATGTAAAATAAATTTAATGATTGTTTTGGGTTCCCGGTAAATACATATAACTGTTGATGTGTAAAATTCTAATCTTCAGATCTCTTAACCCTCCTGGTGCTTGTATCGACGAGAGAAGACTAGATTTTGATGGACGAGATATCTCGTCATAAGAAAATTCACAAAATCTTGATATCGTCATAAAAAATCGGCAATATCTTGACGAGATATCTTGCCAATAACAAATCGTTCAGATCTTGATGGACAAGATGTCTTGTTGAACACTCTTGGAGGGTTAAAATAGCATTAAAATAATTACGTTAACATGAATATATTACGTATTTTTTTTTCTGAATAGTAAATTATTAGTGGAAGTCAATGCATTTAATTATTATAAGAAATGAATCACAAAGTATTGGATATCGCGAGACTAAATTTTTGAGTTTGTAATAGGAAATTTAGGTGACAATTATTTACAATAATATTTTCTTATAAAAGTTTCCCATACTAACTTTTATACTATTGAAAAGTACTTTGTAATGATGTGATCAAATGTCACTTAACAAGTAGAAAATAATTTAAAGCATTGGGCTCACAAAACACATGCCTATTGATGCAAAATAGTTCCAACGATCTTCAGATCCATTAAAATGTCTTAAATTATTCATGTTCACTTGATTATTTTATGTATTTGCTGTATAGTACATTTTTAGTGGCAAAATATGCTCTTTGTAATATGTTGGTCCAAACGTAACATTAACTTATATTTTTAAGTTAAATGAATCTTAGATCTAAAGTATTGGATATACGCGACTAAATTTTTAAACAGAAACTTTAAGTTACGGTTAACTCCAGTAAAAATAATAGCCCGTTGTGTTGCTCCAGTGTGACGTTAATTAAATACTTACCTACCAGTAAAAATATTTTAATTAATTTATAAAATTTTCCTAAACAACGAAATGATCGATTCTACAATTTCTGCATTCTATGCTTTTTGGGATGTATTAGGGATTGATCCCGGACCGTCTCTAATAGCCCGTTTTGTTGCGTCGACGCGACGTTGTGTTGCCAATGCGACGTTAATTACCTACCTACTACATCTTTTGGTAGATTGTTAATTAACGTCGCGCTGGAGCAACAGGCTTTTGGCGACGGTCCAGGACAAATTCTGAAGGGAAAGACCCGAGGATAACGCTTCGTAATTTTGAACCTTGGTCAGATGACGAGATCAATATCTGAGCTTGGCACTCCAAACTTCCATACAACTCGAACGTGAGGACATTTGAGACCACGACAGATTTAACGTTCAACAGCCCCCATGTACGCGACGGTCTTTGGTTGGGTTCGAACTCGCAACCGTCCTGTTGCTAATCCGCTGCTCTTCCAACTCGGCTATAGCGGCCCCAAAATTTAGTAGAAAAGCGTAAGTTAAGCAACATTTTAAACAAAACGACACATACAGTATTTGCAAGATAAATTTCGGAAAGTTTCGGCAGTCGTATCCTCTCACTTGGATTTCATTGCATGTCTGTCTGTTACTTGATGTTGTATATCTTGTGTCTGGCACAACAAGGCCAAATATGGCCCTTGCGCCATAAAACCACAAACCAACCCTCTCACTTCTCGGAGCTCAACACTATCAATTGACAACGAAAACTAATTTATTTATACGTAAGACCAGTCATAGCAAGCTTGCCCTATTTGGGGACACTAAAGAAAAAAATAAAAAACTAGAAGAACTGCAGTCTTTTTATCAGGTTAATCAAAATATCCAGATGGTTTTACCACAATAAAGATATTTTAAATTCCCTCAAAATACCTTCCATCCAACTCTTCATTAAAAAATTGTCAAAAAATTTTCAATCAAATTGAGAACAATAAACAATGTAGCTGATACAGAAATTGAAATATATGATCCGACCCTCCTTCAAAATAAGAACAGACCACGAAGAATCCTGGGCAACTGAAAACCCACTTAACATATTTCAAATTTTTCTATATTTAATCTTGAATTATTTAACTTCTGATTACTTTTTATTGCCTTTCAAAAATGTGTTGCTGATATCAACATTAAGATTTAGACTGCATTGGTCCTCACTTTGGAGTGGTGTGGAAGTTTGGAGTGTAGGGTGCCAGCTAAGGTGTTGCCTCGTCATCTGACCGTGGTTCAAAATTACGTGGTGTTGTCCTCGGATCTTTCCCTTTGGGATTGATACCCATTGACACCCAATGACATTTGTATTAACAAGGTCGTACTGGTATTTCAGATAGTTGGTAGGTATTCTAATTAACGTCGCTCTGAAGCAACACAACGGGCTATTGACGACAGTCCGGGATCAAACCTGAAAGGAACGATCGAAGGACAGCTGGTAATTTCGAACCATGGTCAGACGACGAGAACACCTGAGCTGGCAACCCTCTCTTCTAACTTCCACTCCGCACCAATGTGAGGACATTTCAGGACACGGCAGATTTAACGTGCACCAGCTTCCGTTACATATGACGGTCTTTGGTTGGATTCGAATTGGCAACCCTCCGGTTTCTGATCCGTTACTCCTCAAACCGGGCTACCATGGATCTTTCGAAACTCAGTCGTTGATTAGCAATCGGTAGGTCAGGTATTTTAATTAACGTGACACTGGAGCAACACAGCGGGCTATTGGTGACGGTCCGGGATCAATCCCAAAGGAAAAGATTCGAAAACACCACCATGTAATTTTGAACCAGTCAGATGACGAGGATTAGCCATCGGAGGGTTGCGAGTTCGAAGATGTCCAAAAGAGGACTCGTGAAGGTTGGGTCTGTTGGACGTTAAATATATCGTGGTGTGGAAGTTTAGGGGTTGGGTAGGGTTGGGTATTTCAATTAACGTCACACTGGAGCAACACAATGGGCTATTGGTGACGGTCCGGGATCAATCCCAAAGGGAAAGATCCGAGGACAACACCACGTAATTTTGAACCACGGTCAGATGACGAGGCAACACCTGAGCTGGCACCCCACTCTCCAAACTTCCACACCACGCCAACGTGAGGACATTTGAGGCCACGACAGATTTAACGTGCACCAGCCCCCTTTGTACACGACGGTGTTTGGCTGGATTCGAACTCGCAACCCTTCGGTTGCTAGTTCGTTACTCTTCCAACCGGGCTTCGTCATCTGACCGTGGTTCAAAATTACGTGGTGCTGTCCTCGGATCTTTCCCTCTGGGATTGATCCCGGACCGTCACCAATAGCCCGTTGTGTTGCTCCAGTGTGACGTTAATTGAAAATACCAAAATACCAAAAAATACCAACCGGGCCACCGCGGCCCTGTGGAAGTTTAGAGAGTAAGGTGCTCATCTGACCATGATTCAAAACCGCGAGGTGATGCCTTCGAATCTCCCTGCGGGATTGATCCTTCGACAGTTGCCGTTGTGTTTTTCCAGTGCGACATTACTTAACAACCTACCTGCATGGCTGCTATTGCACGACATTGTACCAAGGTAGATAGATAGGCATTTTAGTTAACGTCGCACTGGGGCAACAGAACGGGCTATTGGCCACGATACTGTATCAACCTGCGAAGTGAAAGATCCATGGATAACACCAAGTAATTTTTATCCATGGTCAGATGACGAGGTCACTCCTGAGCTGGCTCCCCACTCTCTAAACTTCCAGACGACGCCAACGTGAGGACATCTATGGCCACGACGGATACAGTGCACCGTCCCCTTTGTACACAACGGTCTTTGATTGGATCCGAACTCACTATCCTCAGGTTGCCAGTCCGGTACTCTTCCCGACCGTGGTTGCTCGGCCCCATTGTACCAAGGATGATTCCGTAAGTGAACTATTTAGATCAAATCACCTCTTTGCAATCAAAAATTTCAATAAACTTTATGAGCTATGGATTCATTACTGCAACTGTGCAAGAAGTACGAACTTCACAAGCTTTCGCTTTCGGCGTTGATGAAACTATATCCCTTGGACACACACATCACAGTGACTGTACATCTAAATCAACTATGATCTTATTGAAAAACCTAAAACGGAAGAAATGGATATTGGTGGAGCCTTGACCAATGAATGTGTTGTAAACTTCACAAGCCGAAATAATCCTGTCGAAAAAGTAACGAACTCTGCAGTTCAAGGACATTTTACTGCCTCTACTTCAAGTGAAAGCAATGTTCTATTCGATAAGAGGCCTGGTTATTACTTTTCCATTCTTTACTTTTACGACACCCTGGTGCAATTTTATTCTACACCCTCTATCGAAAGTGTCGGATATTATCTTGTTTTTACGTTTCGCCATATCTACGATTCATCGTTGTCAAGCATCATCTGATATATATTTACAAGAACGGTTTTTAATTTTGAAAAGCATAGGTATTGGTTTATACAAAGACTGCTGAAATTTAATCTAATCTTGAATATTGTTTTGCCTACCAACCCAACGTAAGTTTGACCTTCTATGGTGGTCCTTTCTCATTGAGTTCTAAAATTGCAAGTTTCTGGAGTGGGAGTTGTGCCAGATTAATAAGGTAAATTGGATGATGTAAATCGTATCCTACAATCGTGTGGAGAGAAGGTAAATTTGTATTCAGAATTTCGAGAGGAATCATGTCTAGTTGGAATTGAATGTTTATTTATTTTCGCTCGTGATATCATTTATCTCTTATTTGTGTTAATCCATTCTATAAATCAACGTAGGAATTTTGGTTACGTTTGATCTGTAAAGAGTTAAAATTGTATTTATCATTTCTAAATATATCTAGTTTGAATATGATGTTTACTTGTTTTTATTCACACGAGTGTTGTACAACTTATTTGGTTACCTAGTGTTAAATCATTTGGTATTTCACCGAAGTAATTACTATTGTACTTTGTTTTTAATGTAAAAAACTTGATTTTATGTGAAGTACAAAGTTCGGATTCTTGCCCATAGGTACACTGTTAAAATATAAACTAGCAATCAAGCACTTTTACTTAACGTTCCAGGTAGTTCATGTGATTCCGTATACCACCCATCATATTTTAATAGAATGTCCTGGTTTAATCATTCCAGAAACCTTTTTAGCACTTCAAATTTAACATTGCGGGACTTGTTGGGGAAAAACCCCATTCAAACATTTTAAAATTTTTACATGCTATTGTGTGTTTTTAAACTATATAACTTTTACTCAATCATTACTTGCATCATAAATTACATCATGTAAATATCCACTGCATCATTTATATATTGTACATCGTGCTGCTGGACAACGTATTTTTAAACTATCGTCTCATTTAATACCTGGGCCGCGGTGGCCCGGTTGGAAGAGTAACGGACTTGCAACCGAAGGGTTGCGAGTTCGAATCCAGCCAAACACCGTCGTGTACAAAGGGGGCTGGTGCACGTTAAATCTGTCGTGGCCTCAAATGTCCTCACGTTGGCGTGGTGTGGAAGTTTGGAGAGTGGGGTGCCAGCTCAAGTGTTGCCTCGTCATCTGACCGTGGTTCAAAATTACGTGGTGTTGTCCTCGGATCTTTCCCTTTGGGAGTGATCCCGGACCGTCACCAATAGCCCATTGTGTTGCTCCAGTGTGACGTTAATTGAAATTCCCAAATTTCCCAAATTTCCCATTTAATACCTATTTAATAAAAATTATTACTCACTCATCATGCATTTAATGTTGGTCTGGTGACAATTATATCTTGAAATCTATTTCCACCCTGAATTTGGCGCAGTTTATCCATTTCTGGATATTGCGCCATAAAACCCAAACAAAATATTCCAAAATGTCACCAGTTGTGGAAAATGTGCAATTCGTTTTTCTTCGAACTTCATTCCCCTTCGAATAATTTGGCCGTTTTGTATCAACGAGGAATCTCATTAGCAAAATTGACCTGGACGAGATACATAATCGAAACACTTGGATTAACGATGAGTGAAGCTTAAGCGATGGTATTCAATTTACGGTCGCATGGAGCGATAAAACTGGCTGAAACTTAACGCTCCAAGTGGTTCCGACGAAATATTGTGCATCAAGATATGACCAATTTTAGTAATGAGATATCTCGTCATCAAGATATTCTATTTTTTTATTCCGGTGAATTCAAGATCTGGCCACTTTTCTTTAAAAGATCGTGTTTTCTTCTAATGAGGTGATATCTCGGCCAACCAGATCTGGTTAATTTTGCTAATGAGATATCGTCCAGATAACCACCAGTGGCCACAGAATCACAAAGCATCAGAATCGGTTTGGGGACAACTACCAGGCTCTAGACACTTGCCTTTGTGACCACATGAATCACTACAATTTACTCGAAAATAATCTTTACGATTGTAATTAAGTAATTTTAATTTACGGTGTATGAAACATGAACAATTTTAGAAGCCCATATATACAAAGGTGGGCCAGAAAACACTTTAAATTAAACTATTCCTAATCAGGAAGTTGTGTTTCAGTACGCCGTTAATTTAAGTATCTACCATCTACCCACCGGAAAAGAGCCGTGGTAACCCAGTTGAATGAGTAACATTAGCAACCGGAGGGTTGCGAGTTCGAAACTCCTTCCAACCAAAGACCGTGAACCAAGGCTGAAGCACGTCAAATCTCGGCCTCAAATTACCTCAAATTGGTGTTTTATGGCGCAAAGGCCATAATTGGCAAAACTGCGCCAGACAAACAATAGACAATGAAAGTTTTTACTGACAAGAGGTGGTTAGATAGTTGATTAAAGTCGGACTGAAGAAACATGGGGCTATTGGCGACGGTCTGGGATAAATATCAATGGGAAAGATCCAAGGACGCTTCTTAATTTTGAACCTCAGTCAGGACGAGAACACCAGAGCTGCCACCCACTCCCATAGATAAGAGGTAGGCATTTTAATTAACGTCGCACTGGAGCAACACGGGCTATTGGCATGGGTCCGGGATCAATCCCAAAGGGAAAGATCCGAGGACAACACCACGTAATTTTGAACCACGGTCAGATGACGAGGCAACACCTGGGCTGGCACCCCACTCTCCAAACTTCCACACCACGCCAATGTGAGGAAATTTGAGGTCATGACAGATTTACGTGCACCAGTCCCCTTTGTACACGACGGTCTTTGGTTGCATTCCAACTCGCAACCTCGTCATCTGACCGTGATTCAAAATTACGTGGTGTCGTCCTCGGATCTTTCCCTTTGGGATTGATCCCGGACCCATGCCAATAGCCCGTTGTGTTGCTCCAGTGTGACGTTAATTGAAATACCCCCCTCCAACTCGTAACCCTCCGATTGTTAATTCGTTGCACTTCCAACCGGGCTACCGCGGCCCGGCAAATTGGGGGGAATTTCAATTAACGTCACACTGGAGCAACACAATGGGCTATTGGTGACGGTCCGAGATCAATCCCAAAGGGAAAGATCCGAGGACAACACCACGTAATTTTGAACCACGGTCAGATGACGAGGCAACACCTGAGCTGGCACCCCACTCTCCAAACTTCCACACCACGCCAACGTGAGGACATTTGAGGCCACGATAGATTTAACGTGCACCAGCCCCCTTTGTACACGGCGGTGTTTGGCTGGATTTTAACTCGCAACCCTTCGGTTGCTAGTCCGTTGCTCTTCCAACCGGGCCACCGCGGCCCCCGGCAAATTGGAAGTATGACCCTTGTGCTATAAAAACCCAATCTAGTATACATCAGCCGACCGTGATTCAAAATTACGTGCTGTTCTCGGATCTTTTTCTTCGGGGAATGATCCCAGACCGTCGCCAATTGCCCGTTGTTTTGCTCCAGTGCGACGTTTATTAAATACCCACCGAAACAAGTATAAAGGACGTTGGCATAACTGAGCAATCGAGATTCAAGCAGACGTTTGGCGTGCAAAAATCTCGTTCAACATTATAAACTATCAATACATTAGAACTGAGCAAGAAATTGTTACTTCGAGTTTTAACCCATTCGGTTTATTTTGCAGTATTTACAAAACTCGTTCTTTGCGAAAGCGATTAAGCACTCAAATCAATCTTGTTCTCAACCAAATCTGAAATGTACGAAGATATTGACACCGTTGAGGCGTCAACTAAGCAAGGATCCGAAAATCTCACCTTCCAACACAACACATCGCAAACTAATCCATCGGAAAATGATAGAAACTCTGCAGTGCAAAGAAACAGCAGTGCCTCTGCCTCAATAGTAAGCAGTGTTCCAGCACAAATCGAGATTTCTTATTACTATTCACAGAAATATGTCAACGACACGCTCGCAAAATTATTTTACTCCAAAACCTTCATCGCAAGTGTGCTGTTGGATATTAACTATTTTTTACATGGTGTAGTACCCGCGTTTCAACTCTCTGTTGAATCTAACAATGTAGGATTGCTGGAAGACCTGATTCGTGATCTCGATACATTGCAATCCATTGGTTTTGGTTTGTGTGATGACTTAATCCTCATTATCAAGACTTTCGAATCGTGTTTTCCTGACCGAGGAATCGAGAGCTTTTTCTCTTATCTCTATGGTCCTTCCTCACCTTTTATTGAAAGTAACTGGAATAAGAGGTGTTCAGAAAGAATGCACTGGAAATTGAATGATGTATGGTATTTGCTGCAGTCAATCGACGACAAGTTAAATTTGCATTCAATAGTTCGGAGTGTAATCCTATCTCGTTTGAACTGAATGTTTACTTGTTTTTTACAAGATTTCTATAATTTATAACGTTTATACCTGTTAACTCATTCAATAAGTCTTGTACATACTATTGTACTTTGGATTATGTAAATAAATGTATTTTATCTTTACAAAATATGAGTGCTTGTTTACGTGGATATGGTATTTGCTTCTGTCAATCGACAAGTTAAAATTGCATTCAACAGTATGGTCCTATCTGGTTTGAACTGAATGTTTGTTTTTACAAGACTTCTATAATTTATGTTTAATCCTGTTAATTCATTCAATGAATCTCGTACATACTATAGTACTTAGGTTTGATGTAAATAAATTTATTTTATCTTTACAAAATATTAGTTCTTGTTTATATCGTTGGTTGTTTTAGGAGTTTTATGGCGTAAGGGGAACATTTGGCCAAGCTGCTCCAAGCACAAAACGGAATATAATGATAGGAAGAAAAAAGCGGAAAGTTGGGGTGGGTAATTGAAAGTAAAGAAAGATCACTCAGATCACCTCTGGATTGATGCCCGTACACACTTAAAGATGTGCCCCTGAGGGCTTGCTTGTATATATGGTTAAAATGTTTGAGTAGTGGTATGGGTTTTATAGCACAAGGTGACAAGATGCGCCAGACAATACTGCATGGTCTTCAATTTGATTAGGATATAACTTGAAATATTTAGATTTACAAAAACGTCATGGTCCAATGCTTAGTATTTAATAGCTGAATGTAACTTTTATTTAAGTTGAGACCAGTTTTTTACCAGAAATTGATCAACTATTAAACCCTTTCCACATAAAATCAACCAACCTCAATACCTCATTGTGTTACTCCAGTGCGATGTCTAATTACCTACCCAACCAACAACTTACAAATCGTAGAAATTGAAAATACATGGTTGTATCTTGTGATTTATCGCTGAAAAGACATTTGGCCACGCTGCACAAAACAAACCCTCACGTAATATGGACAAGGACATGCATGCTAAGATTTATTGATACAGAAGTTGGATTCGTTTGTTTGGGTTTTTATGGCGCAAGGGATGCAGGACCGTCGCCAATAGCCCGTTGTTTTTCCCCATTGAGACTAATTAAAATACTTGCCTACTTATGACGCAAGGGTCATATTTGACCATGCTGCGCCAGGTAAAGGTAGGTATTTTAATTAACAACTCACTGGGGAGCAAAGCAACGGGCTTTTCCATGCTGCTCCAAATAAAAAAGTTGGTTTGGTTTTCATGGCGCAGGGGCCATTTATTAGCAATGCTGCGCTAAATACAAAGCATACAATATAAAGTAATAGACAATACGCACACAATGACCTCAAGTTGGGGTGGTGGGGAAGTTTGGAGAGAGGGTGCCAGCTCAGGTGTTGATTTCGTCATCTGACCGTAGTTTAAAATTACGGGGTGTCCTCGATCTTTCTCTTTGGGATTGATCCCTGTCCTTCGCCAATTGCCCGTTGTGTAGCTTCGTAGAGATAGTAATTCAACTACGTTACCTTACGTTCCAACCGGGCTACCAAATAGCCTGTTGTGTAGATTCAGGGGGGGGGGGTATTTCAATTAACGTCACACTGGAGCAACACAACGGGCTATTGGTGACGGTTCGGGATCAATCCCAAGGGGAAAGATCCGAGGACAACACCACGTAATTTTGAACCACGGTCAGATGACGAGGCAACATCTGAGCTGGCACCCCACTCTCCAAACTTCCACACCAGGCCAACGTGAGGACATTTGAGGCCACGACAGATTTAACGTGCACCAGCCCCCTTTGTACACGACGGTGTTTTGGCTGGATTCGAACTCGCAACCCTTCGGTTGCAAGTCCGTTACTCTTCCAACCGGGCCACCGCGGCCCGTGTAGATTCAGGGGGGGGGGTATTTCAATTAACGTCACACTGGAGCAACACAACGGGCTATTGGTGACGGTCCGGGATCAATCCCAAAGGGAAAGATCCGAGGACAACACCACGTAATTTTGAACCACGGTCAGATGACGAGGCAACACCTGAGCTGGCACCCCACTCTCCAAACTTCCACACCACGCCAACGTGAGGACATTTGAGGCCACGACAGATTTAACGTGCACCAGCCCCCTTTGTACACGACGGTGTTTGGCTGGATTCGAACCCGCAACCCTTCGGTTGCTAGTCCGTTACTCTTCCAACCGGGCCACCGCGGCCCGTGTAGATTCAGGAGACAGTCATTTTTAAATACTTCAACCAGGCTACCATGGCCTCTAGCTTGACGGGTAGGTAATTAAATAACGTCACTCAGGAAGAAAACAGCGAGTTATTAAAATCATCTGATGTTCTGACGGTTCATCTGACCGTCTCGTTATCTTGATCTCGTCATCAGACCGTATTTTAAAATTGCGTGGTGGCGATCTTTCTCTTTGGGATTGATCCCTGACCTTCGCCAAGAGCCCGTTGTGTAGCTTCGTAGAGATAGTAATTCAACTACGTTACCTTACGTTCCAACCTGGTTACCAAATAGCCTGCTGTGTAGGTTCAGGAGACGGTCATTTTTAAATACTTCAACCAGGCTACCGTGGCCTCTAGCTTGACGGGTAGGTAATTAAATAACGTCACTCAGGAAGAAAACAGTGGGTTATTAAAGTCATCTGATGTTCTGACGGTTCATCTGACCGTCTCGTTATCTTGATCTCGTCATCAGACCGTATTTTAAAATTGCGTGGTGGCTATCTTTCTCTTTGAGATTGATCCCTGTCCTTCGCCAATTGCCCGTTGTGTAGCTTCGTAGAGATAGTAATTCAACTACGTTACCTTACGTTCCAACCGGGCTACCAAATAGCCTGTTGTGTAGATTCAGGGGGGGGGGGTATTTCAATTAACGTCACACTGGAGCAACACAACGGGCTATTGGTGACGGTTCGGGATCAATCCCAAGGGGAAAGATCCGAGGACAACACCACGTAATTTTGAACCACGGTCAGATGACGAGGCAACATCTGAGCTGGCACCCCACTCTCCAAACTTCCACACCAGGCCAACGTGAGGACATTTGAGGCCACGACAGATTTAACGTGCACCAGCCCCCTTTGTACACGACGGTGTTTTGGCTGGATTCGAACTCGCAACCCTTCGGTTGCAAGTCCGTTACTCTTCCAACCGGGCCACCGCGGCCCGTGTAGATTCAGGAGACAGTCATTTTTAAATACTTCAACCAGGCTACCATGGCCTCTAGCTTGACGGGTAGGTAATTAAATAACGTCACTCAGGAAGAAAACAGCGAGTTATTAAAATCATCTGATGTTCTGACGGTTCATCTGACCGTCTCGTTATCTTGATCTCGTCATCAGACCGTATTTTAAAATTGCGTGGTGGCGATCTTTCTCTTTGGGATTGATCCCTGACCTTCGCCAAGAGCCCGTTGTGTAGCTTCGTAGAGATAGTAATTCAACTACGTTACCTTACGTTCCAACCGGGCTACCAAATAGCCTGTTGTGTAGGTTCAGGAGACGGTCATTTTTAAATACTTCAACCAGGCTACCGTGGCCTCTAGCTTGACGGGTAGGTAATTAAATAACGTCACTCAGGAAGAAAACAGTGGATTATTAAAGTCATCTGATGTTCTGACGGTTCATCTGACCGTCTCGTTATCTTGATCTCGTCATCAGACCGTATTTTAAAATTGCGTGGTGGCTATCTTTCTCTTTGAGATTGATCCCTGACCTTCGCCAAGAGCCCGTTGTGTAGCTTCGTAGAGATAGTAATTCAACTACGTTACCTTACGTTCCAACCGGGCTACCAAATAGCCTGTTGTGTAGGTTCAGGAGACGGTCATTTTTAAATACTTCAACCAGGCTACTTCGGCCTCTAGCTTGACGGGTAGGTAGGTAGTTAACTAGCGTCTCTGAGGAACAAAACAGGGGCTATTAAACTCTGTACGGGATCAATCCCGCAATGAAAGACCGAAGGACAACGCCTCGTAAATTTGAGTGGCATAAAATCACGTGGGGTTGTCCTTCGGGATTGATCCCGTACCATTCCCAATAGCCCATTGTGTTGCTTTAGTTCGATGTTAATTAAAATATTTACCTACCGCCATTTTGAACCACATTAAAATGACGAGGTCAACACCTGGTACCTTACTCTCGAAATTTTCACACCACGCCAACGTGAGGCCATTTGAGGCCATGATAGATTTAACGTGCACGAGTACCAGTGTAAATGACGGTCTTTGAATGGACCTACTTTCGAACTTTTAAACCTCCGTTTGTAAATTCCTAGATCGACTGGTAGGTAGGTATTTTAATTAGTGTCACACTGGAGCAACACAACGGGCTATTATAGATCGACTGGAGAAATCTTATATATGCTGTTCCCCTAAACTCTAACGAGACCGTCGTGGCTCAGTCGGTATGGCCACTGCGCTAGCAACCTACGAGTTGCAATAGCCCGTTGTGTTGCTCCAATGTGACGCTAATGAAAATACCATACCTACTTTCGAGTTGTAAGTGGCCACACCCACTGAGCATGTTCGATTCCTGTCAGGTGAATTCGTCCCTTGGTGTATTTCTCTCTTCTGTGCCAGTAAAACTTTCATTGTGTGTGTATTACTTGATATTGTATGTTGTGTCTGGCGCAGCATAGCCAAATATGGCCCTTGCGCCATAAAACCCTAAAACCAACCAACCCTAAACTCTAACATGATTGCCAGAATCTGGCAGCGTTTGTTATACTGAAGTGTTATTTTCATTATTTGCTAAGATACTACCATGACTGAACATTTAAGATTTTAGTGAATGAAATTTTAAGTTTTCGTAGTGATCGTTACAAGTGATTAGTGCTTGAATCTTATCCAGCGTCTTTTAATAGTGTGTATTTTAAATTATCAGAGACGACCTGTTGAAGTTTTAGTTGTATTTTAGTGATTTTAGAATTACTCTGACGCCAAATTAGTGCTTATTTCAAGCGTCGGACAGCTATGGCGGAAAATGTGCGGAAACGACGAATTTCCTCGGACGGAGAATTCCAGCAAGGTGCTTCAGAAGACATTACAGGACCGAGCATACTAGCTGATATTTCAAACAATCCACTTGAAGTTAAGAGAACAAAAATCAGCGCCGATGAAGTACCAAGCGGGAATGAAGAGGAAGTGGCGTCCGAAAATATCCCCAAAACGGACAACGAGATGCTTGGTCATTGCATATCAACTACCGAAACCCACACCAACTGTTCGAAGAAACCAGGGAAAACTGTGACTAGTTTATGTAACCAGACAACTACGCCGGAAAAATTGAGGAAACGACGAATTTCCTCAGACGGAGAATTCCAGCAAGGTGCTTCAGAAGACATTGCAGGACCGAGCATACTAGCTGATATTTCAAACAATCCACTTGAAGTTAAGAGAATCAAAATCAGCGCCGATGAAGTACCAAGCGGGAATGAAGAGGAAGTGGCGTCCGAAAATATCCCCAAAACGGACAACGAGATGCTTGGTCATTGCATATCAACTACCGAAACCTACACCAAATGTTCGAAAAAACCAGGGAAAACTGTAACTAGTTTATGTAACCAGACAACTACGCCGGAAAAATTGAGGAAGCGACGAATTTCCTCGGACGGAGAATTCCAGCAAGGTGCTTCAGAAGACATTGCAGGACCGAGCATACGAGCTGATATTTCAAACAATCCACTTGAAGTTAAGAGAATAAAAATCAGCGCCGATGAAGTATTAAGCGGGAATGGAGAGAAAGTAGCGTCCGAAACTACTTCCGAAAGGAGCGGTGGGAACAATTTGAATCCTTGGCAAGTAACCATGAAAGGCAGCATCGAATATTCGAGGAAAATAGTAAAAACATTGAGTGATTTATGTGATCAGATGAGAGTTAGTGTTCGTGAATATATTTTCAAAAGTCTCAAAACCAGAAGCCCTCAAACTTTCTACACTAACATGAGAACGCTGAACAAAGTGTTGGTGAAGTTGGCTTATGTAGCGAAAGAAATATCGAAGTTTGATCAGGAAAGAAACCCGGTGGATAACATTACAAACTTGTCTACTCTTATGGAGCATCTTGTGAGACAAGCGGCCACCAACTTAACAGAGGAGATGGTTTACAAGAACATAAATTTAAAAGCCTTGAAGGACCATTACAACTGGTATCGGGGTGCGAGATTGGGGATACTGAGGAAGGCAGAACATGCCCAAGATTTGTTGGACTTCAAATTTTCTACTTTGAGAATGCATGTGAAAGAAAGTTTGGAAAACAGTGAAAGCGAAATTAATTTTATCGATAAACAGGAAAGTTCGCCATTTCTGAATCCAACCGAAGCAAACTTAAGCTGGAAAGACCCCAAAGCAGAATTTAGCTTGCAAGATCCACTAGAAGGATGTAGCTGGCATTATCCAAACGTAGAATGTATCCCGGAAGATCGAAATCAGGAACGCGACCCACATCAAAAACAGGAATGCGACCGAAAACATCCAAAAGAGGAACGCGACCGAAAACATCCAAAAGAGGAACGCGACCGAAAACATACAAAAGAGGAACGAGACCGAAAACATACAAAAGAGGGACGAGTCCGAAAACATACAAAAGAGGGACGAGTCCGAAAACATACAAAAGAGGGACGAGTCCGAAAACATACAAAAGAGGGACGAGACCCACAGCATTTAAAAGAGGAGCGCGACCCACAACACACAAAAGAGGAGCGCGACACACAACACACAAATGAGGAACATCCCCAGCATCCGAAACAGGAGCGCGAACCACAGCATCCGAATCAGGAGCGCGACCCACCACATCCGAAAGAGGAGCACGACCCACCACATCCGAAAGAGGAGCACGACTCACCACATCCGAAAGAGGAGCACGACTCACCACATCCGAAAGAGGAGCACGACTCACCACATCCGAAAGAGGAAAGCGAACCACCACATCCGAAACAGGAAAGCGAACCACCACATCCGAAACAGGAAAGCGAACCACCACATCCGAAACAGGAAAGCGAACCACATCCAAAACACGAAATTGAACCACATTCAAAACACGAAATTGAACCACATTCAAAACACGAAATTGAACCACATCCAAAACACGAAATTGAACCACATCCAAAACACGAAATTGAACCACATCCAAAACACGAAATTGAACCACATCCAAAACACGAAATTGAACCACATCTAAAACAAGTATGCGAACCACATCTAAAACAAGTATGCGAACCACATCTAAAACAAGTATGCGAACCACATCCAAAAGACTTCGAGGAAACAAATGATTTGTGGGTGCAAGTGTTAGAAAGCGTAACCAATACATTAGAACATGCGAAAAATGCATCTAAAGTACCCCAAAGTTTGGATGGCTCAGTTAATGAATCTAAAGTGCCCCAAAGTTGTTTGGATAGCTCAGTTAATGAATCTGAAACACCTATGGAAATGCATAACCAACCTGAAGTAAGTGAACGCAAGGCCAAACCAAATACACAAGTGCCAGTGAAGACCTTGAAGTTATCAGAAACACCGCTGAATTTGAGTAAAAGCTCTAAACCTACCACGGATGAGATAACTAAAAATGATAGACGAATGGCTTTGATAGAGCTAAATGAAAATCTGTGGGCAATTGGTTATGAGATGAGGAATCATTTCTTGAAGCTTGAAAGGGTTTTCAATGAAATGGAATCGCTGTTTATTGACTATATCGATTCTGTGTATGCTAAGGATTCCATTTTAGATGAGTTCTTGAAGAAACGAATACCCAATCTCTTAAAACCAAATTAGAGGAACGGTTCTCAATGTATAACTTCTACAGTGGCATTTTAATAACGGAAACAAACTAAGCCTAAATGTTACTGAATAATTTTCAGTTGTATAACTGATGTTTACCTTCAAAAGCTTTATTGTGTAATCAAGGTTAACGGAACTTTTTTCTGGTTACAAGGCTTTGTGACAATTCATAATTTGTTAAGTTTAATCGAAGTGTTGAATATTTTAAGACTTATATTTGTTTGAGGGGAGGTTTGCCATAGTAATTACTTGAAATACTTAGGACTTCTATGATGTAAAATAGTTTTATTAGAATATTTATTGCAATAGTATTTTAAACAGCAATCGGGCGAATTTGACATTATAAATTTATCTGAGTGATTAATTTTTATCAAACTTTTTACTAATCCAGAATTATGAAGTACCACGATTACTTTAACTAATTAGGAATTCTTTTTAAAATTGTTTTACTTAAAAAAATTTTGCTTCTTGTGTTTGTATTTAGATGTAAATGTATTTGGAAATGTATTAAAGATTTGTTGACATTTTAGAACCAAAAGTATAATTTTCCAGTTTTTCTATTGCAGTAAATATCAGCATTACAATATATTTGTATATATTTGCAATAATCGGAGAAATTTGATATTGTATATGTATCTGATATTTTATAGAACTTCCAACTAATCCAACATTATAAAGTAGAACTATTAGTTTAATTATGCATTCCTGTTAAGATTGTTTTGGTTAATAAAAAACAGCGAATTATATTTTTGCATTTAGATGTGAACATATTTGGAATCCTACTTAACTAAATATTTGTTAACATTTTAGAACCAAGAAGTATTATTTCCCTGTTTTCCAATTACATTAAATATCAGCTTTACAATATATTTGTATATTGGCAATAATCAGAGAAATATGATATTGTACATATGTATCAATGATATTTTATCAAACTGCCAACTAATCCAACATGAAGTAGAACTATTATCTTGATTAATTAGGAATTTCTATTAAAATTGTTTTGATTTGTTTAACAAAAATTATGCAGCTCATATTCTTGCATTAGATGTGAACTTATTTGGAAACCTACTTAACTAAAGTTATTGACATTTTAGAACCAAGGAGTATAATTTTCCTGTTTTTCCAATTGCAGTAGCCAAAGTATCTAAAATATTTTATTTGTTTTTCAAATAAGGGAACGCAATAAGTGGTATTAATGCTTCTCTTAGAATTCCAATTAATACCTAATAATTTGGCTTTGAAAATCTTAATTATTCCGAACTTTTAAATATTTTAAGCGATATCTTCATGGAATGCAGTTAATGTCACTTATATATTGAATTATACAAATTTATAAGCATATATATAACATTCAGTGGGCACTTAAAACTGCAGCAGGAAAAATGTAATGCTTATCAACGAGTGTTCGTACTACAGTGCATTTTGGTAAAAGAGTAAATAAAATATTAGATTCTATAATAATTTTTAATTTCTTTTACGTTGCTTAACTATCAAGCTGCATTCTGAAGAACGGAATTTTACTTCATACTTTAATGCTCATATTGAACAAAACTGATGCTTTCGCATTTTAACTCTAATATATATTTTTAATATATTTTCAAAGTAATATTTATATAAATATGGTACATTTATTTTTAAAATTAATCGCAATTATTTTTGTACGTTACAGCTGAATTATCTGGTTATTGTATGACTTAATCATGATATTGTATAGTAAAAATTGGAACTTCATGTTCGATAGGATACAAATTTTAAATTTGATTCTAGTAAGTCCATTTTTTTATCGTAATTGTTGACAATTGTGAAAATATGCTTGAATTAGTTGTTTGTAAGTTAATGTACATAATTTCGGTTAATAAAAAAATGAGAAAATTTGTATCAGAAAATTATTTCGGAGCGTTTAATAATATCTTTCCTTTGAAATATAATACATATTTGATTAACTTAAAATTAAAACTGACCAAAAAGGAACACTACAATTCAGAATATATAATAGCCAAGTATTCAGAGGCCGTCATGGCTCAATGGTTATGTCCACTGCGCTAGCAACCTGCGAGTTGTAGGTGGGGCAGGTTCAATTCCTGTCAGATTATATACCTTGACTATTTCTCCTGTGATAAAAGACACGTTAATTAAATACCTACCTGTGACAAGATTTCCTTGTCAGAAGACCATTACTTGATATTGTGTGTGATGCAGCATAGCCAAGCATGGCTTTGCGCCATAAAAACCTAAAGCAACCAAACCCGAGATTCCAGCAGCAGTGGATTTGCTCACGGCGCTATCAATCTGCGCGCTGTAGGTCTCAGGCTCGATTCCTGCAACTTACCCTGGGTTTATTTCTCTCTTCGTAGTTGGGGCAGTGGTAGACCGGTTGGAAGTGTAACGGATTAGCGACCGGAGGGTTTGAATCCAACCAAAGACCATGTACAAAGGGGGCTCGTACTCACTTTTGCTTGGTGCGGAAATTTGGAGTGGATGCCAGCTCAGGTGTGATCTCGTTATCTGACCGTGGTTCAAAATTACATGGTTTTTTCCACGACCTTTCCAGGGCCGCGGTGGCCCGGTTGGAAGGGTTGCGAGTTCGAATCCAGCCAAACACCGTCATGTACAAAGGGAGCTGGTGCACGTTAAATCTGTCGTGGCCTCAAATGTCCTCACGTTGGCGTGGTGTGGAAGTTTGGAGAGTGGGGGGGGGGCCAGCTCAGGTGTTGCCTCGTCATCTGACCGTGGTTCAAAATTACGTGGTGTTGTCCTCGGATCTTTCCCTTTGGGATTGATCCCGGACCGTCACCAATAGCCCGTTGTGTTGCTCCAGTGTGACGTTAATTGAAATACCCCCCACGACCTTTCCCTTCTGCATTGATCCCGGACCGTCGTCAATAGCCCGTTGTGCTGCTCTAGTACGACGTTAATTACCATTACCATTAAACGATTTACATACACTTGGGATTGATCTCGGACTGCCGCCAATGACACTAATCAACTGCCTACGTACTATCCAAAATGGTATTTGGTATTTTCAATTAACGTCACACTGGAGCAACACAATGGGCTATTGGTGACGGTCCGGGATGAATCCCAGAGGGAAAGATCCGAGAACAACACCACGTAATTTTGAACCACGGTCAGATGACGAGGCAACACCTGAGCTGGCACCCCACTCTCCAAACTTCCACACCACGCCAACGTGAGGACATTTGAGGCCACGACAGATTTAACGTGCACCAGCCCCCTTTGTACACGACGGTGTTTTGGCTGGATTCGAACTCGCAACCCTTCGGTTGCGAGTCCGTTATTCTTCCAACCGGGCCACCGCGGCCCCTATCCAAAATGAACTAAAGCTCAGGTGTTGCTTCGTCATCTGACCGTGGTTCAAAAGGACGTGGTGTTCTCGATCTTTCCCTTTGGGATTGATCCCGGACCGTCACCAATAGCACGTTGTTGCTCCAGTGTGATGTTAATTAAAATACCTACCTACTAAAATGAACCAAGGATGTTAGAACATCAGAGAATCAAGCACTCCTTTTGGTGAGCAGATTTCAATGCAACAAACTTCAACTTTCAACGTTTATGGTGCCTTGAGACTTCTGAAAATTGATAGTGTATTATCTAACTTCATTTGCGGCTGACGGTATTGGAGTTTTAGTGGCATACTCTTACTCCAACGTAGAAGACGGATTTTCCTGTGCTTCTCTACTCACATTAAACCGCTCTTTTCGCTGCAATGGAAAAGGCTTCGGCAGTCGTCAAGGAAGACCTTCCAGTCACGACCGAAACCAAGACCAGCGACTATGGCTCAGAAGATATCTCACCAGACGCACCAACTGATAAAGAGGCCTTGGTGCTGGACAAAGAAATAACAGACGCCTCGTCTTCTACCATAGCCTCCTCCGTAAAACTCTTGCATTCGGCGCTCATTTTCTTTGAGGGACACAGAAACCTGTTTGACACTCTAGCCACCGACATTACGGCAATGCTTGATTCTAAACCCAACTCGTCCGATGGTGAAGATTCGGATACCAGCAAGGGTAAGAACTTCACCCAAAGACTTGATGCTCTGAAGTCGAAAGCAGAGCTGCTGATGTTTCAGCTGGAGGTGTATGGGGAGGTTATTACTCAGGTGACAAATAATAGCTTACGTCTTTTGGACGAAGATCTCGTTGCTGAAGATGATGAAAGTAAACTGGAGGATTCTACACATACAATTGCAAGAGACATGTGCATAGTAACACATACGATGAATGATTTTTCAGGTAAATTTAATGTGTTGGTAAATGAATTCATTAAATTGAAAAAAGAAGTAGAATTGTTTTGTGAAAAGAAATAAGAATTTTGTAAGGTACACCTTTGGATATAGACTTTTTTCTGGCAACGCTTTTGGCGTGCTTTTTGTAGCGAGTGGGGACTTGCGAAAGCAACCCTCTTTAATAGGGCTATGGCAACCTAGCTATTATTTGAATCTTATTAATTTTGTAAATCATCTTTTTTATTTTACCAAGCCTAAATAACTCTAGTTTGCTAGAATTAATACGATCTTCTATAACATTCGTATTATATAGTCTTGTTCCATTAGAGTTAAAAATAATAAACTATATTTAACTTGAACTAAATTTAATAATATTTCAGAAAAAGTAAAGATTCTTTTTAAAGTAAATTATTCCCTAATTCTAATCCTTGGATAATCAGTTCTGTGGATTTTTTTCTCTTCAAAATCATTTTCGTTAAATTTATTATTTTCAGTAAAGCATAAAATAACAAAGTTTATTTAAGAAATTCCTCCTTGGTGACATAGCATACCTAAAGCGTTGCCTCGAAAACGCCTATTAAACCTGTGTCAATTACAAAATTTCCCAACATAAAACCTGTTAAAAAAATGTCCTTTTAAACACTGTTTGCAAAATGTTTACTTCCAATTAATGAATTACGCTTGTTTAATAAAGTGCTAATAAATGTGAATTTAAATAACTATTACCTTACACAGATTGTTTTCAGTGTATATTTAAAAAGTGTATTATTCCTCTTAATAGACGGTATAGTAAGATTTAATAACCAAACTATTTAAGTCTAATATTTCTATTAAATTTTCATTTACATTTTTGTTTACAATGTTTGAATTATTCTAACCCTATCAGTTGGTTTAATTGTTATTGAAAATGCTTATAAAACTCTTCTGTAAATTGTATTCAAGTATTAAAATTTTGAGGTAGTAATAAATTCCTTAATAAATGTATTCCTTCCAAGTGGCTTTGAACCAAAGTAGACAAATAATTTTTTTGAAGATAGTTTTTTCTTACACTCGTCTCCAAACTCGATAATCAGTCTACGAGCAGCCTAATAGAGTTCTGATACGATTAAAAATGGCTTGAAGACACTAGTATTTGCAATACCATTGCCAGGAATTCTAGGGCATTTCTTGAGGTCTCCAGTCACATCGTCTCCCTGGGTGTATTTCTCTTCTATGTCAGTAAAACTGTCTGTCTATTACTTTTGACGTATATCTTGTGTCTGGCGCAGCATGGCCAAATATGGCCCTTGCGCCATAAAACCCCCAAACCAACCATTCTCCTTCATTGTGTTTGGCGCAGATTGGGCAAATTTGGCCATAAAACCCCGAAAATAATCAACCAAGCCACTTTCACTTCACGACATTTTGAGGTTGTGTTTGGCACATCTTGGGATCAATCCCGAAGGGGAAAGATCGAAGACAATGCCTCGTAATTTTAAACTACGGTTGGATGACGAAAACAACACCTGAGCTGGCACCCCGATGAAAGGCCGTCGTACACGGTGACTGGGGCACATTAAATTTGTCGTGGCCTCAAGTCCTGACGTTGGATTGGTGTGGAAGTTGGAGAGTGGGGTACCAGCTCAAGCGTTGTTCTTGTATCTTATCCTTGGGGATTGATCCAGGCCGTCGCCAACAGTCCGTTGTGTAACCTAACCTCACCACCTAACTCGTATTGTGTTTGGTGTAGCTTGGCCAAATATGGCCCTTCCGCCACCAAAACCAACAAACGAAATCATTTCTTTCATTTCACAAAGAGGTGAAGATGTCGAATCTGGGGCACTAGCGATTTATCGCCAAACATGGTAACCTTGGTGTTTTGATTCAGCTTTATCAGGCAACCCTATGCAAAAGGTTTTTCACGTAGGAAAGTCCACGTTTTTTTTAATGAACATACTGGCTTTGGACGCCATCTTGATTTGGCGATAAAAATTGCTTGGCGACAAACATGCCCCGGATTCTACATCTTTACCCAAGCGACTCCTACAGTTCTGGGTAAAAAACTTAGGGTACAAACCTCGTTCCCCCATAAAACCTACATGTAGACATCTCCAGATTGAAAGTCTATTAGTCCTTAAAGAATAGCATAGAAACACCTTGATTTTGCGTAGGAACAAACGGAATAGGTTGGGAGATATCTTGAAACTAGCAGAATGTAAATTCTCTTTCTAAAATGATGGTAGGTATTTTAATTAACGTCACACTGAAGCAACACAACGGGCTATTGGTGACGGTCCGGGATCAATCCCAAAGAGATCCGAGGACCACACGCACTAATAAATTGCATTCCATCAAAGCATTTATTCATTCATGCCAAATGCGAGGGGGACAGATGTCAAACTGACCCGCCTTCGCATTGTGCACACACGATTTACTCATCGCCATCTTTTGTTGGGCGATAGCCCATTTTTGTTTGTCATGCTCTTCAGATTTTACAGTTCATATTTCAATTATATGTCCTGCTTTTAGTCCTCATCACTAAAATTTTTTCAAAAGTACAATTTCAAACCTACAAAATTTGGTTGGGGGAAAATCCCCATCCAAACCTTTTTGCATTTTTACGTTCGGTTGGTTTTTCACATCTCATCTAATTTTTTAAGTGCAAAATGATGCCAATCTATTATAATTCAATCTTAAATTCCAACCCCATCAAACTTCATGCATATACAAATTAAATCAATAATTATGCTGCAGTTAATGGTCTTGTTTTTATAATCTGACTATTTGTATACTTTTATTCTCATCTACTCATTTCACGTTTTAAATCTTTAATCTTAACTTGGTTGTTAAATATATTCTAATTTTAATGGGTTACATTCTGACTTGAGTTTGGCGCAGCTTATCCGCTTTTCGACCTTGCGCCATAAAACACTATCCAATCCAAACCGAGGACCACACACAATTTTGAACCACTGTCAGAAGACAGTCACATCTGAGATGGCAACCCACTCCAAACTTCCACACCACGCAAAAGTGAGGACATTTGAGGCCCTGACAGATTTAACGTGCACCACCCCCTTTATACACGACGGTGTTTGATTGGATTCGAACTCGCAACCCTCCGGTTGCTAATCCCGTACTCTTCCAACCTGGCCACCGTGGTCCCTTTCTAAAATGAATAAGGACGAAATCAGTATCCATCAACTTAGTATACTTCAATATAAAGTATTTTATTTATATACTAGCTGGGGGATTACCCGGCGTTGCTCGGGTTGAAATGGTTAAATATTGCTTGAAAAGTGAATTAGAATAATCACTTTTCTTTCAGAGAAAAATGCAATCATTTAAGTTGTACGGAAAATACTTTTTAACTTTTTCATAGCTTCTACAATATACTTCGGACGCAAATACATTTAATTCCTGAATATATTGTAATATGTAAAAGATTGAGAACAAATACAAACAGAAACGAAATTCCGAAGAAAAAGTTCTACGAAGTTTTATAAAAAGCAGGAAACATTAATTCTGGTGCTGCCAAATACCGAGTAGCAAAATTACGCTTTTATGATCAATAAGTTTTTCGTTTGTGCTTTTCGGAATAATGGTGCTTGGGTTAGAAATAAATGTAATCGGTGTAGACAAATTAAACTGAATAGATAAAATTTTTTCAAAAAGCAGGTCGATTTTACAGAATTTTTAAGAAAGAAAATCACTGCTTTCAACGGAGGATTCACATGTAACTATTCCGGACATTTTGAAATAAGTTACACGCCTTACCTAAAAAGCCTTATGAAACATAATTCTACAAATCATTACTATTCAATAAATTATTTAAGGGAAGTTGATCGAAATATACACCAACTTTCCTTGAAAATAATCCTTGAACTCCTGAAAATCTTTCCTTGAATTTCCTTGCAAAAATAAATATTTTAAAATATTCTTTCTTCCATCAATAAAATATCTAATCTATTTACATCATGGGAAGAACTAAAAAGTCAGTACAAACATAAATATTGTAATTTAATTTGTTTCGGAAAAAAATTGTTTTTCGATCAACACTGGTAAAGCAACCATCGCTGCCTAAAACAATCAATCTATGCTCAATGTTATTTCTATTGCGATTTCGAATAGCTTTTAGCCCCCCCCCCAGGGCCAATAGAACGGGGTTTAAGAGTTAGCCTATGCTGACCGCAGTGTTCTAAAGTATAAGTGTACCAAATTTGGTGTGGATTGGTCAAACGGTGTAGATTTGTATAGAAAATATACATATATACACATACATATACACATCCTATTTTATATATATAGATTTATTTTAAATTTATATTTAGATAGTCAGTAAATGGTTTCATTATGGTTGAACAAACAAGTTTTATAATTTCAAATGTCGAAATTCGGGAATATTTCCCATAACTTTAGGCATGGTGTGCAAGTTTGGAATGGTGCCATTTCAGGTTTGACCTCGTCATCTGACCGATTCAAAATTACCTGGTATTGTCCTTGATCTTTCCCTTTGAGATTGATCCCGGACCGTCACCAATAGCCCGTTGTGTTGCTCCAGTGTGACGTTAATTGAAATACCCCCTTAGGGTTTGATCCGGTTCATCGCCAAGCGATGCTCCAGTGCGATGTTAATTAAATACCATCCAAAGTAGGTATTTATTTGTTATTGTTATTGTTATTTCAATTAACGTCACACTGGAGCAACACAACGGGCTATTGGTGACGGTCCGGGATCAATCCCAAAGGGAAAGATCCGAGGACAACACCACGTAATTTTGAACCACGGTCAGATGACGAGGCAACACCTGAGCTGGCACCCCACTCTCCAAACTTCCACACCACGCCAACGTGAGGACATTTGAGGCCACGACAGATTTAACGTGCACCAGCCCCCTTTGTACACGACGGTGTTTGGCTGGATTCGAACTCGCAACCCTTCGGTTGCTAGTCCGTTACTCTTCCAACCGGGCCACCGCGGCCCCGTATTTATTTGTATATACCTTCCAAAGTAGGTAGGTATTTTAATTAACGTCGCACAGGAGCAATAAAACGGGCCATTGGCGGCGGTCAGGGGTCTAACCCGGAAGGAAAGATGCAAGGACAATATCACGTGTTGAACCAGTGAAATGACGAGGTCACATGAACTCAATGCACACAGGGAGTGGTGCACGTTAAATATGTCGCTGCCACGAATATCTTGCATGTGTTGGGTGGAAGTTTTGAGAGGGAGGTATCAGGCTAATGTGTGTGGGGGGTATTTCAATTAACGTCACATTGGAGCAACACAACGGGCTATTGGTGACGGTCCGGGATCAATCCCAAAGGAAAAGATCCGAGGACAACACCACGTAATTTTGAACCACGGTCAGATGACGAGCTGATGTGTGGACCTGGTCATCTGAAAACGGTTCCGAATTGCGAGATGTTACCCTTGGTACTTTCCCTTCCGGATCCATCCGGGACCGGCTTGGATAGCCCGTTGGGTTTTCTGGTACAGTGTGATGTTAATTCAATTACCTTCCAACTTTCTCATGTGTAATAAACCTCTCTCAACTAGCAGATTGAACTGTGATAGGTTCTTCAATCAAAGTGATTGAGGGACACGGAAACAAGATGGGAGAGCAACGGATTAACATCCAGGCTTGCGAGTTAGATTGGTATTGGAATTGGTATTTTCAATTAACGTCACACTGGAGCAACACATCGGGCTATTGCTTGCGAGTTAGAAACCCGGTCTAGTCACACCGTCGTGTACACATTAAATATGTCGTGGCCTCAAATATCCTTTCGTTGGCGTGGTGCGGAAGTTTGGTAGGTAGGTATTTCAATTAACGTCACACTGGAGCAACACAAAGGGAATTGGTGACGGTTTGGGATCAATCCCAAAGGGAAAGATCGGACGACAACACCCCGTAATTCGGAATCACGGTCAGATGACGAGGCAAAACTAGAGTGAGCTGGCACGTCACTCAGAACAAGTTGACCTCTGATAGATGTTCAATGGAAGCAAAATGATCGGAAATATAACGAATGTTTCTAATTATAAACGGAGACAACGGTGGCCCTATTTGGAGAGTGGGGTGGCAGCTTAGGTGTTGCCTCGTCATATTACCGTGGTTCAAAATTGCGTTGTATTATCCTCGGATCTTTCCCTTTGGGTTTGATCCCGGACCGTCACCAATAGAGCGTTGTTTTGCTCAATTGTGACGTTAATTAAAATACCATATCATACCAATTAAAAACGGTCAAATTGGCGTGGTGTGGAAGTTAACAGATTGTGTTGCCAGTTCAGAATTTGACTTCGTCATGGTTCTAAACTGAAAGGTTCCTCGGATCGTTCTCTTTGGTCCAGAACCATCGCAAACAGCACGTGCTGTTCCAATACGACGTAAATTCGACTACCTACCTATTACGGATGTCCCAGTAGCCCGGTTGGAATTGATTGGCAACTGGAGGGGGTATTTCAATTAACGTCACACTGGAGCAACAGAACGGGCTATTGGCGACGGTCCGGGATGAATCCCAAAGGGAAAGTTTCGAGGACAATTCGTAATTTGGAACCACGGTCAGATGATGAGGCAACTGGAGGGTTAAGAGCTTGAAACTCGATTCAAACAATGATCGAAGTGTACGTGGTGGCTGATGAACGCTGAATCTGTATTGGCCTTGAATATCCTCACGTTGGCGTAGTAGTTTAGAGAGTGGCGTGCCAGCTCATGTGTAGACCACATCATATCATTGATTCAAAATTACGATGTATCCTCTGCATTGGGATTGATCCCGGGCAGTCACCATTAAGCTTTTGTTTTCCTCCAGAGGCTCTAATTGAACTACATACATAGCTATTGAGAATTGGTTTTTTATTTCACATTTAACTAACATGCCAAGTTAAGCCAGAAAGAGTTTACCAAAACACTCGTTACTATATTTAGCAGATGGGTAAGTAGTTGAATTTAAGTCGCACTGGAGCAACACATATATTTAGCAATATAGATCACGGTGGCTTGGTGTAGAAGTTTGGACAGTGGGGTTCCAGCTGAGGTGTAACCTCGTCATTTGGGCGTGGTTCAAATTTACATGGTGTACTCGAATCTTTCTCCTCGGGCATGATCGCGGACCTTTGCAATAACCCGTTGTTGCTCAAGTGTGACGTTAAATAAAATACCTACATGCATAGCTATATAGACAACTTCAAATTTGGAGATTGGGGCCAGATCAGGTGTTGACCTCGTCCCTTTCCAGTGGTTTAAAACTACGAGGCGTCGTCCTTGATATGTCCCTTTGGGATTGATCCAGAACCCTCGCCGCTAGCCCGTTCTGTTGCTCCAGTGTGACGCTAATTTAATACCTACCTTTCTGATAGAGTAGTAAGAAGAAAACATATTTGTCACTGACGTAATAATTAAAGGGTCGAATAATCATCGGCATATATCGACTGACTACATTAGTTGGCATCATGTTTCTAAGATATTAAGTGATGTGATTATACATGATTTGTTATTGTAGAGATAAGATATTATCTAAATCGTGTTCAAGAATTAAGTTAAGCTGAGTTTGTGATTTGTAGTAACATTATAGATAAAAAAAATCTACCGAAGGGACTTATCCTAAAGAGATACCTGAACGCTTAGTAGGAACCAAAAAACAAGGAATATCATCAGATAACACTGTCGATTTGGAGCCACACGCTGCGTCGGGATACAATCTAGGAAAACCACTTACTGCATCAGAAGAGCCACTCACTGCGTCAGGCCACGACCTGAAAGATCCACCCACTGAATCAGGCGGTGACATGAAAGATCCACCCACTGAATCAGGCGGTGACATGAAAGAGCCACCCACTGATTCAAGCGACGACATGAAAGAGCCACCGACTGCGTCTTGTGACCTGAAAGAGTCATCTACTGCGTCCGGCGACGAATCGGAACTCTATTATTCTTTCCTGTCGACATTGATGAAGGATATTGGTGGTTTTCAGTTATGTGAAAGCCTTGAAGCATTAGATCTCGAAAAGATAGCAACAAAATCGAGCAAAAATATCCCAACAGACGCACCTCCCACAAGCTTGCTTCAAGAACCATCCGCAGTATACATAGACACCGACTCTTCATCGGTGAGCGAAGTCGAAATACCTGAAGACGGAAAGGAGATTTATGATATCCAGAAGAAAATATCAAGAACCAAGCGACTTTTGAGAAAAGCGGAAAACGCTAAAGAGGTTTTGATTAAGATAATGGAAACGGGTGAATCTCTTGCTAAAGAAGTAGTCGACGATGACTTTGTTTTCGCTTGCAGAGGATTAATTTCCAACATTAAGGTCCACATAGAAGAGGTTAATTCACTGGAAGAAAAGATGAACCTAACACCAGAGGAGCCCTTGCGCCATAAAACCCCAAAAAACCAGCCAACCAACCTAAAACCAGAGGAAGTGGACTCGGCAGCAAATAATCCCGACTCAAATAAACGTGATCGTGACCCAGGAATGCCAGAAAATGCTCCACAAGTTCCATGGGTGGGTTTAGCAAAACTTAAATATCTAATTAAACATTTAGCAGCCACGGGAAGTGTAACAGTAACGCCCGATGAGATTAAAGACACCATCAACAGAAACATTGTCCAAGCAAAATATAAGAACTACCTTGATAAAAAGAAAGTTCACAAGCAGAGAATATTAGGCATAGTAGACGAATCGTTTGAGCGTTGGGAGCATGCTGAAGAGTTTTTGGTAGATTGCCGTGAGTTTGTACCAACCATAATAACTGGTGACGCCTCAGCAGCGAAAACAGTCAATGAGTTAAAAAGCATGTACCCAATGCTCAGGCAAATGGCTTCCGATTGTGATGATTATATGACGGCGGGGATATTCCACTGTCTTCAAATCAAAGAAAAGCTACATGAGTATGTTACCGAGAATACCATTCTGACAATTGAAATGAACAAATTTTTGAAACGTAGAATGAACTTATTTGGCCCGATAAACTAAGTCTAGATATTTGGTAGAGCAGATATACCTTTTCAGTTTATATTTTACTTTCTTTACAGAAAATACATCGTAATTTTAATTTTATGAATTTAAAAGAGTACTGACTCCCAGAGGCACATCTTTAGGTGTGTATGCGAATCACAAACCCGATGTATCCCGAGTGATCTGTATCTTCTGTTCTACCCTCGCCTACCCTTCTGCTTTTAATTTTTTCCTTCCTCGTTGTCTTGTGTGTAGCGCAACTTGGCCAAATATTGCCCTTGCGCCATAAAACAAAAAAGATGCCCATAACGAATTACGTGTCGTTTTAAGTAATTTGTGTAATACTTTTTATGTCTTGTAATTATGTTTACAAGGCATAAAACAATAAATAATTTCCTAATATTTTCTGTTGATTCTAGGAATTGTATGGAATAAACAGTTTCAATATTTATTATATAAAATGCATCGCTTAGATTTTGTAAATGTTTTATGCCTATAATGTTAAAGGAATAATTTCACCTCTCGTTTTATGCCATTTGTAATACACAATATTATTTTATGTTCTTATACTTAATTAACATCTTTTTTTTCGATTCCAGAAATTATGTAGCATAAAAAGCTTCTCTAAATGTTTAATTCGATTTTTGAGAAATGTTTGTTGTGTTTTGAATTTTATAAATTCCTAGTGCCTACTGTTTTACGAATAAATTGTCATTTTCAACAATTTGAAATAAATTATTTTTAGGATTATGATTACTTAATTTCGCATTATTTTCTTTTAATCTTGGAAATAGATTTTTAAAGCTTTTTTCCGGATTTGAATTTTATCTCAGTAAGTGGATAATTTTAATTTTATAAATTCCACTGCTTATACACTGTTTAAAGAATAAATTGTCGTTTTATGCAATTTAATAAATTTTTATGTGGTCAAAATAATTAATTTCTTCGTAATGTACTTTCGATTGTAGAAATTGTATAGAATAAACTTCTTTTCCTAGCTTCGATTTTAAGTTTTATTACAGAATGTATCACAAATTTGGAAATTTCTAGGTCTACTGTTTAATGAACAAATTGCTTACTGCTATCTGTTATCAATTATTTAATGCCTGCCAAAATTTTACTTCAAAATATTTTCTATTGACCTAGAAAAATATAGATCTTTTTAAGTTTTAATAAAAAGCTTTTTTCCGAATTTGAATACATTTTCTAGGCCTATTGTTAAACGAGTAACTGTTTTGTCATTTGTAATGAATTACTACCTTGCAAATTTAACATCGCATTCTTTTCATTCGCTTCCTGAAATTGTAGGGCCGCGGTGGCCCGGTTGGAAGAGTAACGGACTTGCAACCGAAGGGTTGCGAGTTCGAATCCAGCCAAACACCGTCGTGTACAAAGGGCTGGTGCACGTTAAATCTGTCGTGGCCTCAAATGTCCTCACGTTGGCGTGGTGTGGAAGTTTGGAGAGTGGGGTGCCAGCTCAGGTGTTGCCTCGTCATCTGACCGTGGTTCAAAATTACGTGGTGTTGTCCTCGGATCTTTCCCTTTGGGAGTGATCCCGGACCGTCACCAATAGCCCATTGTGTTGCTCCAGTGTGACGTTAATTGAAATTCTCTCTCTCTCTCTCCTGAAATTGTATAGAATTAATAGTTTTTCCGGAAAAACTAGAGTCGGTGGCCTGGTTGGAAGAGTAACGGATTAGCAACCAGAGGGTTACGAGTTCGAATCCAACCAAAAGACCGTCGTGTACAAAGGGGTCTGGCGCACGCTAAATCTGTCGTGGCCTCAAATGTCCTCACGTTGACATGTGGAAGTTTGCGGAGTCGGGTGCCAGCTGATCTGTTGCTTCGTCATCTGACCTTGGTTAAAATTACGTGTTATTGTCCTCGATCTTAACCTTTGGGATTGATCCTGAACAATCACCAATAGCCCGTCGTGTTGCTTCAGTGTGACGTTAATTAAAATGCTATACCATACGGGACCAATTAAAAACGGTAAATTTGGCGTGATGTATTAACAGATTGAGTTGCCAGTTCAGAATTTGACCTCGCCATGGTTCTAAACTGAAAGGTTCCTCGCATCGTTCCCTTTGGTAAAAGACCGTCGCCATCAGCACTTTGTGCTGTTCCAATACGACGTAAATTCGACAACCTACCTATTACGGGTATCCCGGTAGACCTGTTGGAATTGATTGGAAAATGGAGGGTTAAGAGTTCGAAACTCGATTCAACGAATGATTGCCTTGTACCTGGTGGCTGATGCAAGTTGTATCTGTAACGGCCTCGAATGTCCTTACGTTGGCGTAGTAGTTTAGAGAGGGGCGTGCTAGCTCATGTGTTGACCGCATCATATCACTGATTTAAAATTTCGAGGCGTCCTCGGATCTTTGCATTGAGATTCACCTGGTCTCTTGCCAATATGCCTTTGTGTTGCTCCAGTCAGACGCTAATTGAACTGCCTACCTACATAGCTATTGAGAATTGGCTTTTATTGCCTTTCGACGATGTCTGGTGTTAATTTTTACTCACTGTGAGAAGTTTTTAGAGGAAGCATAAACCAGGGGTGATGAAATATAATTCCATTTAAGAGATAATTAGGTAGGTATGTATTTTAATTAACGTCACACTGGAGCAACACAGCGGGCTGTTGCTGACGGTCCGGGATTAATCCCAAAGGGAAAGATCCCAGGACAACACCGCGTAATTTTGAATCACTAAGAAATAATTAAATTTCTGTTTGAAAGTGTTTCGCGTGACTTTTTAACATAAGTAACAGTTTAAATTTGCATTTAACTAACATGCCAAGTTACGCCAGGAAGAGTTTACCAAAACATTAGTTGTCACTATATTTAGCAGATGGGTAAGTAGTTCAATTTAAGTCGCATTGTAGCAACACACATATTACCTATAGATCACGGTGGCTTGGTGTGTAATTTGGACAGTATGGTTCCAGCCCAAGTGTAACCTCGTCATTTGAGCGTGGTTCAAATTTACGTGGTGTGCTCGGATCTTTCTCTTCGGGCTTGATCCCGGACCTTTGCCAATACCCAGTTTTTGCTCCAGTGTGGCGTTAATTAAAATACCTACATACATAAATATAGACATAAAATCCCATACTTTAGAAATTACAAGCCAGCTCAGATGTTACCTCGTCACCTGTGGATCAAAGCTACGAGGCGTTGTCCTTGATATGTCCCTTCGTGATTGATCCAGGACCATTGCCGATATTTCGTTGTGTTGCTCTATTGCAACGATAATTAACTACCTACCTACCTAGCTACCGGACCGTCTCCAATAGCCCCTTATGTTGCTCCAGTGCGATACTAATTAAATATCTATCTATCTGAGACAGTTGTAAGAAGACAAATTTTTCACTGACGTAATACGATAATGGGTCGAATAAGCATTCGGCACTAGCGACTAACTATATTAGTTGCCATCATGTTTCTAAGACATGCGATTCTACATGATTTGTTATTGTAAAGATTAGATATTATCTAAGTCCTGTTCAAGAGTTAAAATTAGCTGAGTTTGTTGGTATGTATTAACATTATAAATAAAGTTTACCGAAGAGACTTATCCTAAAGATGCCTGAACACGTAGTAGGAACCAAAAAACAAGAACAATCATCAGGTAACACAGTCGATGTGGAGCCACCCACTGCGTTGGTAGACGATCTAGATAAGCCATATATTGCGTCCGGAGACCACCCAGCAGAGCTTCCCACTGCGTGCTGCGGTGACCTGAAAGGGCCAGCCACTGCGTCGCGCTGTGACCTGAAAGGGCCAGCCACTGCGTCGCGCTGTGACCTGAAAGGGCCAGCCACTGCGTCGCGCTGTGACCTGAAAGGGCCAGCCACTGCGTCGCGCTGTGACCTGAAAGGGCCAGCCACTGCGTCGCGCTGTGACCTGAAAGGGCCAGCCACTGCGTCGCGCTGTGACCTGAAAGGGCCAGCCACTGCGTCGCGCTGTGACCTGAAAGGGCCAGCCACTGCGTCGCGCTGTGACCTGAAAGAGCCAGCCCCTGCGTCGCGCTGTGACCTGAAAGTGTTGGGTTTTATCGATTGAAGACAGAGTTTTTATACATTAAAAATAAATTTTATTACGTGACCAAGTCTTATGGTTTAAAAACATACAAGAAGTCTGATCAGTTCATGATCCCCAATACACTTCACATTATCTCCTCTTTTATACATTCAATTTACATAATTTTCCATATTGATGTGCCCCACACGGCACTATAATTGGAGGTTTGAGACCGATTCCAACATGCGGCCCCATCGGTTGTAAAACCTCAGCAGATGTATTACAATTCAATATATATATATATAAATCTAAAAAATATTTTTCTAATAATATTTTTAAATTTATTTAACAATAAAGGCTTTGTTAAAAAGTCAGCCAAATTATTTTCCGATGAAATATAATTTACGTTAAATAGTTCATCTTTTATTAATTTACGAATAAATTTGTACTTGATATCAATATGTTTAGTTTTCACATTTTCTTGACTATTTTTTGAAAAATAGATAGCAGATTGATTATCACAATATACTTGGGGTCTTATGTAATCACACAAACTTAATTCATTTATAATTCTACTAAACCAAATAATTTCTTTAGTGCAATCGGTTAGTGCAATAAATTCAGATTCCATTGAGCTATGCACTTTTGTTTAGAAGATTTCCATGATATTGGGATGTTACCAAAATAAATTAAATAGCCACTGCTTGAATGTCTGTTTGTGAGACCACATCCCCAATTTGCATCAGAAAAAGCAATCAAATTTGAACTTTCTACATTGGAAAGATTAATTTTAAAATCCTTTGTAAGAAAAACATAGTTCATAATATCAACAACGTAAGACCAGTGTTTGTAAGTATAACCATTACAAAACTGAGACATTATATTAACGGCAAATGCAATATCTGGTCTGGATCTATCTGACAAAAACGATAAACATCCTATTAAGGAACGATAGGGAAATTTCCTCATTAAATCATTTTCAATTATTTCTTCCTCTTTAACCTTATCAGGTAAGTTACAACCAATTTTAAAAGGTAAATTCACAAAACTTTTAGGAAGATCTTTGAATTTTGACATTAATTTTTCAATGTAGGTAATTTGATGTAAATAAATCGAATTTTCAATTTCTTGAAAGTTTACGCCTAACAAATATTTAGTTTTACCTAGGACTGTAAGATCCAATTTTTTTGTCCAATAATTCGATTACTTCATTTATCAAATGTTCTCTTTTTGAAAACAAAACCATATCATCTACATAAACAATTAAAATTACATCTTTAAATTTGTAGACACAATTACACCAATTTAACTGAGAAAATCCTAATTTAGTTAAAATACCGTCTAATTCCAAATTCCATTCTCTACCACTTTGATGCAGACCATATATAGCCTTTTCCAATAGACATACTTTGTTTTCGGATCCTTTCAGCACAAATCCTTTTGGCTGTTTCATGTATATAGTATCCTTAAGGTGTCCATATAAATATGCACTTTTCACGTCAACTTGACAGTGATACCAACCCAACATAGAAATCAATAGTACAAACAATAATCTAACAATAGAAAAATTCACAACTGGTGAAAAAATATCTTTAAAATCAATGCCGGGTTTTTGCTTAAAACCTTGAGCAACAAGACGAGCTTTATACCTTTTAGGTATATTGTTTTCGTCCATTTTTATGCTGTACACCCACTTACTTCCAATTATGGTTGTATTTGGGGGTGTGTCCACTAATTTCCATACTTGCCTATCCTTCATTATCTGAATTTCTTCATTCATGGCAGTATTCCATTTAATTTTATCCTTACTTGCTTGCGTTTCTTCATAACTTTTGGGGATTTCGACATTGTAACACTGATCATACATGTCGTACATCTGTTGGTCTAAAAAATTAGATTCATCACTAGAAGTAGATGGCACATTAGAAATATCCACATTAGGATGTTCAGTTTCTGGCTTAAAATTGAAATTTACAGGATCAAACCTAATCTTATTTTTAGTACAGTACTTTTTAATATCATTTAAAGATCTCATTCTCAAATTTTCAGGAGAATAATAGTATACATCTATCCTATTGCTTTTATTTCTAGGTTTTTCGATTCTTCGCCAATTTGAAATGTTAAGACTTTTTAAGTCCTCAGTTTTAACTAAATCTTTAGAATCTAGAACTTGAGTTTCACTTTCCGATTTTACTTTTATATTTTCATTTGATTGATAAATAGGAATATTAGAATTAAGATCGAAAGAAACGTACTCAAAGTTTTTACCAAATAGTACATCAACAGCTTTCTTACTTTCGTCGATATGAACATGGACTGTTTCAACTATTCTCTTCTCGTTTGGTACATATATTCTGTAACCTTTAGTTTTCAAACCATATCCTGTCAAAATACCAAGTTTAGCTCTGGGTTGTAATTTATTTCTCTGTATTTTAGGAATATAAACATATGCCAAAGAGCCAAAAATTCTAAAATGTTTTACTGATGGTTTGAAACCAGTCCATATTTCGTTAGGAGATATACCCTCAGTTAATTTGTGTTCGCATCTATTTTTAGTATGAATAAATGCTAAAAGTGCTTCTGACCAAAATTGTGGTTGTAAACCACTGTCTTGAAGCATAGCTCTGACACAATCCATGGCTGTTCTATTGAACCTTTCTGCAATGCCATTTTGTTCAGGGGTATAAGTTGAAGTTCTTTCGATTTTTATTCCTAGATCATTTAAAACTTTTTAAATTCTTTGTGACAAAATTCTAAACCATTGTCAGTTCGGACACATTTTAACTTAACATTTAGCTGTCTTTCAGCTCTAACCAAGTATTTTTTAAAGTAATCAAAAACTTCATTCTTATTTCGAATAATATAAACAGTTACTTTACGTGAAAAATCATCAATAATAGATAAAAAGTATTTGTTTCCACCTAGAGAGTTAACTGGAGCAGGACCCCACAAATCCATATGGATCCTTTCCAAAACATTTTTAGTTTTCCTTTCGTACATATAGTTTCTTTTTAAGGATATTCTAGTGGATTTAGCAATAGCACAAATCTTACAATTTTTATCTATATTTTTACAATTAAGTTTTTCAATTCCTTTTACACAATTAATTTTACTCATATCTTCAATTAAGGGCATGTTAACATGACAAAACCTACGGTGGGCTTTTTCTAGATCTAAACCAGTTACATATGTATAATTTTTAATCTTGGGATAACCTTTCAAGATATACAATTTTCCAATTCTGGGAACAGTAAACAAATATTTATTATAACTATTATAAATAATCATTTTGTTATTTCCCCATTTAATTTGGTTTCCCACAAGGTCAATACGAGCACCACTAATTAAATTTCTTCTCATATTAGGCGAGTATAACACATCTTTTAAAGTTATATCATAATTACTGTTTCTATCTAAAACTGTAAATTGAATATCACCCATACCTAATACTTCCGAGGTGCTGTCCTTGTCTCCGACTAGGATCTTCTGTGGTGGTAGTTTTCTGAATGTCGTAAACATATCACGTTCTTTACAGAAGTGAGCAGTTGCAGCAGAATCAATGAGAAATTCCCTCGGTCTTTCATTTGGAAAATTTGAAACTGCATAGGCACGTTGAAGATCAGTTTTTGGATTGTCCTCCATATAAAATAATTCACCACCAGGTTTCTGCCGATTGCATTTCTTGAGGCACTTCGATTCGTAATGTCCCGACTTTTTGCAGTAGTTGCAGAATGGTCGCGGCCCCATACGACAAACTGTCGACTTTCTTGGGCTTGAAGGAATTAATTCAGGGTCCAGTACGCATCTGCTGTGATCAGGAGTAGACGCCCGTGTCTCCTTGTATCTAGATGACTTGTTTCTTGTAGCATAAGCATCGGCCACGATACTTAATTTTGTGCCTTCGTCTTTCCGCTTCAGCTCGATTCGGCTGGATTCTGTTATTAAATGTTTAGACAAATTGGCTAGCGTGAACTCCTTGTCATCCATCCTGTATAGCAGTTGTACCAGATTATCGTATTCGTGAGGTAAATGTCTTATTAGTTGAAAGCAAACTAAGAGGTCTGGGATTTCGAATCCACCTTCTTTTATCTGTAACAGCTTCTCATGCACTCGTTTGCAGAAGAGTCCAATGGATTCGTCCTCCGGCTGGTAGCGGATTGAAAAGAACTCGTCCACAAATCCTGCCAATCGTGCTCTAGATGCTGGTTCAAAGTTGGTCTTTAATATATCCCAGGCTTCCTTACCGTCCTCAGTAGATGAAATTAAGACTTGATATTTTCTGTCTATGCCCTGGTAGATAGTTGTATATGTCCTCTGCTTCCTATAACGATAGTCTCTTTTTTCTTGTTCTGGAGCATCTTCCAATAATAGAGGTTCCGTTTTAGTGATAAATTCCCAGCAGTTCCGGTCAATTAGCAATACCTTCATGTCCGTCTTCCACGTGGCATAGTTGAAATCCGATAACTTCGGGAAGGAAAACATGGACATTTCTTGAATACCCATCATACTGGATACCGGTAGTGGCAGAATTCAGGTTCAGCTTAAGGTCTGAGGCCCATAACCAATTGTTGGGTTTTATCGATTGAAGACAGAGTTTTTATACATTAAAAATAAATTTTATTACGTGACCAAGTCTTATGGTTTAAAAACATACAAGAAGTCTGATCAGTTCATGATCCACAATACACTTCACATTATCTCCTCTTTTATACATTCAATTTACATAATTTTCCATATTGATGTGCCCCACACGGCACTATAATTGGAGGTTTGAGACCGATTCCAACAGAAAGAGCCAGCCGCTGCGTCGCGCTGTGACCTGAAAGAGCCAGCCGCTGCGTCGCGCTGTGACCTGAAAGGGCCAGCCACTGCGTCGCGCTGTGACCTGAAAGAGCCAGCCACTGCGTCGCGCTGTGACCTGAAAGGGCCAGCCACTGCGTCGCGCTGTGACCTGAAAGGGCCAGCCACTGCGTCGCGGTGTGACCTGAAAGGTCCAACCACTGCGTCGCGCTGTGACCTGAAAGGTCCAACCACTGCGTCGCGCTGTGACCTGAAAGGTCCAGCCACTGCGTCCTGCTGTGACCTGAAAGGGCCAGCCACTGCGTCCTGCTGTGACCTGAAAGGGCCAGCCACTGCGTCGCGCTGTGACCTGAAAGGGCCAGCCACTGCGTCGCGCTGTGACCTGAAAGGGCCAGCCGCTGCGTCCCGCTGTGACCTGAAAGAGCCAGCCGCTGCGTCCCGCTGTGACCTGAAAGAGCCAGCCGCTGCGTCGCGCTGTGACCTGAAAGAGCCAGCCGCTGCGTCGCGCTGTGACCTGAAAGAGCCAGCCGCTGCGTCGCGCTGTGACCTGAAAGAGCCAGCCGCTGCGTCGCGCTGTGACCTGAAAGAGCCAGCCACTGCGTCCTGCTGTGACCTGAAAGAGCCAGCCACTGCGTACTGCGATGACCTGATAGAGCCACCCATTGTGGCAGTCGACCTGAAAGAGCCATTCAAAGCGTCTTGTGACCTTAGAGAGCTATCTACTGCGTCCGGCGACCAATCGGAAATGCATTATTATTTCTTATCGAAATTGATAAACGATGTTGGAGGTTTTCAGTTATATGAAAGTCTTGTAGCAACAGATCTCGAAAAGATAGCAACAAAAGTGAGCAAAAATACGACATTACACACACCTTCCACAAGTTTACTTCAAGAACCATCCGTAGAATACATAGACACCAACTCTTCATCGGAGAGCGAAGTCGAAGGAGCACCTGAAGACAGAAAGATTTACGACATCAAGAAAACAATTTATAGAACCAAGCGACTTTTGAGAAAAGCGGAAAACGCGGAGGAGTTTTCGATTAAGATAAAGGAAACGGGCGAATCTCATGCTAAAGAGATAGTCGACGACTTTGTATTCGCTTGCGAAAAATTAATTTTTTCCATAAATGTCCACATCGAAGAGGTTAATTCAATGAGAGAAAGGATGAACCTAACACCAGAGGAGCCCTTACGACATAAAACCCCAAATAACCAGCCAACCAACCCAACAGCAGAAAAAGTCGACTCAACAGTAATAAGTCCTCACCCAAGTAGAAGCGATCGTGACCCAAGAAAGCCAGAAGGTGCTCCACAAGTTTCTCGGGTGGGTGTTACAAAACTTAAATATCTTATTAAAAATTTAATAGCTGCGGGAGGTGTAACAGTAACAACCGAAGAAATTAAAGACACAATCAACAGAAACATTGCCCAAGAAAAATACAAGAACTACCTTGATAAAAAGGATGTTCTTGTTTTTTCACATTAAGAATATTTGGCATAGTAGACGAATTGTCTGAGCGTTGGGAGCATGCTGAAGAGTTTTTGGTAGATTGCCGTGAGTTTGCACCAACCATAATAACTTTTGATATCTCCGCAGCGAAGACAGTCAATGAGTTAAAAAGCATGTACTCAATGGCTTCCGATTGCGATGATTATGTGGTGGCGATATTCAGCTATCTTCGATTCAACTATCTTTGATTCAAGGAAAAGCTATACCAGTATGTTACAGATAATACCATTCTGACAATTGACATGAACAAATATTTGAAACGTAGAATGAACTAATTTGGCCCAATAAACTAAGTCTAGATATTTGGTAGAGCAGATATACCTTTTCAGAGTTTATATTTTACTTTCTCTACAGAAAATACATCGTAATTTGAATTTTATGAATTCCAAAGCCTACTGACTCCCAGGGGCACATATTTAGGTGTTTACGGGCATCACAACCCTGAGGTACCCGAATGATCTCCCTTCAAATCTACCCTCGCCTACCCTTCTGCTTTCCCTTTTTCTTCCTCGTCGTCTTGTGTTTACCGCACTTTTGCCAAATATTGCCCTTGGGCCATTAAACCCAAAAGCTTCGCATTGCGAGTAACGTCGTTTTAAGTAATTTGTGTGTAATACTTTTTATGCCTTGTATATGTATGTTTTTTGCCTTATATGTTTACAAGGCATAAAACAAATAATTGTTTAATATTTCTGTCGATTCTTCGAATTCTATGGATTAAACAGTTTCAGTTTCAATATTTATTATAGAAAATGTGCATAGCTTGAATTTTGTAAATTTTTTAAGCATATATTGTTAAATGTATAATTTCACCTGTCGTTATGCCATTTGTAATACATTATTTCATGCTCTTATACTTAGTTTCTGAAATCGAAAAAAAGATGTTAACTGTGTGGCATAAATAGCTTCTCCAAATGTTGATTTTTCAGAATCGTAATTTGAATATTATAAGTTCCTAGTGCTGTTTTACGAATAAATTGTCGTTTTTAACAATTTGAAATTAATTAATTTTTCTATTATAATTATTTAATTTCGAATTATTTTCTTTTAATCTTGGAAATAGATTTTAAAGCTTCAAAGAAAAGAAACTGCTTTTCCGAATTTTGATTTTTATCTCAGAAAATGCGTTATTTTAATGTTATATATTCCACTGCCTACTGTTTAACGAATAACTTGTCGTTTTAAGCAATTTAATAAATTTTTATGTGGTCAAAATAATTAATTTCTTCGTAATGTTCTATCGATTGTAGAAATTGTATAGCATAAACTTCTTTTCCAAGCTTTGATTTTAAGTTTCATTAGAGAAAATGCATCAAATTTTTGGAAATTTCTAAGTCTACACTTTAATAAATAAATCGCTTACTGCTATTTGTTATAAATTACTTAATGCTGGCCAAAATTTAACTTCAAAATATTTTCTATTGACCTAGAAAAATAGATCTTTTTAAGTTTTAGCAAAAAGCTTTTTTCTGAATTTGAATTCTACATTTTCTAGGCCTTTTGTTAAACGAGTAACTTTGTTTTGTCATTTGTAATAAATTACTACCTTGCAAATTTAACATCGCATTCTTTTCATTCGCTTCCTGAAATTTTATAGAAATAATTGTTTTTCAAAAAACTATGTCCTCGGTGGCCCGGTTGTAAGATTAAGAGATTAGCAACCGGAGGGTTGAGAGTTCGAATCCAACCAACAGACCGTCGTGTACAAAGGGGTCTGGCGCACGTTAAATCTCGTGGAATCAAATGTCCTCACGTTGACATGGTTTGGAAGTTTGCGGAGTGAGGTGCCATCTGATCTGTTGCCTCGTCACCTGAACTTGGTACAAAATTACGTGGTATTGTCCTCGATCTTTCCCTTTGGTATTAATCCTAGAAAATCACCAATAGCCCGTCGTGTTGCTTCAATGTGACTTTTATTAAAATGCTATAGCATACCGGACCAATTAAAAACGGTAAATTTGGCGTGATGTATTAACAGATTGTGTTGCTAGTTCAGAATTTGACCTCGTCATGGTTCTAAACTGAAAGGTTCCTCGCATCGTTCCTGTGGTTCAAAATTACGTGGTGTTGTCCTCGGATCTTTCCCTTTGGGATTGATCCCGGACCGTCACCAATAGCCCATTGTGTTGCTCCAGTGTGACGTTAATTGAAATACCCAAATACCCTTTCCCTTTGGGATTGATCCCGGACCGTCACCAATAGCCCGTTGTGTTGCTCTAGTGTGACGTTAATTGAAATACCCCCCTCGCATCGTTCCCTTTGGTAAAAGACCGTCGCCATCAGCACTTTGTGCTATTCCAATACGACGTAAATTCGGCTACCTGCCTATTACGGATGTCCCGGTTGGAATTGATTGGAAACTGGAGGGTTGAGAGTTCGAAACTCGATTCAACGAATGATTTCCTCCAACCTGGTGTCTGATGCAAGTTGTATCTAATGTCCTCGAATGTCCTCACGTTGGCGTAATAGTTTGAGAGTGGCGTGGCACCTCATGTGTTGACCGCATCATATCACTGATTTAAAATTTCGAGGTGTCCTCGGATCTGCATTGGGGATTCATCTGGTCTCGCCAATAAGCCATTGTGTTGCTCCAGTCAGACGCTAATTGAACTACCTACCTACATAGCTATTGAGAAATGGTTTTTTATTGCCTTATGATGATGTCTGGAGTTAACTTTTACTCATTGTGAGAAGTTTTTAGATGGGGGGGGTATTTCAATTAACGTCACACTGGAGCAACACAATGGGCTATTGGTGACGGTCCGGGATCAATCCCAAAGGGAAAGATCCGAGGACAACACCACGTAATTTTGAATTACTAAGAAATAATTAAATTTCTGTTTGAACAGTGTTTCGTGTGAATTTTTAACATAAGTAACAGGTTAAATTTGCATTTAACTAACATGTCGCCATCTGACCGTGGTTCAAAATTACGTGGTGTTGTCCTCGGATCTTTCCCTTTGGGATTGATCCCGGACCGTCACCAATAGCCCATTGTGTTGCTCCAGTGTGACGTTAATTGAAATACCCTACCCTACCCTAACTAACATGCCAAGTTATGCCAGGAAGAGTTTACCAAAACATTAGTTGTCACTATATTTAGCAGATGGGTAAGTAGTTCAATTTAAGTCGCATTGTAGCAACACACATATTTAGCTATAGATCACGGTGGCTTGGTGTGTAATTTGGACAGTATGGTTCCAGCCCAAGTGTAACCTCGTCATTTGAGCGTGGTTCAAATTTACGTGGTGTGCTCGGTTCTTTCTCTTCGAAATTGTTCCCGGACCTTTGCCACTAACCAGTTTTTGCTCCAGTGCGACGTTAGTTAAAATACGTACATATATAAATATATAGACATAACTTCCCCTACTTTTGAGATTGCGAGCCTGATCAGGCGTAGACCTCGTTTCCTGTGGTTCAAAACTACGAGGCGTCGTCCTTGATATGTAACTTCGGGATTGATCCAGGACCCTTGCCGATATTCCGTTGTGTTGCTCTATTGCAACGTTAATTAACTACCTACCTAACTACCGGACCGCCTCCAATAGCCCCTTGTGTTGCTCCAGTGCGATGCTAATTAAATATCTATCTATCTGATACAGTTGTAAGAAGAAAACAAATTTCCCACTGACGTAATACGATAATGGGTCGAATAAGCATTCGGCACATAGCGACTGACTATATAAGCTGGCATCATGTTTCTATGACATTGTGCCAGCTACGTGATTTGTTATTGTAAAGATTAGATATTATCAAAGTCTTGTTCAAGAATTAAAATAAGCTGAGTTTGTGGTTTCGTAGTAACACTATAAATAAAATTTACCGAAGAGACTTATCCTAAAGATGCCTGAACGCGTAGTAGGAACCAAAAAACAAGAACAATCATCAGATAACACTGTCGATGTGGAGCCACCCACTGCGATGTTAGACGATCTAGAAAAGCCATATATTGTATCCGGAGACCACCCAGAAGAGCCAGCCACTGCGTCCAGCTGTGACGTGAAAGAGCCAGCCACTGCGTCCAGCTGTGACGTGAAAGAGCCAGCCACTGCGTCCAGCTGTGACGTGAAAGAGCCAGCCACTGCGTCCAGCTGTGACGTGAAAGAGCCAGCCAGTGCGTCCAGCTGTGACGTGAAAGAAGCACCCACTGCATCAGGCGGGGAACTGATGGAGCCACCCATTGTGTCAGGCAACCTGAAACAGCCATTCAAAGCGCATTGTGACCTTATGGAGCTATCTACTGCGTCCGGCGACGAATCAGAACTGCATTATTCTTTCTTATCGACATTGATGAACGATGTTGGAGGTTTTCAGTTATGTGAAAGCCTTAAAGCAACATATCTCGAAAGGATAGCAACGAAAGTGAGCAAAAATATCCCAACAGACGCACCTTCCACAAGCTTACTTCAAGAACCATCCGTAGTATACATAGACCTCAACTCTTCATCGAAGAGCGAAGTCGAAGAATCACCTGATGACAGAAAGGAGATTTATGACATCAAGAAAAAAATATCAAGAACCAAGCGACTTTTGAGAAAAGCGGAAAACGCGAAACGGGTTTTGATTAAGATAAAGGAAACGGGCGAATCTCATGCAAAAGAGATAGTCGGCGACGACTTTGTTTGCGCTTGCAAAAAATTAATTTTTATCATAAAGGTCCACATCGAAGAGGTTAATTCACTGATAGAAAGGATGAACCTAATACCAGAGGAGCCCTTGCGCCATAAAACCCCAAAAGACCAGCCAACCAAACTAACACCGGAGGAAGTTGACTCAGCAGCAATAAATCCTGACCCAAGTAGACCCGATCGTGACCCAAGAAGGCCAGAAGGTGCTCCACAAGTACCTCGGGTGGGTGTAACAAAACTTAAATATATTATTAAAAATTTAATAGCTACGAGAGGTGTAACAGTAACACCCGAAGAAATTAAAGACACCATCCACAGAAACATTGTCCAAGCAAAATACATGAACTACCTTGATAAAAAGGATGTTCTGGTTTTTTCACAATGAGAATATTAGGCATAGTAGACGAATTGTTTGAGCGTTGGGTGCATGTTGAAGAGTGTTTGGTAGATTACCGTGGGTTTGTACTAACAATAATAACTTTGATATCTCAGCATCGAAGACAGCCAATGAGTTAAAAGCATGTACTCAATGCTCAGGCAAATGGCTTCCGATTGTGATGATTATATGGTGGCGATATTCAACTAATTTCAATTCAAAGAAAAGCTATACGAGTATGTTACCGAGAATACTATTCTGGCAATTGACATGAACAAATTTTTGATACGTAGAATGAACTTATTTGGCCCAATAAACTAAGTCTAGGAATTTGGTAGAGTAGGTATACCTTTTCAGAGTTTATATTTTACTTTCTTTACCGAAAATGCATCGTAATTTGAATTTCATGAATTCCAAAGCCTACCGACTCCCAGGGGCACATCTTTAGGTTTTTAAAGACATCACAACCCTGAGGTACCCGAGTGATCTCTCTTCTGTTCTATCTTCGCCTACCCTTTTGCTTTTCCTTTTTCTCCCTCGTCGGCTTGTGTTTACTTCAGCATGACCAAATATTGCCCTTGGGCCATAAAACCCAAAACATTCCCATTACGAATAACGTCGTTTTATCTAATTTGCAATACTTTTTATGCCTTTTAATTATTTATGGTTACAAAGCATAAAATGATAAATAATTTTTAATATTTCTGTCGATTCTTGGAATTCTATTTATTAAACAATTTCAATATTCATTATAGAAAATGCATAGCTTGAATTTTGTAAATTTTTTAAGCCTATAGTGTTAAAGGTATAATTTCACCTGTAGTTATGCCATTTGTAATACATTATTTCATGCTCTTATACTTAGTTAACATCATCTTTTTTCGATTCCAAAAACTACGCAGCATAAATAGCTTCTCCAAATGTTAATTTTTAAGAAATACATCGTAATTTGAATTTTACAAGTTCCTAGGGCCTATGTTACGAATAAGTTTGTCTTTTTCTACAATTTGTAATATATTATTTTTTCGATTATTAAATTTCGCATTATTTTCTTTTGATCTTAGACATAGGTTTTTAAAGCTTCAAGTAAAAGAAACTGCTTTTCCGAATTTTGATTTTATCTCAGAAAATTCTTAATTTTAATTTTATTAATTCCACTGCCTATATACTGTTTAACGAATAACTTGTCATTTTATACAATTTAATAAATTTTCATATGGTCAAAATAATTAAATTCTTCGTAATGTTTTTTTGATTGTAGAAATTGTTTTGTATATAAACTTCTTTTCCAAGTTCGATTTTAAGTTTTATTCCAGAAAATGTATCTCACTTTAGGAAATTCCTAGTCTTGCTGTTTAATAAATCGCTGTTACTGCATTTTGTTATAAATTATTTAATGCCTTTCAAAATTTGACTTTGTATTATTTTCTCTTGACCTAGAAAAATATGTATTCGAATATATATATGTAAACGAAATTTTAAGTTAATAAAAGATTTTTTCCGAATTTTGAATTCTATACTTTTTCTAGGCCTACTGTTAAAAGAGTAACTATTGTTTTATGTCATTTTTAATAAATTACTACCTTGCAAATTTAACATTGCATTCTTTTCATTAGATTCCTTAGATTGTATAGAAATAGTTTTCCGGAAAAACTAGAGCCGGGGTGGCCCAGTTGGAAGAGTAACGGATTAGCAACCGGAGGGTTGCGAGTTCGAATCCAACCAAAAGACCATGTACAAAGTTGCTGGTGCCCTGTAAATCTCGTGGCCTCAAATGTCCTCACGTCGGCTTTGTGGAAGTTTGGAGAGTTGCATGTTCATGTGTTGCCTCGTCATCTGATTTTTTCAAAATTACGTGGTGTTCTCGAACCTTTCCCTATGGGATAGATCCTGGACCGTCACCAATAGCCCGTTGTGTTTCTCCAATGCGACGTTAATTAAAATATCTACATACCTATCAAGACATCAATTACGTAGTGGGTATTATGGAACCGCCTTGGTGGATAGCGGATCTATAAATCACGCGCAGAAGCTGCAGGTAGGGTAGTTGAAATAACGTCACTGGAGCAACAACGTTCAGGGTGGGTAGGTGTGTATTTAATTAACGTCGCACTATAGGGCAATCACAACGGGCTATTGGCGATGGTCCAGGATCAACACGTAATTTTGAACCCCTGTCAGATGTCACCTGAGCTGACACCCCATTCTCCAACACAAAGTTCATTGTGTTGCTCCAGTGTGACGTTAATTGAAATTCCCCCCCTCCCCCCCCCCCAACACAAAGTTCCGGGATCAATCCAGAATGGAAAGATTCGAGGACACCTCGTAATTCTGAACCTCGTTCAGATGACGAGGTCAACACCTAAGATGGCATCCCACTTTTCCAATCTTTCCCGTAATACCACATTGGGATATAATAATCACACAGGAGCAACACAACCAGCTATTGGTAAAGGTCCGGGATCAATCTAGAGAATAAAGATCCTAGGACAGCAAGTGGTTCAAAATTTCGTGTTCTCCTCGGATCTTTCCCTTCGGGTTTGATCCCGGACTGTCGCCAATAGCCAGTTGTGTTGCTCCAGTGCGATTTTAACTAAAAATACCATGCATTCCGCCGTAATACCTGATTGGGCGATCGTAGTTCAAAATTACGTGTTGGCATCGATCCTTCCCTTCGGGATTGATCCCGTATCGTCGCCAATTGCCCGTTGTGTTGCTCCAGTGCGACGTTAATTAAAATTCCTACCTACATGTTTGGGCCTCGTCATCTGACCGTGGTTCAAAATTACGTGGCGTTGTCCTCGGATCTTTCCCTTGGGGGATTGATCCCGGACCGTCGCCAATTGCCCGTTTGTTGCTACAGCGCTACGTTAATTAGTTTATTTATTTATTTATTTATTTCAATTAACGTCACACTGGAGCAACACAACGGGCTATTGGTGACGGTCCGGGATCAATCCCAAAGGGAAAGATCCGAGGACAACACCACGTAATTTTGAACCACGGTCAGATGACGAGGCAACACCTGAGCTGGCACCCCACTCTCCAAACTTCCACACCACGCCAACTTACGTTAATTAGAAACATACCGTACCATACTACCTGATTGGGCCTATCGTTATGTAACAGTTAATACCGGTTTATTACAACTTTAACCGCATCCGAAACCCTAAGATATCAAGTGTGTCGAGTGCTTGATTTGTTATTGAAATATTAGCTTCGAAGTGGTTGTTTTTAAATTAGAACCCAATTGGATTTAAGTCGAAGCGTTAAGAAAGCCAAGCTTCTGCAAGTAATCTGCATCCAATTTGATTTTATCTATTATTATCTAGGGAAGGAAGGCTTGTTTTCAAAAACGAAAATCAGAACGCGAAGAGACTCCCGAGGTGACTGATGACCAGAAAGAGCCATCAACTGTGATTGAGGATTAGGAACTATCGACGTTGAAGACCAGAAAGAGCCGTCAACAGTAACTGAGGATTAGGAACCACCACGTTGACTTACGACCAGAAAAAACCCATCAACAATAACTGAGGATCGAGAGGTACCCACGGTGACTAACAAGATAAAGCCACAGTGACTAAAGATCAGGAACCACCCACGATGGCTGACGACCAGAAAGAGCCATCAACATTGACTGAGGATCAAGACCTAACCACTGTGACTGAGATTTGGGATAAGCTTGAGTCAGAATTGAAAAGTCTAAGAAGTTTCAAGCTCTGGGGACTGAATAACAGAGCAGAGAGCAAAAGGTCGCCAAAAGACGATACAGACAACGAAATATCTGAAGCAGAAGGCTGCGATACCGAAGATACAGTGTCCCCCGAAAACGTAAATCGTGAATTAGAAAATTCTTTAATGAGATCCGCAAAACTTCTCGTCACGATAGAAAATGTCTTGTGGTTTTTAGATGACCTGGAGGAAATGGGCGACATAAAAGATGTGGAAAAGAAAAGGTATCAGGATTTCCAAAGCTTGTGCAGCAATTTACAACGTGAAATCGACTTCCATCTACAAGAGGCTGATAGATTGGTGGAAAATTCAGAGGTCGATGTCCCGAGTGGAGCCGTACAGGACCGGAAAAGGGCCAAACTCTATCTAAAAAGAACCGAACGCAGTCCGATTCCATCTGAACGCGAGCAGAGTAGAGACGAACGCCATCCGAGACGAGTCGAAGGTGGTCCTAGTCGAGCCGAAGTTGGTCCGAGTCGATCAGAACATCGTCCGAGTCTATCAGAACGTCGTCCTAGTCGAAGAGAACGTCATCCGAGTCGAGCAGAACGTCATCCGAGTGGAGGTGAAAGTGGTCCGAGTCGAGCAGAACGTCGTCCGAGTCGAGCAGAACATCATCCGTGTGGAGGTAAAAGTGGTCCGAGTCGAGCAGAACATGATTCGAGTCGAGCAGAACGTGATTCGAGTCGAGCAGAACGTGACCCGAGTCGAGCAGAACGTGACCCGAGTCGAGCAGAACGTGACCCGAGTCGAGCAGAACGTGATCCGAGTGGAGGTGAAAGTGGTCCGAGTCGATCAGAACGTCGTCCGAGTCGAGCAGAACGTGATCCGAATCGAGCAGAACGTGATCCGAATCGAGCAGAACGTGATCCGAATCGAGCAGAACGTCGTCCGAGTCGAGCAGAACGTCGTCCGAGTGGAGGTGAAAGTGGTCCGAGTGGAGGTGAAAGTGGTCCGAGTGGAGGTGAAAGTGGTCCGAGTGGAGGTGAAAGTGGTCCGAGTCGAGGTGAAAGTGGTCCGAGTCGAGCAGAACGTCATCCGAGTGGAGGTAAAAGTGGTCCGAGTCGAGCAGAACATCGTCCGAGTCGAGCAGAACGTGATCCGAATCGAGCAGAACGTCGTCCGAATCGAGCAGAACGTCGTCCGAGTCGAGCAGAACGTCATCCGAGTGGAGGTGAAAGTGGTCCGAGTCGAGCAGAACGTCATCCGAGTGGAGGTAAAAGTGGTCCGAGTCGAGCAGAACGTGATCCGAGTCGAGCAGAACGTGATCCGAGTGGAGGTGAAAGTGGTCCGAGTGGAGGTGAAAGTGGTCCGAGTGGAGGTGAAAGTGGTCCGAGTCGAGCAGAACGTCGTCCGAGTCGAGCAGAACGTCATCCGAGTGGAGGTGAAAGTGGTCCGAATCGAGCAGAACGTCGTCCGAGTCGAGCAGAACGTCATCCGAGTGGAGGTGAAAGTGGTCCGAGTCGAGCAGAACGTCATCCGAGTGGAGGTGAAAGTGGTCTGAGTCGAGCAGAACGTCGTCCGAGTCGAGCAGAACGTCATCCGAGTGGAGGTAAAAGTGGTCCGAGTCGAGCAGAACGTGATCCGAGTGGAGGTGAAAGTGGTCCGAGTGGAGGTGAAAGTGGTCCGAGTGGAGGTGAAAGTGGTCCGAGTGGAGGTGAAAGTGGTCCGAGTCGAGCAGAACGTCGTCCGAGTCGAGCAGAACGTCATCCGAGTGGAGGTGAAAGTGGTCCGAGTCGAGCAGAACGTCGTCCGAGTCGAGCAGAACGTCATCCGAGTGGAGGTGAAAGTGGTCCGAGTGGAGGTGAAAGTGGTCTGAGTCGAGCAGAACGTCGTCCGAGTCGAGCAGAACGTCATCCGAGTGGAGGTAAAAGTGGTCCGAGTCGAGCAGAACGTGATCCGAGTCGAGCAGAACGTCGTCCGAGTCGAGCAGAACATCATCCGAGTGGAGGTGAAAGTGGTCCGAGTCGAGCAGAACGTCGTCCTAATCGAGCCGTAAGTCACCCGGGTAGAGCCCAACTTCGTCCATGTCCCGTTCCTTGGGCGTATGTAAACACACTCCCGTCTTTGTTTAGACATATACTAGCGAAACCAGGTTTCACCGGATCGCCACAGGAGCTGAAAGACACCCTCAATGAAAAGGTTCTCAGAAGCGAGTACCGCAAGTATAGCGAAAGAAAAGAAATTCATTTTGAAACAGTGAAGAACTTAAGAAACTTACTCCGTGACGGTCTATTGAACCTGGAGACTAGTTTAGTATGGGTCCGTGAGTTTTCACATGTCAGCAAAGAAGCTGAAAATTATTCGGCGAAACACACCGATATTTTGAAAGATTGGAATGCAAGTTTCAGGGAAATGCTTCGTGATTACAATACTTATTTGAAGTCAGAGCATTTGGAACTGCAATTTATTAGTTGTACTCTTTACCAATACATGGAATGCAACAAACATTTGAAAAATGATTTGACTAAATTTCTGAAAGGCAAAATGAATTTATTTCTACCAGATGTGTAGTATAAATAACTACCAATATTCGATTTAAATTTTTATTCCATAGAATGCTTCGTAGTTAGAATTCATTAGTTTACGGGTTTAAGGAATAATTGTATTTGGAGTTGTGATTTTGTAATAAATTACTTAATTTTAATGGCTTACCATTTTGCAATTTTTATGACAATTGATGCATGCCACACCCAAAAAATGAAATCAACTCTAAAACTTTAAACTAATAAACTTGCCAGAATTACAAGAAATGTGTCCTTTAAGACGTTTTCGCTTCACTCTGAAATTCGAGAAATTTCGTTTGTTTCATCAAAAATTAAGCACATTTCCTTATTTAATTATATTTGCGAGATCGAATCCAACCAAAGACCGTCGTGTACAAAGAGGGATGGTGCACGTTAAATCTGTCGTGGCCTCAAATGTCCACCGTGGCGTGGAAGTTTGGAGAGTGGGGCCAAACGAGTATAAGTGAGATCACGATGACAAACATGAGTTGAATCTGCTCTCCAAGGACCACGGTTCACGTTGAAGTTTGGAGAGTGGGGTGCCAGCTCAGGTGTTGCCTCGTCATCTGACCGTGATTCAAAATTACGTAGTGTTGTCCTGCGATCTTTCCCTTTGGGATTGATCCCGGACCGTCACCAGTGTGACGTTAATTAAAATTACCAATACCTTCCAACAGGGTTACCGTGGCCCCCCTACCTGTTCAGATTTAATAGAATGAGTAAAATCGTAATAAACGGTGCGGTCTTGAAATTATTTCGATTTTGTGTTGTCAAGCCATGACAAATGGTAATGGTTAGCACTTCTGATAAGACGCCAAGTTGGTGAACTTTTGGCGACTCAACCATACACTTTAGAATTTAACTTTTATTGTTTTATTTCAAAAGAAAAATTGCATTTTGAGTTATGTCACTTTTCTCGAACTTGCTATGCATACAAAATTTTCATTAATTCCTATTAGCTATTTTGTAATGAAGTGGTTTGATTAATTATTAGTCATTTTGTAAAGAAGTGGTTTCATTACTCCTCATTACACATTTTGAAATGAAGTGGTTTGATTAATTCTGTCATTTGGCAATAAAGTGATGTCATTACCAAATGACAATTACACATTTTGCAATGAAATAGTTTGATTAATTTTAATTCGTACTAGCAGATTTATAATGAAGTTGCGTGATTAATTCTTAGTCATTTTGTAATGAAGTTGTTTCATTATTTCACAATGAAGTGGTTTGATTAAATTTAATTCATGCTACCCAATTTTATAATGAAGTGATTTGATTAATTTTTAGCTATTTGGTAATGAAGTGGTTCCATTAATTTTTAGCTATTTGGTAATGAAGTGATTTCATTGCAAAATGGCTAATACTTGTTACACATTTTACAATGAAATAGTTTGATTAATTTTAATTCTAATTAGCCGTTTGGTAATGGAGTGGTTTGATTAATTCTTAGTCATTTTGTAATGAAGTAGCTTCATTATTTCTTGTTTCACATTTCACAATTGCTTGAGTAAATTTAATTCTTGCTAGCCAATTTGTAATGGTTTGATTAATTCTCAGCCATTTATTAATGGAGTGAATTCATTACCAAATTGCTAATTCTTATTACACCACTTTGCATTGAAGTAGTTTGATTAATTTTAATTCTAACTAGCCGTTTTTTATGAAATGGTTTGATTAATTCTTATTACACATTTTGTAATGAAGTGGTTTGATTAAATTTAATTCTTGCTAGCCGATTTCTAATGAAGTGGTTTGATTAATTCTTAGGTAATAAAGTGATTTGATTACCCAATGCCTAATCCTTATTGCACATTTTGAAATGAAGTAGTTTGATCAATTTTAATTCTTTAAGCCATTTTGATAGATTTGATTAGTCATTTTGTATGAAGTGGTTTCATTAGTTATTAACATTTTACAATAAAGTGGTTTGATTGAATTGAATTCTTGCTGGCCGATTTGTAATGAACTTGTTTGATTATTCTTAGCCATTTGGTAATAAAGTGATTTCATTACCAAATGCTTAATCCTTATTACACATTTTCAAATGAAGTGGTATCATTAATGTTAATTCGTACTAGACGTTTTGTAATGAAGTGGTTTGTTTAAGACTTAATCATTTTGCAATGAAGTGATTTCATTAGTTATTACGCATTTTGCAATGAAGTGGTTTGATTAATTTTAATTCATACTCCCCGTTATGTTATGAAGTGGTTTCATTCGTCCTATTACACATTTTGCAATGAAGTGTCTTGATTAATTTTAATTCTTACTAGCCATTTTGTAATGAATGTCCTCACGTTGGCGTGGTGTGGAAGTTTGGAGAGTGGGGTGCCAGCTCAGGTGTTGCCTCGTCATCTGACCGTGGTTCAAAATTACGTGGTGTTGTCCTCGATCTTTCCATTTGGGATTGATCCCGGACCGTCACCAATAGCCCGTTGTGTTGCTCCAGTGTGACGTTAATTGAAATATCCCCCCATTTTGTAATCAAATGGTTAACTCGATTCTCCTCTAAACTTTAAAAACATTCAAGTTAGGTATAATGTCATCTGATGAAACATCTTTGAAATTTAGTACCCGCTTAAGCCAGTTGATAGACTCGCATATTAGCAACCGGGGGTTTGAAAGTTCGAAACTTGGTACAAAGACCGTCGTGTAACTTACATGGGATTGGAGTACGTTAAATCAATCCTGGCCTCAAATGTCCTCGCGTCGCCCTGGTGTGGAAATTTGGAGTGGGGAGCCAGCTCAGGTGTGACCTCGTAATCTGACAGTGGTTCAAAATTATGTGGTATCGTGATCCCATCTTTCCCTTCGGGGGTTGATCCCGGACCGTAACCAATAACCCATTGTGTTGCTCCAGTGTGACGTTAATTAAATACCTACCAACCAATTGAACTTAATCCCGGACTATCGATGGTGCCATCGTGGCTCAGTGCGTATGTCCACTGCGCTAGCAACCTGAGTTGTAGGCGGTGCAGGTTCCATTCCTGTCAAGTGCATTCTTCCGTGGGTGTATTTCTCTATTCTGTGTCATTAAAAAATTTCATATATGTGTTTGTCTATTACTTGATATTGTATATCTTGTAGCAGCATGGACCAAATATGACCCTTGTTCCATAACACACCAAATCAACCAACCAACTAACCTGGACTATCGAATATAGCCCGGTGTTTTGCCCCAGTGCGACGTAATTCATGTACCTACCTGCCTCATCAAAAATCAATTTATTCAACACTGAGGATACTGAGAATTTTCCTCACGATGCATCATTTCTCACATGAAGGAAGAGTTAATTAACGTCGCACTGGAGCAACACACAACAAGGCTATTTGCTACGGTTTGGGTTCAAACCCGAAGGGCAAGATCGAGGACAAAAATACGTAATTTTGAACCACGGTCAGATGACTCGTTTAAGAGTAGGTACATAGGTATTTTAATTAACGTCTCACTGGAACAACACAACGGGGCATTGGTGACGGTATCAATCTCAAAGGGAAAGATCAAGGACAACACCACGTAATTTTGAACCACGGTCAGATGACGAGGCAACACCTGAGCTGGCACCCCACTCTCGAAACTTCCACACCACGCCAACGTGAGAATATTTGAGGCCACGACGGATTCAAAGTGCTTCAGCCCCCTTTGTATACGGTCGCAACCCTCCGGTTGCTAGTCCGTTGCTTTTCCAACCGGGCTTCCACGGCCCGACTCGTTCAAGGGAAGTAATACGAAAAAAGTCAAATTCATGATTTTTTTCAGTACTGTTTAGTTACTCTAACTTTGTATTGGTTGCTATAGCCTAGCCCTGTTTGTACAGGGCTGGTGCACATTAAATCTGCCTCCAAATGTCCTCACGTTGGTGTGACGTGAAGATTTGGTGTGGAATATCAGCTGAGGTGTTGACCTCGTCATTAGATTGGTTCAAAATCAAGGTGTCTTTGATCCAACACTTCGGGATTTATCTGGACCGTCGCCGATTGCGCGTTGTATTGTTCCTGTGCGACGGCCACCGCACTACATATCTACTCACATAACAATTCAGTATACAGGGTGAGTTTAAATTATTTTTACAAAATAAGAGGGGTGATAGTACCCATCCAGACGAGCAATAATTACCATGGAACATAGTGTCGCATTCCACTCTGAGAGGCAGAAAAGAGTAAAGTCGAAATGCGTCGAGCATGAACAAGTCATCGTCTCTGACGTCGCACACTTTTCCAGCACGGTCCGGCACTTCTTGAATGCCACATATCCCGCACGATTGATCGGACGTGGTGGACCTCAACCCACTGGACTTTTTCTTCTGGGGGCACATAAAATCTTTAGTGTACCAGACGCCTGTGGACTCGGCTGAAGATCTCGTAGCGTGAATCGGTGTTGCCGCAGACAAAATTAACACAAAACCAGGAATCTTCGAGGCCAGTCATTCCTTCGCCGGTGTGAACTGTGCAACGACACGCGTGGCCGCCACTTTGAGCACTTGATGCGAGTTTTTCTCTGATCAATAAATCAGATCGTGTAACTTTTGGTATCGTTCATTCGCTTTCCCAACACTGTTGCAAGTTCATGTTGAAATTCTAATTTTACTCTTTTCTGCCTCTCAGAGTGGAATGCGACCCTATGTTCCATGGTAATTATTGCTCGTCTGGATGGGTACTATCACCCCTCTTATTTTGTAAAAACAATTTAGACTCACCCTGTATAGGCAGTTAACTAACATAGCACTGGACCAAGACAACGGGATATTGTATTATTATCAATTCGGTAGGTAGATATTTAATCAACGTTGCACTGGAGGAATGTGGGTTTTGGCGACAGTCCGGGATCAAACCGGAAGGGAAAGATCGAGGACACGTAATTTTGAAGCATGGTCAGATGACGAGGTCACCTGATCTGGCACCTCTCCAAACGAGCCTAAGTGAGATCACTACAAAAATGAGTTGAATCTCTACTCTCCAAGGACCACGATTCACGTTGGTGTGGAAGTTTGGAGAGTGGGGTGCCAGTTCAGGTGTTCACCTAGTCACCTGACAGCGATTCAAAATTACGTGTTGTCCCGTATCGTTCCCTCTGGGTGTTATCCCGGCCCGTTGCCAATAGCCCGGTGTCTTGCTCCCAAGGCAACGTTAATTAAATACCTACCCGTACCGTCGGCAATACCCCGTTGCGTTGCTCCATGAGACGTTAATTTCTTAACCTAACCCTTAGATTTAGTAAGTTTGAATTTTGGATGAAGTAAAATCTTTTAATCTTTGTTCTGCAAGCTTATATATAAATTTTATTAAAATTTGAAATAAATTAAGTATTCGATCACAATACTTTTTCTAGATAACACGATGCTTTATTTGTAGTTTGAGCTAGACTTATAAAGGCATTAAAAATCACTGAACATTTATAAATGCTGTTGTCAGTCGAAAACCTTATCGGATCATTCAAATCTCTGCAATTCAAGTCGTGTGAAGTTGCTATTATGGATATACGAATTGATTTTAACTTTTCGAATTCACCAATTTTAATATACTGGTTAATGATTTTTTTAATGATTATGCATTCAAATTCATATAGCTGAAAAGACCAATTTAAAGCAGACGCGTTAAACACAGAAGTTAACAATTAATGGAAGACTTAAAAAAATTGGTTTCCAAACTTAAGATTCTAAGAATTTGGAATTCTATTGACTTGGTGAAATTTTAACAAAGCAGGCATTCAAACACTTTAAATTTATTGTCTTTTTAAAAAACTACATTTTAGTTTCAAAACTTTACAAACCTCAGAACATGAAAATACAATACACAAGTTCCACGAGACAAAATTTTTATAAAAAAAATCATGCAATATTTGTAATAAATTGATATCAGCACTATAATTATATTAAAACGCACTTAACAAATCTGAATTCTACACATCTCATCGAAGATGATCATGTAGTTATTCAAGAAAATCCATGGTATATCAAATTTCTTAAAGCTTTAAGACGTAGCGTATGGAACAGCATACGGTTCGCTTGTGAACGAACAATTTCATTGCTACAGGACAATTGAACAGCTTTTAGCGATCTTTTACCAGTCGTAACCTATGCCACAGAATCCTTGGCATTAGCGTCTACTCACCCAACAGGATCAGCTGCTTCAGCCACGATGCCAGCCTCTCCTTCCGGAGCATTCCCTACGGCACCTACGACGCCAGCCTCTCCTTGCGGAGCATTCCCTGCGATGCCAGCCTCTTCCGGATCATCCACTGCGGCACCTACGACGCCAGCCTCTCCTTCCGGATCATCCACTGCGGCACCAGCTTCTCCTTCCGGATCATCCACTGCGGCACCAGCTTCTCCTTCCGGATCATCCACTGCGGCACCAGCTTCTCCTTCCGGATCATCCACTGCGGCACCAGCTTCTCCTTCCGGATCATCCACTGCGGCACCAGCTTCTCCTTCCGGATCATCCACTGCGGCACCAGCTTCTCCTTCCGGATCATCCACTGCGGCACCTACGACGCCAGCTTCTCCTTCCGGATCATCCACTGCGGCACCTACGACGCCAGCTTCTCCTTCCGGATCATCCACTGCGGCACCTACGACGCCAGCCTCTCCTTCCGGATCACCCACTGCGGCACCTACGACGCCAGCCTCTCCTTCCGGATCATCCGCTGCGGCACCTACGACGCCAATCTCTCCCACCGGATCATCCGCTGCTCCAGTTACGACAGCGACCTCTCCCGCTGGAGCATCCGCTACGACGCCAACTTCTCTCACAGGAGCATCCGCTACGACGCCAACTTCTCTCACAGGAGCATCCGCTACGACGCCAACTTCTCCCACAGGAGCATCCGCCACGGCACCTGCGACGTCAGCCTCTTGTACTGCTGGAAGAGTACCCACTACTGAAACTGCTTTGACACCAACCTTCTGTACTCCCACAGAACCTTCAGTGCTGGATTTCTTTTCACCCACAGGACAATCCACTGCCCTACTTCTTTCGTCAATTTCACTCGACATAGACGTTGTATCGCTTTCTTGAGTCATTTTCGTACTAGGTGCTTCCGAGACCGTAGAGAGTGTACTAGTAGTTTGTGGCACAGAAGTAGCAGAATTCTTTTTATGATAAACAGATCTTTCGCATAAAGTTTTGATAACTTTTTTGAGGCGCTCGTCAATGCCAAGGTTACTCGATGAGGTCACAGAAGTAAACATATCGATCTTTTCCTTCAATGTTATCAAAAAGATATCAATTTGTTTAAAGACCCCGGAGGACGTGGTGATGAGATAGTTCAGTCTGTCGTTCTCAACCCGAAGTTGAGTATCGTCTTCGGGAGTGGCCATGGGAATCCTGCCGATCCTCTTACTCAGCGCCTCAACTTGCTTCAGCATGGCGTCCATCCTGGGAAACAGCCTCTTCATGTCGTTTTCCATTCCTCTCTGCTGATTCAAACGGGTTCGCTTGAAATCCAAGAAGTCGGAACAAAGACGTCGCAGGTTTGCCGATTCTGGAGATTCTGCGAACAACGACGCTCTTAATGACTCGCTACCCGAAGATCTGTGAAAGTCAACGGGTCGGGCTGGTCGGAAGGTACCACTCTCGACTTTCGTGTGTAGGTAGTCCTTCACCGGTGACTGTTTAAGCGTCTCTTTTGGTACTTCAGCCTTCAGTTCCTTGGAAGACTCACTCGACGATTCAGGCAAAGTTACAATTGGATCTTTATCGACGATTGGCTTGGGTTCTTCTGTTGTTTTCACATCCTTGGACTGAGGAGTCTTTCCTGGTGCTTTCGGACTTTGTGAAGATCTTGACGATGGCGTTTCGGACTTTGTCGTTCGGACCTTTGGGATCGCTCCGTGGTCCTTTCCTTTTTCTGCAGGGGACATAGGGGATTGCTTAGGAACAGTCTTTGGATAATTTGAAGGCACGCTTGTCTCAGTCTTCGAAGTTCTGCCAGCTTCGTCTGGTCGTCGATTGCCTAAATTCCTCTTTGGTTTCTCGGGTGCAGTTTCAGATTTTCGAGTCTTCGAAGGCGTAGGTTTCATAGGTGAAGGCCTCTCAATACCTCCTGCTTCCGCTACCTCTGATTTAGCTGCCTCTGCTTTGGCTACCTCTGCTTTGGCTACCTCTGCTTTGGCTACCTCTGCTTTAGCCGCTTTTGTTTTGGCTTCATTCGTAGCTTGCCTGTACCTACTAGCCTTATTCGATCTTCCGGGCAAGGGATGGGACATTGTGGAAAGTCTCTCGAGCAATCTAAAATTACACCAGCTATCTCAACGCAGACAAAATCAAGAACGCAAACACTCTTGTGTCCTCTTATATAGATTACACGGGACCGAAACACACACAGAAATTTTTGAGAGTGAAACATAGTTCCCAAAATAGACTATCCTTACGCCGGTTGCGCATACGCATGCTTATTAACGAATATGATAACGTCAAATCAAGATTGGGTAGGTAGGTATGTATTTAGTGAAAAATCGAATTGGAGCAGCACAACGGGCTATTTGCCACGGTCTGGGATAAAACACGAAGAGTTGGGTGGTTTAAGTTTTATGGCCCAAGGGCTATATTTAGTTCTGCTGCGCCTGATCAATACATATCAAGTAATACACACACACAAAATGAAAGTTTTACTGACACGAGAAAGAGAAATACACACAGAGAGGACTGCACCTGACAGGAATCTAACCTGCACCTCCTACAACTCGAATCAAAGACGGAGGGAAAGATCGAGGGCAATGCCAAGCAGTTTTGAACCACGGTCAGATGACGACGTCAAACCTGAACTGGCACCTCACTCTCCAAACTTCCACACCAAGTCAATGTGAGGGCATTTGAGGCCACGACAGATATAACATGCACCAGCCTCCATTGTTCAGGACGGTCTTTGGATGGATTCGAACTGGCAACCATACGGTTGCTAATCCGTTACTCTTCCAACCGGGCTACTTGATATTGTATGTCGTATCTGGCGCAGCATGGCAAAACATGGCCCTTGAGCCATAATACCCCAAAACCCAGCCAGTCCAACAGTGCTACCGCCGTCGCAGTGATTTCAAGATAAATCAATACTTATTTCCGAAATGCTTTGTTGTGGTTCAAAATTACCCACAACCCTTCGGTTACTCGTCCGTTACCCTTCCAACTGGGCCACAACGGCCCTCTATTTTACTTGTTATGAGCCTTCTCAATAGGTAGGTATTTAGGTATTTTGATTAACGTCACACTGGAGCAACGGGGTATTGGTGACGCTCAGGGATCAATCCGAAGGAAAAGTCCGAGGACAACACCATGTAATTTTTAACCACAGAGCCATCTTATTAACCTGTACGTTTAGTTAACAACCTGTTGACTGTGTTTACGTGATGTCTCCTATCTTGTGCTTGGCAAAATTTGGCCCTACCACCATGAAAACCAAATCAACAAGTTGACTATGCTTAGCGCCGTTTACTGAAGAGTGGCTTTGACGAAAAAAAATCTCACTAAGGTAGGTATTTTTAATAAACGTCACACACTGGAGCAACACAGCGGGCTATTAGTGACAGTCCGGGATCGATTTCAAAGGTATTGGTATTGGTATTTTCAATTAACGTCACACTGGAGCAACACAGCGGGCTATTGGTGACAGTCCGGGATCAATCTCAAAGGTATTGGTATTGGTATTTTCAATTAACGTCACACTGGAGCATCACAACGGGCTATTGGTGACGGTCCGGGATCAATCCCAGAGGAAAGCCCGAGGAAAACACCACGTAATTTTGAATCATGCTCAAATGACGAGGCAAAACCTGAGCTGGCACCCCACTCTCCAAACTTCCACACCGCGCCAACGTGAGGGCATTTGAGGACACGATGGATTTAACGTGCACCAGTCACCTCTGTACAAGGCGGCCTTTGGCTAGATTCGAACTCGCAACCCTCCGGTTGCTGGTCCGTTACTCTTCCAACCGGGCTACCGCGGCCCTCTCTCACACCAAGATTTGTTGAATATTTTAAATGAAATGGTTATTTACAACTGTTTTCTGACACATTACTTAATGTACTTTTATATGCTGATATTAAATCTCACTTAATTTGAGTATTGAGTGAGACCACGCTGAATAAATAATCCGTCCGTCTAATCGTCGTGTACGTGGAGGTGGTGCACGTTAAATCTGCCGTGGCCCCAATGTCCTCACGTTGGGGTGTTGTGGAATTATGGACAGTGCAGTGCCAGTTCAGGTGTCATCTCATTGTGGTTCAAGATCCCTCGCATCTCTCCTTTGTAATTGATCCCGGACCATCACCAATATCCTGTTATGCTCTAATGGGTTGTTGATTCAACTACCTGCCTTTTAGAAATTGGGGCCACCTTTAACTCAGTCACAGATTAACAACCTCAGGGTTGCGAGTTCGAATCCCAAACCAACCAAAGACCATTGTGTATGTGGGGGCTGATGTACTTTAAATCTCTCTCGACCGCAACTGTCCTCACTTTGGCGTAGTGTAGAAGTTATGAGGATTGTGTTCCAGCTCAGGTGTTGACCCTGGTTCAGAATTCCGAAGTATTGTCCTGAGATCTTTCTCTTTGGGGGGTATTTCAATTTGCGTCACACTGGAGCAACACAATGGGCTATTGGTGACGGTCCGGGGGGGTATTTCAATTACCGTCACACTGGAGCAACACAACGGGCTATTGGTGACGGTCCGGGATCAATCCCAAAGGGAAAGATCTGATGACGGTCCGGAATCAATCCCAAAGGGAAAGATCCGAGGACAACACCACGTAATTTTGAACCACGGTCAGATGACGAGGCAACACCTGAGCTGGCACCCCACTCTCCAAACTTCCACACCACGCCAACGTGAGGACATTTGAGGTCACGACAAATTTAACGTGCACCAGCCCCCTTTGTACACGACGGTGTTTGGCTGGATTCGAACTCGCAACCCTTCGGTTGCTAGTCCGTTACTCTTCCAACCGGGCCACCGCGGCCCTCTTTCTCTTTGGGATGTATCCTGGACCATCACGTCGTCACCTCACCGTGGTTGAAAATTACGTTTTGTTGTCCTCTATCTTTCCCTTCGGAATAGATCCCGGCGCGTCGTCAATAACCCGTTGTGTTGCTCCAATGTGACGTTAATTAAAAATACCAATACCAATGCCTGGACTAATATAATATATGGGCCGCGGTGGCCCGGTTGGAAGAGTAACGAACTAGCAACCGAAGGGTTGCGAGTTCGAATCCAGCCAAACACCGTCGTGTACAAAGGGGGCTGGTGCACGTTAAATCTGTCGTGGCCCCAAACGTCCTCACGTTGGCGTGGTGTGGAAGTTTGGAGAGTGGGGTGCCAGCTCAGGTGTTGCCTCGTCATCTGACCGTGGTTCAAAATTACGTGGTGTTGTCCTCGGATCTTTCCCTCTGGGATTGATCCCGGACCGTCACCAATAGCCCGTTGTGTTGCTCCAGTGTGACGTTAATTGAAAATACCAAAATACCAATACTAATATAATATATCACCAATAGGAAATTGCGTTGCTCCAGTTCGGCATTGATTCAACTACCCCCGAACTTAATCGGGGGTCCTCAACGGCTCATTGGTTTGGCCTACTGCGTTAGGAACCTAGGAAGAACTTTGTAGGCGGCATAAGTTTGATTTTCCCCGGGGTGTATTTCTCTATTATGTATCAATACTTTCCTTGTATGTATATCCATTTACGTTTCCAAATAGGATTTTTGCGCCTTATATTCCAATCCAATCAATCAATTACATCGGCTTAGATTGGTTTAAATCGCTAAGATATTTTTGTACTTTATGAAGGCTAATTGGACCACATATTATATAGGGGATGGTTTGTCACAAAACAGCATTGTTTCCTACAGCGTATGTGCCCTCAGCGGTACTCCTCCTCTAGATGGTACGGGCTCCACGAACCAGATATTCTCTAGAGATTTTTTTCATGGGGTTTAGTCTTTAGTAAACATTGGGGTCGAGCTCACTGAATAACCAAGGGATCTTTTCCTGCCTTTTATCCCACTATTCAGTTTCCCAATCCCTTTTGACAGTTTTTTCTTGGCGTTGTCTTGTTTACGTATCTACTGTACGTAAACAATACAACGCTAAGTCGGTAGGGCTCAACCTCTGGTGAGTCCTACCGACTCACCAGAGGTTTAGAGTTTTCATTGGAGGGTCGGGGAGAGGAAAAACGAGATAGGAAAGATGTCACATCTATACATATAAAGCGGAGTTAGCGTGTATGTCTGTATGTTCTCTATACAAATCACCATTGGCGTGGTGTGGAAGTTTGGAGAGTGGGGTGCCAGCTCAGGTGTTGCCTCGTCATCTGACCGTGGTTCAAAATTACGTGGTGTTGTCCTCGGATCTTTCCCTTTGGGAGTGATCCCGGACCGTCACCAATAGCCCATTGTGTTGCTCCAGTGTGAAGTTAATTGAAATTCCCCCTCTCCCCCCCCTCTATACAAATCTACACCGTGAGACCAATCCACACCAAATTCAAGCACACCAAATTTGGTGCACTTGTACTGTAGAACCTTGCGGGTAACTTAGGCTACATATTAATCCCTCTCTATTTGTAGTAGGGGATAAAAACAATTCAAAACCCCCATAGGAATAACATTGAGTATTGCTAGGGGGTGCTCTCTCCCAGTCTGGATCACGTTGGCGTGGTGTGGAAGTTTGGAGAGTGGGGTGCCAGCTCAGGTGTTGCCTCGTCATCTGACCGTGGTTCAAAATTACGTGGTGTTGTCCTCGGATCTTTCCCTTTAGGATTGATCCCGGACCGTCACCAATAGCCCGTTGTGTTGCTCCAGTGTGACGTTAATTGAAATACCCCCCTCCCAGTCTGGCTGTGCAGATGACGTCAGAGTTAACATCTACAGGAGTCGCCTCTCAAGATGACCTTGGAGGTTTTTTAGAATCTTAGAGTATGACGCTACCGGTTGCGCTGAAAATCGCTCAGTATCATATCGTATATACATCCCGTCTGCAAAATGAAGTATGGAATTTTCAAGCATAAAGTGTAATTGCTTGAAACGTTGATCATGATATCGTATCAATATGATTTGTCAGCCTTTTAGAATGATGGTGGAATTTCGGGTTCAAGGTGCTACAAATAAAAAAATATTGATAAGAAAAAACACTGCAATAATACGATGTTATGTCATTTTTTTAGAAAATGAACTTAAAGGGCATTCACAATCACTCCAAAACTAACAATCGATTTTGTATGTAGTCATCTCAGTATCAGTATTTGTAGGTTTGTTTTACCTATAGTATGTGAAATGGATCTAAAGTAAATTGTAGAAGCTTTAAAAATCTCAGTTTTAAAAATTATTGTGCACTCGCTTATTTTTTCTCTATATTTGCATTTTCTATGACAGAAAAGTGATTTTTTGGATCACTTTCAATCGACGTTTAACCAATTAGACCCGAACAACGCCGGGTAAATTCAGCTAGTATAATATAACATTTGGACGCATACAAGTGCACAAACTGAACAAAAGGCATCTATAGTCAAAGATTAAAGTTGGAACATAACAGCAAAAACGTGAACAGAATACAAAGAAATTTCTCAACACAACACACAATTAAACATGAGGAACATTTCCGGTGTCGGAGGGTCGAAAGGAACCACACAGGGCGGCGTGATTATTTTATTCGTCGTTTTTTATAATTTATTTTATGAATATTTACATATGATATGAATTTTTCATCGTTTAAGCAATCGGGGCAATAACACCCGAGTTTAATGGCAAAAATATATTTACATTTAAATTCCTCAAAAATTTATTAATAGAGCTCTGAGGATAAGCAGGAAAACACCCTGATTGGGAGGTGTTCATAAAATAAAATATAAAGCAAATCTTATCTTTAAAATATTAGCACGCTCTAGAAAGGCGAAGTAATGTTACGTTAAGTCTCAGAACTATTAAAGAATTTTTTTCTTTTCCTTTCCCCTCCATTCGCAGAGTACCGGGACCGTCGTGGCTTAGTGGGAATGCCCACTGCGCTAGCAATCTTCGAATTGTAGGCGGCGCAGATTCGATTCCTGTCAGGTGCATTTCTCCCTGGGTGTATTTCTCTCTTCTGTGTCAGTAAAACTTTCATTGCGTGTGTCTGTTACTTGATATTGTATGTCGTGTCTGTCGCAGCGTGGCCAAATATGGCCCTTGCGCCATAATACCCGAAAACCAACCAACCCAAAGAGTATCACTTGGAATTGACTTAGTTTGTCTTGCGTTTGGCTCAACCTGGCCGAATGTTTTATGGACCTTGCGCCATAAAACGCCAAAACAACCAACCCAAAATAAAAACCTACGAACGCGTGTGGAGCGCTGAAGATTGGTTGTTTTTAGTTTTTATGGCGCAGGGGCTATATTTAGCCAAGCTGAGCCCAACACAGGACAAACAACACAATGACAAAGAAAGAATTTCCAAAAAGCAGAAGGGTAGGCGAGGTTAAAAAGGAAACTCTCTGGAAAGATTACTCGGTACCTCAAGATTGTGTTGCCTGTACACAGCTAAAGAAAACTCTGAAGGAATCTTGGGGGAGACAATGCTTGCCGCAAGGGTTATAGAGGGATTGATGAGAGATCCTGAGTCGTCATTAAGATGTTAAAAAATGAGTCGCCAAAAATATTTTAAGGGATGGTTTTGGGGAGTTTTATGACCCAAGAGCCATATCTGGCTGCGCCAGACACAAGATATACAACATCAAGTAATAGACAGACACACACACAGTGAAAGTTTTACTGGTTGTCCAGGGTTTTATGGCGCAAGGGCCATATTTGGCCATGCTGCGCCAGACACAAGACATACATATCAAGTAATAGACAAGCACACACAATGAAAGTTTTACTGTCACAGAAGAGAGAAATACACCCACGGACGAATGCACCTGGCAGGAATCGAAAATGCGCCGCCTACAACTCGAAGGTTGCAAGCGCAGTGGACATAGCCAGTGAGCCAAGACGGCTCCAATGGTTTGAGGGAAAAGTGAACTTTCGAAACAAACTTTAGTAGTTATTTGATTGTTACAAAATTTGAAGACTGTTTTCTACTAATAATGCTATACATAAAAGTTTGGTCAAAAATATTAAGTCGTGCGGAAGATGTTGCATAAAGCGTGGTCAAGCATTTTGATAAATTGGTAAATCCGGTGCGAACGATTTTCCATGTATTGTAAAAATTTTAGTTATGATAATAGTTTGCATAGATAAGCAATGCCAAATATTATGATACCAAAGTAAATCAAACTAAGTTGGTATTTTGCATCACTAATTGTGAAGCGAAAAATTTGTTTTAAATAATCTAACATTTTGCAAAAAATAAAAGCATAGGTTAAGCGACATTTTAAATCGAAATTCTCAAATGCGCTTAGATATACACAGTAGATTGGGTACAGCTTTCAAATAAAGACTATTTGGATCAACTATTTTGGTGCGTTTTTTGGCGTGGCTGAGAAAAACCATTTTTGTCATAGCGAAAAATAATTTTAAAAAATAGAAAAAATCCATACAAATGATTATTCTTACAATAAGATAAGTATTTACTTTTTGAAAATATCCACTTTCTCTGAAATATTGTTATTAGAAGTTTGTCCAAGTTAAACTATTAATTTTAAATCTAACGAATTCAGGCTATGAGAGGTAGGTAGGCATTTAATAAACGTCGCACTGGAGAAGCACAACGGGCTATTGGCGATGGTCCAGGATGAACCTCAAAATGGAAAGATCCGAGGACAACACCACGTAATATTGAATCACATCCACACAACGAGGTCATACCTGAGCTGGCACCCATCTCTCCAAACTTCCACACCACGCCAAAGTGAGGACATTTTAGGACCCGACGTATTTAACAAGCACCAGCCCCTGTTGTACACGGCGGTGTTTGTTTGGATTCGAATTCGGGCCCTCCGGTTGCTAGTCCGTTACTCTTCCAACCGGGTTACAGTGGCCCCATGTTTTATATTGTAACTCCGTCCAAAATTATCGTCTTCTCTAAGAGATTCAAAATTACTGGTGTTGTCCTCAATCTTTCCCTTCGAGTTTCCCGATACGTCGCCAATAGCCGATTGTGTTGCTCCATGCGATGCTAATTAAAATACCTACCATCAAAAATTTTCGCAATTGAACACTATTTTTGCTATCGAGGGTTTGATGTCAATTGATTTTTAATGATAAAATTGCGAAATCACCAAAACCAAATTTTTATGTAGTCCTTAATCCTCCATGCGTTTTTGACGAGATATCTCGTTTCTGAAGATCTGGCCAATTTTTCTAATTACGAGATCGCGAGATTAAACGACGAATAATTTTGCTGATGACGAGATTTAAAAAAAATCGTCAATATCTTGATGACGCATCAAGGTATTGGCGATTTTTTTATGATGCCCAGAGGAAGATCTGGTTGTCTTCTAAAGACGGAGGTATCTCGTTCAAGATCCAGAGATGTAACTAGGCTAGTTTCCACCCGGGGCAAGAACTCGCCTTGCCCCCCCCCCACTGACCAACCAAACCAAACCAAAACCCTCCCCGACAACACTTGATATCGCCACCACACATTAATTCCATTAGTCCAATTTTTTTTATTCAACTTAGATGGTAAATGCTTGATTTCAAAGGTAAATAGATTAATTTGCAGTAATTTCATTTTTAGTACAAGATAAAATACCAAATTAATTCTAAGATATTTCATTGACAAATAATCTGAGAGTAGCATGTTTGGTACATCCTTTCACACTTATAATCGCTGCAAATGAAATGAAAAGGTTTATCAAATGATATTGGGATATGTGTACGGTAAGAATAGCATTAGACACTAAAAATGCATTTACGTATATTTTTCTGGCCTATCCATCTTCCCTTTCTTTACTCACATCAAACTCATGCAACACTTCACACATTCTGCATTTAGCTCCTTTTATAGTTTTTGTAGTCTAAGTTTTCCTCTTTATTTTTCATACGTAAATATCTGTAGTAAAAAAATACTCTGCCAGTTTAGCGCCCCCCAATCCAGCGCCCGGGCCATATGCCCCGTCTGACCCCCTAGTTACGTCCCTGTCAATATCTGATCAGTTTTCTTCAAATTACCGGATTCCACATCGAAACAACCACCAGGAGGGTTAAACAAGAATGTGCTTTAAAATGCAAGCTACAACTTTATCGGTCTTACAGCAAGACACTTGCTAACAAGCGAGTGTTATCATGTGTGTATTAGGCGCCGTCATAATTTTTTAATTGCTTATCCGTCATCATTTAGATGAAGGTGGATTTAGTGCCGTAAAGTCTCAACCTAAAAGTTAGTTGATCGTGATTTCATCATACTCTGACAAAATAGCCTGATGTAGACAAATTGGTAGGAAAGCACAAGGGGCTTATCCTTCTCATAAAGTGAGTAGTTTTAAGTTTACAGATTGAATTGATATTAATCACTGATAATAATGAGATATCTTGTGTTTATGGTTTGAAGAGGGGTACAAGCTCAGGTGATGCCTCGTCATCCGACCGAGGTTCAAAATTACGTGGTGTTGTCCTCGATCTTTCCCTTTGGGATTGATCCCGGACCGTCACCAATAGCCCGTTGTGTTGCTCCAGTGTGACGTTAATTGAAATACCCCCCCCCCCCTTCTCATAAAGTGAGTAGTTTTAAGTTTACAGATTGAATTGATATTAATCACTGATAATAATGAGATATCTTGTGTTTATGGTTTGAAGAGGGGTACAAGCTCAGGTGATGCCTCGTCATCCGACCGAGGTTCAAAATTACGTGGTGTTGTCCTCGATCTTTCCCTTTGGGATTGATCCCGGACCGTCACCAATAGCACGTTGTGTCGTTCCAGTTGCGACGTTAATTAAAATACCTATCCACCTGTTGTGTTTATGTGCATTTCATTTCTCGTTATTTTATTTTAATACATTGTATAATTTCAGTTCCATGTTTTACTTCCAGACTAGCTTTTGGTAGGTAGGTAAGTGCATATTTTAATTAACATCACTCTGGAGCAACACAACGGGCTATTGGTGATGGTCGGCGATCAATCCCAAGGGAAAGATCGAGGACAACGCCACGTAATTTTGAATTGCGGTCGGATGAGGTCACACCTGAGGTGGAACTCCACTCTCCAAACTTCCACACTACGCCAACAAAAGGACATTTGAGGCCCTCTGGTTGCTAGTCCGTTACTCTTCCAACCATCGCCCAATTTTCGTGTAGGCAAGTAGGTATTTGAATAAAAGTACATACTGGAGCAACATAGTGGGCTATTGGCGACGATCCGGGATCAAACCCGAAGGGAGAGATCTGACGGGGGGGGTATTTCAATTAACGTCACACTGGAGCAATACAATGGGCTATTGGTGACGGTCCGGGATCAATCCCAAAGGGAAAGATCCGAGGACAACACCACGTAATTATTTAACCACGGTCAGATGACGAGGCAACACCTGAGCTGGCACCTCACTCTCCAAACTTCCACACCACGCCAACATGAGGACATTTGAGGCCACGACAGATTTAACGTGCACCAGCCCCCTTTGTACACGACGGTGTTTTGGTTGGGTTCGAACTCGCAACCCTTCGGTTGCAAGTCCGTTACTCTTCCAACCGGGCCACCGCGGCCCGGAGAGATCTGAGGAAGACACCACATTGAACTACGGTCAGATGACGAGGTCACACTCTAGCTGGCATTACACTATCCAAGCATTTTACAGAGGGGGGGTACTTGGGTATTTCAATTAACGTCACACTGGAGCAACACAATGGGCTATTGGTGACGGTCCGGGATCAATCCCAAAGGGAAAGATCCGAGGACAACACCACGTAATTTTGAACCACGGTCAGATGACGAGGCAACACCTGATCTGGCACCCCACTCTCCAAACTTCCACACCACGCCAAGATTTTACAGAGGGATAAAAATGCATTCAGCCATGTATTTCGCGTTAATTTTTGTAGGTGTGGTGTGGAAGTTTGGAGCGTAGGGTGCCAGTTCAGGCACTATCCTCGACGTTGACCTCACTATCTGAACGAGGTTCAAAGTAACGCGGTGTCGCCAACAGATCTTTCCTTTCGGAATTGAGTGGGGTGCACACGTTCTCGTCATCTGACCATTGTTCAAAGTTACGAGGTGTTGTCCTCGGGTCTTTTCGGGATTCATCCCGCACCGTCGTTAATAGCTTGCTGTGATGCTCCAGTGCGACGTTAATTAAATGCCTACCTACCTCCCCAATTTTTATCGCGATACATATGGGGGGTATTTCAATTAACGTCACACTGGAGCAACACAACGGGCTATTGGTGACGGTCCGGGATCAATCCCAAAGGGAAAGATCCGAGGACAACACCACGTAATTTTGAACCACGGTCAGATGACGAGGCAACACCTGAGCTGGCACCCCACTCTCCAAACTTCCACACCACGCCAACGTGAGGACATTTGAGGCAACGACAGATTTAACGTGCACCAGCCCCCTTTGTACACGACGTTGTTTGGCTGGATTCGAACTCGCAACCCTTCGGTTGCAAGTCCGTTACTCTTCCAACCGGGCCACCGCGGCCCCCCGATACATATGGAATTGTTATTGGCGAAGTACTGAAAATTTCACTCAAAAAGCAAACCAAGGGATGTTAGGTCTGGAATACGTACAGGAAACACGTTCTGGAACCTACATCGGGCCGTGGTAGCCCGGTTGGTAGAATAACGGATTCGCAACCGGCGGGTTGCGAGTGCGAATCCAACCAAAGACCGTCGTGTACAAAGGGGCTGATGCAAGTAAAATCCTTCGTTCCCTCAAATTTGCTAACACTGGCGTGGAAGTTTGGAAAGAGGGGTACCAACTCAGGTGTGACCTCGTCATCTGACCGTGGTTCAAGATTACGTGTTGTCGTCGGATCTCTGCCTCTGGGATTGATCCCGGACCATTGCCAATAGCCCGTTGTGATGCGTTAATTAAAAATACCAATACTACTTATATTAGGTCAAGAGGAAACTCCTCTTATATGAAATCACACTGTCAAAACTGAGTAAAAATGAAATATCAATTACTAATTTTAAGATGCTAGTTTTCTATGGTATATGGGCCCCTTGTCCTAAACTAATACTTTGGGATTGATCCCGGACCGTCACCCATAGCCCGTTGTGTTGCTCCAGTGTGACGTTAATTGAAATACCCCCTAAACTAATAAGCCTCTTAGGTAGGTTCTCGAATTAACGTCGCACTGGAGCAACACAAGGGGCTATTGGACGACAGTGCGAGATCAATTCCCAAGGAAATAAATTCGGACACGTCATTTTGAATCACGGTGAAATGACGATAAGCCAGTTAGGACCCGACACTACATAAATTACCGCTACGTTAGTTTGTGTATAGCACATTTTCATATTGCAGATCAATGGGCACATTAGAACTTTAAGATTCAATTTGAAACACACACCTAAATGCAATAAAATTTTTAAAGTTCGTTACTTCAAATGTCACATTAAAATTATTAGTCAAAAAACCTTTTGGAAATTTCAGATGCAATTTAAACTTAAAATGTATCTTAATGGAATATATTTTATATTCAAGCTTCACCTTAACTAGTTTTATTTAGATTCGTATATCTTAAATACTTAAAACAATCTTTGTAAACAACTTTTGCAATTGTTTAGAAGTTTTGCGAATTGTACGCAATTTTAATCTTAATACTTCATACTTAAATTCAGAAATTGGAAGTTTACATTTAAATCGAATCTATATGTACATTATTTGAGGTTTCATATTAAACATGTTGAGAATTCATTTATTACTAAGTATGTAGGAAATATGATACAAGCGTAGAATTTATCTTGAAATTGCAAATTATCTATACAATTTTAATTAGCCCGAGGTATGTTATGCAACCAAATTTTTGCATTAAATTTCCTTTTATAATATTGTATTAATTTTAGCTAAATTTTGGTTAGACTTCTCTTCTGCTCAATTTCTGCATGCATCAGTAAAAGTTTAGGTGTGCTGTTTCATTATAATGTATAGCCATGAGCTTATATATAGCACTTCAAAAATATTAAATATTCATAAAAGTATTGTGAGCATTTTTATTAAATTTCAATACATAAATGCACATAAGAAATATTACAAGGTAAAGTACTGACACTTAAAGGTCGATTGAATTGTTAAATTCTGAATAATAAAAAGATGTTTTTTAAATAAATTTCTAAACATTTTGCTAAAACCTAATTTTAAACATAATTTAAACCAACACTTAAAGTTCGAGTGGGAAAAACGTTTTCAATACTTTATATTTGGAAGCATTTAATACTGTAAAAATTTTTAGTATCGTCTATCTTAAATAGAAAGTTTCTAGCAATTGATAATAGATATTGTCATATTCACTAAAATAAGCATATTAAAAGCAGTTGTATAGTTTTATCGACATTGTCTCATTCATCATTGATCAAATCATTTGGTTCACTATAGTACATAGCGAATTCGTCTAATCACAATGCAGTCTGTTGGTCTGAAGAGGAATAGTGGAAGCCTCGCCATCACTTCCAAGAGGAATAGTGGAAGCCTCGCCATCACTTCCAAGAGGAATAGTGGAAGCCTCGCCATCACTTCCAAGAGGAATAGTGGAAGCCTCGCCATCACTTCCAAGAGGAATAGTGGAAGCCTCGCCATCACTTCCAAGAGGAACAGTACTTGATGATTCATCTTCATCCATCTCACATTCACTTACAATTAAATACACGCTTCCACTCGTCCAAGATTCACTAGAGCTTGGTGCCTCGTCTTCATCCGAATTTAAACTTTCACTTGATGCGAATCTTAAATATTGTGCCTCGCCATCACTTCCAAGAGGAATAGTGGAAGCCTCGCCATCACTTCCAAGAGGAATAGTGGAAGCCTCGCCATCACTTCCAAGAGGAATAGTGGAAGCCTCGCCATCACATCCAAGAGGAACAGTGCTTGACGATTCATCTTCATCCATCTCACATTCACTTACAATTAAATACACGCTTCCACTCGTCCAAGATTCACTAGAGCTTGGTGCCCCGTCTTCATCCGAATTTAAACTTTCACTTGATGCGAATCTTAAATATTGTGCCTCGACATCACTTCCAAGAGGAATAGTGGAAGCCTCGACATCACTTCCAAGAGGAATAGTGGAAGCCTCGACATCACTTCCAAGAGGAATAGTGGAAGCCTCGACATCACTTCCAAGAGGAATAGTGGAAGCCTCGACATCACTTCCAAGAGGAATAGTGGAAGCCTCGACATCACTTCCAAGAGGAATAGTGGAAGCCTCGACATCACTTCCAAGAGGAATAGTGGAAGCCTCGACATCACTTCCAAGAGGAATAGTGGAAGCCTCGCCATAACGTCCAAGAGGAATAGTGGAAGCCTCGCTATCATATCCAAGAGGAATAGAGGAAGTCTCGCTATCACTTCCAAGAGGAATAGTGGAAGCCTCGCCATAACGTCCAAGAGGAATAGTGGAAGCCTCGCTATCATAGCCAAGAGGAATAGTGGAAGTCTCGCTATCACTTTCAAGAGGAATAGTGGAAGCCTCGCCATAACGTCCAAGAGGAATAGTGGAAGCCTCGCCATAACGTCCAAGAGGAATAGTGGAAGCCTCGCTATCATATCCAAGAGGAATAGAGGAAGTCTCGCTATCACTTCCAAGAGGAATAGTGGAAGCCTCGCCATAACGTCCAAGAGGAATAGTGGAAGCATCGCTATCATATCCAAGAGGAATAGAGGAAGTCTCGCTATCACTTCCAAGAGGAATAGTGGAAGCCTCGCCATAACGTCCAAGAGGAATAGTGGAAGCATCGCTATCATATCCAAGAGGAATAGAGGAAGTCTCGCTATCACTTCCAAGAGGAATAGTGGAAGCCTCGCCATAACGTCCAAGAGGAATAGTGGAAGCCTCGCTATCGTATCCAAGAGGAATAGTGGAAGCCTCGCTATCACTTCCAAGAGGAACAGTACTTGATGATTCATCTTCATCCATCTCCCATTCACTTGCAAGAGGAACAGTACTTGATGATTCATCTTCATCAATCTCCCATTCACTTGCAAGAGGAACAGTACTTGATGATTCATCTTCATCCATCTCCCATTCACTTGCAAGAGGAACAGTACTTGATGATTCATCTTCATCTATCTCCCATTCACTTACAAGAGGAACAGTACTTAATGATTCATCTTCATCCATCTCAAATTCACCTACAATTAAATACACGCTTCCACTCGTCCAAGATTCACTAGAACTTGGTGCCCCGTCTTCATCCGAATTTAAACTTTCACTTGATGCGAATCTGAAATATTGTGCCTCGACATCTCTTGCAGGGGGAACAGTGGAAGCCTCGACATCTCTTGCAGGGGGAACAGTGGAAGCCTCGACATCTCTTGCAGGGGGAACAGTGGAAGCCTCGACATCTCTTGCAGGGGGAACAGTGGAAGCCTCGACATCTCTTGCAGGGGGAACAGTGGAAGCCTCGACATCTCTTGCAGGGGGAACAGTGGAAGCCTCGACATCTCTTGCAGGGGGAACAGTGGAAGCCTCGACATCTCTTGCAGGGGGAACAGTGGAAGCCTCGACATCACTTGCAGGGGGAACAGTGGAAGCCTCGACATCACTTGCAGGGGGAACAGTGGAAGCCTCGACATCACTTGCAGGGGGAACAGTGGAAGCCTCGACATCACTTGCAGGGGGAACAGTGGAAGCCTCGACATCACTTGCAGGGGGAACAGTGGAAGCCTCGACATCACTTGCAGGGGGAACAGCGGAAGCCTCGACATCACTTGCAGGGGGAACAGCGGAAGCCTCGACATCACTTGCAGGGGGAACAGCGGAAGCCTCGACATCACTTGCAGGGGGAACAGCGGAAGCCTCGACATCACTTGCAGGGGGAACAGCGGAAGCCTCGACATCACTTGCAGGGGGAACAGCGGAAGCCTCGTCATCACTTGCAGGAGATTCAGCGGAAGCCTCGTCATCACTTGCAGGAGATTCAGCGGAAGCCTCGTCATCACTTGCAGGAGATTCAGCGGAAGCCTCGTCATCACTTGCAGGAGATTCAGCGGAAGCCTCGTCATCACTTGCAGGAGATTCAGCGGAAGCCTCGTCATCACTTGCAGGAGATTCAGCGGAAGCCTCGTCATCACTTGCAGGAGATTCAGCGGAAGCCTCGTCATCACTTGCTGGAGGAACAGCGGAAGCCTCGTCATCACTTGCACGAGATTCAGCGGAAGCCTCGTCATCACTTGCACGAGATTCAGCGGAAGCCTCGTCATCACTTGCACGAGATTCAGCGGAAGCCTCGTCATCACTTGCACGAGATTCAGCGGAAGCCCCGTCATCACTTGCACGAGATTCAGCGGAAGCCTCGTCATCACTTGCACGAGATTCAGCGGAAGCCTCGTCATCACTTGCACGAGATTCAGCGGAAGCCTCGTCATCACTTGCACGAGATTCAGCGGAAGCCTCGTCATCACTTGCACGAGATTCAGCGGAAGCCTCGTCATCACTTGCACGAGATTCAGCGGAAGCCTCGTCATCACTTGAACAGCTTGAAGCTTCATCATCACCTTCAAGTCTTGGGAGTTGATCTCGAGAAACTTCAGGACATGTCGTTGCAATAGTTGCTGCTTTGTCTTGAAAAGATGCAGACATCTCTTCCAGGTGAATAAGATCTTTTTCTAATGGCCCAATAAGTTCGATTTCGGCAGATGTGTCGAACATAGTCGAAGAACTTTCAAATTCGACAGATGTGGAATCGTATTCGAGAGATGACATTCAAAATGCTTGGAATATTTATGGTTAAAAAACAGGTATTGTGTAGAAGAGAGGTAAAAGAAAATGCACGTCATCGTCTTGTGCTTTTATAGTTACTCTACCTCTTTACAGTGATATTAATCCACAGAAAAAATAGTTCTCAACAGTTAAAATGGTTTGGTAAGTATATATTTAATTAACATCGTACTGGAATAACCCAACGGGCTATTGGTGAAGGTCCGGGATCAATCCCAAAGGGAAAGATCCGAAAAAATGGTTTGGAGAAGCATGAACATAAAATTTAGAATTTCGTTGCTATACATCGGTTGATTAAATTAAAAAGGTTGGTAGGTAGGCAGGTATTTCAATTGACGTCGCACTGGAGCAACACAACGGGCTATTGGCGACAATCCAGGACCAGTCCCAAAGATACGAGAGCAACACCACGTAAATTTGAAACATGATCAAATGAGGAGGCAACGAATGAGCGGTACCCCACTCTCCAAACTTCTTCACCACGCCAACGTGAGGACATTTGAGGCCACGACAAATTTAACGTGCACCAGCCCCCTTAGTACAGAACGGTCTGTTGGCTGGATTCGAATTCGCAACCCGCTGGTTGCTAATCCGTTACTCTTCCAACCGGGCCAACGTGGTCCAATGTTTCTAGTGACCTAGACTTTCTCGTGTACAAAGGAGGCTGGTGCACGTTAAATCTGTCGTGGCCTGAAATGTCCTCACGTTGGTGTGGTGTGGAAGTTTGGAGAGTGGGGTGCCAGCTCAGGTGTTGCCTCGTCATCTGACCGTGGTTCAAATTTACGTGGTGTTGCTCTCGTATCTTTGGGATTGATCCCGGACCGTCACCAATAGCCCATTGTGTTGCTCCAGTGTGACGTTAATTGAAATACCCCCTAGACTTTCTGTATGGAGGTAGGTAGGTACTTAACGTCACACTTGAGCAACACAACGGGCTATTGGCGACGGTATGGGATCCATCCTGAAAGGAAAGATACAAGTACAATTGCTCGCAATTTTTGACCAAGATGAGATGACGAGGCAACACATGACCTGTCACCCCATCTCCATTCATTCACACCACATCAACATGAGGACATTTCAGGCCACGACAAATTTAACGTGCACCAGCCTCTTTGTACAGAACAGTCTTGGCTGGATTCGAACTCGCAACCCTCCGCTAGCTAGTCCGTTACTCTTTCAACCGGGCAACCGCGGCCCTGTGTTGTCCTCGATCTCTCCCTTTGGGATTGATCACGGACCGTTTTGTTGCTCCAGTGTGAAGTTGATTAAAATACCTACCTACCCATGTATGTAGGAATAGCCCGTTGCGTTGTTCCAGTGCGACGTTAATTAAAATACCTACATACCTACCAACCCATGGACGTAGGGGTTGTTGTTACTCATTGGTTACGCCTACTGCGCTAGCAACCTTCGAGTTGAAGGCAGCGCAGGTTCGATTCCTGTCAGATGCAATCCTCCCTGTGTGTATTTCTCTTCTGTCAGTAAAAACTTTCATTTTGAGCGTCTATTACTTGATGTTGTATGTCTTTTGTCTGGCGCAGCATGATCCAATATGACCCTTGCGCCATAAAACCCCAAAACCAACACAACCCATGGAAATATTACATGTAGTACGTTGTCTTGGGTGTGCTCAAGATGTGAAGCTGGACGTCACGGAGATTAGGTAGGTAGGTAGGTAGGTAATTTAATTAACGTCACATTGGAGCAACACACCGGCTTTTTACACGGAGATTTGGACTAACATAACCTTTCATTATTCTGAAATTAGGTACAGAAGAGGCTACATAGATCGTGGCGCAGCCTACACGCTGGCACATGTACAATTTATATAAACTGCGCGCTATCTGCTCTTGGAAGTGTGTGTGTCTTTTAGTCACAGTCACAATTCTGAATTAGGTAGGTAGGTACAGTTCTGCTCCGCGCGCCCTCTGGTGGCAGTATGCGGGATGGATTATACACATATACAGGGTGAGTCTAAATTGTTTTTACAAAATAAGAGGGGTGATAGTACCCATCCAGACTAGCAATAATTACCATGGAACATAGGATCGCATTCCACTCTGAGAGGCAGAAAAGAGTCAAATTAGAATTTCAACATGAACTTACAACAGTGTTGGGAAAGCGAATGAACGATACCAAAAGTTGCACAATCTGATTTATTGATCAGAGAAAAACTTACAAGTGCTCAAAGTGGCGGCCACGCTTGTCGTTGCACAGTTCTCACCGGCGATGGGTATTGGGTATTTCAATTAACGTCACACTGGAGCAACACAATGGGCTATTGGTGACGGTCCGGGATCAATCCCAAAGGGAAAGATCCGAGGACAACACCACGTAATTTTGAACCACGGTCAGATGACGAGGCAACACCTGAGCTGGCACCCCACTCTCCAAACTTCCACACCACGCCAACGTGAGGACATTTGAGGCCACGACAGATTTAACGTGCACCAGCCCCCTTTGTACACGACGGTGTTTGGCTGGAATCGAACTCGCAACCCTTCGGTTGCTAGTTCGTTACTCTTCCAACCGGGCCACCGCGGCCCTCTCACCGGCGAAGGAATAACTGGCGCACCCTCTCGAAGATTCCTGGTGTTGTGTTAATTTCGTCTGCGGCAACACCGATTCTCGCTACGAGATCTTCAGTCGAGTCCACAGGCGTCTGGTACACTAAAGATTTCATGTGCCCCCAGAAGAAAAGTTCAGTGGGTTGAGGTCCGGCTAGCGAGGAATCCAAGCCACAGATCCACCACTTGCTGTGAGTTTTTCTCTGATCAATAAATCAGATCGTGCAACTTTTGGTATCGTTCATTCGCTTGCCCAACACAGTTGTAAATTCATGTTGAAATTCTAATTTGACTCTTTTCTGCCTCTCAGAGTGGAATGCGACCCTATGTTCCATGGTAATTATTGCTCGTCTGGATGGGTACTATCACCCCTCTTATTTTGTAAAATCAATTTAGACTCACCCTGTATATTTAGACCAAGTAGCACTATTGAGGAGCGATAAAACTGTGACCATGTAGACTTAGTTACGAGACTGATCTGTGTAAATTTTAACTGGTTAGCCTATTTGGCGGAGTATCGCTTCCTTCAATGACAAAACACGGCATGACATATGTGAGTTTGCATTTCTAGAGTGCAGACAAAAATCGTGAAATCGCCAATGTTTACAACTACGTCAAGGGTCGCGGTATCCCAGTTAATAGATTCGTGGATTAGCAACAGTAGGGTGGCGATTTCGAAACTCTGTCCAACTAAAGCCGCCGTGTACGGCGGTTAATACGTAAGTACCCGCCAGACAAATCAAGTAATAGACAAGCACACACAATGAAAATTTTACTGTCACAGAAGAGAAACAGACCCAGGGAGGAATGCACCTGACAGGAACCGAACCTGCGCCGCCTACAACACGAAGGTTGCTAGCTCAGTGGGCATACTCACTGAGCCACGACGGCCCCATTGACTCTTGCAATAAAATACAGTAACTACAAAAATAATCAGTTGCAGAAAGATTCCGAGTGAAAATGATTCTTGCTATATATAACTGTATCCAGGGTATGAAAAAATCATGATTAAAAAAATCACTATTTAAAAAAAATAAAAAAATGGATTTTTTATTTTAATCAGATTTTTTTAAATCGGATTTTAATGATTCTAATTCTTTGCCCATACAAATTTAAATTTGCTGGACATGAGACTCAAATTAGTGTAGTTATTAGATAGTTTTGATTTATTTAAACAATATTTTTCTATAAAACATTAATAGACTAGGAAACATAGCTGGGTAAATTTTTGAAAGATTAAATCGCGACATAAGAATAATTGAAGTAAATCACATGATAACGTAAATACAACACTGCCCCAAACATCAAGCATGAACAGTGTTTTTCCATGTTTCTCAGGCGGTTTAAATAACTTTGAGTTTAACCAATAACCAGTGACGTGAATCTTTTGGATCCAGATAAATCAGGTTCCAGGATCCCACCGACATAATATTCTAAATTTTTTCAATCATACATATTTCAGAATTTGTTTTGCATTATATATTTATCATATGAATAAAAGGTTTTGAATTACTTCAATTATTTTGATATAAAATAATTGATTCAAGACTTGCTTTAGAGAAAAGTCATAGAAAATAAAATAAAAGGAACATACATCTTTAAAAAATTCCTACTTCTCATTAATTTTTAGCTTGCATAAATAACTTAGTGGTGAAAAAAATGTTATTTTTGGTAAGTTAACAGTAAAAAATGAGACATGAAAATACATCAATTTGAAATGAAATGTCTATTTTTCAAATTCTTTGAGCATTGACAAGTATGTATTTCATAGCTATATTTGAAGCACACAAAAAAGGCTTACATTTAAACAAAAAATGAAGATTTTTTCTATTAACAGCATAAAACAAATGTAAAAGCATCCCCCAGAATATGCCAATTCAGTGGAATTTTAAGCTTGCAATAAAAAATTTATTAATTCCAATAGCTTCCTGCTTCAACACACAATCTTTTCTCAACATACTCACTCAATTATCAGATGATTGAATTAGCTCTTACACTTCAAATTTCAATTCCATGAATATTGAATAGATATTCTAGCAGTGTAATGAATTCTAAGGGATCAATGCATAAAATTTCCCAATAAATTGAAAAAATTAACCACTATATTACACAAAACAAAATGAAACTTAAAATTTCCAATTAGATTTATGTGCAAAATTGGAATGTTTTTAAGATACTGCAGCAAATCTTTTCGTTGTGAGTAAGCGTACTAATATAAACAGACTACAATCTATATACAGTGGCTCCCAAAAGTGTTCGTACACTTTAAAAATTTGTAGAAAAAGTGCTCTAGCTTGGAATTGAATTCGAATATAGAGTCCAATATTTTGTCATATCATCTCCATGTGATTCTGAATAAAATCTATCTTTAAAAAATATTGACTCATTTTCTTCTAATAAAAATGAAAATGCAAGGAGGCAGATAAAGAAAACGTCACAAAAGTGATCGCACACCGAAACATTTACGAATAAATTCATAAATAAAATTATCGTTTATAGCTTTTTTATTTTTGCATTGTGGTGACATTTAAAAAAATCATTTGGCTTTAATCTTTGCTTGCTTACTTCGTAATATTCTATTTATTATTTTAAAATGGCTCGTAGTCGTAAGGAAACAACGAACAGCATTCGAAAATTGATTATTTTTCATCATAGTGGTAAATCAGTTCGGAATATCTCTAACTTGGTAAATTTATCCCATTCTACGGTGGAATATGTGATAAAACGCTTTAAAGAAGAAAATCGGATCGAAAACAAGGTAAGAAAAGGTCGTCCGGCAAAGTTAACTCAACGTGACCAGAGATTTATAGTTAGAAAATTTGTGAAAAATCCACGTTTGAGAGCTGTAAAAATTTCTACAGAATTTACTGAAAATTTTCTACTTCAATTTTATCTGAAACTGTTTGACGAGTGCTCAGATCAGCTGAAACCCGAAGAAACTTTTTGTAAGTGCGAAAAATAGAAAGCTTAGGCTTTCCTTCGCAAAATCAATGATAAATAAGCCCTAAACGTATTGAAATCATGTCTTATTTGCAGATGAAAGCAAATTTAACATGTTTGGTTCCAATAGGGTAAAAAATTCCCATTCTGAAATATTAATTTTTATTAATGGATAGAGCAGTATTTCATTGAAATTCGTAAGTGTACGAACACTTTTGGGAGCCACTGTATATAAAATAGGATGTGTATCTTTTCTATACAAATCTACACCGTTTGACCAATCCACACCAAATTTGGTACATTTATACTTTAGAACACTGCGGTCAGCATATGCTAACTCTTAACCCCCGTTCTATTGGCCCTAGGGGGCTAGAGCTATTCGAAATCGCCATAGAAATAACATTGAGAATAGATTGATTGCTTTAGGCAGCTATGGTTGCTTTACCAGTGTTGATCGAAAAATAATTTTTTCCGAAACAAATTAAATTACAATTTATGTTTGAACTGACTTTTCAGTTCTTTCCATGATGTAAATCAATTATAGATATTTTTTATTGATGGAGAAAATATTTTAAAATATTTATTTTTGCAAGGAAATTCAAGAAAAGGTTTTCAGGAGTTCAATGATTTTCAAGGAAAGTTGGTCTATATTTCAACCAACTTTCCTTAAATAATTTATTGAATACGTAATGATTTGTAGAATTCTGTTTCATAAGCCTTTTAGGTGAGGCGTGTAACTTATTTTAAAATGTCCGGAATAGATGCATGTGTATCCTCTGTTGAAAGCAGTGATTTTTTTTCTTAAAAATTCTGTAAAATCGATCTTCTACTTTTGAAAAATCTATTCAGTTTAATTTGTCTACACCGATTACATTTATTTCTAACCCAAGCACCGTAATTCCGAAAAGCACAAGGCCGCGGTGGCCCGGTTGGAAGAGTAACGGACTGGCAACCGAAGGGTTGCGAGTTCGAATCCAGCCAAACACCGTCGTGTTCAAAGGGGGCTGGTGCACGTTAAATCTGTCGTGGCCTCAAATGTCCTCACGTTGTCGTGGTGTGGAAGTTTGGAGAGTGGGGTGCCAGCTCAGGTGTTGCCTCGTCATCTGACCGTGGTTCAAAATTACGTGGTGTTGTCCTCGGATCTTTCCCTTTGGGATTGATCCCGGACCGTCACCAATAGCCTTTTGTGTTGCTCCAGTGTGACGTTAATTGAAATACCCCCACCCCCCGAAAAGCACAAACAAAAAAACTCATTGATCATAGAAGCGTAATTTTGCTACTCGGTATCTGCAGCACCAGAATTGATGTTTACTTTTTTTGTAGAACTTTCTAGAAAGTTGGGAAAACGGAAACTTCCTTGGACTCATGTTGGAGAACATTCCAGCACCCACTCGATTCTGGTCGTATTTAAAGGAAGCTAACACGGTAAGTCTTCCAGTTTATCATCTTTCAGTGAATCTGACAGTTTTATTTCGCTCTCTTAGTTTATTTGACAGGTGTAATGTGCATTATTGAATTAAAGTTCATAATTATTTTATTTTAATGAGTTTTATATTTTTACATGAATATTATGAATATTTGATTGATAAAAAAAGGATATTTAAAATATTTCATTTTTCATAATTTACATTTTGTAATGGAACACGAAAAGCTTCAACTCATTAATCGTAAAAGCCTAATTTTGTTATTTTAGATTTGGCAAACCAGAATTAATGTTTTATTATTTTATCAATTTGATTTAGAATCCCGTGTTTTTCTATTTGAATTAACACAGCGAAATGTTGCAGTCATATTTGAGCATTACTAAATTTCATCAATCATTATCGTCTTTATCAATATTTTTCAAATGTCCTTTTTCGCTCTATTTCAGAATACACTCAGGCAGTCGAAAGTCGACACTTTGCGCATCTTTCGTTTTTTAGAATTCTGCATTTTTTCGTCGGAATTTCGTTTCTGTTTGTATTTATGTCTTAATCTTTTACATATTGCAATATATTCAGGAATTAAATGTATATATTTGCGTCCGAAGTATATTGTAGAAGCTATGAAAAAGTTAAAACGTATTTTCCGTACAACTTAAATGATTGCATTTTTCTGTGAAAGAAAAGTGATTATTCTAATTCGCTTTTCAAGGAACATTTAACCATTTCAACCCGAGCAACGCCGGGTAATTCAGCTAGTGCTAAATAAATCACTAGAACATCTTAAAAAAGCGTTATCTGTTTTAATAATTTGAGTGAATATATTTTAAGCATCTTCACTGATCACATGAATGGCTTAAAATTGGCTATGTGCGATTTAGTCACATGGAATATTTAAAACAAAAACCAACACTGATGAGCAGACTTGAGACACCTATTGCTGAATGGCCCAAGATGGAAATACTTGTCTGGTAATTATGATCCAATCAGCAAATACTGTTACTTAATGTCAAAGGGAGGATGATTTTCAACATTATTTTGGTATGAACTCAGTACGGTAGGTATTTAATTAACTTCACACCGAAGCAACACTAAAGGATAATATGAACTCAGTGCGAGTGAAGTTCTTAACTTATATTTAAATAAATCGAACATACATCTTGTTCAGTTATTTCATTTTCATTATTAAACATGGCAGAAATGTGAAACTTAAAAAATTTTGATTGAAATCAATGATTTTTTCAATAGAAATCACTTTTAAATCATGATTTAAATCGGCATACCTTGACTATATCTAATCTATTTTCAATATGAACACGTAAATCAGTTTGACTTCTGCTATCGTGTGCTGATCTTTACTCCTCTTATACTCTCTAACTTTTATTCTTACTCTCATTTTATCCCCTTTGTACTCAATGGTCTTTGTTTGGATTCGAACTCGCAACCCCCCGGTTGCTGGTCCGTTACTCTTCCAACCGGCCCTTTACTTAAAGGCGGTATATAGGTATTTAATTAACGTCGCACTGGAGCAACACAACCTAAAAGGCGACCCTTTTATTTAAAGGAGAAACTTCATACTGGGATTAAGTTTCTCGTTTATTAAAATCCTTGTTACGTCCCATCGTGGATCAGTAGGTATGCCCACTGCGCTAGCAATCTTCAAGTTGTAGGTGGCACAGGTTTGAGTCCTGTCAGTTGCATTCCTCCCTGGATGTATTTCTCTTGTGTCAGTCAAAAACTTTCATTGTGTCTATTACTTCATATTGTATGTCGTGTCTGGTGCAGCAAATATGAAAATGACAAATATGGCCCCTGCGCCATAAAACTCCAAAACCAACCAACCTTGTTATTGTTAGGGCTTCGGTAATATTTACAATTTTTTCGCCGACCCATACTGCCAAATCGGAAAAGAATTCCTCATTGTAATGCAGAAAATAGAATTGGATTTTCAGATATGTCGCCTATTTGGCGTTATTTTTGTAAGTGAGGGTAAGTCGCCAACTTTATCATCTGTTTTATCAACGATATTTTCCAAAATACTGTCTTGTTCATTGAAATCTGCTCAAAGGTGCCACCAATATTAATGTAAGCTTGGCAGCCGTGGCAAGTTTGGGAAACCCACCTTTCAATTACCTGGTAAAGGATACTTAAGCGCGCCAAACCAAACAGTTCACTAGGGGTGAAAAAGCCCTCCAATCCACGCGTCGACGCAGCCATGCTTTCATGTTTATGGTCGCACCTTTGAGCAATTACTACGAAATGCCATTGTAAATAATTGTAAAATAATGCTGTAAATAAACATTCTGTTTCATTCCCTGCGCATTTTTTGTGCCTATACAAAAATGATTCGTATAGTGTGCTCTAACACCCCTTTAAGTTTGCCACATGAGTTCGAAATCACCCTGTAGACATCTCCAAACATTAAAACACTAAATTACTTACAAATAATTTATTGACAATGCAAAATCACATAAACAGCTTGGAGCGTTTTTAATATATTAAGAGATCAGGTACTTAAAATTGAACATTTTCGAAAATAATATATTAACCTACAAAGAAATTCTGCACATTTGGGTAAGAAACACAAAATAGCACCTTTTACCGATTAAGCCACAGCCTTTATCCTTGTTTTAACATGACCTTATACAAATACAATGTTAAAAACGTCTCAAGATGACCGCAGTCTTTAATGGCGTCTTCTATACCGCCTGATCAAATCTACCATTGAAATATTACTAGTGGCCTTCACCCTTGCATTAATATTGATAGAGATACGTTCCAATCTTCTCCGAGTCTCTTTGAGTGACTCAAAGGTTTCATCGAATTCTCTCAGTAAAGAAAAAGCTAGTGACCATTCATCCGAATTTTCTGCCAATTCCTCAACACAAGCATTATCAAGCAAGACCTGTGTCCCTTCAGCAGACGTCACATTGGCAGAAGACGGAAAATTCGAAGCATTTCTACCATCTGGAAGGTTATCCGTGTTGTTCACAAGAGTGCTTGAAATAATTTTATCTGCAGCCTCACTCCGTTTCATATTATACGAGGCCGTAGTCGTTTGTGGTGGTGTCAGTTTAGTTTTTTGATAAACATCAATAACATCAACAACTGAAAGCACTTGGAACATGACTTTTCCAGCCACCATAGCACGTCTTAAATGATATTTCATTTCGGTTATGCGGGAATCCTCTTTTTTTTTTCAGGTTGCCTTGGCATTTTTGTAGCCCGGACTCTTTGTTTTCTGATACAGTCCGGGCAGATTCCACTCCTTAGTTCATCTTTTGCCTCTTCTATATCACTCACTAGTTCATCTTTTGCCTCTTCTATATCGCTCACTAGTTTATCTTTTGCCTCTTCTGTATCGCTCACTGGTTTATCTTTTGCCTCTTCTGTATCGCTCACTAGTTCATCTTTTGCCTCTTCTGTAGCGCTAACTAGATCATCATTTGCCTCTTCTGTATCGCTCCCTAGTTTATCTTTTGCTTCTTCTGTATCGCTCACTAGTTTATCTTTTGCCTCTTCTGTATCGCTCACTAGTTCATCTTTTGCCTCTTCTGTATCGCTCACTAGTTCATCTTTTGCCTCTTCTGTATCGCTCACTGGTTTATCTTTTGCCTCTTCTGTATCGCTCACTAGTTCATCTTTTCCTCTTCTGTAGCGCTAACTAGATCATCTTCTTTATCGCTCACTACATCATCTACTGTATCGCTCACTAGATCTACTGCATCTTCTGTAGTGCTAAGTATATCATCATATGGCTCTTCTGTATCGTTTACTAGTTCATCTTTTGCTTCTTCTGTATCGCTCACTAGTTCATCTTTTGCCTCTTCTGTATCGCTCACTAATTCATTTTTTGCCTCTTCTGTATCGCTCACTAGTTCATCTTTTGCCTCTTCTGTATCGCTCACTAGTTCATCTTTTGCCTCTTCTGTATCGCTCACTAGTTCATCTTCTGTATCGCTCACTATATGATCTACTGCATCTTCTGTAGTGCTAAGTATATCATCATATGGCTCTTCTGTATCGCTACCTAGAGCATCTTCTGTATCTCTAACTAGATCATCTTCTGTATCGCTAACTAGATCATCTTTTATATCGCTAACTAGATCATCTTTTATATCGCTAACTAGATCATCTTTTATATCGCTAACTAGATCATCTTCTATATCGCTCACTAATTCATCTTTTGCCTCTTCTGTATCGCTCACTAGTTCATCTTTTGCCCCTTCTGTATCGCTCACTAGTTCATCTTTTGCCCCTTCTGTATCGCTCACTAGTTCATCTTTTGCCTCTTCTGTATCGGAAACTAGATCATCTTCTGTATCGCTCACTATATGATCTACTGCATCTTCTGTAGTGCTAAGTATATCATCATATGGCTCTTCTGCATCGCTTACTAGTTCATCTTTTGCTTCTTCTGTATCGCTCACAAGTTCATCTTTTGCCTCTTCTGTAGCGCTAACTAGATCATCTTCTTTATCGCTCACTACATCATCTACTGCATCGCTCACTAGATCTACTGCATCGCTCACTAGATCTACAGCATCGCTCACTAGATCTACTGCATCGCTCACTAGATCTACTGCATCTTCTGTAGTGCTAAGTATATCATCATATGGCTCTTCTGTATCGCTAACTAGAGCATCTTCTGTATCTCTAACTAGACCATCTTCTATATCGCTAACTAGACCATCTTCTATATCGCTAACTAGGTCATCTATATCGCTAACTAGACCATCTTCTATATCGCTAACTAGACCATCTTCTATATCGCTAACTAGATCATCTTCTATATCGCTCACTAATTCATCCTTTGCCTTTTCTGTATCGCTCACTAGTTCATCTTTTGCCTCTTCTGTATCGCTCACTAGTTCATCTTTTGCCTCTTCTGTATCGCTCACTAGTTCATCTTTTGCCTCTTCTGTATCGGAAACTAGATCATCTTCTGTATCGCTCACTATATCATCTACTGCATCTTCTGTAGTGCTAAGTATATCATCATATGGCTCTTCTATATCGCTAACTAGACCATCTTCTATATCGCTAACTAGGTCATCTTCTATATCGCTAACTAGATCATCTACTGCATCGTCTGTAGCATTAAGTATGTCATCTTCTGCCTCTTCTGTATCGCTCAATTGAACATCTTCTGTCTTTTCTGTATCGCTCAATTGATCATCTTCTGCTTCTTCTGTATCGCTCACTAGATCATCTACTGCCTGTTCTGTATCGCTCACTAGATCTACTGCCTGTTCTGTATCGTTCATAAGATTATCTTCTGCTTGTTCAGTAGAGCTCATCAGATTATCTAATGCCTGTCCCGTAATGCTCATTGGGTTATGTATAACTGATTGATCTGTGCAGTTAGTTGGCTTTATGTCATCTAAAATCCTACTAGTTATGGATTTAATATACATTTCCTCTTTTTCTGTCATTTCAGCTATCCGAAGACAATACTGCAATGTTCTTTCGGCACCCAATAGTTTCGTAATTGCGCTTTCAAATTCTTTCAATAAATAATCCACTACCGTGCTTTTAGTTGAATTTTTTCTAAAAAACGAATATCTCCTCAGTATCCACGAAGCTTCATTTGTCGGTAGTTCAGGATGCTCAGTAATCAGAACATGATGATAAATTTTAAGAGCTTCCTTCAACGTCTCCCGTGAAGCCACTAAATTCCCATAGATATTGTGTACTTCATTCAAATAATGGTCAATCTGCGTCATCGGACGGGGATACTCTTTCGACGTAATATCTTCCGCCAAATCATCTAGGGTTGGAAGAATATGTTTAGAATTCGCTTTTAACTCATCAAGAACTGTAGCCGGAAGCTTCCCAGTGTCAATAAGATCTTGAACTGCCAGTCCTATGTTGGTCAAGATTTTGTCCACTTCGGACACTATTACATCTGCTTCGTGAAAAGCTCCTTCGATCTCAGTATGTCCCCGTACTGGTGATGCCGTGTCTCCTCCCAATCGCATCTCCTTCTCAACGACAGCTGAGCAGAAGCAATGTCTAACTTTTTCTCTAGCTTTCAACAGTTCATCTCTTGCACGTTTCAGATCTCTCACTATCCACTTCTCTCCCATGCTTATTCTCAATGCACACAATTCTTCTTCGTAATCAAAAGCATCATCCGTAACCATCATGTCCGCTTTCACTTCAAGAGCCATGTCCAAGCAAGAATTAAAAACTTCCGTGTTTCAATTGGAATTTTTATTTTGCTAAATTCTATGATTCAGCTATACTATTCGTCCTAAGGACTTAAAATGCTTTCAAAGCTTATTTTAAGGATTATGTTTCAGCTTATTATTTTGTAGGTTGGATGGTTTTTACTTCAATTTTTTTCGCCTATGTCTTTCTGTATCAAGATGTGAAAACTTCCCAAACTTCGTCCTTTAATCAAATGTTTTTCACTTCTTGGATTTTCTTTGTTGCGGATAACCTGTAACGAAATGGAAATATTTAGAGCAGTTAGCAATTTCTTATATCATAAGTAGATATGGGTTGTTATTTCGAAATCAGTTTAAATAACAGTTTGCTATTGCTATCGAAAATAAGTTATTGCTATCCGTAAAAAGTTAATGCGAAAACAGCATTAGATGTTAAAAAAGTAAATTTTGAATTGAATTATTAAATTAATCATGCAAACTATTAAATTAAGTAAATAACTGCATTTTAACTCTCCGAGTGGTTTCGACTAGATATATCGTTCGTCACGACCTGACCAATACTGCTAACTGCGAGACCTCAACAAAATATTGGTGGATTTTTTATGATGACGAGATCAAGATCCGATTACTAATGACGAGATATCTCGTTCATCAAGATCTGATCAGATTTTTATAATGACAGGATACCTCGTCAAGAAAACCACCACGAGGTTTAAACAAAAATCTGAAAATACTTTTAAAAAATGGAAAAATTCATTTTCTTAATTTTTTTAAAAATTAATTTACTATCGATTTACAGTTACTAGATTAACCGTTATTTCCTTTCTAGCAGTTACTAACCATTAAATAGCTGCTAACAAAACTGCTATTAACAGTAAAAATAACATCAGAATTAACAATAATAATTAACACTGTTTTCTTAAAATATCAGTTTTACTCCTTTCTAATCACAAGCAAATAATAATCAAACAAAATTAAAAAGAATGAGGGACTTTTGCAAGTCTATTTTACAGACCCAGATAGTTACATACTTGCAAGGATTTCCTGCACATATTCTGAGAGAAATTGTTTGTTTCCTTATATGTATTTTAATTAACGTCGCAATCGAGCAACACAACGGGATATTGACGACAGTCCGGGATCAAACCCGCAGGGAAATATCCAAGGACAACACCACGAAATTTTGAACCACTGTCAGATGACGAGGTCACACCTGAGCTCGCACCCCACTCTCCAAACTTCCGCATCACGCCAACTTGAGAACATTTTAGCTCTCGACAGATTTAACGCGCACCAGCCAATTGAACACGACGGACTTTGGTTGGATTCCAACTCGCAACTCTCCGGATGCTAATCCGTTACTCCTCCAACAGGGCTACCGCTGCCATGTTTGTTATACAGGAGCGACCTTCCAATGAAAGACAGATTATGTGTAAGTCAGGAATGACTTGGACCGATTAGTTATAAAAGCGCAGGTTAGTGATTTTAATAACGCCGGATAATCGTTTCTCCAATCAACAATTTGTTCGGCATTAGGATTCAGGCTTTTCCCATAACCATGTGACAGTGGCCATACCCACTGAGCCATGACGGCCCTCCCATCCATAAGATCTGGTCAGCTTTGCTTATGGCCAGATACCTCGCCGAGAAAACCACCAGGAGGGTTAAAGTTACACCTACTTCACCAAAACAGGGTCGCAAGCAAAACGGAATGATGTCTCATTATCATGCCATTTTGATTCACCAAATTCATTAGCAATTAGAACCATCATCACATGGTAACAAAAAGGAGATTTTCTCTAAACTCAGGACCTTGGGGCGCATCTTCTTAAAGTGTGTACGGGCTGCATTGGCTCTAGATATTCTATCCATCTTTTCTTTTCCGGGCCGCGGTGGCCCGGTTGGAAGAGTAACGGACTAGCAACCGAAGGGTTGCGAGTTCGAATCCAGCCAAACACCGTCGTGTACAAAGGGGGCTGGTGCACGTTAAATCTGTCGTGGCCTCAAATGTCCTCACGTTGGCGTGGTGTGGAAGTTTGGAGAGTGGGGTGCCAGCTCAGGTGTTGCCTCGTCATCTGACCGCGGTTCAAAATTACGTGGTGTTGTCCTCGGACTTTCCCTCTGGGATTGATCCCGGACCGTCACCAATAGCCCGTTGTGTTGCTCCAGTGTGACGTTAATTGAAAATACCAAATACCAAATACCTTTTCTTTTCCATGGGATTTACTGTCTTTTGTAAACACGGGAGTCGAGCTGCCGGTATACACCAAGTGTTCTTTCCCTGCTCTCATTCACTACTTTGTTCCTCAACCCCTTTTTCTTTCACATTTGTTACTTGAGGCTATCTTGTGTTCGGTGCAACTTAGCAAAATATTGCCCTTGCGCCATAAATCACCAAACTAGTGTAAACTGTCCGCAAAATTTAGTAGAAACAGAGGATGGTTGGGTTTGGTCTTAAGGCGCAAGGCCATATTTGCGAAACGCGACATCTGGTAGTAATTGGTTTGTTTTTATGGCACAAGGGCTATATTTGATCATCCTGCGCCAGAAACGAAACATACAATATCAAGTATTAGACACACAATAAACGTTTTACTGACAGAGAAGAGGGAGGTTGGTTTGGGGGTTTTATGGCGCAAGGGCCATATTTGGCAATGTTGCGCCAAACACAAGACATACAATATCAGGTAATAGACAACACACAATGAAAGTCTTACTGAGACAGATGAGAAATAAACCCAGGGAGGAATGCACCTGACAGAAATCGAACCTGCCCCCCCAACAACAGGTTGCTAGAGCAGTGGCCATACCGACTGAGCCACGACGGTCCCGATCTTCACACGGAGCAATCGGAAGACAGCACGAAACTGCGAGAACGTGCTCCATCTATTTCATTAGAAAGTCAATTGAGGATAAACACAATAATTTCTGTACTAAATTAAAATAAATGTTTAAACGTAGTACTTGAAGTAGAAAAAATTAAAACTAATCTCAATTCAATGCTTTTTATTTTTAAAACAAAATCCGTACAAGGAAATTGTAAATTCATTTTAAAAATATAACTTCTCTTACCCAAGTGGATTTAGCAGTACCTTGTACTATATTTCGTAGGAATTTCTCCAATGTCTGCAACACCAAGTGGGATTTGTAGCTACTTGTAGCTTGAATTTCAGCTGACCCTTAAATACCTTAGAAGAAATCTGGAATAGACGGAAATTTACTTTAGCGAAAGGTGTATACAATTTAAACTGTTTTATTGAAAAATAAAAAGCTGTATACAATTTAAACTGTTTTATTGAAAAATAAAAAGCTTTCAATTCATTACTTCACAACATAGCATCTAGTATAACACATGTCATAACCTAGCATAAAGATTTCATAACCTAGTGTAAAGTATTTCATTTTTACCGGGTATCTAGTACATATTTAATTATGTAGTTTTGAACATTTCATAACCTAGTATAGAGCATTTCATTATCTATTATAGAGCATAGTATAAAAAAATCCTGATTTTTTAAATAAAAAAATATAGGATTTATTTGATTTAAATCAGATCTTATGATTTTAATTCTTTAGCCGTACAAGTTTAAATTTGTTGGTAGGTAGGTATTTTAATTAACGTCGCACTGGAGCAACACAACGGGCTATTGGTGACGGTCCCTGATTAATCCCAAAAGGAAAGACCGAGCACAACACTACGTAATTTTGAATCACGGTCAGATGACGAGGCAACACCTGAGCTAGCACCTCCTCTCCAAACTTCCACACCACGCCAAAGTGAGGACACTTGGGGCCACGGCAGGTTTAACTTGCACCAGCCCCCTTTGAACACGAGTGTTTGGCTGGATTCGAACTCGCAACTCTCCGGTTGCTAATCCGGTACTCTTCCAACCGGGCCACCGCGGCACTTAAATTTGTTGGAAATGAGACGCAAATCAGTAGTTTCTAGATAGTTTTGACTTAAGTTAAACATTAATATATGTGTATAATAATGTGTTTGGAAATATAGTGGGTAAACTTTTGAAAGATTAAAATTCGACATAGGAATTAGAAAAGTAAATCACATGATACAGTAAATAGAACAGTGCCAGGATTATATATTTATCATTCATGATTAAAATTTATAGAATTTCTATAATTATTTTCATTTAAAATAATTAATTGGTTCAAGACTTGCTTTTGAGAAAAAATCAGGTCACCAATAGAAAATAAAAGGAACTTGCATCGTGAAAAAAACTTTCCTACTTCTCATTAGTATCTTGGAAAAATAATTTATTTGTGAAAAAATTGTTATTTGTAAGTGAACAGTAAAAAATGAGACAATATGAAAATACAAATTTGAAAAATATGCCTATTTCCAAATTATCCGAGAATTTCTTGAAATATTCCAAAGAACTACTAGTCAAAGGAAAAGGGCTTGTACATAACGTACAAGAAAATGAAACTTTTCTCTATGAACAGAATAAAACAAGTGTAATAGCATCCCCCAGAACAGGTTTTAATTCAGTGGAATTTTGAACTTGCAATAAAAAATTCATCATAATCACTCAAATAGCTTTCTGCCGCAATCCATGATCTACTTTCTCAACATACTCAATCATCAGATGAGTGAATTAACTCTTACTTTCCAAATTTCAATTACATAAATACAGAATAATTATGCTTGCTGTGTAATGAATTCTAAGGGATCAATGCATAAAATTTCCCAATAAATTGAAAAAATTAACCACTATATTACACAAAACAAAATGAAACTTAAAATTTCCAATTAGATTTATGTGCAAAATTGGAATGTTTTTAAGATACTGCAGCAAATCTTTTCGTTGTGAGTAAGCGTACTAATATAAACAGACTACAATCTATATACAGTGGCTCCCAAAAGTGTTCGTACACTTTAAAAATTTGTAGAAAAAGTGCTGTAGCTTGGAATTGAATTCGAATATAGAGTCCAATATTTTGTCATATCATCTCCATGTGATTCTGAATAAAATCTATCTTTAAAAAATATTGACTCATTTTCTTCTAATAAAAATGAAAATGCAAGGAGGCAGATAAAGAAAACGTCACAAAAGTGATCGCACACCGAAACATTTACGAATAAATTCATAAATAAAATTATCGTTTATAGCTTTTTTATTTTTGCATTGTGGTGACATTTAAAAAAATCATTTGGCTTTAATCTTTGCTTGCTTACTTCGTAATATTCTATTTATTATTTTAAAATGGCTCGTAGTCGTAAGGAAACAACGAACAGCATTCGAAAATTGATTATTTTTCATCATAGTGGTAAATCAGTTCGGAATATCTCTAACTTGGTAAATTTATCCCATTCTACGGTGGAATATGTGATAAAACGCTTTAAAGAAGAAAATCGGATCGAAAACAAGGTAAGAAAAGGTCGTCCGGCAAAGTTAACTCAACGTGACCAGAGATTTATAGTTAGAAAATTTGTGAAAAATCCACGTTTGAGAGCTGTAAAAATTTCTACAGAATTTACTGAAAATTTTCTACTTCAATTTTATCTGAAACTGTTTGACGAGTGCTCAGATCAGCTGAAACCCGAAGAAACTTTTTGTAAGTGCGAAAAATAGAAAGCTTAGGCTTTCCTTCGCAAAATCAATGATAAATAAGCCCTAAACGTATTGAAATCATGTCTTATTTGCAGATGAAAGCAAATTTAACATGTTTGGTTCCAATAGGGTAAAAAATTCCCATTCTGAAATATTAATTTTTATTAATGGATAGAGCAGTATTTCATTGAAATTCGTAAGTGTACGAACACTTTTGGGAGCCACTGTATATAAAATAGGATGTGTATCTTTTCTATACAAATCTACACCGTTTGACCAATCCACACCAAATTTGGTACATTTATACTTTAGAACACTGCGGTCAGCATATGCTAACTCTTAACCCCCGTTCTATTGGCCCTAGGGGGCTAGAGCTATTCGAAATCGCCATAGAAATAACATTGAGAATAGATTGATTGCTTTAGGCAGCTATGGTTGCTTTACCAGTGTTGATCGAAAAATAATTTTTTCCGAAACAAATTAAATTACAATTTATGTTTGAACTGACTTTTCAGTTCTTTCCATGATGTAAATCAATTATAGATATTTTTTATTGATGGAGAAAATATTTTAAAATATTTATTTTTGCAAGGAAATTCAAGAAAAGGTTTTCAGGAGTTCAATGATTTTCAAGGAAAGTTGGTCTATATTTCAACCAACTTTCCTTAAATAATTTATTGAATACGTAATGATTTGTAGAATTCTGTTTCATAAGCCTTTTAGGTGAGGCGTGTAACTTATTTTAAAATGTCCGGAATAGATGCATGTGTATCCTCTGTTGAAAGCAGTGATTTTTTTTCTTAAAAATTCTGTAAAATCGATCTTCTACTTTTGAAAAATCTATTCAGTTTAATTTGTCTACACCGATTACATTTATTTCTAACCCAAGCACCGTAATTCCGAAAAGCACAAGGCCGCGGTGGCCCGGTTGGAAGAGTAACGGACTGGCAACCGAAGGGTTGCGAGTTCGAATCCAGCCAAACACCGTCGTGTTCAAAGGGGGCTGGTGCACGTTAAATCTGTCGTGGCCTCAAATGTCCTCACGTTGTCGTGGTGTGGAAGTTTGGAGAGTGGGGTGCCAGCTCAGGTGTTGCCTCGTCATCTGACCGTGGTTCAAAATTACGTGGTGTTGTCCTCGGATCTTTCCCTTTGGGATTGATCCCGGACCGTCACCAATAGCCTGTTGTGTTGCTCCAGTGTGACGTTAATTGAAATACCCCCACCCCCCGAAAAGCACAAACAAAAAAACTCATTGATCATAGAAGCGTAATTTTGCTACTCGGTATCTGCAGCACCAGAATTGATGTTTACTTTTTTTGTAGAACTTTCTAGAAAGTTGGGAAAACGGAAACTTCCTTGGACTCATGTTGGAGAACATTCCAGCACCCACTCGATTCTGGTCGTATTTAAAGGAAGCTAACACGGTAAGTCTTCCAGTTTATCATCTTTCAGTGAATCTGACAGTTTTATTTCGCTCTCTTAGTTTATTTGACAGGTGTAATGTGCATTATTGAATTAAAGTTCATAATTATTTTATTTTAATGAGTTTTATATTTTTACATGAATATTATGAATATTTGATTGATAAAAAAAGGATATTTAAAATATTTCATTTTTCATAATTTACATTTTGTAATGGAACACGAAAAGCTTCAACTCATTAATCGTAAAAGCCTAATTTTGTTATTTTAGATTTGGCAAACCAGAATTAATGTTTTATTATTTTATCAATTTGATTTAGAATCCCGTGTTTTTCTATTTGAATTAACACAGCGAAATGTTGCAGTCATATTTGAGCATTACTAAATTTCATCAATCATTATCGTCTTTATCAATATTTTTCAAATGTCCTTTTTCGCTCTATTTCAGAATACACTCAGGCAGTCGAAAGTCGACACTTTGCGCATCTTTCGTTTTTTAGAATTCTGCATTTTTTCGTCGGAATTTCGTTTCTGTTTGTATTTATGTCTTAATCTTTTACATATTGCAATATATTCAGGAATTAAATGTATATATTTGCGTCCGAAGTATATTGTAGAAGCTATGAAAAAGTTAAAACGTATTTTCCGTACAACTTAAATGATTGCATTTTTCTGTGAAAGAAAAGTGATTATTCTAATTCGCTTTTCAAGGAACATTTAACCATTTCAACCCGAGCAACGCCGGGTAATTCAGCTAGTGCTAAATAAATCACTAGAACATCTTAAAAAAGCGTTATCTGTTTTAATAATTTGAGTGAATATATTTTAAGCATCTTCACTGATCACATGAATGGCTTAAAATTGGCTATGTGCGATTTAGTCACATGGAATATTTAAAACAAAAACCAACACTGATGAGCAGACTTGAGACACCTATTGCTGAATGGCCCAAGATGGAAATACTTGTCTGGTAATTATGATCCAATCAGCAAATACTGTTACTTAATGTCAAAGGGAGGATGATTTTCAACATTATTTTGGTATGAACTCAGTACGGTAGGTATTTAATTAACTTCACACCGAAGCAACACTAAAGGATAATATGAACTCAGTGCGAGTGAAGTTCTTAACTTATATTTAAATAAATCGAACATACATCTTGTTCAGTTATTTCATTTTCATTATTAAACATGGCAGAAATGTGAAACTTAAAAAATTTTGATTGAAATCAATGATTTTTTCAATAGAAATCACTTTTAAATCATGATTTAAATCGGCATACCTTGACTATATCTAATCTATTTTCAATATGAACACGTAAATCAGTTTGACTTCTGCTATCGTGTGCTGATCTTTACTCCTCTTATACTCTCTAACTTTTATTCTTACTCTCATTTTATCCCCTTTGTACTCAATGGTCTTTGTTTGGATTCGAACTCGCAACCCCCCGGTTGCTGGTCCGTTACTCTTCCAACCGGCCCTTTACTTAAAGGCGGTATATAGGTATTTAATTAACGTCGCACTGGAGCAACACAACCTAAAAGGCGACCCTTTTATTTAAAGGAGAAACTTCATACTGGGATTAAGTTTCTCGTTTATTAAAATCCTTGTTACGTCCCATCGTGGATCAGTAGGTATGCCCACTGCGCTAGCAATCTTCAAGTTGTAGGTGGCACAGGTTTGAGTCCTGTCAGTTGCATTCCTCCCTGGATGTATTTCTCTTGTGTCAGTCAAAAACTTTCATTGTGTCTATTACTTCATATTGTATGTCGTGTCTGGTGCAGCAAATATGAAAATGACAAATATGGCCCCTGCGCCATAAAACTCCAAAACCAACCAACCTTGTTATTGTTAGGGCTTCGGTAATATTTACAATTTTTTCGCCGACCCATACTGCCAAATCGGAAAAGAATTCCTCATTGTAATGCAGAAAATAGAATTGGATTTTCAGATATGTCGCCTATTTGGCGTTATTTTTGTAAGTGAGGGTAAGTCGCCAACTTTATCATCTGTTTTATCAACGATATTTTCCAAAATACTGTCTTGTTCATTGAAATCTGCTCAAAGGTGCCACCAATATTAATGTAAGCTTGGCAGCCGTGGCAAGTTTGGGAAACCCACCTTTCAATTACCTGGTAAAGGATACTTAAGCGCGCCAAACCAAACAGTTCACTAGGGGTGAAAAAGCCCTCCAATCCACGCGTCGACGCAGCCATGCTTTCATGTTTATGGTCGCACCTTTGAGCAATTACTACGAAATGCCATTGTAAATAATTGTAAAATAATGCTGTAAATAAACATTCTGTTTCATTCCCTGCGCATTTTTTGTGCCTATACAAAAATGATTCGTATAGTGTGCTCTAACACCCCTTTAAGTTTGCCACATGAGTTCGAAATCACCCTGTAGACATCTCCAAACATTAAAACACTAAATTACTTACAAATAATTTATTGACAATGCAAAATCACATAAACAGCTTGGAGCGTTTTTAATATATTAAGAGATCAGGTACTTAAAATTGAACATTTTCGAAAATAATATATTAACCTACAAAGAAATTCTGCACATTTGGGTAAGAAACACAAAATAGCACCTTTTACCGATTAAGCCACAGCCTTTATCCTTGTTTTAACATGACCTTATACAAATACAATGTTAAAAACGTCTCAAGATGACCGCAGTCTTTAATGGCGTCTTCTATACCGCCTGATCAAATCTACCATTGAAATATTACTAGTGGCCTTCACCCTTGCATTAATATTGATAGAGATACGTTCCAATCTTCTCCGAGTCTCTTTGAGTGACTCAAAGGTTTCATCGAATTCTCTCAGTAAAGAAAAAGCTAGTGACCATTCATCCGAATTTTCTGCCAATTCCTCAACACAAGCATTATCAAGCAAGACCTGTGTCCCTTCAGCAGACGTCACATTGGCAGAAGACGGAAAATTCGAAGCATTTCTACCATCTGGAAGGTTATCCGTGTTGTTCACAAGAGTGCTTGAAATAATTTTATCTGCAGCCTCACTCCGTTTCATATTATACGAGGCCGTAGTCGTTTGTGGTGGTGTCAGTTTAGTTTTTTGATAAACATCAATAACATCAACAACTGAAAGCACTTGGAACATGACTTTTCCAGCCACCATAGCACGTCTTAAATGATATTTCATTTCGGTTATGCGGGAATCCTCTTTTTTTTTTCAGGTTGCCTTGGCATTTTTGTAGCCCGGACTCTTTGTTTTCTGATACAGTCCGGGCAGATTCCACTCCTTAGTTCATCTTTTGCCTCTTCTATATCACTCACTAGTTCATCTTTTGCCTCTTCTATATCGCTCACTAGTTTATCTTTTGCCTCTTCTGTATCGCTCACTGGTTTATCTTTTGCCTCTTCTGTATCGCTCACTAGTTCATCTTTTGCCTCTTCTGTAGCGCTAACTAGATCATCATTTGCCTCTTCTGTATCGCTCCCTAGTTTATCTTTTGCTTCTTCTGTATCGCTCACTAGTTTATCTTTTGCCTCTTCTGTATCGCTCACTAGTTCATCTTTTGCCTCTTCTGTATCGCTCACTAGTTCATCTTTTGCCTCTTCTGTATCGCTCACTGGTTTATCTTTTGCCTCTTCTGTATCGCTCACTAGTTCATCTTTTCCTCTTCTGTAGCGCTAACTAGATCATCTTCTTTATCGCTCACTACATCATCTACTGTATCGCTCACTAGATCTACTGCATCTTCTGTAGTGCTAAGTATATCATCATATGGCTCTTCTGTATCGTTTACTAGTTCATCTTTTGCTTCTTCTGTATCGCTCACTAGTTCATCTTTTGCCTCTTCTGTATCGCTCACTAATTCATTTTTTGCCTCTTCTGTATCGCTCACTAGTTCATCTTTTGCCTCTTCTGTATCGCTCACTAGTTCATCTTTTGCCTCTTCTGTATCGCTCACTAGTTCATCTTCTGTATCGCTCACTATATGATCTACTGCATCTTCTGTAGTGCTAAGTATATCATCATATGGCTCTTCTGTATCGCTACCTAGAGCATCTTCTGTATCTCTAACTAGATCATCTTCTGTATCGCTAACTAGATCATCTTTTATATCGCTAACTAGATCATCTTTTATATCGCTAACTAGATCATCTTTTATATCGCTAACTAGATCATCTTCTATATCGCTCACTAATTCATCTTTTGCCTCTTCTGTATCGCTCACTAGTTCATCTTTTGCCCCTTCTGTATCGCTCACTAGTTCATCTTTTGCCCCTTCTGTATCGCTCACTAGTTCATCTTTTGCCTCTTCTGTATCGGAAACTAGATCATCTTCTGTATCGCTCACTATATGATCTACTGCATCTTCTGTAGTGCTAAGTATATCATCATATGGCTCTTCTGCATCGCTTACTAGTTCATCTTTTGCTTCTTCTGTATCGCTCACAAGTTCATCTTTTGCCTCTTCTGTAGCGCTAACTAGATCATCTTCTTTATCGCTCACTACATCATCTACTGCATCGCTCACTAGATCTACTGCATCGCTCACTAGATCTACAGCATCGCTCACTAGATCTACTGCATCGCTCACTAGATCTACTGCATCTTCTGTAGTGCTAAGTATATCATCATATGGCTCTTCTGTATCGCTAACTAGAGCATCTTCTGTATCTCTAACTAGACCATCTTCTATATCGCTAACTAGACCATCTTCTATATCGCTAACTAGGTCATCTATATCGCTAACTAGACCATCTTCTATATCGCTAACTAGACCATCTTCTATATCGCTAACTAGATCATCTTCTATATCGCTCACTAATTCATCCTTTGCCTTTTCTGTATCGCTCACTAGTTCATCTTTTGCCTCTTCTGTATCGCTCACTAGTTCATCTTTTGCCTCTTCTGTATCGCTCACTAGTTCATCTTTTGCCTCTTCTGTATCGGAAACTAGATCATCTTCTGTATCGCTCACTATATCATCTACTGCATCTTCTGTAGTGCTAAGTATATCATCATATGGCTCTTCTATATCGCTAACTAGACCATCTTCTATATCGCTAACTAGGTCATCTTCTATATCGCTAACTAGATCATCTACTGCATCGTCTGTAGCATTAAGTATGTCATCTTCTGCCTCTTCTGTATCGCTCAATTGAACATCTTCTGTCTTTTCTGTATCGCTCAATTGATCATCTTCTGCTTCTTCTGTATCGCTCACTAGATCATCTACTGCCTGTTCTGTATCGCTCACTAGATCTACTGCCTGTTCTGTATCGTTCATAAGATTATCTTCTGCTTGTTCAGTAGAGCTCATCAGATTATCTAATGCCTGTCCCGTAATGCTCATTGGGTTATGTATAACTGATTGATCTGTGCAGTTAGTTGGCTTTATGTCATCTAAAATCCTACTAGTTATGGATTTAATATACATTTCCTCTTTTTCTGTCATTTCAGCTATCCGAAGACAATACTGCAATGTTCTTTCGGCACCCAATAGTTTCGTAATTGCGCTTTCAAATTCTTTCAATAAATAATCCACTACCGTGCTTTTAGTTGAATTTTTTCTAAAAAACGAATATCTCCTCAGTATCCACGAAGCTTCATTTGTCGGTAGTTCAGGATGCTCAGTAATCAGAACATGATGATAAATTTTAAGAGCTTCCTTCAACGTCTCCCGTGAAGCCACTAAATTCCCATAGATATTGTGTACTTCATTCAAATAATGGTCAATCTGCGTCATCGGACGGGGATACTCTTTCGACGTAATATCTTCCGCCAAATCATCTAGGGTTGGAAGAATATGTTTAGAATTCGCTTTTAACTCATCAAGAACTGTAGCCGGAAGCTTCCCAGTGTCAATAAGATCTTGAACTGCCAGTCCTATGTTGGTCAAGATTTTGTCCACTTCGGACACTATTACATCTGCTTCGTGAAAAGCTCCTTCGATCTCAGTATGTCCCCGTACTGGTGATGCCGTGTCTCCTCCCAATCGCATCTCCTTCTCAACGACAGCTGAGCAGAAGCAATGTCTAACTTTTTCTCTAGCTTTCAACAGTTCATCTCTTGCACGTTTCAGATCTCTCACTATCCACTTCTCTCCCATGCTTATTCTCAATGCACACAATTCTTCTTCGTAATCAAAAGCATCATCCGTAACCATCATGTCCGCTTTCACTTCAAGAGCCATGTCCAAGCAAGAATTAAAAACTTCCGTGTTTCAATTGGAATTTTTATTTTGCTAAATTCTATGATTCAGCTATACTATTCGTCCTAAGGACTTAAAATGCTTTCAAAGCTTATTTTAAGGATTATGTTTCAGCTTATTATTTTGTAGGTTGGATGGTTTTTACTTCAATTTTTTTCGCCTATGTCTTTCTGTATCAAGATGTGAAAACTTCCCAAACTTCGTCCTTTAATCAAATGTTTTTCACTTCTTGGATTTTCTTTGTTGCGGATAACCTGTAACGAAATGGAAATATTTAGAGCAGTTAGCAATTTCTTATATCATAAGTAGATATGGGTTGTTATTTCGAAATCAGTTTAAATAACAGTTTGCTATTGCTATCGAAAATAAGTTATTGCTATCCGTAAAAAGTTAATGCGAAAACAGCATTAGATGTTAAAAAAGTAAATTTTGAATTGAATTATTAAATTAATCATGCAAACTATTAAATTAAGTAAATAACTGCATTTTAACTCTCCGAGTGGTTTCGACTAGATATATCGTTCGTCACGACCTGACCAATACTGCTAACTGCGAGACCTCAACAAAATATTGGTGGATTTTTTATGATGACGAGATCAAGATCCGATTACTAATGACGAGATATCTCGTTCATCAAGATCTGATCAGATTTTTATAATGACAGGATACCTCGTCAAGAAAACCACCACGAGGTTTAAACAAAAATCTGAAAATACTTTTAAAAAATGGAAAAATTCATTTTCTTAATTTTTTTAAAAATTAATTTACTATCGATTTACAGTTACTAGATTAACCGTTATTTCCTTTCTAGCAGTTACTAACCATTAAATAGCTGCTAACAAAACTGCTATTAACAGTAAAAATAACATCAGAATTAACAATAATAATTAACACTGTTTTCTTAAAATATCAGTTTTACTCCTTTCTAATCACAAGCAAATAATAATCAAACAAAATTAAAAAGAATGAGGGACTTTTGCAAGTCTATTTTACAGACCCAGATAGTTACATACTTGCAAGGATTTCCTGCACATATTCTGAGAGAAATTGTTTGTTTCCTTATATGTATTTTAATTAACGTCGCAATCGAGCAACACAACGGGATATTGACGACAGTCCGGGATCAAACCCGCAGGGAAATATCCAAGGACAACACCACGAAATTTTGAACCACTGTCAGATGACGAGGTCACACCTGAGCTCGCACCCCACTCTCCAAACTTCCGCATCACGCCAACTTGAGAACATTTTAGCTCTCGACAGATTTAACGCGCACCAGCCAATTGAACACGACGGACTTTGGTTGGATTCCAACTCGCAACTCTCCGGATGCTAATCCGTTACTCCTCCAACAGGGCTACCGCTGCCATGTTTGTTATACAGGAGCGACCTTCCAATGAAAGACAGATTATGTGTAAGTCAGGAATGACTTGGACCGATTAGTTATAAAAGCGCAGGTTAGTGATTTTAATAACGCCGGATAATCGTTTCTCCAATCAACAATTTGTTCGGCATTAGGATTCAGGCTTTTCCCATAACCATGTGACAGTGGCCATACCCACTGAGCCATGACGGCCCTCCCATCCATAAGATCTGGTCAGCTTTGCTTATGGCCAGATACCTCGCCGAGAAAACCACCAGGAGGGTTAAAGTTACACCTACTTCACCAAAACAGGGTCGCAAGCAAAACGGAATGATGTCTCATTATCATGCCATTTTGATTCACCAAATTCATTAGCAATTAGAACCATCATCACATGGTAACAAAAAGGAGATTTTCTCTAAACTCAGGACCTTGGGGCGCATCTTCTTAAAGTGTGTACGGGCTGCATTGGCTCTAGATATTCTATCCATCTTTTCTTTTCCGGGCCGCGGTGGCCCGGTTGGAAGAGTAACGGACTAGCAACCGAAGGGTTGCGAGTTCGAATCCAGCCAAACACCGTCGTGTACAAAGGGGGCTGGTGCACGTTAAATCTGTCGTGGCCTCAAATGTCCTCACGTTGGCGTGGTGTGGAAGTTTGGAGAGTGGGGTGCCAGCTCAGGTGTTGCCTCGTCATCTGACCGCGGTTCAAAATTACGTGGTGTTGTCCTCGGACTTTCCCTCTGGGATTGATCCCGGACCGTCACCAATAGCCCGTTGTGTTGCTCCAGTGTGACGTTAATTGAAAATACCAAATACCAAATACCTTTTCTTTTCCATGGGATTTACTGTCTTTTGTAAACACGGGAGTCGAGCTGCCGGTATACACCAAGTGTTCTTTCCCTGCTCTCATTCACTACTTTGTTCCTCAACCCCTTTTTCTTTCACATTTGTTACTTGAGGCTATCTTGTGTTCGGTGCAACTTAGCAAAATATTGCCCTTGCGCCATAAATCACCAAACTAGTGTAAACTGTCCGCAAAATTTAGTAGAAACAGAGGATGGTTGGGTTTGGTCTTAAGGCGCAAGGCCATATTTGCGAAACGCGACATCTGGTAGTAATTGGTTTGTTTTTATGGCACAAGGGCTATATTTGATCATCCTGCGCCAGAAACGAAACATACAATATCAAGTATTAGACACACAATAAACGTTTTACTGACAGAGAAGAGGGAGGTTGGTTTGGGGGTTTTATGGCGCAAGGGCCATATTTGGCAATGTTGCGCCAAACACAAGACATACAATATCAGGTAATAGACAACACACAATGAAAGTCTTACTGAGACAGATGAGAAATAAACCCAGGGAGGAATGCACCTGACAGAAATCGAACCTGCCCCCCCAACAACAGGTTGCTAGAGCAGTGGCCATACCGACTGAGCCACGACGGTCCCGATCTTCACACGGAGCAATCGGAAGACAGCACGAAACTGCGAGAACGTGCTCCATCTATTTCATTAGAAAGTCAATTGAGGATAAACACAATAATTTCTGTACTAAATTAAAATAAATGTTTAAACGTAGTACTTGAAGTAGAAAAAATTAAAACTAATCTCAATTCAATGCTTTTTATTTTTAAAACAAAATCCGTACAAGGAAATTGTAAATTCATTTTAAAAATATAACTTCTCTTACCCAAGTGGATTTAGCAGTACCTTGTACTATATTTCGTAGGAATTTCTCCAATGTCTGCAACACCAAGTGGGATTTGTAGCTACTTGTAGCTTGAATTTCAGCTGACCCTTAAATACCTTAGAAGAAATCTGGAATAGACGGAAATTTACTTTAGCGAAAGGTGTATACAATTTAAACTGTTTTATTGAAAAATAAAAAGCTGTATACAATTTAAACTGTTTTATTGAAAAATAAAAAGCTTTCAATTCATTACTTCACAACATAGCATCTAGTATAACACATGTCATAACCTAGCATAAAGATTTCATAACCTAGTGTAAAGTATTTCATTTTTACCGGGTATCTAGTACATATTTAATTATGTAGTTTTGAACATTTCATAACCTAGTATAGAGCATTTCATTATCTATTATAGAGCATAGTATAAAAAAATCCTGATTTTTTAAATAAAAAAATATAGGATTTATTTGATTTAAATCAGATCTTATGATTTTAATTCTTTAGCCGTACAAGTTTAAATTTGTTGGTAGGTAGGTATTTTAATTAACGTCGCACTGGAGCAACACAACGGGCTATTGGTGACGGTCCCTGATTAATCCCAAAAGGAAAGACCGAGCACAACACTACGTAATTTTGAATCACGGTCAGATGACGAGGCAACACCTGAGCTAGCACCTCCTCTCCAAACTTCCACACCACGCCAAAGTGAGGACACTTGGGGCCACGGCAGGTTTAACTTGCACCAGCCCCCTTTGAACACGAGTGTTTGGCTGGATTCGAACTCGCAACTCTCCGGTTGCTAATCCGGTACTCTTCCAACCGGGCCACCGCGGCACTTAAATTTGTTGGAAATGAGACGCAAATCAGTAGTTTCTAGATAGTTTTGACTTAAGTTAAACATTAATATATGTGTATAATAATGTGTTTGGAAATATAGTGGGTAAACTTTTGAAAGATTAAAATTCGACATAGGAATTAGAAAAGTAAATCACATGATACAGTAAATAGAACAGTGCCAGGATTATATATTTATCATTCATGATTAAAATTTATAGAATTTCTATAATTATTTTCATTTAAAATAATTAATTGGTTCAAGACTTGCTTTTGAGAAAAAATCAGGTCACCAATAGAAAATAAAAGGAACTTGCATCGTGAAAAAAACTTTCCTACTTCTCATTAGTATCTTGGAAAAATAATTTATTTGTGAAAAAATTGTTATTTGTAAGTGAACAGTAAAAAATGAGACAATATGAAAATACAAATTTGAAAAATATGCCTATTTCCAAATTATCCGAGAATTTCTTGAAATATTCCAAAGAACTACTAGTCAAAGGAAAAGGGCTTGTACATAACGTACAAGAAAATGAAACTTTTCTCTATGAACAGAATAAAACAAGTGTAATAGCATCCCCCAGAACAGGTTTTAATTCAGTGGAATTTTGAACTTGCAATAAAAAATTCATCATAATCACTCAAATAGCTTTCTGCCGCAATCCATGATCTACTTTCTCAACATACTCAATCATCAGATGAGTGAATTAACTCTTACTTTCCAAATTTCAATTACATAAATACAGAATAATTATGCTTGCTGTGTAATGAATTCTAAGGGATCAATGCATAAAATTTCCCAATAAATTGAAAAAATTAACCACTATATTACACAAAACAAAATGAAACTTAAAATTTCCAATTAGATTTATGTGCAAAATTGGAATGTTTTTAAGATACTGCAGCAAATCTTTTCGTTGTGAGTAAGCGTACTAATATAAACAGACTACAATCTATATACAGTGGCTCCCAAAAGTGTTCGTACACTTTAAAAATTTGTAGAAAAAGTGCTGTAGCTTGGAATTGAATTCGAATATAGAGTCCAATATTTTGTCATATCATCTCCATGTGATTCTGAATAAAATCTATCTTTAAAAAATATTGACTCATTTTCTTCTAATAAAAATGAAAATGCAAGGAGGCAGATAAAGAAAACGTCACAAAAGTGATCGCACACCGAAACATTTACGAATAAATTCATAAATAAAATTATCGTTTATAGCTTTTTTATTTTTGCATTGTGGTGACATTTAAAAAAATCATTTGGCTTTAATCTTTGCTTGCTTACTTCGTAATATTCTATTTATTATTTTAAAATGGCTCGTAGTCGTAAGGAAACAACGAACAGCATTCGAAAATTGATTATTTTTCATCATAGTGGTAAATCAGTTCGGAATATCTCTAACTTGGTAAATTTATCCCATTCTACGGTGGAATATGTGATAAAACGCTTTAAAGAAGAAAATCGGATCGAAAACAAGGTAAGAAAAGGTCGTCCGGCAAAGTTAACTCAACGTGACCAGAGATTTATAGTTAGAAAATTTGTGAAAAATCCACGTTTGAGAGCTGTAAAAATTTCTACAGAATTTACTGAAAATTTTCTACTTCAATTTTATCTGAAACTGTTTGACGAGTGCTCAGATCAGCTGAAACCCGAAGAAACTTTTTGTAAGTGCGAAAAATAGAAAGCTTAGGCTTTCCTTCGCAAAATCAATGATAAATAAGCCCTAAACGTATTGAAATCATGTCTTATTTGCAGATGAAAGCAAATTTAACATGTTTGGTTCCAATAGGGTAAAAAATTCCCATTCTGAAATATTAATTTTTATTAATGGATAGAGCAGTATTTCATTGAAATTCGTAAGTGTACGAACACTTTTGGGAGCCACTGTATATAAAATAGGATGTGTATCTTTTCTATACAAATCTACACCGTTTGACCAATCCACACCAAATTTGGTACATTTATACTTTAGAACACTGCGGTCAGCATATGCTAACTCTTAACCCCCGTTCTATTGGCCCTAGGGGGCTAGAGCTATTCGAAATCGCCATAGAAATAACATTGAGAATAGATTGATTGCTTTAGGCAGCTATGGTTGCTTTACCAGTGTTGATCGAAAAATAATTTTTTCCGAAACAAATTAAATTACAATTTATGTTTGAACTGACTTTTCAGTTCTTTCCATGATGTAAATCAATTATAGATATTTTTTATTGATGGAGAAAATATTTTAAAATATTTATTTTTGCAAGGAAATTCAAGAAAAGGTTTTCAGGAGTTCAATGATTTTCAAGGAAAGTTGGTCTATATTTCAACCAACTTTCCTTAAATAATTTATTGAATACGTAATGATTTGTAGAATTCTGTTTCATAAGCCTTTTAGGTGAGGCGTGTAACTTATTTTAAAATGTCCGGAATAGATGCATGTGTATCCTCTGTTGAAAGCAGTGATTTTTTTTCTTAAAAATTCTGTAAAATCGATCTTCTACTTTTGAAAAATCTATTCAGTTTAATTTGTCTACACCGATTACATTTATTTCTAACCCAAGCACCGTAATTCCGAAAAGCACAAGGCCGCGGTGGCCCGGTTGGAAGAGTAACGGACTGGCAACCGAAGGGTTGCGAGTTCGAATCCAGCCAAACACCGTCGTGTTCAAAGGGGGCTGGTGCACGTTAAATCTGTCGTGGCCTCAAATGTCCTCACGTTGTCGTGGTGTGGAAGTTTGGAGAGTGGGGTGCCAGCTCAGGTGTTGCCTCGTCATCTGACCGTGGTTCAAAATTACGTGGTGTTGTCCTCGGATCTTTCCCTTTGGGATTGATCCCGGACCGTCACCAATAGCCTGTTGTGTTGCTCCAGTGTGACGTTAATTGAAATACCCCCACCCCCCGAAAAGCACAAACAAAAAAACTCATTGATCATAGAAGCGTAATTTTGCTACTCGGTATCTGCAGCACCAGAATTGATGTTTACTTTTTTTGTAGAACTTTCTAGAAAGTTGGGAAAACGGAAACTTCCTTGGACTCATGTTGGAGAACATTCCAGCACCCACTCGATTCTGGTCGTATTTAAAGGAAGCTAACACGGTAAGTCTTCCAGTTTATCATCTTTCAGTGAATCTGACAGTTTTATTTCGCTCTCTTAGTTTATTTGACAGGTGTAATGTGCATTATTGAATTAAAGTTCATAATTATTTTATTTTAATGAGTTTTATATTTTTACATGAATATTATGAATATTTGATTGATAAAAAAAGGATATTTAAAATATTTCATTTTTCATAATTTACATTTTGTAATGGAACACGAAAAGCTTCAACTCATTAATCGTAAAAGCCTAATTTTGTTATTTTAGATTTGGCAAACCAGAATTAATGTTTTATTATTTTATCAATTTGATTTAGAATCCCGTGTTTTTCTATTTGAATTAACACAGCGAAATGTTGCAGTCATATTTGAGCATTACTAAATTTCATCAATCATTATCGTCTTTATCAATATTTTTCAAATGTCCTTTTTCGCTCTATTTCAGAATACACTCAGGCAGTCGAAAGTCGACACTTTGCGCATCTTTCGTTTTTTAGAATTCTGCATTTTTTCGTCGGAATTTCGTTTCTGTTTGTATTTATGTCTTAATCTTTTACATATTGCAATATATTCAGGAATTAAATGTATATATTTGCGTCCGAAGTATATTGTAGAAGCTATGAAAAAGTTAAAACGTATTTTCCGTACAACTTAAATGATTGCATTTTTCTGTGAAAGAAAAGTGATTATTCTAATTCGCTTTTCAAGGAACATTTAACCATTTCAACCCGAGCAACGCCGGGTAATTCAGCTAGTGCTAAATAAATCACTAGAACATCTTAAAAAAGCGTTATCTGTTTTAATAATTTGAGTGAATATATTTTAAGCATCTTCACTGATCACATGAATGGCTTAAAATTGGCTATGTGCGATTTAGTCACATGGAATATTTAAAACAAAAACCAACACTGATGAGCAGACTTGAGACACCTATTGCTGAATGGCCCAAGATGGAAATACTTGTCTGGTAATTATGATCCAATCAGCAAATACTGTTACTTAATGTCAAAGGGAGGATGATTTTCAACATTATTTTGGTATGAACTCAGTACGGTAGGTATTTAATTAACTTCACACCGAAGCAACACTAAAGGATAATATGAACTCAGTGCGAGTGAAGTTCTTAACTTATATTTAAATAAATCGAACATACATCTTGTTCAGTTATTTCATTTTCATTATTAAACATGGCAGAAATGTGAAACTTAAAAAATTTTGATTGAAATCAATGATTTTTTCAATAGAAATCACTTTTAAATCATGATTTAAATCGGCATACCTTGACTATATCTAATCTATTTTCAATATGAACACGTAAATCAGTTTGACTTCTGCTATCGTGTGCTGATCTTTACTCCTCTTATACTCTCTAACTTTTATTCTTACTCTCATTTTATCCCCTTTGTACTCAATGGTCTTTGTTTGGATTCGAACTCGCAACCCCCCGGTTGCTGGTCCGTTACTCTTCCAACCGGCCCTTTACTTAAAGGCGGTATATAGGTATTTAATTAACGTCGCACTGGAGCAACACAACCTAAAAGGCGACCCTTTTATTTAAAGGAGAAACTTCATACTGGGATTAAGTTTCTCGTTTATTAAAATCCTTGTTACGTCCCATCGTGGATCAGTAGGTATGCCCACTGCGCTAGCAATCTTCAAGTTGTAGGTGGCACAGGTTTGAGTCCTGTCAGTTGCATTCCTCCCTGGATGTATTTCTCTTGTGTCAGTCAAAAACTTTCATTGTGTCTATTACTTCATATTGTATGTCGTGTCTGGTGCAGCAAATATGAAAATGACAAATATGGCCCCTGCGCCATAAAACTCCAAAACCAACCAACCTTGTTATTGTTAGGGCTTCGGTAATATTTACAATTTTTTCGCCGACCCATACTGCCAAATCGGAAAAGAATTCCTCATTGTAATGCAGAAAATAGAATTGGATTTTCAGATATGTCGCCTATTTGGCGTTATTTTTGTAAGTGAGGGTAAGTCGCCAACTTTATCATCTGTTTTATCAACGATATTTTCCAAAATACTGTCTTGTTCATTGAAATCTGCTCAAAGGTGCCACCAACATTAATGTAAGCTTGGCAGCCGTGGCAAGTTTGGGAAACCCACCTTTCAATTACCTGGTAAAGGATACTTAAGCGCGCCAAACCAAACAGTTCACTAGGGGTGAAAAAGCCCTCCAATCCACGCGTCGACGCAGCCATGCTTTCATGTTTATGGTCGCACCTTTGAGCAATTACTACGAAATGCCATTGTAAATAATTGTAAAATAATGCTGTAAATAAACATTCTGTTTCATTCCCTGCGCATTTTTTGTGCCTATACAAAAATGATTCGTATAGTGTGCTCTAACACCCCTTTAAGTTTGCCACATGAGTTCGAAATCACCCTGTAGACATCTCCAAACATTAAAACACTAAATTACTTACAAATAATTTATTGACAATGCAAAATCACATAAACAGCTTGGAGCGTTTTTAATATATTAAGAGATCAGGTACTTAAAATTGAACATTTTCGAAAATAATATATTAACCTACAAAGAAATTCTGCACATTTGGGTAAGAAACACAAAATAGCACCTTTTACCGATTAAGCCACAGCCTTTATCCTTGTTTTAACATGACCTTATACAAATACAATGTTAAAAACGTCTCAAGATGACCGCAGTCTTTAATGGCGTCTTCTATACCGCCTGATCAATTCTACCATTGAAATATTACTAGTGGCCTTCACCCTTGCATTAATATTGATAGAGATACGTTCCAATCTTCTCCGAGTCTCTTTGAGTGACTCAAAGGTTTCATCGAATTCTCTCAGTAAAGAAAAAGCTAGTGACAATTCATCCGAATTTTCTGCCAATTCCTCAACACAAGCATTATCAAGCAAGACCTGTGTCCCTTCAGCAGACGTCACATTGGCAGAAGACGGAAAATTCGAAGCATTTCTACCATCTGGAAGGTTATCCGTGTTGTTCACAAGAGTGCTTGAAATAATTTTATCTGCAGCCTCACTCCGTTTCATATTATACGAGGCCGTAGTCGTTTGTGGTGGTGTCAGTTTAGTTTTTTGATAAACATCAATAACATCAACAACTGAAAGCACTTGGAACATGACTTTTCCAGCCACCATAGCACGTCTTAAATGATATTTCATTTCGGTTATGCGGGAATCCTCTTTTTTTTTTCAGGTTGCCTTGGCATTTTTGTAGCCCGGACTCTTTGTTTTCTGATACAGTCCGGGCAGATTCCACTCCTTAGTTCATCTTTTGCCTCTTCTATATCACTCACTAGTTCATCTTTTGCCTCTTCTATATCGCTCACTAGTTTATCTTTTGCCTCTTCTGTATCGCTCACTGGTTTATCTTTTGCCTCTTCTGTATCGCTCACTAGTTCATCTTTTGCCTCTTCTGTAGCGCTAACTAGATCATCATTTGCCTCTTCTGTATCGCTCCCTAGTTTATCTTTTGCTTCTTCTGTATCGCTCACTAGTTTATCTTTTGCCTCTTCTGTATCGCTCACTAGTTCATCTTTTGCCTCTTCTGTATCGCTCACTAGTTCATCTTTTGCCTCTTCTGTATCGCTCACTGGTTTATCTTTTGCCTCTTCTGTATCGCTCACTAGTTCATCTTTTCCTCTTCTGTAGCGCTAACTAGATCATCTTCTTTATCGCTCACTACATCATCTACTGTATCGCTCACTAGATCTACTGCATCTTCTGTAGTGCTAAGTATATCATCATATGGCTCTTCTGTATCGTTTACTAGTTCATCTTTTGCTTCTTCTGTATCGCTCACTAGTTCATCTTTTGCCTCTTCTGTATCGCTCACTAATTCATTTTTTGCCTCTTCTGTATCGCTCACTAGTTCATCTTTTGCCTCTTCTGTATCGCTCACTAGTTCATCTTTTGCCTCTTCTGTATCGCTCACTAGTTCATCTTCTGTATCGCTCACTATATGATCTACTGCATCTTCTGTAGTGCTAAGTATATCATCATATGGCTCTTCTGTATCGCTACCTAGAGCATCTTCTGTATCTCTAACTAGATCATCTTCTGTATCGCTAACTAGATCATCTTTTATATCGCTAACTAGATCATCTTTTATATCGCTAACTAGATCATCTTTTATATCGCTAACTAGATCATCTTCTATATCGCTCACTAATTCATCTTTTGCCTCTTCTGTATCGCTCACTAGTTCATCTTTTGCCCCTTCTGTATCGCTCACTAGTTCATCTTTTGCCCCTTCTGTATCGCTCACTAGTTCATCTTTTGCCTCTTCTGTATCGGAAACTAGATCATCTTCTGTATCGCTCACTATATGATCTACTGCATCTTCTGTAGTGCTAAGTATATCATCATATGGCTCTTCTGCATCGCTTACTAGTTCATCTTTTGCTTCTTCTGTATCGCTCACAAGTTCATCTTTTGCCTCTTCTGTAGCGCTAACTAGATCATCTTCTTTATCGCTCACTACATCATCTACTGCATCGCTCACTAGATCTACTGCATCGCTCACTAGATCTACAGCATCGCTCACTAGATCTACTGCATCGCTCACTAGATCTACTGCATCTTCTGTAGTGCTAAGTATATCATCATATGGCTCTTCTGTATCGCTAACTAGAGCATCTTCTGTATCTCTAACTAGACCATCTTCTATATCGCTAACTAGACCATCTTCTATATCGCTAACTAGGTCATCTATATCGCTAACTAGACCATCTTCTATATCGCTAACTAGACCATCTTCTATATCGCTAACTAGATCATCTTCTATATCGCTCACTAATTCATCCTTTGCCTTTTCTGTATCGCTCACTAGTTCATCTTTTGCCTCTTCTGTATCGCTCACTAGTTCATCTTTTGCCTCTTCTGTATCGCTCACTAGTTCATCTTTTGCCTCTTCTGTATCGGAAACTAGATCATCTTCTGTATCGCTCACTATATCATCTACTGCATCTTCTGTAGTGCTAAGTATATCATCATATGGCTCTTCTATATCGCTAACTAGACCATCTTCTATATCGCTAACTAGGTCATCTTCTATATCGCTAACTAGATCATCTACTGCATCGTCTGTAGCATTAAGTATGTCATCTTCTGCCTCTTCTGTATCGCTCAATTGAACATCTTCTGTCTTTTCTGTATCGCTCAATTGATCATCTTCTGCTTCTTCTGTATCGCTCACTAGATCATCTACTGCCTGTTCTGTATCGCTCACTAGATCTACTGCCTGTTCTGTATCGTTCATAAGATTATCTTCTGCTTGTTCAGTAGAGCTCATCAGATTATCTAATGCCTGTCCCGTAATGCTCATTGGGTTATGTATAACTGATTGATCTGTGCAGTTAGTTGGCTTTATGTCATCTAAAATCCTACTAGTTATGGATTTAATATACATTTCCTCTTTTTCTGTCATTTCAGCTATCCGAAGACAATACTGCAATGTTCTTTCGGCACCCAATAGTTTCGTAATTGCGCTTTCAAATTCTTTCAATAAATAATCCACTACCGTGCTTTTAGTTGAATTTTTTCTAAAAAACGAATATCTCCTCAGTATCCACGAAGCTTCATTTGTCGGTAGTTCAGGATGCTCAGTAATCAGAACATGATGATAAATTTTAAGAGCTTCCTTCAACGTCTCCCGTGAAGCCACTAAATTCCCATAGATATTGTGTACTTCATTCAAATAATGGTCAATCTGCGTCATCGGACGGGGATACTCTTTCGACGTAATATCTTCCGCCAAATCATCTAGGGTTGGAAGAATATGTTTAGAATTCGCTTTTAACTCATCAAGAACTGTAGCCGGAAGCTTCCCAGTGTCAATAAGATCTTGAACTGCCAGTCCTATGTTGGTCAAGATTTTGTCCACTTCGGACACTATTACATCTGCTTCGTGAAAAGCTCCTTCGATCTCAGTATGTCCCCGTACTGGTGATGCCGTGTCTCCTCCCAATCGCATCTCCTTCTCAACGACAGCTGAGCAGAAGCAATGTCTAACTTTTTCTCTAGCTTTCAACAGTTCATCTCTTGCACGTTTCAGATCTCTCACTATCCACTTCTCTCCCATGCTTATTCTCAATGCACACAATTCTTCTTCGTAATCAAAAGCATCATCCGTAACCATCATGTCCGCTTTCACTTCAAGAGCCATGTCCAAGCAAGAATTAAAAACTTCCGTGTTTCAATTGGAATTTTTATTTTGCTAAATTCTATGATTCAGCTATACTATTCGTCCTAAGGACTTAAAATGCTTTCAAAGCTTATTTTAAGGATTATGTTTCAGCTTATTATTTTGTAGGTTGGATGGTTTTTACTTCAATTTTTTTCGCCTATGTCTTTCTGTATCAAGATGTGAAAACTTCCCAAACTTCGTCCTTTAATCAAATGTTTTTCACTTCTTGGATTTTCTTTGTTGCGGATAACCTGTAACGAAATGGAAATATTTAGAGCAGTTAGCAATTTCTTATATCATAAGTAGATATGGGTTGTTATTTCGAAATCAGTTTAAATAACAGTTTGCTATTGCTATCGAAAATAAGTTATTGCTATCCGTAAAAAGTTAATGCGAAAACAGCATTAGATGTTAAAAAAGTAAATTTTGAATTGAATTATTAAATTAATCATGCAAACTATTAAATTAAGTAAATAACTGCATTTTAACTCTCCGAGTGGTTTCGACTAGATATATCGTTCGTCACGACCTGACCAATACTGCTAACTGCGAGACCTCAACAAAATATTGGTGGATTTTTTATGATGACGAGATCAAGATCCGATTACTAATGACGAGATATCTCGTTCATCAAGATCTGATCAGATTTTTATAATGACAGGATACCTCGTCAAGAAAACCACCACGAGGTTTAAACAAAAATCTGAAAATACTTTTAAAAAATGGAAAAATTCATTTTCTTAATTTTTTTAAAAATTAATTTACTATCGATTTACAGTTACTAGATTAACCGTTATTTCCTTTCTAGCAGTTACTAACCATTAAATAGCTGCTAACAAAACTGCTATTAACAGTAAAAATAACATCAGAATTAACAATAATAATTAACACTGTTTTCTTAAAATATCAGTTTTACTCCTTTCTAATCACAAGCAAATAATAATCAAACAAAATTAAAAAGAATGAGGGACTTTTGCAAGTCTATTTTACAGACCCAGATAGTTACATACTTGCAAGGATTTCCTGCACATATTCTGAGAGAAATTGTTTGTTTCCTTATATGTATTTTAATTAACGTCGCAATCGAGCAACACAACGGGATATTGACGACAGTCCGGGATCAAACCCGCAGGGAAATATCCAAGGACAACACCACGAAATTTTGAACCACTGTCAGATGACGAGGTCACACCTGAGCTCGCACCCCACTCTCCAAACTTCCGCATCACGCCAACTTGAGAACATTTTAGCTCTCGACAGATTTAACGCGCACCAGCCAATTGAACACGACGGACTTTGGTTGGATTCCAACTCGCAACTCTCCGGATGCTAATCCGTTACTCCTCCAACAGGGCTACCGCTGCCATGTTTGTTATACAGGAGCGACCTTCCAATGAAAGACAGATTATGTGTAAGTCAGGAATGACTTGGACCGATTAGTTATAAAAGCGCAGGTTAGTGATTTTAATAACGCCGGATAATCGTTTCTCCAATCAACAATTTGTTCGGCATTAGGATTCAGGCTTTTCCCATAACCATGTGACAGTGGCCATACCCACTGAGCCATGACGGCCCTCCCATCCATAAGATCTGGTCAGCTTTGCTTATGGCCAGATACCTCGCCGAGAAAACCACCAGGAGGGTTAAAGTTACACCTACTTCACCAAAACAGGGTCGCAAGCAAAACGGAATGATGTCTCATTATCATGCCATTTTGATTCACCAAATTCATTAGCAATTAGAACCATCATCACATGGTAACAAAAAGGAGATTTTCTCTAAACTCAGGACCTTGGGGCGCATCTTCTTAAAGTGTGTACGGGCTGCATTGGCTCTAGATATTCTATCCATCTTTTCTTTTCCGGGCCGCGGTGGCCCGGTTGGAAGAGTAACGGACTAGCAACCGAAGGGTTGCGAGTTCGAATCCAGCCAAACACCGTCGTGTACAAAGGGGGCTGGTGCACGTTAAATCTGTCGTGGCCTCAAATGTCCTCACGTTGGCGTGGTGTGGAAGTTTGGAGAGTGGGGTGCCAGCTCAGGTGTTGCCTCGTCATCTGACCGCGGTTCAAAATTACGTGGTGTTGTCCTCGGACTTTCCCTCTGGGATTGATCCCGGACCGTCACCAATAGCCCGTTGTGTTGCTCCAGTGTGACGTTAATTGAAAATACCAAATACCAAATACCTTTTCTTTTCCATGGGATTTACTGTCTTTTGTAAACACGGGAGTCGAGCTGCCGGTATACACCAAGTGTTCTTTCCCTGCTCTCATTCACTACTTTGTTCCTCAACCCCTTTTTCTTTCACATTTGTTACTTGAGGCTATCTTGTGTTCGGTGCAACTTAGCAAAATATTGCCCTTGCGCCATAAATCACCAAACTAGTGTAAACTGTCCGCAAAATTTAGTAGAAACAGAGGATGGTTGGGTTTGGTCTTAAGGCGCAAGGCCATATTTGCGAAACGCGACATCTGGTAGTAATTGGTTTGTTTTTATGGCACAAGGGCTATATTTGATCATCCTGCGCCAGAAACGAAACATACAATATCAAGTATTAGACACACAATAAACGTTTTACTGACAGAGAAGAGGGAGGTTGGTTTGGGGGTTTTATGGCGCAAGGGCCATATTTGGCAATGTTGCGCCAAACACAAGACATACAATATCAGGTAATAGACAACACACAATGAAAGTCTTACTGAGACAGATGAGAAATAAACCCAGGGAGGAATGCACCTGACAGAAATCGAACCTGCCCCCCCAACAACAGGTTGCTAGAGCAGTGGCCATACCGACTGAGCCACGACGGTCCCGATCTTCACACGGAGCAATCGGAAGACAGCACGAAACTGCGAGAACGTGCTCCATCTATTTCATTAGAAAGTCAATTGAGGATAAACACAATAATTTCTGTACTAAATTAAAATAAATGTTTAAACGTAGTACTTGAAGTAGAAAAAATTAAAACTAATCTCAATTCAATGCTTTTTATTTTTAAAACAAAATCCGTACAAGGAAATTGTAAATTCATTTTAAAAATATAACTTCTCTTACCCAAGTGGATTTAGCAGTACCTTGTACTATATTTCGTAGGAATTTCTCCAATGTCTGCAACACCAAGTGGGATTTGTAGCTACTTGTAGCTTGAATTTCAGCTGACCCTTAAATACCTTAGAAGAAATCTGGAATAGACGGAAATTTACTTTAGCGAAAGGTGTATACAATTTAAACTGTTTTATTGAAAAATAAAAAGCTGTATACAATTTAAACTGTTTTATTGAAAAATAAAAAGCTTTCAATTCATTACTTCACAACATAGCATCTAGTATAACACATGTCATAACCTAGCATAAAGATTTCATAACCTAGTGTAAAGTATTTCATTTTTACCGGGTATCTAGTACATATTTAATTATGTAGTTTTGAACATTTCATAACCTAGTATAAAGCATTTCATTATCTATTATAGAGCATAGTATAAAAAAATCCTGATTTTTTAAATAAAAAAATATAGGATTTATTTGATTTAAATCAGATCTTATGATTTTAATTCTTTAGCCGTACAAGTTTAAATTTGTTGGTAGGTAGGTATTTTAATTAACGTCGCACTGGAGCAACACAACGGGCTATTGGTGACGGTCCCTGATTAATCCCAAAAGGAAAGACCGAGCACAACACTACGTAATTTTGAATCACGGTCAGATGACGAGGCAACACCTGAGCTAGCACCTCCTCTCCAAACTTCCACACCACGCCAAAGTGAGGACACTTGGGGCCACGGCAGGTTTAACTTGCACCAGCCCCCTTTGAACACGAGTGTTTGGCTGGATTCGAACTCGCAACTCTCCGGTTGCTAATCCGGTACTCTTCCAACCGGGCCACCGCGGCACTTAAATTTGTTGGAAATGAGACGCAAATCAGTAGTTTCTAGATAGTTTTGACTTAAGTTAAACATTAATATATGTGTATAATAATGTGTTTGGAAATATAGTGGGTAAACTTTTGAAAGATTAAAATTCGACATAGGAATTAGAAAAGTAAATCACATGATACAGTAAATAGAACAGTGCCAGGATTATATATTTATCATTCATGATTAAAATTTATAGAATTTCTATAATTATTTTCATTTAAAATAATTAATTGGTTCAAGACTTGCTTTTGAGAAAAAATCAGGTCACCAATAGAAAATAAAAGGAACTTGCATCGTGAAAAAAACTTTCCTACTTCTCATTAGTATCTTGGAAAAATAATTTATTTGTGAAAAAATTGTTATTTGTAAGTGAACAGTAAAAAATGAGACAATATGAAAATACAAATTTGAAAAATATGCCTATTTCCAAATTATCCGAGAATTTCTTGAAATATTCCAAAGAACTACTAGTCAAAGGAAAAGGGCTTGTACATAACGTACAAGAAAATGAAACTTTTCTCTATGAACAGAATAAAACAAGTGTAATAGCATCCCCCAGAACAGGTTTTAATTCAGTGGAATTTTGAACTTGCAATAAAAAATTCATCATAATCACTCAAATAGCTTTCTGCCGCAATCCATGATCTACTTTCTCAACATACTCAATCATCAGATGAGTGAATTAACTCTTACTTTCCAAATTTCAATTACATAAATACAGAATAATTATGCTTGCTGTGTAATGAATTCTAAGGGATCAATGCATAAAATTTCCCAATAAATTGAAAAAATTAACCACTATATTACACAAAACAAAATGAAACTTAAAATTTCCAATTAGATTTATGTGCAAAATTGGAATGTTTTTAAGATACTGCAGCAAATCTTTTCGTTGTGAGTAAGCGTACTAATATAAACAGACTACAATCTATATACAGTGGCTCCCAAAAGTGTTCGTACACTTTAAAAATTTGTAGAAAAAGTGCTGTAGCTTGGAATTGAATTCGAATATAGAGTCCAATATTTTGTCATATCATCTCCATGTGATTCTGAATAAAATCTATCTTTAAAAAATATTGACTCATTTTCTTCTAATAAAAATGAAAATGCAAGGAGGCAGATAAAGAAAACGTCACAAAAGTGATCGCACACCGAAACATTTACGAATAAATTCATAAATAAAATTATCGTTTATAGCTTTTTTATTTTTGCATTGTGGTGACATTTAAAAAAATCATTTGGCTTTAATCTTTGCTTGCTTACTTCGTAATATTCTATTTATTATTTTAAAATGGCTCGTAGTCGTAAGGAAACAACGAACAGCATTCGAAAATTGATTATTTTTCATCATAGTGGTAAATCAGTTCGGAATATCTCTAACTTGGTAAATTTATCCCATTCTACGGTGGAATATGTGATAAAACGCTTTAAAGAAGAAAATCGGATCGAAAACAAGGTAAGAAAAGGTCGTCCGGCAAAGTTAACTCAACGTGACCAGAGATTTATAGTTAGAAAATTTGTGAAAAATCCACGTTTGAGAGCTGTAAAAATTTCTACAGAATTTACTGAAAATTTTCTACTTCAATTTTATCTGAAACTGTTTGACGAGTGCTCAGATCAGCTGAAACCCGAAGAAACTTTTTGTAAGTGCGAAAAATAGAAAGCTTAGGCTTTCCTTCGCAAAATCAATGATAAATAAGCCCTAAACGTATTGAAATCATGTCTTATTTGCAGATGAAAGCAAATTTAACATGTTTGGTTCCAATAGGGTAAAAAATTCCCATTCTGAAATATTAATTTTTATTAATGGATAGAGCAGTATTTCATTGAAATTCGTAAGTGTACGAACACTTTTGGGAGCCACTGTATATAAAATAGGATGTGTATCTTTTCTATACAAATCTACACCGTTTGACCAATCCACACCAAATTTGGTACATTTATACTTTAGAACACTGCGGTCAGCATATGCTAACTCTTAACCCCCGTTCTATTGGCCCTAGGGGGCTAGAGCTATTCGAAATCGCCATAGAAATAACATTGAGAATAGATTGATTGCTTTAGGCAGCTATGGTTGCTTTACCAGTGTTGATCGAAAAATAATTTTTTCCGAAACAAATTAAATTACAATTTATGTTTGAACTGACTTTTCAGTTCTTTCCATGATGTAAATCAATTATAGATATTTTTTATTGATGGAGAAAATATTTTAAAATATTTATTTTTGCAAGGAAATTCAAGAAAAGGTTTTCAGGAGTTCAATGATTTTCAAGGAAAGTTGGTCTATATTTCAACCAACTTTCCTTAAATAATTTATTGAATACGTAATGATTTGTAGAATTCTGTTTCATAAGCCTTTTAGGTGAGGCGTGTAACTTATTTTAAAATGTCCGGAATAGATGCATGTGTATCCTCTGTTGAAAGCAGTGATTTTTTTTCTTAAAAATTCTGTAAAATCGATCTTCTACTTTTGAAAAATCTATTCAGTTTAATTTGTCTACACCGATTACATTTATTTCTAACCCAAGCACCGTAATTCCGAAAAGCACAAGGCCGCGGTGGCCCGGTTGGAAGAGTAACGGACTGGCAACCGAAGGGTTGCGAGTTCGAATCCAGCCAAACACCGTCGTGTTCAAAGGGGGCTGGTGCACGTTAAATCTGTCGTGGCCTCAAATGTCCTCACGTTGTCGTGGTGTGGAAGTTTGGAGAGTGGGGTGCCAGCTCAGGTGTTGCCTCGTCATCTGACCGTGGTTCAAAATTACGTGGTGTTGTCCTCGGATCTTTCCCTTTGGGATTGATCCCGGACCGTCACCAATAGCCTGTTGTGTTGCTCCAGTGTGACGTTAATTGAAATACCCCCACCCCCCGAAAAGCACAAACAAAAAAACTCATTGATCATAGAAGCGTAATTTTGCTACTCGGTATCTGCAGCACCAGAATTGATGTTTACTTTTTTTGTAGAACTTTCTAGAAAGTTGGGAAAACGGAAACTTCCTTGGACTCATGTTGGAGAACATTCCAGCACCCACTCGATTCTGGTCGTATTTAAAGGAAGCTAACACGGTAAGTCTTCCAGTTTATCATCTTTCAGTGAATCTGACAGTTTTATTTCGCTCTCTTAGTTTATTTGACAGGTGTAATGTGCATTATTGAATTAAAGTTCATAATTATTTTATTTTAATGAGTTTTATATTTTTACATGAATATTATGAATATTTGATTGATAAAAAAAGGATATTTAAAATATTTCATTTTTCATAATTTACATTTTGTAATGGAACACGAAAAGCTTCAACTCATTAATCGTAAAAGCCTAATTTTGTTATTTTAGATTTGGCAAACCAGAATTAATGTTTTATTATTTTATCAATTTGATTTAGAATCCCGTGTTTTTCTATTTGAATTAACACAGCGAAATGTTGCAGTCATATTTGAGCATTACTAAATTTCATCAATCATTATCGTCTTTATCAATATTTTTCAAATGTCCTTTTTCGCTCTATTTCAGAATACACTCAGGCAGTCGAAAGTCGACACTTTGCGCATCTTTCGTTTTTTAGAATTCTGCATTTTTTCGTCGGAATTTCGTTTCTGTTTGTATTTATGTCTTAATCTTTTACATATTGCAATATATTCAGGAATTAAATGTATATATTTGCGTCCGAAGTATATTGTAGAAGCTATGAAAAAGTTAAAACGTATTTTCCGTACAACTTAAATGATTGCATTTTTCTGTGAAAGAAAAGTGATTATTCTAATTCGCTTTTCAAGGAACATTTAACCATTTCAACCCGAGCAACGCCGGGTAATTCAGCTAGTGCTAAATAAATCACTAGAACATCTTAAAAAAGCGTTATCTGTTTTAATAATTTGAGTGAATATATTTTAAGCATCTTCACTGATCACATGAATGGCTTAAAATTGGCTATGTGCGATTTAGTCACATGGAATATTTAAAACAAAAACCAACACTGATGAGCAGACTTGAGACACCTATTGCTGAATGGCCCAAGATGGAAATACTTGTCTGGTAATTATGATCCAATCAGCAAATACTGTTACTTAATGTCAAAGGGAGGATGATTTTCAACATTATTTTGGTATGAACTCAGTACGGTAGGTATTTAATTAACTTCACACCGAAGCAACACTAAAGGATAATATGAACTCAGTGCGAGTGAAGTTCTTAACTTATATTTAAATAAATCGAACATACATCTTGTTCAGTTATTTCATTTTCATTATTAAACATGGCAGAAATGTGAAACTTAAAAAATTTTGATTGAAATCAATGATTTTTTCAATAGAAATCACTTTTAAATCATGATTTAAATCGGCATACCTTGACTATATCTAATCTATTTTCAATATGAACACGTAAATCAGTTTGACTTCTGCTATCGTGTGCTGATCTTTACTCCTCTTATACTCTCTAACTTTTATTCTTACTCTCATTTTATCCCCTTTGTACTCAATGGTCTTTGTTTGGATTCGAACTCGCAACCCCCCGGTTGCTGGTCCGTTACTCTTCCAACCGGCCCTTTACTTAAAGGCGGTATATAGGTATTTAATTAACGTCGCACTGGAGCAACACAACCTAAAAGGCGACCCTTTTATTTAAAGGAGAAACTTCATACTGGGATTAAGTTTCTCGTTTATTAAAATCCTTGTTACGTCCCATCGTGGATCAGTAGGTATGCCCACTGCGCTAGCAATCTTCAAGTTGTAGGTGGCACAGGTTTGAGTCCTGTCAGTTGCATTCCTCCCTGGATGTATTTCTCTTGTGTCAGTCAAAAACTTTCATTGTGTCTATTACTTCATATTGTATGTCGTGTCTGGTGCAGCAAATATGAAAATGACAAATATGGCCCCTGCGCCATAAAACTCCAAAACCAACCAACCTTGTTATTGTTAGGGCTTCGGTAATATTTACAATTTTTTCGCCGACCCATACTGCCAAATCGGAAAAGAATTCCTCATTGTAATGCAGAAAATAGAATTGGATTTTCAGATATGTCGCCTATTTGGCGTTATTTTTGTAAGTGAGGGTAAGTCGCCAACTTTATCATCTGTTTTATCAACGATATTTTCCAAAATACTGTCTTGTTCATTGAAATCTGCTCAAAGGTGCCACCAACATTAATGTAAGCTTGGCAGCCGTGGCAAGTTTGGGAAACCCACCTTTCAATTACCTGGTAAAGGATACTTAAGCGCGCCAAACCAAACAGTTCACTAGGGGTGAAAAAGCCCTCTAATCCACGCGTCGACGCAGCCATGCTTTCATGTTTATGGTCGCACCTTTGAGCAATTACTACGAAATGCCATTGTAAATAATTGTAAAATAATGCTGTAAATAAACATTCTGTTTCATTCCCTGCGCATTTTTTGTGCCTATACAAAAATGATTCGTATAGTGTGCTCTAACACCCCTTTAAGTTTGCCACATGAGTTCGAAATCACCCTGTAGACATCTCCAAACATTAAAACACTAAATTACTTACAAATAATTTATTGACAATGCAAAATCACATAAACAGCTTGGAGCGTTTTTAATATATTAAGAGATCAGGTACTTAAAATTGAACATTTTCGAAAATAATATATTAACCTACAAAGAAATTCTGCACATTTGGGTAAGAAACACAAAATAGCACCTTTTACCGATTAAGCCACAGCCTTTATCCTTGTTTTAACATGACCTTATACAAATACAATGTTAAAAACGTCTCAAGATGACCGCAGTCTTTAATGGCGTCTTCTATACCGCCTGATCAAATCTACCATTGAAATATTACTAGTGGCCTTCACCCTTGCATTAATATTGATAGAGATACGTTCCAATCTTCTCCGAGTCTCTTTGAGTGACTCAAAGGTTTCATCGAATTCTCTCAGTAAAGAAAAAGCTAGTGACCATTCATCCGAATTTTCTGCCAATTCCTCAACACAAGCATTATCAAGCAAGACCTGTGTCCCTTCAGCAGACGTCACATTGGCAGAAGACGGAAAATTCGAAGCATTTCTACCATCTGGAAGGTTATCCGTGTTGTTCACAAGAGTGCTTGAAATAATTTTATCTGCAGCCTCACTCCGTTTCATATTATACGAGGCCGTAGTCGTTTGTGATGGTGTCTGTTTTGTTTTTTGATAAACATCAATAACATCAACAACTGAAAGCACTTGGAACATGACTTTTCCAGCCACCATAGCACGTCTTAAATGATATTTCATTTCGGTTATGCGGGAATCCTCTTTTTTTTTTTCAGGTTGCCTTGGCATTTTTGTAGCCCGGACTCTTTGTTTTCTGATACAGTCCGGGCAGATTCCACTCCTTAGTTCATCTTTTGCCTCTTCTATATCACTCACTAGTTCATCTTTTGCCTCTTCTATATCGCTCACTAGTTTATCTTTTGCCTCTTCTGTATCGCTCACTGGTTTATCTTTTGCCTCTTCTGTATCGCTCACTAGTTCATCTTTTGCCTCTTCTGTAGCGCTAACTAGATCATCTTTTGCCTCTTCTGTATCGCTCCCTAGTTTATCTTTTGCTTCTTCTGTATCGCTCACTAGTTTATCTTTTGCCTCTTCTGTATCGCTCACTAGTTCATCTTTTGCCTCTTCTGTATCGCTCACTAGTTCATCTTTTGCCTCTTCTGTATCGCTCACTAGTTCATCTTTTGCCTCTTCTGTATCGCTCCCTAGTTTATCTTTTGCTTCTTCTGTATCGCTCACTAGTTTATCTTTTGCCTCTTCTGTATCGCTCACTGGTTTATCTTTTGCCTCTTCTGTATCGCTCACTAGTTTATCTTTTGCCTCTTCTGTATCGCTCACTAGTTCATCTTTTGCCTCTTCTGTAGCGCTAACTAGATCATCTTCTTTATCGCTCACTACATCATCTACTGTATCGCTCACTAGATCTACTGCATCTTCTGTAGTGCTAAGTATATCATCATATGGCTCTTCTGTATCGCTCACTAGTTCATCTTTTGCCTCTTCTGTAGCGCTAACTAGATCATCTTTTGCCTCTTCTGTATCGCTCACTAGTTCATCTTTTGCTTCTTCTGTATCGCTCACTAGTTCATCTTTTGCCTCTTCTGTATCGCTCACTAGTTTATCGTTTGCATCTTCTGTATCGCTAACTAGATCATCTTCTGTATCGCACACTAATTCATCTTTTGCCTCTTCTGTATCGCTCACTAGTTCATCTTTTGCCTCTTCTGTATCGCTCACTAGTTCATCTTTTGCCTCTTCTGTATCGCTCACTAGTTCATCTTCTGTATCGCTCACTATATGATCTACTGCATCTTCTGTAGTGCTAAGTATATCATCATATGGCTCTTCTGTATCGCTAACTAGAGCATCTTCTGTATCTCTAACTAGATCATCTTCTGTATCGCTAACTAGATCATCTTTTATATCGCTAACTAGATCATCTTTTATATCGCTAACTAGATCATCTTTTATATCGCTAACTAGATCATCTTTTATATCGCTAACTAGATCATCTTCTATATCGCTCACTAATTCATCTTTTGCCTCTTCTGTATCGCTCACTAGTTCATCTTTTGCCCCTTCTGTATCGCTCACTAGTTCATCTTTTGCCCCTTCTGTATCGCTCACTAGTTCATCTTTTGCCTCTTCTGTATCGGAAACTAGATCATCTTCTGTATCGCTCACTATATGATCTACTGCATCTTCTGTAGTGCTAAGTATATCATCATATGGCTCTTCTGCATCGCTTACTAGTTCATCTTTTGCTTCTTCTGTATCGCTCACTAGTTCATCTTTTGCCTCTTCTGTATCGCTCACTAGTTTATCGTTTGCATCTTCTGTATCGCTAACTAGATCATCTTCTGTATCGCTCACTAATTCATCTTTTGCCTCTTCTGTATCGCTCACTAGTTTATCTTTTGCCTCTTCTGTATCGCTCACTAGTTCATCTTTTGCCCCTTCTGTATCGCTCACTAGTTCATCTTTTGCTTCTTCTGTATCGCTCACTAGTTCATCTTTTGCCTCTTCTGTATCGCTCACTAGTTTATCGTTTGCATCTTCTGTATCGCTAACTAGATCATCTTCTGTATCGCTCACTAATTCATCTTTTGCCTCTTCTGTATCGCTCACTAGTTCATCTTTTGCCTCTTCTGTAGCGCTAACTAGATCATCTTCTTTATCGCTCACTACATCATCTACTGTATCGCTCACTAGATCTACTGCATCTTCTGTAGTGCTAAGTATATCATCATATGGCTCTTCTGTATCGTTTACTAGTTCATCTTTTGCTTCTTCTGTATCGCTCACTAGTTCATCTTTTGCCTCTTCTGTATCGCTCACTAGTTTATCGTTTGCATCTTCTGTATCGCTAACTAGATCATCTTCTGTATCGCTCACTAATTCATCTTTTGCCTCTTCTGTATCGCTCACTAGTTTATCTTTTGCCTCTTCTGTATCGCTCACTAGTTCATCTTTTGCCCCTTCTGTATCGCTCACTAGTTCATCTTTTGCTTCTTCTGTATCGCTCACTAGTTCATCTTTTGCCTCTTCTGTATCGCTCACTAGTTTATCGTTTGCATCTTCTGTATCGCTAACTAGATCATCTTCTGTATCGCTCACTAATTCATCTTTTGCCTCTTCTGTATCGCTCACTAGTTCATCTTTTGCCTCTTCTGTAGCGCTAACTAGATCATCTTCTGTATCGCTCACTACATCATCTTCTGTATCGCTCACTAGATCTACTACATCGCTCACTAGATCTACTACATCGCTCACTAGATCTACTGCATCGCTCACTAGATCTACTGCATCGCTCACTAGATCTACAGCATCTTCTGTAGTGCTAAGTATATCATCATATGGCTCTTCTGTATCGCTAACTAGAGCATCTTCTGTATCTCTAACTAGACCATCTTCTGTATCGCTAACTAGACCATCTTCTATATCGCTAACTAGGTCATCTATATCGCTAACTAGACCATCTTCTATATCGCTAACTAGACCATCTTCTATATCGCTAACTAGATCATCTTCTATATCGCTCACTAATTCATCCTTTGCCTCTTCTGTATCGCTCACTAGTTCATCTTTTGCCTCTTCTGTATCGCTCACTAGTTCATCTTTTGCCTCTTCTGTATTGGAAACTAGATCATCTTCTGTATCGCTCACTATATCATCTACTGCATCTTCTGTAGTGCTAAGTATATCATCATATGGCTCTTCTATATCGCTAACTAGACCATCTTCTATATCGCTAACTAGGTCATCTTCTATATCGCTAACTAGATCATCTACTGCATCGTCTGTAGCATTAAGTATGTCATCTTCTGCCTCTTCTGTATCGCTCAATTGAACATCTTCTGTCTCTTCTGTATCGCTCAATTGATCATCTTCTGTATCGCTCACTAGATCATCTACTGCCTGTTCTGTATCGCTCACTAGATCTACTGCCTGTTCTGTATCGTTCATAAGATTATCTTCTGCTTGTTCAGTAGAGCTCATCAGATTATCTAATGCCTGTCCCGTAATGCTCATTGGGTTATGTATAACTGATTGATCTGTGCAGTTATTTGGCTTTATGTCATCTAAAATCCTACTAGTTATGGATTTAATATACATTTCCTCTTTTTCTGTCATTTCAGCTATCCGAAGACAATACTGCAATGTTCTTTCGGCACCCAATAGTTTCGTAATTGCGCTTTCAAATTCTTTCAATAAATAATCCACTACCGTGCTTTTATTTGAATTTTTTCTAAAAAACGAATATCTCCTCATTATCCACGAAGCTTTATTTGTCGGTAGTTCAGGATGCTCAGTAATCAGAACATGATGATAAATTTTAAGAGCTTCCTTCAACGTCTCCCGTGAAGCCACTAAATTCCCATAGATATTGTGTACTTCATTCAAATAATGGTCAATCTGCGTCATCGGACGGGGATACTCTTTCGACGTAATATCTTCCGCCAAATCATCTAGGGTTGGAAGAATATGTTTAGAATTCGCTTTTAACTCATCAAGAACTGTAGCCGGAAGCTTCCCAGTGTCAATAAGATCTTGAACTGCCAGTCCTATGTTGGTCAAGATTTTGTCCACTTCGGACACTATTACATCTGCTTCGTGAAAAGCTCCTTCGATCTCAGTATGTCCCCGTACTGGTGATGCCGTGTCTCCTCCCAATCGCATCTCCTTCTCAACGACAGCTGAGCAGAAGCAATGTCTAACTTTTTCTCTAGCTTTCAACAGTTCATCTCTTGCACGTTTCAGATCTCTCACTATCCACTTCTCTCCCATGCTTATTCTCAATGCACACAATTCTTCTTCGTAATCAAAAGCATCATCCGTAACCATCATGTCCGCTTTCACTTCAAGAGCCATGTCCAAGCAAGAATTAAAAACTTCCGTGTTTCAATTGGAATTTTTATTTTGCTAAATTCTATGATTCAGCTATACTATTCGTCCTAAGGACTTAAAATGCTTTCAAAGCTTATTTTAAGGATTATGTTTCAGCTTATTATTTTGTAGGTTGGATGGTTTTTACTTCAATTTTTTTCGCCTATGTCTTTCTGTATCAAGATGTGAAAACTTCCCAAACTTCGTCCTTTAATCAAATGTTTTTCACTTCTTGGATTTTCTTTGTTGCGGATAACCTGTAACGAAATGGAAATATTTAGAGCAGTTAGCAATTTCTTATATCATAAGTAGATATGGGTTGTTATTTCGAAATCAGTTTAAATAACAGTTTGCTATTGCTATCGAAAATAAGTTATTGCTATCCGTAAAAAGTTAATGCGAAAACAGCATTAGATGTTAAAAAAGTAAATTTTGAATTGAATTATTAAATTAATCATGCAAACTATTAAATTAAGTAAATAACTGCATTTTAACTCTCCGAGTGGTTTCGACTAGATATATCGTTCGTCACGACCTGACCAATACTGCTAACTGCGAGACCTCAACAAAATATTGGTGGATTTTTTATGATGACGAGATCAAGATCCGATTACTAATGACGAGATATCTCGTTCATCAAGATCTGATCAGATTTTTATAATGACAGGATACCTCGTCAAGAAAACCACCACGAGGTTTAAACAAAAATCTGAAAATACTTTTAAAAAATGGAAAAATTCATTTTCTTAATTTTTTTAAAAATTAATTTACTATCGATTTACAGTTACTAGATTAACCGTTATTTCCTTTCTAGCAGTTACTAACCATTAAATAGCTGCTAACAAAACTGCTATTAACAGTAAAAATAACATCAGAATTAACAATAATAATTAACACTGTTTTCTTAAAATATCAGTTTTACTCCTTTCTAATCACAAGCAAATAATAATCAAACAAAATTAAAAAGAATGAGGGACTTTTGCAAGTCTATTTTACAGACCCAGATAGTTACATACTTGCAAGGATTTCCTGCACATATTCTGAGAAATTGTTTGTTTCCTTATATGTATTTTAATTAACGTCGCAATCGAGCAACACAACGGGATATTGACGACAGTCCGGGATCAAACCCGCAGGGAAATATCCAAGGACAACACCACGAAATTTTGAACCACTGTCAGATGACGAGGTCACACCTGAGCTCGCACCCCACTCTCCAAACTTCCGCATCACGCCAACTTGAGAACATTTTAGCTCTCGACAGATTTAACGCGCACCAGCCAATTGAACACGACGGACTTTGGTTGGATTCCAACTCGCAACTCTCCGGATGCTAATCCGTTACTCCTCCAACAGGGCTACCGCTGCCATGTTTGTTATACAGGAGCGACCTTCCAATGAAAAACAGATTATGTGTAAGTCAGGAATGACTTGGACCGATTAGTTATAAAAGCGCAGGTTAGTGATTTTAATAACGCCGGATAATCGTTTCTCCAATCAACAATTTGTTCGGCATTAGGATTCAGGCTTTTCCCATAACCATGTGACAGTGGCCATACCCAATGAGCCATGACGGCCCTCCCATCCATAAGATCTGGTCAGCTTTGCTTATGGCCAGATACCTCGCCGAGAAAACCACCAGGAGGGTTAAAGTTACACCTACTTCACCAAAACAGGGTCGCAAGCAAAACGGAATGATGTCTCATTATCATGCCATTTTGATTCACCAAATTCATTAGCAATTAGAACCATCATCACATGGTAACAAAAAGGAGATTTTCTCTAAACTCAGGACCTTGGGGCGCATCTTCTTAAGGTGTGTACGGGCAGCATTGGCTCTAGATACTCTATCCATCTTTTCTTTTCCATGGGATTTACTGTCTTTTGTAAACACGGGAGTCGAGCTGCTGGTATACACCAAGTGTTCTTTCCCTGCTCTCATTCACTACTTTGTTCCTCAACCCCTTTTTCTTTCACATTTGTTACTTGAGGCTATCTTGTGTTCGGTGCAACTTAGCAAAATATTGCCCTTGCGCCATAAATCACCAAACTAGTGTAAACTGTCCGCAAAATTTAGTAGAAACAGAGGATGGTTGGGTTTGGTCTTAAGGCGCAAGGCCATATTTGCGAAACGCGACATCTGGTAGTAATTGGTTTGTTTTTATGGCACAAGGGCTATATTTGATCATCCTGCGCCAGAAACGAAACATACAATATCAAGTATTAGACACACAATAAACGTTTTACTGACAGAGAAGAGGGAGGTTGGTTTGGGGGTTTTATGGCGCAAGGGCCATATTTGGCAATGTTGCGCCAAACACAAGACATACAATATCAGGTAATAGACAACACACAATGAAAGTCTTACTGAGACAGATGAGAAATAAACCCAGGGAGGAATGCACCTGACAGAAATCGAACCTGCCCCCCCAACAACAGGTTGCTAGAGCAGTGGCCATACCGACTGAGCCACGACGGTCCCGATCTTCACACGGAGCAATCGGAAGACAGCACGAAACTGCGAGAACGTGCTCCATCTATTTCATTAGAAAGTCAATTGAGGATAAACACAATAATTTCTGTACTAAATTAAAATAAATGTTTAAACGTAGTACTTGAAGTAGAAAAAATTAAAACTAATCTCAATTCAATGCTTTTTATTTTTAAAACAAAATCCGTACAAGGAAATTGTAAATTCATTTTAAAAATATAACTTCTCTTACCCAAGTGGATTTAGCAGTACCTTGTACTATATTTCGTAGGAATTTCTCCAATGTCTGCAACACCAAGTGGGATTTGTAGCTACTTGTAGCTTGAATTTCAGCTGACCCTTAAATACCTTAGAAGAAATCTGGAATAGACGGAAATTTACTTTAGCGAAAGGTGTATACAATTTAAACTGTTTTATTGAAAAATAAAAAGCTGTATACAATTTAAACTGTTTTATTGAAAAATAAAAAGCTTTCAATTCATTACTTCACAACATAGCATCTAGTATAACACATGTCATAACCTAGCATAAAGATTTCATAACCTAGTGTAAAGTATTTCATTTTTACCGGGTATCTAGTACATATTTAATTATGTAGTTTTGAACATTTCATAACCTAGTATAAAGCATTTCATTATCTATTATAGAGCATAGTATAAAAAAATCCTGATTTTTTAAATAAAAAAATATAGGATTTATTTGATTTAAATCAGATCTTATGATTTTAATTCTTTAGCCGTACAAGTTTAAATTTGTTGGTAGGTAGGTATTTTAATTAACGTCGCACTGGAGCAACACAACGGGCTATTGGTGACGGTCCCTGATTAATCCCAAAAGGAAAGACCGAGCACAACACTACGTAATTTTGAATCACGGTCAGATGACGAGGCAACACCTGAGCTAGCACCTCCTCTCCAAACTTCCACACCACGCCAAAGTGAGGACACTTGGGGCCACGGCAGGTTTAACTTGCACCAGCCCCCTTTGAACACGAGTGTTTGGCTGGATTCGAACTCGCAACTCTCCGGTTGCTAATCCGGTACTCTTCCAACCGGGCCACCGCGGCACTTAAATTTGTTGGAAATGAGACGCAAATCAGTAGTTTCTAGATAGTTTTGACTTAAGTTAAACATTAATATATGTGTATAATAATGTGTTTGGAAATATAGTGGGTAAACTTTTGAAAGATTAAAATTCGACATAGGAATTAGAAAAGTAAATCACATGATACAGTAAATAGAACAGTGCCAGGATTATATATTTATCATTCATGATTAAAATTTATAGAATTTCTATAATTATTTTCATTTAAAATAATTAATTGGTTCAAGACTTGCTTTTGAGAAAAAATCAGGTCACCAATAGAAAATAAAAGGAACTTGCATCGTGAAAAAAACTTTCCTACTTCTCATTAGTATCTTGGAAAAATAATTTATTTGTGAAAAAATTGTTATTTGTAAGTGAACAGTAAAAAATGAGACAATATGAAAATACAAATTTGAAAAATATGCCTATTTCCAAATTATCCGAGAATTTCTTGAAATATTCCAAAGAACTACTAGTCAAAGGAAAAGGGCTTGTACATAACGTACAAGAAAATGAAACTTTTCTCTATGAACAGAATAAAACAAGTGTAATAGCATCCCCCAGAACAGGTTTTAATTCAGTGGAATTTTGAACTTGCAATAAAAAATTCATCATAATCACTCAAATAGCTTTCTGCCGCAATCCATGATCTACTTTCTCAACATACTCAATCATCAGATGAGTGAATTAACTCTTACTTTCCAAATTTCAATTACATAAATACAGAATAATTATGCTTGCTGTGTAATGAATTCTAAGGGATCAATGCATAAAATTTCCCAATAAATTGAAAAAATTAACCACTATATTACACAAAACAAAATGAAACTTAAAATTTCCAATTAGATTTATGTGCAAAATTGGAATGTTTTTAAGATACTGCAGCAAATCTTTTCGTTGTGAGTAAGCGTACTAATATAAACAGACTACAATCTATATACAGTGGCTCCCAAAAGTGTTCGTACACTTTAAAAATTTGTAGAAAAAGTGCTGTAGCTTGGAATTGAATTCGAATATAGAGTCCAATATTTTGTCATATCATCTCCATGTGATTCTGAATAAAATCTATCTTTAAAAAATATTGACTCATTTTCTTCTAATAAAAATGAAAATGCAAGGAGGCAGATAAAGAAAACGTCACAAAAGTGATCGCACACCGAAACATTTACGAATAAATTCATAAATAAAATTATCGTTTATAGCTTTTTTATTTTTGCATTGTGGTGACATTTAAAAAAATCATTTGGCTTTAATCTTTGCTTGCTTACTTCGTAATATTCTATTTATTATTTTAAAATGGCTCGTAGTCGTAAGGAAACAACGAACAGCATTCGAAAATTGATTATTTTTCATCATAGTGGTAAATCAGTTCGGAATATCTCTAACTTGGTAAATTTATCCCATTCTACGGTGGAATATGTGATAAAACGCTTTAAAGAAGAAAATCGGATCGAAAACAAGGTAAGAAAAGGTCGTCCGGCAAAGTTAACTCAACGTGACCAGAGATTTATAGTTAGAAAATTTGTGAAAAATCCACGTTTGAGAGCTGTAAAAATTTCTACAGAATTTACTGAAAATTTTCTACTTCAATTTTATCTGAAACTGTTTGACGAGTGCTCAGATCAGCTGAAACCCGAAGAAACTTTTTGTAAGTGCGAAAAATAGAAAGCTTAGGCTTTCCTTCGCAAAATCAATGATAAATAAGCCCTAAACGTATTGAAATCATGTCTTATTTGCAGATGAAAGCAAATTTAACATGTTTGGTTCCAATAGGGTAAAAAATTCCCATTCTGAAATATTAATTTTTATTAATGGATAGAGCAGTATTTCATTGAAATTCGTAAGTGTACGAACACTTTTGGGAGCCACTGTATATAAAATAGGATGTGTATCTTTTCTATACAAATCTACACCGTTTGACCAATCCACACCAAATTTGGTACATTTATACTTTAGAACACTGCGGTCAGCATATGCTAACTCTTAACCCCCGTTCTATTGGCCCTAGGGGGCTAGAGCTATTCGAAATCGCCATAGAAATAACATTGAGAATAGATTGATTGCTTTAGGCAGCTATGGTTGCTTTACCAGTGTTGATCGAAAAATAATTTTTTCCGAAACAAATTAAATTACAATTTATGTTTGAACTGACTTTTCAGTTCTTTCCATGATGTAAATCAATTATAGATATTTTTTATTGATGGAGAAAATATTTTAAAATATTTATTTTTGCAAGGAAATTCAAGAAAAGGTTTTCAGGAGTTCAATGATTTTCAAGGAAAGTTGGTCTATATTTCAACCAACTTTCCTTAAATAATTTATTGAATACGTAATGATTTGTAGAATTCTGTTTCATAAGCCTTTTAGGTGAGGCGTGTAACTTATTTTAAAATGTCCGGAATAGATGCATGTGTATCCTCTGTTGAAAGCAGTGATTTTTTTTCTTAAAAATTCTGTAAAATCGATCTTCTACTTTTGAAAAATCTATTCAGTTTAATTTGTCTACACCGATTACATTTATTTCTAACCCAAGCACCGTAATTCCGAAAAGCACAAGGCCGCGGTGGCCCGGTTGGAAGAGTAACGGACTGGCAACCGAAGGGTTGCGAGTTCGAATCCAGCCAAACACCGTCGTGTTCAAAGGGGGCTGGTGCACGTTAAATCTGTCGTGGCCTCAAATGTCCTCACGTTGTCGTGGTGTGGAAGTTTGGAGAGTGGGGTGCCAGCTCAGGTGTTGCCTCGTCATCTGACCGTGGTTCAAAATTACGTGGTGTTGTCCTCGGATCTTTCCCTTTGGGATTGATCCCGGACCGTCACCAATAGCCTGTTGTGTTGCTCCAGTGTGACGTTAATTGAAATACCCCCACCCCCCGAAAAGCACAAACAAAAAAACTCATTGATCATAGAAGCGTAATTTTGCTACTCGGTATCTGCAGCACCAGAATTGATGTTTACTTTTTTTGTAGAACTTTCTAGAAAGTTGGGAAAACGGAAACTTCCTTGGACTCATGTTGGAGAACATTCCAGCACCCACTCGATTCTGGTCGTATTTAAAGGAAGCTAACACGGTAAGTCTTCCAGTTTATCATCTTTCAGTGAATCTGACAGTTTTATTTCGCTCTCTTAGTTTATTTGACAGGTGTAATGTGCATTATTGAATTAAAGTTCATAATTATTTTATTTTAATGAGTTTTATATTTTTACATGAATATTATGAATATTTGATTGATAAAAAAAGGATATTTAAAATATTTCATTTTTCATAATTTACATTTTGTAATGGAACACGAAAAGCTTCAACTCATTAATCGTAAAAGCCTAATTTTGTTATTTTAGATTTGGCAAACCAGAATTAATGTTTTATTATTTTATCAATTTGATTTAGAATCCCGTGTTTTTCTATTTGAATTAACACAGCGAAATGTTGCAGTCATATTTGAGCATTACTAAATTTCATCAATCATTATCGTCTTTATCAATATTTTTCAAATGTCCTTTTTCGCTCTATTTCAGAATACACTCAGGCAGTCGAAAGTCGACACTTTGCGCATCTTTCGTTTTTTAGAATTCTGCATTTTTTCGTCGGAATTTCGTTTCTGTTTGTATTTATGTCTTAATCTTTTACATATTGCAATATATTCAGGAATTAAATGTATATATTTGCGTCCGAAGTATATTGTAGAAGCTATGAAAAAGTTAAAACGTATTTTCCGTACAACTTAAATGATTGCATTTTTCTGTGAAAGAAAAGTGATTATTCTAATTCGCTTTTCAAGGAACATTTAACCATTTCAACCCGAGCAACGCCGGGTAATTCAGCTAGTGCTAAATAAATCACTAGAACATCTTAAAAAAGCGTTATCTGTTTTAATAATTTGAGTGAATATATTTTAAGCATCTTCACTGATCACATGAATGGCTTAAAATTGGCTATGTGCGATTTAGTCACATGGAATATTTAAAACAAAAACCAACACTGATGAGCAGACTTGAGACACCTATTGCTGAATGGCCCAAGATGGAAATACTTGTCTGGTAATTATGATCCAATCAGCAAATACTGTTACTTAATGTCAAAGGGAGGATGATTTTCAACATTATTTTGGTATGAACTCAGTACGGTAGGTATTTAATTAACTTCACACCGAAGCAACACTAAAGGATAATATGAACTCAGTGCGAGTGAAGTTCTTAACTTATATTTAAATAAATCGAACATACATCTTGTTCAGTTATTTCATTTTCATTATTAAACATGGCAGAAATGTGAAACTTAAAAAATTTTGATTGAAATCAATGATTTTTTCAATAGAAATCACTTTTAAATCATGATTTAAATCGGCATACCTTGACTATATCTAATCTATTTTCAATATGAACACGTAAATCAGTTTGACTTCTGCTATCGTGTGCTGATCTTTACTCCTCTTATACTCTCTAACTTTTATTCTTACTCTCATTTTATCCCCTTTGTACTCAATGGTCTTTGTTTGGATTCGAACTCGCAACCCCCCGGTTGCTGGTCCGTTACTCTTCCAACCGGCCCTTTACTTAAAGGCGGTATATAGGTATTTAATTAACGTCGCACTGGAGCAACACAACCTAAAAGGCGACCCTTTTATTTAAAGGAGAAACTTCATACTGGGATTAAGTTTCTCGTTTATTAAAATCCTTGTTACGTCCCATCGTGGATCAGTAGGTATGCCCACTGCGCTAGCAATCTTCAAGTTGTAGGTGGCACAGGTTTGAGTCCTGTCAGTTGCATTCCTCCCTGGATGTATTTCTCTTGTGTCAGTCAAAAACTTTCATTGTGTCTATTACTTCATATTGTATGTCGTGTCTGGTGCAGCAAATATGAAAATGACAAATATGGCCCCTGCGCCATAAAACTCCAAAACCAACCAACCTTGTTATTGTTAGGGCTTCGGTAATATTTACAATTTTTTCGCCGACCCATACTGCCAAATCGGAAAAGAATTCCTCATTGTAATGCAGAAAATAGAATTGGATTTTCAGATATGTCGCCTATTTGGCGTTATTTTTGTAAGTGAGGGTAAGTCGCCAACTTTATCATCTGTTTTATCAACGATATTTTCCAAAATACTGTCTTGTTCATTGAAATCTGCTCAAAGGTGCCACCAACATTAATGTAAGCTTGGCAGCCGTGGCAAGTTTGGGAAACCCACCTTTCAATTACCTGGTAAAGGATACTTAAGCGCGCCAAACCAAACAGTTCACTAGGGGTGAAAAAGCCCTCTAATCCACGCGTCGACGCAGCCATGCTTTCATGTTTATGGTCGCACCTTTGAGCAATTACTACGAAATGCCATTGTAAATAATTGTAAAATAATGCTGTAAATAAACATTCTGTTTCATTCCCTGCGCATTTTTTGTGCCTATACAAAAATGATTCGTATAGTGTGCTCTAACACCCCTTTAAGTTTGCCACATGAGTTCGAAATCACCCTGTAGACATCTCCAAACATTAAAACACTAAATTACTTACAAATAATTTATTGACAATGCAAAATCACATAAACAGCTTGGAGCGTTTTTAATATATTAAGAGATCAGGTACTTAAAATTGAACATTTTCGAAAATAATATATTAACCTACAAAGAAATTCTGCACATTTGGGTAAGAAACACAAAATAGCACCTTTTACCGATTAAGCCACAGCCTTTATCCTTGTTTTAACATGACCTTATACAAATACAATGTTAAAAACGTCTCAAGATGACCGCAGTCTTTAATGGCGTCTTCTATACCGCCTGATCAAATCTACCATTGAAATATTACTAGTGGCCTTCACCCTTGCATTAATATTGATAGAGATACGTTCCAATCTTCTCCGAGTCTCTTTGAGTGACTCAAAGGTTTCATCGAATTCTCTCAGTAAAGAAAAAGCTAGTGACCATTCATCCGAATTTTCTGCCAATTCCTCAACACAAGCATTATCAAGCAAGACCTGTGTCCCTTCAGCAGACGTCACATTGGCAGAAGACGGAAAATTCGAAGCATTTCTACCATCTGGAAGGTTATCCGTGTTGTTCACAAGAGTGCTTGAAATAATTTTATCTGCAGCCTCACTCCGTTTCATATTATACGAGGCCGTAGTCGTTTGTGATGGTGTCTGTTTTGTTTTTTGATAAACATCAATAACATCAACAACTGAAAGCACTTGGAACATGACTTTTCCAGCCACCATAGCACGTCTTAAATGATATTTCATTTCGGTTATGCGGGAATCCTCTTTTTTTTTTTCAGGTTGCCTTGGCATTTTTGTAGCCCGGACTCTTTGTTTTCTGATACAGTCCGGGCAGATTCCACTCCTTAGTTCATCTTTTGCCTCTTCTATATCACTCACTAGTTCATCTTTTGCCTCTTCTATATCGCTCACTAGTTTATCTTTTGCCTCTTCTGTATCGCTCACTGGTTTATCTTTTGCCTCTTCTGTATCGCTCACTAGTTCATCTTTTGCCTCTTCTGTAGCGCTAACTAGATCATCTTTTGCCTCTTCTGTATCGCTCCCTAGTTTATCTTTTGCTTCTTCTGTATCGCTCACTAGTTTATCTTTTGCCTCTTCTGTATCGCTCACTAGTTCATCTTTTGCCTCTTCTGTATCGCTCACTAGTTCATCTTTTGCCTCTTCTGTATCGCTCACTAGTTCATCTTTTGCCTCTTCTGTATCGCTCCCTAGTTTATCTTTTGCTTCTTCTGTATCGCTCACTAGTTTATCTTTTGCCTCTTCTGTATCGCTCACTGGTTTATCTTTTGCCTCTTCTGTATCGCTCACTAGTTTATCTTTTGCCTCTTCTGTATCGCTCACTAGTTCATCTTTTGCCTCTTCTGTAGCGCTAACTAGATCATCTTCTTTATCGCTCACTACATCATCTACTGTATCGCTCACTAGATCTACTGCATCTTCTGTAGTGCTAAGTATATCATCATATGGCTCTTCTGTATCGCTCACTAGTTCATCTTTTGCCTCTTCTGTAGCGCTAACTAGATCATCTTTTGCCTCTTCTGTATCGCTCACTAGTTCATCTTTTGCTTCTTCTGTATCGCTCACTAGTTCATCTTTTGCCTCTTCTGTATCGCTCACTAGTTTATCGTTTGCATCTTCTGTATCGCTAACTAGATCATCTTCTGTATCGCACACTAATTCATCTTTTGCCTCTTCTGTATCGCTCACTAGTTCATCTTTTGCCTCTTCTGTATCGCTCACTAGTTCATCTTTTGCCTCTTCTGTATCGCTCACTAGTTCATCTTCTGTATCGCTCACTATATGATCTACTGCATCTTCTGTAGTGCTAAGTATATCATCATATGGCTCTTCTGTATCGCTAACTAGAGCATCTTCTGTATCTCTAACTAGATCATCTTCTGTATCGCTAACTAGATCATCTTTTATATCGCTAACTAGATCATCTTTTATATCGCTAACTAGATCATCTTTTATATCGCTAACTAGATCATCTTTTATATCGCTAACTAGATCATCTTCTATATCGCTCACTAATTCATCTTTTGCCTCTTCTGTATCGCTCACTAGTTCATCTTTTGCCCCTTCTGTATCGCTCACTAGTTCATCTTTTGCCCCTTCTGTATCGCTCACTAGTTCATCTTTTGCCTCTTCTGTATCGGAAACTAGATCATCTTCTGTATCGCTCACTATATGATCTACTGCATCTTCTGTAGTGCTAAGTATATCATCATATGGCTCTTCTGCATCGCTTACTAGTTCATCTTTTGCTTCTTCTGTATCGCTCACTAGTTCATCTTTTGCCTCTTCTGTATCGCTCACTAGTTTATCGTTTGCATCTTCTGTATCGCTAACTAGATCATCTTCTGTATCGCTCACTAATTCATCTTTTGCCTCTTCTGTATCGCTCACTAGTTTATCTTTTGCCTCTTCTGTATCGCTCACTAGTTCATCTTTTGCCCCTTCTGTATCGCTCACTAGTTCATCTTTTGCTTCTTCTGTATCGCTCACTAGTTCATCTTTTGCCTCTTCTGTATCGCTCACTAGTTTATCGTTTGCATCTTCTGTATCGCTAACTAGATCATCTTCTGTATCGCTCACTAATTCATCTTTTGCCTCTTCTGTATCGCTCACTAGTTCATCTTTTGCCTCTTCTGTAGCGCTAACTAGATCATCTTCTTTATCGCTCACTACATCATCTACTGTATCGCTCACTAGATCTACTGCATCTTCTGTAGTGCTAAGTATATCATCATATGGCTCTTCTGTATCGTTTACTAGTTCATCTTTTGCTTCTTCTGTATCGCTCACTAGTTCATCTTTTGCCTCTTCTGTATCGCTCACTAGTTTATCGTTTGCATCTTCTGTATCGCTAACTAGATCATCTTCTGTATCGCTCACTAATTCATCTTTTGCCTCTTCTGTATCGCTCACTAGTTTATCTTTTGCCTCTTCTGTATCGCTCACTAGTTCATCTTTTGCCCCTTCTGTATCGCTCACTAGTTCATCTTTTGCTTCTTCTGTATCGCTCACTAGTTCATCTTTTGCCTCTTCTGTATCGCTCACTAGTTTATCGTTTGCATCTTCTGTATCGCTAACTAGATCATCTTCTGTATCGCTCACTAATTCATCTTTTGCCTCTTCTGTATCGCTCACTAGTTCATCTTTTGCCTCTTCTGTAGCGCTAACTAGATCATCTTCTGTATCGCTCACTACATCATCTTCTGTATCGCTCACTAGATCTACTACATCGCTCACTAGATCTACTACATCGCTCACTAGATCTACTGCATCGCTCACTAGATCTACTGCATCGCTCACTAGATCTACAGCATCTTCTGTAGTGCTAAGTATATCATCATATGGCTCTTCTGTATCGCTAACTAGAGCATCTTCTGTATCTCTAACTAGACCATCTTCTGTATCGCTAACTAGACCATCTTCTATATCGCTAACTAGGTCATCTATATCGCTAACTAGACCATCTTCTATATCGCTAACTAGACCATCTTCTATATCGCTAACTAGATCATCTTCTATATCGCTCACTAATTCATCCTTTGCCTCTTCTGTATCGCTCACTAGTTCATCTTTTGCCTCTTCTGTATCGCTCACTAGTTCATCTTTTGCCTCTTCTGTATTGGAAACTAGATCATCTTCTGTATCGCTCACTATATCATCTACTGCATCTTCTGTAGTGCTAAGTATATCATCATATGGCTCTTCTATATCGCTAACTAGACCATCTTCTATATCGCTAACTAGGTCATCTTCTATATCGCTAACTAGATCATCTACTGCATCGTCTGTAGCATTAAGTATGTCATCTTCTGCCTCTTCTGTATCGCTCAATTGAACATCTTCTGTCTCTTCTGTATCGCTCAATTGATCATCTTCTGTATCGCTCACTAGATCATCTACTGCCTGTTCTGTATCGCTCACTAGATCTACTGCCTGTTCTGTATCGTTCATAAGATTATCTTCTGCTTGTTCAGTAGAGCTCATCAGATTATCTAATGCCTGTCCCGTAATGCTCATTGGGTTATGTATAACTGATTGATCTGTGCAGTTATTTGGCTTTATGTCATCTAAAATCCTACTAGTTATGGATTTAATATACATTTCCTCTTTTTCTGTCATTTCAGCTATCCGAAGACAATACTGCAATGTTCTTTCGGCACCCAATAGTTTCGTAATTGCGCTTTCAAATTCTTTCAATAAATAATCCACTACCGTGCTTTTATTTGAATTTTTTCTAAAAAACGAATATCTCCTCATTATCCACGAAGCTTTATTTGTCGGTAGTTCAGGATGCTCAGTAATCAGAACATGATGATAAATTTTAAGAGCTTCCTTCAACGTCTCCCGTGAAGCCACTAAATTCCCATAGATATTGTGTACTTCATTCAAATAATGGTCAATCTGCGTCATCGGACGGGGATACTCTTTCGACGTAATATCTTCCGCCAAATCATCTAGGGTTGGAAGAATATGTTTAGAATTCGCTTTTAACTCATCAAGAACTGTAGCCGGAAGCTTCCCAGTGTCAATAAGATCTTGAACTGCCAGTCCTATGTTGGTCAAGATTTTGTCCACTTCGGACACTATTACATCTGCTTCGTGAAAAGCTCCTTCGATCTCAGTATGTCCCCGTACTGGTGATGCCGTGTCTCCTCCCAATCGCATCTCCTTCTCAACGACAGCTGAGCAGAAGCAATGTCTAACTTTTTCTCTAGCTTTCAACAGTTCATCTCTTGCACGTTTCAGATCTCTCACTATCCACTTCTCTCCCATGCTTATTCTCAATGCACACAATTCTTCTTCGTAATCAAAAGCATCATCCGTAACCATCATGTCCGCTTTCACTTCAAGAGCCATGTCCAAGCAAGAATTAAAAACTTCCGTGTTTCAATTGGAATTTTTATTTTGCTAAATTCTATGATTCAGCTATACTATTCGTCCTAAGGACTTAAAATGCTTTCAAAGCTTATTTTAAGGATTATGTTTCAGCTTATTATTTTGTAGGTTGGATGGTTTTTACTTCAATTTTTTTCGCCTATGTCTTTCTGTATCAAGATGTGAAAACTTCCCAAACTTCGTCCTTTAATCAAATGTTTTTCACTTCTTGGATTTTCTTTGTTGCGGATAACCTGTAACGAAATGGAAATATTTAGAGCAGTTAGCAATTTCTTATATCATAAGTAGATATGGGTTGTTATTTCGAAATCAGTTTAAATAACAGTTTGCTATTGCTATCGAAAATAAGTTATTGCTATCCGTAAAAAGTTAATGCGAAAACAGCATTAGATGTTAAAAAAGTAAATTTTGAATTGAATTATTAAATTAATCATGCAAACTATTAAATTAAGTAAATAACTGCATTTTAACTCTCCGAGTGGTTTCGACTAGATATATCGTTCGTCACGACCTGACCAATACTGCTAACTGCGAGACCTCAACAAAATATTGGTGGATTTTTTATGATGACGAGATCAAGATCCGATTACTAATGACGAGATATCTCGTTCATCAAGATCTGATCAGATTTTTATAATGACAGGATACCTCGTCAAGAAAACCACCACGAGGTTTAAACAAAAATCTGAAAATACTTTTAAAAAATGGAAAAATTCATTTTCTTAATTTTTTTAAAAATTAATTTACTATCGATTTACAGTTACTAGATTAACCGTTATTTCCTTTCTAGCAGTTACTAACCATTAAATAGCTGCTAACAAAACTGCTATTAACAGTAAAAATAACATCAGAATTAACAATAATAATTAACACTGTTTTCTTAAAATATCAGTTTTACTCCTTTCTAATCACAAGCAAATAATAATCAAACAAAATTAAAAAGAATGAGGGACTTTTGCAAGTCTATTTTACAGACCCAGATAGTTACATACTTGCAAGGATTTCCTGCACATATTCTGAGAAATTGTTTGTTTCCTTATATGTATTTTAATTAACGTCGCAATCGAGCAACACAACGGGATATTGACGACAGTCCGGGATCAAACCCGCAGGGAAATATCCAAGGACAACACCACGAAATTTTGAACCACTGTCAGATGACGAGGTCACACCTGAGCTCGCACCCCACTCTCCAAACTTCCGCATCACGCCAACTTGAGAACATTTTAGCTCTCGACAGATTTAACGCGCACCAGCCAATTGAACACGACGGACTTTGGTTGGATTCCAACTCGCAACTCTCCGGATGCTAATCCGTTACTCCTCCAACAGGGCTACCGCTGCCATGTTTGTTATACAGGAGCGACCTTCCAATGAAAAACAGATTATGTGTAAGTCAGGAATGACTTGGACCGATTAGTTATAAAAGCGCAGGTTAGTGATTTTAATAACGCCGGATAATCGTTTCTCCAATCAACAATTTGTTCGGCATTAGGATTCAGGCTTTTCCCATAACCATGTGACAGTGGCCATACCCAATGAGCCATGACGGCCCTCCCATCCATAAGATCTGGTCAGCTTTGCTTATGGCCAGATACCTCGCCGAGAAAACCACCAGGAGGGTTAAAGTTACACCTACTTCACCAAAACAGGGTCGCAAGCAAAACGGAATGATGTCTCATTATCATGCCATTTTGATTCACCAAATTCATTAGCAATTAGAACCATCATCACATGGTAACAAAAAGGAGATTTTCTCTAAACTCAGGACCTTGGGGCGCATCTTCTTAAGGTGTGTACGGGCAGCATTGGCTCTAGATACTCTATCCATCTTTTCTTTTCCATGGGATTTACTGTCTTTTGTAAACACGGGAGTCGAGCTGCTGGTATACACCAAGTGTTCTTTCCCTGCTCTCATTCACTACTTTGTTCCTCAACCCCTTTTTCTTTCACATTTGTTACTTGAGGCTATCTTGTGTTCGGTGCAACTTAGCAAAATATTGCCCTTGCGCCATAAATCACCAAACTAGTGTAAACTGTCCGCAAAATTTAGTAGAAACAGAGGATGGTTGGGTTTGGTCTTAAGGCGCAAGGCCATATTTGCGAAACGCGACATCTGGTAGTAATTGGTTTGTTTTTATGGCACAAGGGCTATATTTGATCATCCTGCGCCAGAAACGAAACATACAATATCAAGTATTAGACACACAATAAACGTTTTACTGACAGAGAAGAGGGAGGTTGGTTTGGGGGTTTTATGGCGCAAGGGCCATATTTGGCAATATTGCGCCAAACACAAGACATACAATATCAGGTAATAGACAACACACAATGAAAGTCTTACTGAGACAGATGAGAAATAAACCCAGGGAGGAATGCACCTGACAGAAATCGAACCTGCCCCGCCAACAACAGGTTGCTAGAGCAGTGGCCATACCGACTGAGCCACGACGGTCCCGATCTTCACACGGAGCAATCGGAAGACAGCACGAAACTGCGAGAACGTGCTCCATCTATTTCATTAGAAAGTCGATTGAGGATAAACAGAATAATTTCTGTACTAAATTAAAATAAATGTTTAAACGTAGTACTTGAAGTAGAAAAAATTAAAACTAATCTCAATTCAATGCTTTTTATTTTTAAAACAAAATCCGTACAAGGAAATTGTAAATTCATTTTAAAAATATAACTTCTCTTACCCAAGTGGATTTAGCAGTACCTTGTACTATATTTCGTAGGAATTTCTCCAATGTCTGCAACACCAAGTGGGATTTGTAGCTACTTGTAGCTTGAATTTCAGCTGACCCTTAAATACCTTAGAAGAAATCTGGAATAGACGGAAATTTACTTTAGCGAAAGGTGTATACAATTTAAACTGTTTTATTGAAAAATAAAAAGCTGTATACAATTTAAACTGTTTTATTGAAAAATAAAAAGCTTTCAATTCATTACTTCACAACATAGCATCTAGTATAACACATGTCATAACCTAGCATAAAGATTTCATAACCTAGTGTAAAGTATTTCATTTTTACCGGGTATCTAGTACATATTTAATTATGTAGTTTTGAACATTTCATAACCTAGTATAGAGCATTTCATTATCTATTATAGAGCATAGTATAAAAAAATCCTGATTTTTTAAATAAAAAAATATAGGATTTATTTGATTTAAATCAGATCTTATGATTTTAATTCTTTAGCCGTACAAGTTTAAATTTGTTGGTAGGTAGGTATTTTAATTAACGTCGCACTGGAGCAACACAACGGGCTATTGGTGACGGTCCCTGATTAATCCCAAAAGGAAAGACCGAGCACAACACTACGTAATTTTGAATCACGGTCAGATGACGAGGCAACACCTGAGCTAGCACCTCCTCTCCAAACTTCCACACCACGCCAAAGTGAGGACACTTGGGGCCACGGCAGGTTTAACTTGCACCAGCCCCCTTTGAACACGAGTGTTTGGCTGGATTCGAACTCGCAACTCTCCGGTTGCTAATCCGGTACTCTTCCAACCGGGCCACCGCGGCACTTAAATTTGTTGGAAATGAGACGCAAATCAGTAGTTTCTAGATAGTTTTGACTTAAGTTAAACATTAATATATGTGTATAATAATGTGTTTGGAAATATAGTGGGTAAACTTTTGAAAGATTAAAATTCGACATAGGAATTAGAAAAGTAAATCACATGATACAGTAAATAGAACAGTGCCAGGATTATATATTTATCATTCATGATTAAAATTTATAGAATTTCTATAATTATTTTCATTTAAAATAATTAATTGGTTCAAGACTTGCTTTTGAGAAAAAATCAGGTCACCAATAGAAAATAAAAGGAACTTGCATCGTGAAAAAAACTTTCCTACTTCTCATTAGTATCTTGGAAAAATAATTTATTTGTGAAAAAATTGTTATTTGTAAGTGAACAGTAAAAAATGAGACAATATGAAAATACAAATTTGAAAAATATGCCTATTTCCAAATTATCCGAGAATTTCTTGAAATATTCCAAAGAACTACTAGTCAAAGGAAAAGGGCTTGTACATAACGTACAAGAAAATGAAACTTTTCTCTATGAACAGAATAAAACAAGTGTAATAGCATCCCCCAGAACAGGTTTTAATTCAGTGGAATTTTGAACTTGCAATAAAAAATTCATCATAATCACTCAAATAGCTTTCTGCCGCAATCCATGATCTACTTTCTCAACATACTCAATCATCAGATGAGTGAATTAACTCTTACTTTCCAAATTTCAATTACATAAATACAGAATAATTATGCTTGCTGTGTAATGAATTCTACGGGATCAATGCATAAAATTTCCCAATAAAATTCAAATGAAAATTAACCACCATAAAAACAAAACGAAAATATTAGAATTTCCAATTTTAAGATATATATACACCAATTGGAATGCTTAGGTGATACTGCAGAAGACCTTTTCGTTGTGTCTAACTGCCTTATAAGTATTTCAACATACAATACTATATAACTAGAACATCTTAATAAAGAATACAAGTTGCCATGATTTTAATATTTTGAGCATCTTCACTCATATGGAGAAGAACGCTTCAAAACATGCCATTTGCAATTTGTAGTCACATAGAATGTTTAAAACTAAATCCACTCTGAACAGAGTAGTGAGTGACCTGTTGGTCACTCGCTAGCCTGAGGGAAATAGTTGTCTGGTAACTATGCCTTTCAGAAAAACTTTAGTGTCTTGAGAGGAAGGATGATTTTCAATATAATTGTTGGGGTTAGCAAAGTTCTTAACTTATTTGAATAAAATACCAAGCATCTTGTTCATAGTTACTTCATTTTTCAATATTATTAAACATAATACAGAAAGGAAAAGGAAATTTTAAATTGATTTAAATCAGTGATTTTTAATAAAAAAATCACTTGATTTAAATCAATCTGATTTAAATCGGCTCACCCTGTTACAGAGCATATCATTACTAGTATCTAGTATAGCACATTTGATTACTAGCATCTAATATAATACATTTCAATACTAGCATCAAATATATTTCACTATTATCTAGTGTATAAAATACATGTATTATTACTAATATCGAGTATAGTATATTTCATTATCTAGTAGTATCTAGTATATTATATTTCATAGCCTAGCATCAAATGTAATATATTTCACAACCACTATCGAGTACAATATATTTCACAACCAGTATCGAGTAATATATTTCACAAGTATCGAGTAATATATTTCACAAACAGTATCGAGTAATATATTTCACAAGTGTCGAGTGTAAACATTCCATAACTAATATCGAGAATAAAATATTCTATAACTAGTATCGTGTGAGTCAGAAGCGTAATACACTGAATTATAGGAACCTCATATGGTTGGTTTTGGGGTTTTATGGCGCAAAGGCCATATTCGGCCCTGCTGCTCTAGGCAAATCAAGTAATAGACATACACACAATGAAAGTTTCAACTGACACAGAAGAGAGAAATACACCCCCCCCCCACATTTGACGAACAATTAACTTACTAAAATTTATACCAATAATTCCATTCACTACGAGGCTTCTAATTTCATAAATATCGAATATCTTGGAATGAATAAATCCTTACAATTCTTCGAAATACTTATAAATAAAAAACTTTTCATGAAATAAGGATACACAAGATCATCTTTAACAAAAACAATCCGATTTCCTTGTAACAAATTATAATTTAAAATTTTTACCATCCACTAGATTTTCGATGGGATTAAGACCTTATTTTAATGACATTAAAACAGAGAACTAATCTGATTATTAAAGTTAATTCAAATTTCTAAAAACTAACGTGAAATACTTTTAAAAAAATTAAAAAGAGGATTTCACTTAGAGGAAATTCGATTCAACTCCCAAACGCACAAGTCTCCGTTTAGATTATAAAAGAATTGTACTTGATTAAAAAAATATTTTTAATTCTATTATAACTTTTCAGGACAATATAGAAAACGTTAAATATAGCCCTCAGAACAATGTGCTTTGACTTCAACGTTTATCAACAAAACAATCTCCCATTTCGCAATCATCAGAATTCTGCAAACTCATCCTCAAATATTTCATCTTGAACATTCGGACGGCGGTAGATAGGAATTCTAGTTAGCGTCATAACTAAAGCAACACAACGGGCTATTGGTGACGGTTCCCGATAAATTCCGAAGAGAATTCGGACTTCGGTAACCCGGATAGAAGAGTAACAGATTAGCAACCGGAGGGTTGCCAGTTCGAATCCTACCAAAAACCGTTATGTACAAGCGGGACTGGTGCACGTTAAATCTGTCGTGGCCTCAGATGCCTCACGTTTGCATGGTGTGGAAATTTGGAAAGTGAATTCCCAGCTCATGTGTGAACTCGTATCTTAATAAATACCTACCGACTTTGGTCGTCATCCGACCGTGGTTCAAAATTACGTGGTGTTGTCCTCGGATCTTTCTCTCTGGGATCGATCCCGGATCGTCACCAATAGCCCGTTGTGTTGCTCCAGTGTGACGTTAATTGAAAAATACCAATACTTACCTACTTTGGGGGGGTATTTCAATTAACGTCACACTGGAGCAACACAATGGGCTATTGGTGACGGTCCGGGATCAATCCCAAAGGGAAAGATCCGAGGACAACACGTAATTTTGAACCACGGTCAGATGACGAGGCAACACCTGAGCTGGCACCCCACTCTCCAAACTTCCACACCACGCCAACGTGAGGACATTTGAGGCCACGACAGATTTAACGTGCACCAGCCCCCTTTGTACACGACTGTGTTTGGCTGGATTCGAACTCGCAACCCTTCGGTTGCTAGTTCGTTACTCTTCCAACCGGGCCACCGCGGCCCTTACCTACTTTGGACATTCAGCATAATTGAACAGGGGGGTGTATTTCAATTAACGTCACACTGGAGCAACACAACGGGCTATTGGTGACGGTCCGGGATCAATCCCAAAGGGAAAGATCCGAGGACATAATTGAATAGGAGAGGAATTTTCTATCAAGGTAAATACAAATAGGTAGGTATTTTTAATTAAGGGGGCACAGTACCTTTAAAACCTTAAAAAATCGATTTTCCAATTTTGATCTATTTAGATAGTTTGAAATGTTCTGATTCTGGTAAAAAAAACCGCATGAAAAATTCGCATTCGTTCGTTCGTAATGAGGGTTTTTTCGAACACGCCTATTTTTATTTTCAGCTGTTCGTTTGTTTAGGTTTCTTAGTTTTAGTTTGGAATTATGCTATTTATTTTTTTCGAAAGATTTAATAATATTTTTACTGTAACAAATATAAGCAGAATATGTGCTAATCAACTCTTTCATTTCACAAATCTATTTGTTTACTTGAAGGACCGTGAATGCTAAAAATAACTATTTCAACTTTAATTGCATTTATCTCAGAATGGTAATTTTCAAGCTTGCGCTCACTATAACTCTGCAACTAATGAACGTAGACACCTGAAATTTTGAATGATAATAGATTATCAAAAGGGCTTCAAAATGAAACCAAAATTTTACTCAAAAGCTAAAAATATATTTTAAAAAATTTGATATAGTATGAGCAAAAATTTGGAAAAAAATTAATGAAATGAAATATTAATTGATTGTTATATTTATGTGTTACTTAACTATTTTTGGTTCTAATTTAAAATAAAAGCATTGTGTGTACCTCATATCAGCCATTGGTTTTATAGAAAATGCACAGGATGACTCAGAATGTTGTTCACAACTTATGCTTAGAAAAAAGTATGTTAAAAAATAACTTTATGTAAATTCTAGTAAAATATTATTTAATTTTTAAAAATCAAACCAATTTTTCTGCATTGTGTAGTATAAAGTTGCCCTGCAAAAAATTTCATTATGATACACATAAAACTTTTGGTGATACAGTTTACCGAAATTAATCTATTTTACCTGTTGATTTGTATGCTTAAAGGTACTGTGCCCCCTTAACATCACACTGCAGCACCACAACGGGCTATTGGCGACGGTCCGGGATCAATCTCAAAGGGGAAGGGGGTATTTCAATTAACGTCACACTGGAGCAACACAACGGGCTATTGGTGACGGTCCGGGATCAATCCTAAAGGGAAAGATCCGAGGACAACACCACGTAATTTTGAACCACGGTCAGATGACGAGGCTACACCTGAGCTGGCACCCCACTCTCCAAACTTCCACACCACGCCAACGTGAGGACATTTGAGGCCACGACAGATTTAACGTGCACCAGCCCCCTTTGTACACGACGGTGTTTAGCTGGATTCGAACTCGCAACCCTTCGGTTGCAAGTCCGTTACTCTTCCAACTGGGCCACCGCGGCCCCAATCTCAAAGGGAAAGACCCGAACACAACACCACGTAATTTTGAACTATGGCTAGATGACGAGGCAACCACTGATCTGGCACCCCACTCTCTAAACGTCCACACCACGCCAACGGGAGGACATTTGAGGCCACGACAGATATAACTTGCACCAGCCCCCTTAAGGAATCGCAGTTGATTGGTCAACACCAATTAGTATAAAGGCCAAACATAGCTAAAATTGCGATAGTTTATATTTCAAGGTAACCCTTATTTTTATCATACAGAGAGGTATGTATTTTAATTAACGTCACACAGGAGCAACACAACGGGTTATTGGGACGGTCTGAGATCAATCCCAAATTTAAAGATCCGAGGACAACACCACGTAATTTTGAACCACGGTCAGACGACGAGGCAACCCCTGAGCTGGCACCCCACTCTCCAAACTTCCACACCACGCCAATGTGAGGACATTTGAGGCCACGACAGTTTAACGTGCACCATCCCCTTTGCACAACACGGTGTTTGGCTGGATTCAATCTCGCAACCCTCCGGTTGCTGTTACTCTGCCAACCGGGCAACCGCGGCCCTTTTATCAGGAGAAAATTTCTTCGTTTGGTAGATTGGACTCGTTCGTAAACGCTAAGAAATTGTAAGGGTTGTACAAGTTATTCGAACCGAGCGTTCAGGCTTTCTCAGGAGCGTTCAGGCGAAGTTTCACCAAGCGAACCGAGTCTCACCAAGTGAACAGAGTCTCACCGAGCGTTCCAAGAGTGTTTTCTAGTGTGAAAAACAAGTTGCTTTATAAATCACTGGAAAAGAAAAAAAACGTTTGATTTGGTATTTGGTATTTTCAATTAACGTCACACTGGAGCAACACAACGGGCTATTGGCGACGGTCCGGGATCAATCCCAGAGGGAAAGATCCGAGGACAACACCACGTAATTTTGAACCATGGTCAGATGACGAGGCAACACCTGAGCTGGCACCCCACTCTCCAAACTTCCACACCACGCCAACGTGAGGACGTTTGGGGCCACGACAGATTTAACGTGCACCAGCCCCCTTTGTACACGACGGTGTTTGGCTGGATTCGAACTCGCAACCCTTCGGTTGCTAGTTCGTTACTCTTCCAACCGGGCCACCGCGGCCCTTAACTGAAAATGGGGCTGTGCATGTTAAATCTTTCATGGCCTCAAATGTCCTCACTTCGGCGTGGTGTGGAAGTTTGGAGTGGGTTGCCAGCTCAGATGTGACTGTCTTCCGACAGTGGTTCAAAATTACGTGGTGTTGTCCTCGGATCTTTCCCTTTGGGATTGATCCCGGACCGTCACCAATAGCCCATTGTGTTGCTCCATTGTGACGTTAATTGAAATTCCCCCCCCTTTGGTTTTGATCCTGGAGCGTCGTCAATAGTCCGTTGTGTTGCCTCTCCAGTGCGACTTTAATAAAATATCTACCTACCTACACGTTGGAATGTCGTGTAAGTAGGTAGTTGAGTCAACGTCACATTGGAGCGACACAACTGGCTATTTTGTTGGTACGTAATTTAATTAACGTCACACTGGAGCAACACAACGGGCTATTGGTGACGGTCCGAGATCAATCCCAAGGGGAAAGTTCGAGGACAACACCACGTAATTTTGAACCACGGTCTGATAACGAACTGGCTGGCTATTTGAACACGATGTGTAAATTTGAGGAGTCTATCAGCTGAGACCTGACTCAGATTCAAAATTTCTAGATCTGTTCCTCGGCTCTTTCCCGTCGGAATTGATCTCGGACCGTCACCTATACCCCGTTGTTGCTCCAGTGTGACGTAAGTTCCACTACGCACTACCAAATCCTCATCAAACAATATATACATAATGAATAAAAAGAACATGCGTAGTTAAAGTTTTACTGATACTGGGAAAGAGAGATACACAAAGGATAAGTTATAGGAATCGAACCACATCTCCAACGTGCAAGCTCACTGATTGCGGAGGCCCATTCTAAAGGACGGTGTAGTTGGTAGGTAGGTACCTCAAATACCATGGGGGTATTTCAATTAACGTCACACTGGAGCAACACAATGGGCTATTGGTGACGGTCCGGGATCAATCCCAAAGGGAAAGATCCGAGGACAACACCACGTAATTTTGAACCACGGTCAGATGACGAGGCAACACCTGAGCTGGCACCCCACTCTCCAAACTTCCACACCACACCAACGTGAGGACATTTGAGGCCACGACAGATTTAACGTGCACCAGCCCCCTTTGTACACGACGGTGTTTGGCTGGATTCGAACCCGCAACCCTTCGGTTGCTAGTCCGTTACTCTTCCAACCGGGTCACCGCAGCCCTCAAATACCATGGTATTCATATGCAAAATATCATTGGTATTTGAGTAATTTGAATCTAGTGGTTTTACTTTATTTCAAACATTTAAAAATATTATATACATTTAAAAACTATAAAATTTGAACTTGTATATCGTTAAGTAATTGAATAATATATTAAGGTTGCATATTACAATCCCGCATTAGATCCCAACTACCCTTTCTGCAGTTAGGTTCTTTCTGATGGTATAAAAGGCAGGTATGCGCATGGTTCGTCACTAGATCTGTATGCGTTTTACGATTCTTGCTTTCAAAATATTGTTTGTAGAAACATGAGCGGACATAATTCGGACGATGAGAGCAATCAGAACTTGCCAGCCCAGGATTCCAGCGACGAAGTCGAAGTATCGGTAGCGTCGACAGGGATGCTTGCCCTGGAGCTGGGCTCCTCACAGGGCAGCGTCGATTCTACTAGGGGTAGCACGATTTCCACAGCGGGAACCGACATGACTCCGAACTACACCAGCATGTCCATCTCACCTGAACATACCTCCGGGGGATCCGGGAACACGATTGACTCCAGAATCGAATCGATCGGCAGCACTCCACTCGATGAACCTAACTTGATTGAAGCCATCTTGAAACGACAGGCTTCTGCAGATTCCAAGATTCCCGAAGGACCTCGTCCAGATCCGGAAGGTGCGTTGGATCCGGAAGCTCTACCTTCAGGCAGCGCCGGATCTGCAACAGTGCCCATCGGTGACCAGAAGACTAGTGCCCCTATGCAAGTTCTTTTACCTACTGATGTGGGGGCAGATTTGAAACGAGATCCTGGTACCATGGACGCTGTTGTATCTGGTTCGCAGTTGGAAGTTGAGGACGTGTGTTCGAAAATCCCGGAAGAAAGGACACTTGAACCCAAGTTGCCTCCTGTCCCGTCTGGTTTACTACAGGTGCCGGCTACAGGTGATCGTCAGTTGCCTCCTGTCCTGTCTGGTGTGCCACAGGGTCAGTCTTCTGCAGAAGATGCCGAAGGATCTAGGGCAGGTTCGTCCGATAGGGTGGATTATGACGAGTCTTGCATAAGTCCATCGGAGTGCTCACGTGATTCCGAAACTGATGACGTCGAAGCAGATGTGTCCAATATTTCCGCTATGTCTTTGGAAAACAGAAGAAAAGTGTTTAGAAGAAGGAAGCCACAGCCAAAACTTGCAGACGTTGTAGCGGAATTCTTTCAACCCCCTCCTCCGGTGATTCATGTAGACCCTGCCTCTAGGGCCGATACCCTTGACGATGCAGAAGCGTTGAGGCTCGATTCAGAGTCCGTGAGGTCCTCCATTCCAGAGCGTGGGGCATCTGTCCTCTTCCCTCCTGAAGTTTCTTACCCTACTCCTCCAGATAGAGCGAGGAGGGCCATATCCCTTCCCGCAGGGCCTGTTGAAAAGGCACCCGGGGTATCGCATGATGCACGAAGAGCCATTAGCGAGGCTCCAGATGACTCCAGAGTCGAATCTGAACGACCCCCACTGAGTGCGAGCCCGGATGACGTTCCGTTGCCGTCTCCTCTAGTGTCGTCTTCCAGCTCCAGCAGCAGTCGCCATGTGTCTGATGTGGATCTGAATGCTTGTGGAAAGGTGGGCAGTGAGGAAAAGGGTGGCCCGTCTGACCCCTTGACTGATCCGAGCCTGGAGTCTCGGGAAGTGAAAGCTATAATGACTGGCTCGCAAGACTTGAGACGAGGAGACAATGTACCGAGTGATAGTCAAGCATCTGATCCTTCGGCTTCAGAGTCGAGTGAGAGATCGTCCGACGTGGCTCAGTTGCAAGGATTGCAAGGCTGGATGAATCAAGGTGAGAGACACCCAGGTCCTCCTAGAGTGCCAAACATTCCCCAAGAAGCTGAGAGAGGTCAAGCATCTGCCCTCTCGGATTCATCGATCACGGGGTCGTCCGAAGTGGCTCAGTTGCAAGCATTGCAAGGCTGGATGAACCAAGGTGAGAGACAGCTAAGTCCTCCAAACATTCCCCCAGAAGCTGAGAGGAGTCGAGTTGTCCTCTCAGATTCATCGAGCACAAGGTCATCCGAAGAGGCTCAGTTTCAAGCATTGAAAGGCTGTGTGAGCCAAGGGAGGGGTCAAGGTGAGAGGCCCTTGGCGATCGAAAACCAGCCAAGTCCTTCCGGAGTGACTGCAGACCCAAACATTCAAGATGTCGAGAGACGTGAAGCCTCCCTGCCTAACATACCAGAAAGAGATGTGCAGGTTGACGTAAGACCTTTACGGGAATTTGATAAGTTGATTGCAAGAGGAGCCTTTGCAGACAAGCGCCTGACTGGAAAAGGCAAAACGTCGACGAGTGGTCAGCAACCGAAATCATCTGTGGTCAGAGGAAACGTGGAAGAATCGCATGGTTCTGTGGAAAAGGGCGTGCAAACTGAAACTGAGCGCGCCGTGAATCTACAGGTGGAGGAAGAATCTAGACTGAGTCCCATGCCAGTTGTACCCCAACCTCGCTCCTCTGAAAGCGTCAAAGGACAACCTGAGGTATCGAAGGCTCCTAAACGAAAGCGACTGGTCAAGAAAGAACCTCAGCGACAACCGAGCGAAGAGCAGGAGAGTGTTGACAGCTCTGACCAACCCTCAAATGTAGAAGTATCCCCAGAGGAGGGTTTGGCGACGAAAAAGTATTGCTCCGAGTTTAGTAGACCTGTTCTGGCAAGACGGATAAGCCGTAGCCACAGCACTGGATCCGTCAAAGATGAACACAGACATAGACGGAAATTTCGTGAATGGCAAGAATCCTCAACCAAAGAGTCTCCTGAAAGAGAAAAGATGGAAGAGGAATATTCCTCTTCGAAAAAGCCGAAGGAGGATGATGAAGACGAAAAGGACAACGCGTAAAACCCAAACGGATCTAGTTTAACAACTTTAAAGATTTATTCAAGTGCTTTTGAATACGACAACGTTTCATGAAAAAATGAAATGAGGACACTCGATGTTAATGCCAAATTTATAACAAACAATTTTACTACTCTATTTTACTATCAAACTTGTGAAATATTTCACTTTTGGATGACATTTACGCTTTCATTGTTAATCAAATGAACGTTTTATAATCAGATCGGATGAAATGAGGGAAAATGTTAATAAGTTATGTTTATATTAATATAACATCTTTGCTACGTATGATTGCGGAACGAAATAGGACTGATTTGAAACGAAATGACTGCAGTAAGTTGCATTTTGTGTTGTATATCTAAATGCTTACAATGTATGGGAGTTAAGGACCTGAATTTTCAATTTGTATTGTTCATATGCATGTTTTGCCTGTTTTAATAAACCGATGTTGGTGAAATTGAACAGTTCTATTGGTAACATGATTTAAATTACTGGAGTAAACTCTTTGGTACTTTAATTAACATTTCCTAATAGGTATAACCATGTTGTTCTAATTTGGATTTACTGAGTTTTATAATTTTACTTGTAGATTCGCATGTTTTAAATATACTTGAATGTCTTTAACATTCTTGGTTGCATCGACGAGGTATCTTGTCATTAGCAAACACTATTTGGAAACTTAACCATCTTTATCGCGCCATCATAAAAAAAATATCGGCAATATCTTGACGCGATATCTCTTTCATCAAGATCTGACCAGTTTTGCTAGCGACGAGTTACCTCGTAAAAATCTCTTAGAGGGTTAAAGAACCGAAAATTAATTTTAGATGCATATTGAGACTTTAAGTGTCAATGCTGATTGTCAATGTTGATTGATAGTTTCAATTTGACAGCAATGTTTCCAAATTTCTTATACTGCATCAAATTGTACTTTAGTTTATAAACTCCAACGAACTTTCGCATTTAGGCACTTCGAAAACATTTTCATGAATATCATTTCATGATATTGTTCAGTCCATGTACTTGGGTTCGTACGCTTCGCGTCAAGCTTGATGACACTAAGTGCATGGAAGCATCCAAAGCAGGATTAAAATGGAGCCATGCTTTACTCATTCTTAAACCACTTTATATTAAATACTTCGGATTAAAAACTAATATTACAAACCAGTACGGTTGAAATATTTTCATCGTTAAATTAAATGCTACCACTTCAAACAAATTTTAATTAGTTTCTCGTTAGTCTCAAGCGTTTTCGTAAAAATTCCACGTAGTTGTGGAGTAAAATTTTGTGAAGTCCCACCTAATTCCAATTGCATTTGCCCATCAGAATAACGTTAAAACCGGTTCACATCTATTGGACGATACATGGAGAAGGTGTTCAGTCTTGTAAGTTCCGATCTCATTGCCTTAAAGAGCGTTGTACGATGTTCTAAAATGTGCTATGGTTTTCGTATTGGCACAGAAAATTTACCAAATTATTTTATCTGATTCTAGAAGAAATTAAGAGTCCGATACAGATATATATATATATGGGCCAAATTTGAGATGAGCCCTTTCAACAGGATTGCAATATATGAATACGTCACTGAGCTGTAAATTCAGAATGTTTTCTGCCACCACAGCCAACGGAGATCTTACAATCTCGCATTTCTTAACTTCATATCCTGGTTTATGGCATTTTTACATTCGATTTTTTTTTAACTTCCTAGTCTAGTTTGTCTGCACTGCTGGGTAATCCTCCCCACACTGCACTCTTTCCACTTTCACGATATCCTGAACTTACGAAAAGTGTTGTCATTTTCATATTTCAAATGTATATAGTTGTCATTTTCATATCTTTAAAAATGCGTGATTTGTCATTAAGGTTTTGACGATCACCTCCTATTTGTGTTAAATACAAAGAATAATCCTGTATTTATATTTTTCAACTTAGCCTTTTTTATATTTGAAAACGTAACATTCACAAGTCCGAATTAAGCCTCGGATCAACAATGATCACCCGATTATTCAAGAAAACGTATTCACAATGCCCGCTCCGAGGTTTAAGTTGCCGTCTCTTTAAATTTTGATCTTCCGAAATCGGAGGTTTAACATTCGGTTGAGGGTTAACATGCGCTGCGCTATTTTTTTTTTTTTTTTTTTTTTGCGAAGGAAGCGAAGCCGTCCGTCAATAAAACAAAATAGACGACACTTCATTCTATGCTAAACTAGAGAATTATGAATCAAGAATCTAAAATATTATGTTTGGTAGTTGAGATTGGTGCCTAATTTATGAAATTTATTCATGTGATAAAACAATGTTATCAGCATTAGGATTGGTTAGTTTTATGGCGCAAGGGCCATATTTGGCCTAGCTACACAAGACATACAATATCAAGTAATAGACGGACACAATGAAAATTTTTACTGACAAGAGAAATACACCCAGGGAGGAATACAATTGACAGGAATCGAACCTGAGCCGCCTACAATTACCATTACCATCGGAATCGCTAGGAATAGTTTGGTAGGTAGGTATTTTAATTAACGTCACACTGGAGCAGCACAACGGGCTATTGGTGACGGTCCGGGATCAATCCCAAAGGGAAAGACCGAGGACAACACGTAATTTTGAACCACGGTCAGATGACGAGGCAACACCTGAGCTGGCACCCCACTCTCCAAACTTCCACACCACGCCAACGTGAGGACGTTTGAGGCCACGACAGACTTAACTTGCACCAGCCCCCTTTGAACACGACGGTGTTTGGCTGGATTCGAACTCACAACCCTTCGGTTGCTAGTCCGTTACTCTTCCAACCGGGCCACCGCGGCCCAAGAAATAGTTCGGGGGGTATTTCAATTAACGTCACACTGGAGCAACACAACGGGCTATTGGTGACGGTCCGGGATCAATCCCAAAGGGAAAGATCCGCGGACAACAGCACGTAATTTTGAACCACGGTCTGATGACGAGGCAACACCTGAGCTGGCACCCCACTCTCCAAACTTCCACACCACGCCAACGTGAGGACGTTTGAGGCCACGACAGATTTAACGTGCACCAGCCCCCTTTGTACACGACGGTGTTTGGCTGGATTCGAACTCGCAACCCTTCGGTTGCAAGTCCGTTATTCTTCCAACCGCGCCACCGTGGCCCCAATCCTGATGGAAATCAGTCATTTGATTCCCAAATCCACGTGACCCACACTTCTGAAATCTTACGACTTGGACTTTATCCACATGAGCCGTCTATTTCATTAGAAGGTCAATTATCCAGTGACGTAGTACAGTGGCAAGTGCTTTTGAGAATCGAATAATTGGTATTCGTGTACTGAGTATCGAGAAGTAATCGAATACATATACAAAAACGATTAATCGATAGTGGGAATCAGAACTACGATATATGGCTGTTATTTAAAAATAATACCTACGTGTCGTGTCCTTTAGCATAGTGGTTAGAGCACGGGATTTGTAACTTATCTGTTCATGTTTCGAATCCGCGATAAGAGGAATTCGGTGGTTAGATTTTTATGTAAATAATAATTTTTGATAAGAGAATTAAATTTCTATTTTTCTTAAATATTTTGATCAAGATGTGACCAAAAAAGGAATTTATATTTCAAAAAAAAAACTCAAATTTTGAATCTAAATTATTTTTAAACTTTTTTCCGAATTATTTATATAAATTAAAAAAAATATGACTACTATATTTTTAATCTATTGGAACTGTTGACAAATTGTAATTTGAAGAATAAAAATTAATCCCATGAACAAATTACTGAATTTTCTGTTCACGCATATATTTTCTGTAATTGTAAATGTGTCAAGTGTTTTTTTATTTTGATTTTACAAATGATTTTTAAATTTTAGTTTTCGCATTGGAAAAATTTGATTTCCTATATTTTGAGAAAATCGTTAATAATTACTTTTAAGAAGGGGGTCATTGATTTATTTAAATCAAAATTTTAAATTTCATTTTACTTTTTGTTATTTTATTCTAGTAAGTTATGAGCTTCGTTCGTACTGAGTTCATCCCAAAATTATATGGAAAATCATCCCCCTCTGAAGACATTAAATAACAGCATTTGCTGATTGGGAACATAATTACCAGACAAGTATTTCCATCTTGGGACATTGACCTATAGGTTTCACTCACAAGCCTGGTCAGTGTCGGTTTGTTTTAAACATTCTGTGTCGCTATAAATTGCGCATGGCCAATTTTAAACCATTCACCATGGGTTGAGTGAAGATGCTCGAAATAAATTCACTCAAATTATTAAAATTGTGGTAACTTCCTTTCAGTTGTAAGATGTTATAGTTATTTATTTAATATTTTGTAATCTGTTTAATAAAAAATATAGACACTTACAACAAAAAGGGGGCCATCGTATCTCAGTGGGTATGCCCACTGCGCTAGCAATCTTCGAGTACATAAATCTTTAAAATTGGCAACTTTAATAGTTTAATTTTGTTTTGTGTAATATATTGGTTAATTTTTATTTCAATTTATTGAGAAATTTTATGCATTGATCCCTTAGAATTCTTTACACTGCTAGAATAACTATTCCAATATTTATGGAATTGAAATTTGGAATGTAAAAGTTGATTTACTCATCTGATAATTGAGTGAGTATGTTAGGAAAGATTATGGTTTGAAGCAGAAAGCTAATGGAATTGTTAAAAAATTTTATTGCAAGCTCAAAATTCCACTGAATTGGCATATTTTGGGGGATGTTATTACACTTGTTCTATGCTTTTCATAGTGAAAAACTTAATTTTTTTGTTTTATATTTTTATCCTTTTTGTGTGTTTCGAATATACCTATGAATACTTGTCAATGCTCAAACAATTTGAAAAATAGATATATTTGATTCAAATTTATGTATTTTCATATCGTCTATTTTTTTCTGTTAACTTGCGAAAAATAACATTTTTTTTCAACAAGGTACAGCCGCAGTCTCCGCCGCGCGGAGTGGCAACCACTTTTGGCGCAGTTTTAAGCGACTAATGCCGGCTGATGGTAACCCGAATTTTTCTCTGGTTAGGGTTCTCGTGTTTTTATGGCAACCTTGCCAGCGTCCACATTCGGTACAGCTGCAGTCTCCGCCGCGCGGAGTGACATCGCGGTTTTTTTCGGCACGGTTTTTGGCGCACTCTTTATGTCGCCACGGAAATCTTCCAAAATTGAATATATACTGTATACATATGGATTAAATATATAAATCTTGCTAAAACAGCATTTTGACTAGTAAAACACTGCAAATCTGGATTAAATATACACAAATATACAAAAAATATTTTTTAACGGAAATCACATCTTGACTAGTGAAACATTGCAAAACTGAATTAAATATACACAAATATGCAAAAAAATTTAACGGAATTAACGGTCGAGGGCAGTTGCATCAGGTTCTTTTTTCAGGCTGTTGCATCAGGTTGTATTTTTCCTGTCTATTTTGTTTTATTAGTTATCTTATTTCTAGTATACCATATTTCTTAAGCTATTTTATTTGTATGTATATATTCTAATAGATTTTCTATTTTTAGTGTAGTCGATAAGTTTCAAGAGAATTTTTCTCGCAACTTAAAGTTTACTTTTTCTGGTGGTAGACAAACTTTCGGGACTGAGGGAGTTGGTAATCGTTTTTTTTTTGTTACGAGTTGTGTCGCGATAAAGAGTTTTTTAACTTTTTTAAAGGAATCCGAATTAATTAAATCTAAATTTTCTTGTGATAAATGCAACGGGGAAATGACGTTTCCTGTTAGGAATTCAGTTGGCGATGGATACACGTGGATTTGTAAAAATCGTAGGGATAGTCCAAATCCGTGTGCAAACTGAAAAGAACAATCTATGCAAGAGCACTTGACCATGTCGGAAATCGGATATAAATAGAACAATCTAGAAAAAAGAAGAATCGACACTTCTGGATGCTGGCAAGGTTGCCATAAAAACACGAGAACCCTAACCAGAGAAAAATTCGGGTTACTATCAACCGGCATTAGTCTCTTAAAACTGCGCCAAAAGTCGTTGCCACTACGCGCGGCGGACTGCAGCTGTACCATTTTTGCAAATTAGCGATTGGTAACTGCTATCGAAAATATTAAGACTTATCGCTAAGTATTGAGATGGCAGTGGAAACTGAATTCTAGACTGAATATCAGAGGCAAATTCGATGGTTCTAGTTATCAAGTGTTTTTTATAAAAAAAATCATTGATTTAAATCAAAATTTTAAATTTCATTTTCCTCTTTCGGTGCAAAGTTCATTAATTTTATAAATAAAATAACTAGGAAGAAGATACATTTAATCAAATAAGAGTTAGGAACTATATCAAATAAGTACTAAGTTTGAAAAATAGACACTGTCACAATGAAAATTGTTCTGCAGTATCACAACAGCATTCCAATTTTGCACATAAATCTTTTTTTTATTAAGAATTTTAATATTTTCATTTTGTATTTTATACTATGTTGGTCAATTTTTATTTAAATTTAATTGGAAAATTTTATATGCATTGATACCTGTTAATTCTTCTTTACACTGCTAGTACAACTATTGTGTATTTATGGAATTGAAATTTGGAACGTAAAAGTTTTGATTAGCCCATCTGATAATTGAGTATGTTAAGAAAATAGTTTTCTTGTATGTTATGTATAAACCCTCTTCGTGTGCTCAAAATATAATGGAAATACTTTTCAGTTCTCAGAGAAAATTTGAAAAATAGGCATTTAATTTCAATGTGTATATTTTCATGTCTGTTCTCATCTTCTCTTTACTTACAAAAAAAACCATTTTTTCACAAATAAGTACTTCTTGCAAACTAAATGTTAATGAGAAGTGGGAATTTTTTCATGAATTTTTGCTACAAATTCCTTTTATTTTATTGTCTATTGGTTACATTTTTCTCAAAATCAAGGCTTTAGCCAGATAATTACTTCATAAAAAATAACTACTCTTTTCCTTTTTTCCATATAATAAATATATAAATATGCAAAAAATTCTGAAAATTGTCTAATTTTTCATTAATTTTATACAAAATTTAAACTATCGTGTTAGTGGAATTCCGCAACTTTATATATATTGCACCAAAAAATTTCATGCCACCCACTGGTTTAGGGTTAAAATCAAACTAGCCCAAGCCGCTCGCGAAACAGATGGGAAAATATTGGTTGTGCTGTACTATTTACTCTCCTGTAATTAAATTTGCTAATTCTATATTATGATTTAAAATCTATCAAAAAATTTGTCTGCTATGACACATTAATGTTATTCATCATATTATTTAACACAAATCAAAACTGTCTAGAAACTACACTGATTTGCGTGTCGAATAAGTTTAAAGTTGTACGGGCAAGGGATTATTTAAAATCATAAAAATCCGATTTAAGTAAAAAATATATACGATTGAAATCAACTAAATCCGATTTTGTGATTAAAAAAATAATGATATTTTTCATACCCTGGTGCAAGCCAGTTACAAGAACAAACACATCACAGCATTAGAGCAATTCTAGAGTACGGATACACTGTTTCTCCGAGACGTCAGTGAAAATATTTTTGCAAATGAGCGATTTGCAACTGCTATCGAAAATATTAAGACTTATCGCTAATTATTGAGATGGCAGTGGAAACTGAATTCTAGACTGAATATCAGAGGCAAATTCGATGGTTCTAGTTAGGGTATGCTGATTTAAATCAGCATACCCTATTAAATCAAGTGTTTTTTATAAAAAAAATCATTGATTTAAATCAAAATTTTAAATTTCATTTTCCTCTTTCGGTGCAAAGTTCATTAATTTTATAAATAAAATAACTAGGAAGAAGATACATTTAATCAAATAAGAGTTAGGAACTATATCAAATAAGTACTAAGTTTGAAAAATAGACACTGTCACAATGAAAATTGTTCTGCAGTATCACAACAGCATTCCAATTTTGCACATAAATCTTTTTATTAAGAATTTTAATATTTTCATTTTGAATTCTATACTATGTTGGTCAATTTTTATTTAAATTTAATTGGAAAATTTTATATGCATTGATACCTGTTAATTCTTCTTTACACTGCTAGTACAACTATTGTGTATTTATGGAATTGAAATTTGGAACGTAAAAGTTTCATGATAAGTTTCACGTTCAAGTCATCATCATTCGCCCATCTGATAATTGAGTATGTTAAGAAAATAGTTTTCTTGTATGTTATGTATAAACCCTCTTCGTGTGCTCAAAGTATAACGGAAATACTTTTCAGTTCTCAGAAAAGGTACAGCTGTAGTCTCTGCCGCGCGCGGTGGCAACGCATTTTGGCGCAGTTATAAGCGATTCATGCAGGCTGATGGTAACCCATTTTTTTTCTCGAATTTTCTCCTGGTTAGGGTTAACCTATTTTTATGGCAACCTTGCCGGCGTCCAGTTCTCATTTACAGTGAAATCTGTTAAAATATTAGAATAACTTATATTCTACTAATGTACATTTTTTTTATTCATTTCATTCATATGTGGAGAATGATATCGATTCACTGTTGGAAATCCGAGAACAAATGGGTTACCCTCACCGGCATGAGTCGCTTATAACTACGCCAAAATTCCATACATTTCATCCATATTTGCAGTGTTTTTTTATTCAAATGTTGTTTCATTCAGATTTACATATTTCATCCATACGTATGCAGTATATATTCGATGCTGGAAGATTTCCGTGGCGACATAAAAAGTGCGCCAAACACGGCGCCAAAAAAAACGCGTTGCCACCGCGCGCGGCAGAGACTACAGCTGTACCAAATTGGTATGCTATGTTTCCTGACACATTAATGTTATTCATCATAAATATTATTTAACACAAATCAAAACTATCTAGAAACTACACTGATTTGAGTGTCGAATAAGTTTAAAGTTGTACGGGCAAGGGATTATTTAAAATCATAAAAATCCGATTTAAGTAAAAAATATATACGATTGAAATCAACTAAACCCGATATTGTGATTAAAAAATCATGATATTTTTCATACCCTGGTGCAAGCCAGTTACAAGAACAAACACATCACAGCATTAAAGCAATTCTAGAGTACGGATACACTGTTTCTCCGAGACGTCAGTGAAAATATTTTTGCAAATTAGCGATTCGCAACTGCTATCGAAAATATTAAGACTTATAGCTAAGTATTGTGATGGGAATGGAAACTGAATTTTAGACTGCATATGACAGACGAATTCGGTTGTGTTAGCCAGTTACATTAACAAACACATCACGACAGAGCATAATTAGACTACAGATACGCTGTTCCTCCGACGTCAGTGAAACTAATATTTTTGCAGATTATCGATTGGCAACTGCTATCAAAAATATTAAGACTTATCGCTAAGTACTGCAATGGCAATGGAAACTGAATTCTAGACTGCATATGATAAACGAATTCGATTGTTTTAGCCAGTACATGAACAAACACATCACAGCATTATAGCAATAACTAAACTACAGATACGCTATTCCACCGATATCAGTGAAACAAATATTTTTGCAAATTAGCGATTGGGAACTGCTATCGTAAATATTAACACTTTTCGCTAAGTATTGGGATGGCAGTGGTAACTGAAATTTAGACCACTTATAAAACATGAGTTAGGGTTAGCTTACGATACTGTGTTGAATAATAAGCGTTTACGATATTGTTAATATTCGATACTAAACATTGCCGTTGTCTGAAACTAGCGTCAACATTTAATACTGTTATAAGTAAAATAGAATTTTCGCTTACCTTTACAACGATGTGTTCAATTTCAAAGGTTTTTTCCACGAGTTTCAGAGCTCAACTTACCAACTCAACGTGTTCTCATACACTGTGAACCTCGTCCTCTTCTTATAGTAGGAAACATAGCCCCATGCAGAGGGGAAGGGGTCAGCAATGACCTTGGCCCATAAGCCACGAATCAGCTGTTTCGAGATGAGAAAGACGGGAATTTCTTAGAAGAAACGCATTCGGACTGGACTGGTTTTCGTGCAGGGGGTAGGAGCCATCATGCCTCTGGCCTTTGATTCTGCTCTGGCATGGATGTGCCCTGATTCTAAAAATAATTTCGGAGGGTGCTAGTTTTCTCTGTTTCAATCAAAAGGCCGTGACAATGAATGACCACTAATATTTTATAGAGATGGCCAAAACTGTTATTTCACGATAACAGTCTTATGAGTTATTGTTCATTTACGATTATTGCGTCAGTTAATAACTGCTAATACCGTTAACACTAAAGTCATGCCTCGTTCGGCTAAAAATTTCTAGTAAAAGGTTCCATCTACCCAGGTTGGAAGTTGGTTGGTTTTTGGGGGGTTTATGGCGCAAGGGCCATATTTGGCCATCTCGGGTGGAAGAATAGTGAATTAGCAACCAAAAGGTTGCGAATTCGAAACTTGATCCAAACGAAGCCCGTTGCGTACACGCGAGCTGGTGCAACTTAAATCTGTTGTGGCCTCAAATATCCTCACGCTGGCGTGGCATAAATCTAAAGTTCATCTGAGACAAACAAAAAATCGAGGAAATAAACGACGAGAGGTTATTATATTTGATGAGATGGTATGGTACTTAATTAACGTCACACCGAAGCAACACAACAAACAATTGGCCACGGTCCGGGTTCAATCCCAAAGGGAAAGATCCGTAGAAAATAGCACGTAATTTTGAATCACTATCATGTGACGAGGTCGCACCTGAGCTGGCACCCCACTCTCCAAATTTCCACACCACGCCAACGTGAGGTCATTTGAGGTCACGACATATTTAACATGCACTAGCCCCCTTTGTACACGACGGTATTTGGTTAGATTCGAACTCACAACCCTCCGGTTGCTAATCCATTACTCTTCCAACCGGGCTACAGAGGCCCTTGATGAGATGGGCTCGTTTTTGTCAGAAAACAAGACTATTTCTCTGCCTATTATATCCATTCATGTCTTGGACATTATTTCAATATATGCCAATATCAAAAAATAGGCCTTTCCGATGTTGTCTGTGTATGATTGGGGAAAGGTGATGTTACAGATCGCTTTTTGTAGAGACGAACTTTCATTCCGACAGGCAGTAAAATGGCAGTGTTTTTGAAAAATGAAATTTAGCAACGGTTATAAAAAGTATTGAGTCACCGATAAATGCGATGGCAGTCCATAAATTGAAATTTGGAGTCATATTTTAAATTTAAATTCCTAATTGAAACATTACTTAATCGTTAAGTTAAACTGTTAATGACTGCTTAAATCAACCCTTAATTTTAATTTCTAGCAGTTAAATATAGCCCCTAAATTTAGTTACTATCTGTTAGTGTTATTTGCAGCAACAGTCATCAAAAATATTAACAGTTACCGATAAATGTGATAGCAGCCAAGCAATTAAAGTCTAGTTAAGTTTTAAATTAAAATCTTAATTAAAAAACAATATAACGGTTAATTTAAACTGTTTATGGCCGCTTTAATCAACCGTTAATGTGTATATATATATATATATATATATATATATATATATATATATATATATATATATATACATATATATATATATACATATATATTTCTAGCAGTTAAAAATAACCGTTAAATTTAGTTTGTGTTAATTGCTGATCATTGATGGACAGACTCACCGGAAATTGGGAAAATCCAGATTGGCTAAGCGATATTTCGATAGCAGTTTAAATAGCAGTGTTTCTCAAAATAACGATTACAAAAAATATTGACAGTTACCGATAAATGTGACAGCAGTCCAGGAATTTAAATTTAGATAAATTTTAAATTAAAATTTCTAATTAAAACTTTATTCAAAGGTTAATTTTAACGGTTAATGACTGCTTAAATCAGCTGTTAGTCAATTTCTAGCACAAATAACTGTTAAATTTAGTTACTAACTGCTGGTATTAGTTGCAAGCAGATCATTGATAGACAGACCCACACAGAAATAGTGAAAATCTCGATTGGCCAGTGATTCAAGGAGATTGATTTGGCCTCCAAAATTCTTTTTAATAATTTTTATTTGAAAAGACAGTAAACTGAAAGAAGTTAATAAGAATCTAATATAAGTAAAAAAAAATTACGCATTTTTTCCCATCTAATATTGAAAATGATTCATTGTATAGTATTGTTTAGTCTTATTTGTACGCAGATTTCATTTAAAGCATATGCTTAAATCTTGAAGCAAGATTCCGGCATATTAACACCTATTTCACGATATCCTCTATAAACCAGCGAAACAATATACGTAAAATGAATATTAGAAAAACAGTAAGAATTGAGAAATTACTTTAGAAAGTTTTCTTTAGAATTCTAAAAATGTTCTATCCGGTACAATCGAACAGGATATGCTAAAAAGTCACTTCGTCGTCAAGGTAAATATGGCACTTCTTGGAGTGAATGAAAAAAGATTCAAATAATCCTGGAGGCCAAGGTAGCCCAGTTGGAAGAGGAACGGATTAGGATCACGAGTTCGAAATTCGGTCCAGACAAAGATCGTCGCATATGTTGAGGCTGGTGTACGCTAAATCTGTCTTGATCTCAAATGTCCTCACGTTGGCATGATCTCGAAGTTTGGAGAGTGGGGTGCCAGCTCAGGTGACCTCGTCATCTGACCGTGGTTCAAAATTACGTTGTGTTGTTACGAGCCTCTGCTGACCGTTTCCAGACACCTAGAGAGGGTTGTTTCAGACAAGAACTGAGCCCATTGTGGTTGGCAATTCAGCTAAATTTAGCCATTTCATTGATATACACTTCACACTGCGCAGAAACCCAATGCAAAGTAATATCTTCGTCTTTTAATTTGACAAGATTGATTAGTTTTATTACTGATTTCCTCAATTCTAATAAAATAGTGGCCTGGTCTATGCTGACAAAGACAGCGAAGGGCGGCCGTGGAGTTTGTCAGAATAGAAGTGACGGGGGTAGTTGAATCAACCTTGCACTGGAGCGACACAAAGGGCTATTGGCGACGATCCGGGATCAAACCCGAAGGGAAAGACCCGAGGACACACCACGTAATTTTAGCCAAGGTCGGATGACGAGGTCACAACTGAACTGGCATCCAACTCTCCTAACTTTCACTCCACATCAGAGTGAGAACATTTGAGGCCGTGTGATAGATTTAACGTGCACCAGCTCCCACGTACCCGACGGTCTTTTGTTGAATCGAGTTCCGAACTCGCAACCCTCTGGTTGCTTATCCGCTACTCTTTCAAGAGGGCTACCGCGACCCCGAATACAAATAGGACGAAATGATTCTCGATTGAAATGTTCAATTAAAGTGTTTAAGACTTTTAGTAGGGTTTGTTCCGTAGAAATACTTTTGAGTTTATTACTATGCTCCTCTTTGTCTAATTTTGTGTAATTTTGTTTATAAAAAAATAAACGTTACACCTCATCAAAAGTGAAAAAGGTTGTCACAAGAAATCTAAAATAGCTCCAGTTTCTTGAGTAAATGTTGCGTGATTGAACAAATGTATAACACACTACATTGCTTATAACTATATTATATTTTTACCAATTTCAAAAACCCTCAGACCCGTAGATGATCATATTTCCCGAGATCCTTTCACGAGACAATAGCTGATAACAGAGCAGTTAATAATAACTGTTATCAGATATATTAACTGTCTAACTTGTCTAATTTTGTGTAATTTTGTTTATAAAAAATAAACATTACATATCATCAAAAGTGAAAAAGGTTGTCAGAAGAAATCTAAACTAGCTCCAGTTTCTTGAGTAAATGTTGCGTGATTGAACAAATGTATAACACACTACATTGCTTATAACTATATTATATTTTTACCAATTTCAAAAACCCTCAGACCCGTAGATGATTATATTTCCCGAGATCCTCTCACGAGACAATACACCCCAGTAGCTGATAACAGAGCAGTTAATAATAACTGTTATCAGATATATTAACTGTCTAACTTGTCTAATTTTGTGTAATTTTGTTTATAGAAAATAAATATTACATCTCATCAAAAGTGAAAGGATTGTCACAAGAAATCTAAAATAGCTTCAGTTTCCTAAATGTTGCGTGATTGAACAAATGTATAACACACTACATTGCTTATAACTATATTATATTTTTACGAATTTCAAAAACCCTCAGATCCGTAGATGATTATATTTCCCGAGATCCTCTCACGAGACAATACACCCTAGTAGCTGATAACAGAGCAGTTAATAAAAACTGTTATCAGATATATTAACTGTCTAATTTTGTGTAATTTTGTTTATAGAAAATAAACATTACATTTCATCAAAAGTGAAAAGATTGTCACAAGAAATCTGAAATAGCTTCAGTTTCTTCACTAAATGTTGCGTGATTGAACAAATGTATAACACACTACATTGCTTATAACTATATTATATTTTTACGAATTTCAAAAACCCTCAGACCCGTTGATGGTTGTATTTCCCGAGATCCTCTCACGGGACCATCTGTCCCAGTAGCTGATAACAAAGCAGTTGATAATAACTGTTATCAGATATAAGCGATAACATTTCTAGTGTTCGCCACCATCGCTTTAGCTTTTCACCAGAATTTTTCGCTCAGTCGAACTTAGTCATGCCTTTCTTCCCCGTACTTATCGACGGACGTTCCCCTTTACCCCGCTGCACTGTGATTGGTCCGATGTGGACCCGAAGTTGAAGCTCCACACAAGACTGAAAAGGAGGGTGGCACAGGGGGTCTCAAGTCCAGAAGAAAAGAAAGAAATGGCTGAGGGCGACATGAGCTGGTTAATGACATGAGCCTAACAGGTGTGCCATTGTGAAAGTAGTGGTCGAGATCTTAGAGGAGAGATAAGGATAGAGAGCGCTTTGGGGTTGCAATGCGGTTTTACGATAAAATCAGGGGACGTGCGGACGTTTCTTGGACACGGAGAACACTCTCTATGGGATTTAGCATTGGGACGTCAAATTAACACGTTGAAGGCTGCACTTTTAGTGAAAAAAAATGGTTGCATATTGTTGTGCATACAATTGCAAGGAAAGAGGAACTAAAGGATCACCTTACTCATTTCACAGATATGTTATTATTTACTTATCTGCTTTTTTTTAGTATTTAAAGCATTTTTAAAAGAGTAGCGTTGCATCACATCATAGTAAAATCAATGTTTATTCGTTATTGTGAACACTTCTTTTCATTATTTGATGTCGTGAGAACAATTTGAATATCTGTAACCTGATAGAAAATGTTTTGGAGTCATTAAAATTATGCATTTTGCGAAAAAATCGAATGTTTTACGGTTAAACGCAAAAATGCAGGTTGGCGAATCTTGGCGCCTTCCGCTAGAGTAATCAAATATCGCGTGTTTAGAAAATTGTTGGTAGTTTCTTGTATGGCAGATTTGTGCAGTTCATTTATTTAAGATTAATCTTGTTAATAGATTACAAGTGAGTGATAGCTCCGGATAGCTGTTTATTTGAATTTTGATTTGCAGAGATTGTTTCATTTTAATTGGAAGCAATACACATGTACTTTTGCGTTAAATTTAAGAACTTAAAAACAATTATTTTTTAAGGAATTTTTTATTTTTGAAGTAACGCAGATGGTCTCATTCGATTGCACCAACTTTTTAGAATAGGAGCTGATGGATACCTTTTTAGAAATTTCATTAGTTTTGCTTGAATGATTGTTTAAAGTACGAGTATTTGTTTAATTTGAATTAGCCGTCTAATCTAATTAAAATTTGTGTTACATTAATGCAAAACATGCTTAAAATGATGTCGCATTACTTTCGCAAGGCCCACATCTTGCAAGAAATGTTTCCTACGCCATCGAAATCAAAAATTAATTTTTACTACTTATAGTATTAGACTATGCAGTAAATGTGTAGATTTAGTAAATGTAGGAATGAATATTTTAAAATAAGATTACATCATATTGCTAAAGTTTACAACGAAGACCTCCAAAAAAATTAATTAAGAAGCATAAATAATAAATTAACTTTATTTAAAGGTCACTGATTTATTTGTATATTTCATGTAAACTAAATGTATAATCAAATATATTTTTCATCAATTTATTAACTTTTTCTTTCCAATATGTCAGTAATTCATTTATTTAAATTTTATTACTGTACAGCTAGTGGTATTTTCATTGGTTTTTCTTTGGTATTTTTTCATATTAAGACAGTATATTTTAGTCATAATTTCCTTCTGTAATTTTTATCTGCGTTCTTTGCTTCTTTGTACTTTAAACTGTCTAGAAAAACTAAAGAAAACCCGAGATAAAATTTCTGAAAATATTTTCGATTGGATGTCCCATGTTTCATGGAATTGCTCTGTTAGTGTATACAATATTTTTGTTCATTTTAAGTTATTTATCCGAGTCATTTTTAAAAATCAATGGTCTCCCTGTATATATATTGACAAAATGCTTGTCCAAAAGCCGTAAAATTTATTCAGTGAAAATATTATATTTGAAAAATAAAATCTGGTTCGAAATCTAATTATGTTTTCTTTCTGGTGGTGGCTACGATTTACAAGTTTTAAAATCAAAACGTTTTCAATATTCACTAAACAAAGAGATCTAAAATCATTAACTTTAAAATCAATTTTCTACTCTGCATAACTGTTTTTTTTTTAATCTTTCGTTACTTTGGAAACATTTTAAGTCAGCAAAGTAGCAAAAATTGGTATGCTAAAAAATTACTTTTATGAAATAATGATTCAAAATCGGTACCTCGAGTACTTCAAGTCGAAATTATCTGTTTAATCACGAAGGCAGTATTTGTAACAAAATTAGTACAATTCGTTTATTCTTCTGCTTATTTAGTTCAAAAAGGTGAAGGTATCGCCAAGATTGTTTACATTACATGGTGATATGAAGCCAAATCTGGTTTAACCGTGGGCTAAAACGTGAAGTTACTCTGGAACAGCTTTTTCGACCATCTGGAATGGGGAAGCGCTCTCTATCTTTATCTCTGCTCTATGGTCGAGATGCATTCGAACCCGCGAAGACGCGCGCCGGGCCTATCAGGCCCGAGCATTACAAAAACTTGGCACAGAAAATCAGCCCCTCAATGGAATAAATCCAGTTTCACAGTAGCTGCATTCAAGGTCATGTAGGTCACAACCACAGGCATTTCAAGAATTTCCCCCCACTTGTTTTCTCAGAAAAACGGTGTTCGGGCCTTTGAGGCCCGGCGCGCGCGCTGGCGTTTTCGTTAAGATCGCGAAGGAGAACAGACGGATTGAAAATGTGTCGCTATTTGAGCTATGATGATGAAATGAAGAGATTACGGACGCTATTAGCTGAAGTGTCAACTGATGAAGAATCCATTAATGAAGAAGATGAAGAAATTGTTGATGAAGAGGAGTTTAGTGATCATCAGTCAAATTCGGAAGAAGATATTGATTCAAGCAATGAATCAGATATTTTTGAATCTATGGATCACTATCTTGGTAAAGATAAATTAACAAAATGGAATAAAAAAGAACCAAGAAAAAATGTGAGAACTCTGGCTCACAACATCATGACAAAATTGCCCGGAAATGTTGGAGAAGCGAAAGCTGTATCCTCGCCTGTAAATTCTTGGCAATTGCTTATCGACGAAACAATAATATCAACTATTGTGGAGTGTACGAATATTTATATTCAATCGATTGCTGGTAATTTTGAACGGGAAAGAGATGCTCGCCCCACAAGTACCTCAGAAGTAAAGGCATTCATCGGACTTCTTTATTTTGGAGGACTTTACAAAGCTTCTCATGTAAATGTTCGTGATCTTTGGGCTACTGATGGTACTGGGTTTGACATTTTTCACAGAACTATGTCATGTAAACGTTTTTTATTTCTAATGAGGTGTTTGAGATTTGATGATGTTAGAAACCGTTCTTCTAGAAGAGAATTGGATAAACTTGCTCCCATCAGAAATATTTTCGAAAGATTTCTTGAAAATTGCAAAAAACTGTATAGTCTTGGCGAATATGTAACAATTGATGAAAAGTTAGAGCCATTTCGAGGAAGATGCTCGTTTCGTCAGTATATCCCTAGTAAACCTGCAAAATATGGACTCAAAATTTTTGCTCTAGTGGATGCAAGAACATTTTATACTTGGAACCTTGAAATTTATGCAGGAGCTCAACCTACAGGTCCGTACAGGACAGAAAATGGTCCCGATAAAATTGTCAAGAGATTAGTGAAACCCATCTTCAATTCAGGGCGAAACCTTACTGTTGACAACTGGTATACCAGTTACAGTTTGGCAAAGGATCTCTTAGAGAAGAAAATTACACTTGTTGGAACAGTTAGAAAAAATAAAAAAGAGCTACCAAAAGAATTTATTTGTGGAAAGAATCGAGAAGTACATTCATCATTATTTGGATTTCAAAAAAACATGACTTTGGTTTCCTATGTGCCAAAGAAAAACAAATGCGTCGTCCTGTTATGTATAATGATAGTGCCATTGATAAATCGACAGAAGAAGCCAAGAAACCAGAGATTATAACATTTTATAATCTAACAAAGGGTGCTGTAGATGTAGTGGATGAAATGTCATCTACATATTCTACTGCTAGAATAAGCAAAAGATGGCCCATGGTTGTATTTTTCAGTATATTAAATATTGCAACAATAAATGCCCGAGTACTGCTATTGTCAACTAAAACACCGGCGATTCAATACAGAAAACGAAGTTTGTTTATCAAAGAACTTTCGTTAGAACTTTTGAAGGACCACCTACAAGAAAGAAGTTTGCAACCAATGCTTCCACGTGAAATGCGAGAAAAACTAAACTGTAGCCAGAGTGAATATTGTGAAGCACTCCCGACAAAAAAACAAAAGAATACTTCAAGAAAAAGGTGCCATGTATGCCCCAGTTCAAAGGACAGGAAATCACAAATTTGTTGTGCTAAGTGTGGAAAAAATGTATGTGGAGAACATAGCAATGTTCTCTGCAATAAATGTCAGTGAAATGTAAGTTTTATTTTCAATTTATTAATGTAACAATAATTTAATTTTTCGTAAATGAATACTATTTCCAATTTGGTTTCTTAAATTTCGTTTTTCAGTATCAATGTGACATAATTATAAATTTAAAATGCATTTTAAAATGTAGAATTTTAAAAGCTATATTTATCTGAAAAATACATTTTTTATTTTTCATATTGTGTTTTGATTAACTAAATTAATTTTTAACGGTAAAATAAATTTTGTTTATGTTTTGTTAAGAAAATATTGCTTCGGGCCTACGAAGCCCGGCGCGCGTCTTCATGTAACAACAAGTAGCGCGCGTCTCCGCGGGTTAAGGTCGCATTGCGATTCCCTCAATCCGGTTCAGAAATTTCCAAAACTGTTATTTTAGACATGGCAGTGTTAACTGTTATTGTTCTGCTATTTTTTAAGAGGCATGTTTATATGAAAAATGTGATGTACCTTTTAACAATTCACTACAGCTTTAACAGTTAGCAGCTAATCTGACTCATTATCAGCAGTTAGAGAGTGACGTAAACTGTCCATTTTAACAAATGGTATATAACTGTGTCAATCAACTACATAGTAACTAAAATAAATATATGAAAAATTTACAATTTAGGAATTCTATTTTTTCAGGGCCGTGGTTGGAAGACTGACGGATTAGCAAATTCGAGAATTGCGAGTTCGAAACTCGGTCCAAATAAGGACGTCGTGTACACGGGGGCTGGTGCACGTTAAATCTCGTGGCCTCAAATGTCCTCACGTTGGTTGGTGTGGAAGTTTGAAGAGTGGGGTGCTAGCTCAGGTGTTAACTTCGTCATCTGACCGTCCTTCAAAATTACGTGTTGTTGTCCGAGGAAAACATCTCGTAATTTCCAACCACGGTTAGATGACGAGGTAAACACATAAGAGCTGTGTGTGGCAACCCATTTTTCAAACTTCCATACCATGCGATCTTGAAGACATTTGGAGTTACGAGAGATTTAACGCCCATCAGCCTACACATACACGACGGTCTTTTGTTGTATCAAGTTTCGAATTCGCAACCCTCCAGTTGATAATCCGCTACTCTATTAACCGGACTACTGTGGCCTTCCAAATCAGAGCGTAGGTAGGTAGTTAATTAACGTAGCACTGGAGCAACACAGAGCTATTGATTGTGGTCCGGGATCAATTCCCAAAGGAAAGATCCAAGGGGGTATTTCAATTAACGTCACACCGGAGCAACACAACGGGCTATTGGTGACGGTCCGGGATCAATCCCAAAGGGAAAGATCCGAGGACAGCACCACGTAATTTTGAACCACGGTCAGATGACGAGGCAACACCTGAGCTGGCACCCCACTCTCCAAACTTCCACTCCAAACACCACGGTACAGGGTCCATCCACAAGAGCAATTTTTATGACAGAGATGAAAACATATTCGAAAATGATATCTACTGGAAAGAAACTATTTTATTTATCTCCCTTTTAACTTGGGGAGGTTGGTATTTTAATTAACGTCACACTGGAGCAACACAACGGAATATTGGCTACGGTCGGGGATCAATCCCAAAGGGAAAGATTGAGGACACCACCTAATTTTGAACCACGGTCAGATGACCCTTCTGTTACAGTAAAATTTTCCTTTTATGTGCAGTTCAATTACTTGCTGGTGTCTGTCTTGTGTTTGGCATAGCATGGTCAAACATACCCTTGCGCAACAAAAACCCAATTCAACCAATTCCATTTTGCCGAGGGGGCCGCGGTGGCCCGGTTGGAAGAGTAACGGACTAGCAACCAAAGGGTTGCGAGTTCGAATCCAGCCAAACACCGTCGTGTACAAAGGGGGCTGGTGCACGTTAAATCTGTCGTGGCCTCAAATGTCCTCACGTTGGCGTGGTGTGGAAGTTTGGAGAGTGGGGTGCCAGCTCAGGTGTTGCCTCGTCATCTGACCGTGGTTCAAAATTACGTGGTGTTGTCCTCGGATCTTTCCCTTTGGGAGTGATCCCGGACCGTCACCAATAGCCCATTGTGTTGCTCCAGTGTGACGTTAATTGAAATCCCCCCCCCCAATTATTCTCCAGTGAATTGTGATTGTCGAAACTGATTTATCGCCGTTTCGATGACAGCTGGCGTTTAATCTAATTCGTGCTGACCCAACCAACTAGTGGCTCAAAATTAAGTGGTGTTGTCCTCGATCTTTCCCTTTGTGATTGATCCCGGACCGCCACCAATAGCCCGTTGCGTTGCCCCAGAGTGACGTTAATTAAAATACCTACCTACACCCAACCAACCATTTTATATCAATTCGAAATTCCTGCGGGAATTTTTCCGGCCGATGTAACCCAGTTGGCAGAGCAACGGGAGGGTTGCGAGTTCGAAACTCTGTAGTTAATTAACGTCGCACTGGAGCAAGACAACGGGCTATTGACTGTCCAGGTGACTGTCCAGGTAGTTGGGAATTAATTAACGTCGTACTAGAGCAACATAACGTCCCATTGGCGACGTTCCGGGATTAAACTCAATTGGAAAAATCCGAGGACAACACACGTAATTTTGAACCATGGTCAAATTACAGATTACCTGAGCTGCAAGTTCGAATCCAACCAATGACCGTCGTGTACAAAGGGGGCTGGTGCACGTTAAATCTGTCGTGACCTCAAATGTTCTCACGTTGGCTTGGAGTGGAAGTTTGGAGAGTGGGGTGCTAGCTCGGGTGTGACCTCGTCATCTGACCGCGGTTCAAAATTACGTGTTTTCCTCGGATTTTTTCCTTCGTGGGTTGATCCCGGAACGTCGCCAAAAGCCCATTGTGTTGCCCCATTGTGACGTTAATAAAAATATCTTCTTACCTCTTCCAACTGGGCTACCACAGCCCGTGCTGAAATTGGATCCGAAAAGCATGCAAGCGACGTCATGTTCAGTATACGTATAGGAAACACTATCGTCGCAGAAACACTACCGCCACCTACATTAGTTTGACAGAAAATCCTTCTCATAAACTATGTGCAGAGAATACATCGAAGTAACATGCCAAATCACAACACAAATTCCAAATTAGTTTACAAAAACACTAGTGCCCTCTATATTTAGCTTTGCATTTGTTTGGTTGGATTTTATGATCCAAAGGGCTTATTTAACCTAGCAAAATTTAGTTTTGCAGAAAAACCATGTCATTAAAGCAATTAAAATACGAATAATTACTTTTTAAACATGGTTATTAAGTGCTTGGAAACGGTTTATATTCTGAGCGGAAGGGCATGGATACGTGATGCGGCTGCCAAGAGTATATAAATACAAGTACTCTTACGCTATTCTTATTCACATCCGTTCTAAACTCTTTCGCAACATGCCTCGCGGCCCTGAGGACGGTAAAATGGAACTTGATGGTGAAGCTGTGGGATATGGTGCTCCCCAAGCAAATTCAACTTCGAAGTGTGCTGGTTCCTCATCCAGGGCAAGAAAGAGCCAATATGTATCCTCCTTAACACAGCATAGATCTCTCCGGGAAAGTTCAAGAACGAATGAAACCGCAGAAGACTTCAACCAATTAGAAATTTCTAGGATTCAGTTTGAACAAAATGTGTCCTTCCAGAACCCTGCTCTTGCAGCACTTTTTGAAAGTATGAACGGACGTCGACCCTCGTTGGATGGTAATGGTAATTTCTTTCGTCACACTGGAACAACACAACGGGCTATTGAACTCCCGTTGGAAAATTCAAGTAATTCAGGCTTGAATAGTGCTCATGACAACAAATTAGCTCTTGCTAGGAAGACACTTGTATCGATGCTGGAAGCTTATGATCCATCCCTAGGTTCATCGGCGGTCGCCAACACTGGGGATTTTTCTCTTGTAGCAGCGCCTAATATTGGACATCCTAATTTCCCTAGTTTTCCTCGTAATATTGGACGGCCTGATAAGCCTGACTTCTCCAATGTTCCATCTCATAGAAAGCGTAACCAAGATTATACAGCAGTAACTAACTCTGGAAATTTTGATGCTGTCATGGCATCTAATTTAGGACAGCCTGATTTTTCCAGTTCTTCCCGTCGTAAAATTAGACCGCCTGATTTTTCCAGTTCTTCCCGTCGTAAAATTGGACAGCCTGATTTTTCCAGTTCTCCCCGTCGTAAAATTGGACAGCCTGATTTTTCCAATACTCCCCGTCGTAAAATTGGACAGCCTGATTTTTCCAATACTCCCCGTCGTAAAATTGGACAGCCTGATTTTTCCAGTGCTCCCCGTCGTAAAATTGGACAGCCTGATTTTTCCAGTGCTCCCCGTCGTAAAATTGGACAGCCTGATTTTTCCAGTGCTCCCCGTCGTAAAATTGGACAGCCTGATTTTTCCAGTACTCCCCGTCGTAAAATTGGACAGCCTGATTTTTCCAGTGCTCCCCGTCATAAAATTGGACAGCCTGATTTTTCCAATGTTCTTTCCCATTACAGTAAACGTAACCATGATTCCGCAGCAATAACCAACTCTGGAAAATCTGATGCTGCCATAGCATCTAATATTGGACCGCCTGATTTCTTCAATGTTGCTTCCCATCATGGAAAGCGCAACGTAGGTTCTACAGAAATAACTGACACTGAGCGTCATTCTTACCAAGACTCCGATATTAAAGAGAAGGTTTGTGATTTTCTTTTAAGAGTTGAAGGTTATTGCGATGAATATCTATCAGAGTATGATACAGATATGGCACTTCCTGCCACTGCTTCTGTAGCCCCAGATAATGCCAGTTACTTCGCCGATATTTCCAGCAACGTTTTTGAGCAGGATTCTCCTGAGAAGAAACGGACTCTCAGACGGACGATGTCTACCAGAATCCGCTTAACTGGGAAATCACATTCGGAAGACGACACCGGAGACGAACTGCATTTGGTTAGGAGCGTTACCAAATCGCATGGGTTCGATTGTCCTCCTTCCTCTTTCAGTTCAGCCGATGAAACGGACGACGAACCACAGATTCCTCGAGCCAAAGCTGGAAAGAACAAAGTCAAAACACGCTACAAGCTGTCAAAACGTAACACCGAGTCCAAAAGGACTTCTACCACCTTACACGGGCAAAAAACTTTTTATATAAATATCCTGAAGTGTGTTAAAACCCATATAGATGATCCCTCTGGAATCTCAAATTCCGGTGTCACCAACCCTGAAACAAAGAAATTTGAAGTTCTGCCCAACACATACAACCCAGAACCACCTAAGGATACTGAAGTCAGCATGGAAGTGGACTTAACCGTTTCCAAGGATACAGATCGGGAAACTCATTCGAAGACGAGTGAATCTCAATCAGGTGGCTGTGACAAAGGTATACCGTCCACCAAAGAACTGGAAGATTCAAAACCAAGTGGTTTTGAGGCAAGTGTTATGGGAGACGACAAACAAGATATCCTACCGCAGAAGCGGAAAAGTTGGCCTCTTTCTGAACTTGATGACACGGCTTGGATGAAACGCCTTTTGACGCAGACTTGCAATGCGCCATCTGCAAATAAAACGAATATCTTAAAACCAGGTTATGCAGAAGACATGGAGTTGAGAGACTACCAATCCGATCAAGAAAACACAGCGCCAGAAATTATATCGCGGAAAAGAAAACAGGGTCGTGTAAGTGGAGAGTGGGAAATAGATGAAAGAAACGGGAAAAGACAAAACAGTAGTGGGAGTGACCCATCCAGTTCTCAGTAAAAAGGAGTCCATGGATCGAAGAACCCGGATACAAATAACCCATTTTTCCAACTAGAATAGACGGAACGAGAAACGGCAGAAGACAACACAGTGGGAGTGACCCATCCAGTTCTCAGCAAAAAGGAGTCCATGGAACCAAGAGCCTATATACATGTAATCCCTTTTTCCAAACCAGAATAGGCTTTCAAGTATAGTCCTTGCGCCATAAAACCTAACCAACCCAACGAGAAAATAGCATCAAGATATAAACTAAGTGAACTGAATAGCGATCAAAAATAGGGGTAATCAATTTTTCCAACTTATGTAGTTGCAACATATTCACCCGATAGTAAACCAGATCCAAGTCGGAAACTGATAATAGCGCTTTTCCAAACATCATAACTGAAAGGATTGGACCCAGCTTCATACAATACAAGGCTTCGGTACTTCATGCAGTACCGTTAGCTTCATGCAGTACAAGGTGGATTTCTTTGAATTTCTGGAAGCGCAGGTACGTTATGCAATGTTATTAAAAGGTATAACTAAAATTGTCTTGGAACTTAATGAAGCTCGAATACAAGCCCCTTTCTACAACTAGTTATTCATTCAAATTAAGTCTGAAATGGATCTCGGGTAGTTACAAGATAATAAGACTAGGAATACAAGGATAATTCACATTAAAAACAATATACTACAGTAAATGATTCAAATTTATATATTCTGTAAGTTTTTCGGTATCACTTAAATTTTTGTCAATACAACACAAGTTTGAAGTTTTATGTTCATGATTGCAGATGCCGATGCACAAACCGGACAAATTAGTGTCTTATGAAACTACAAAAACATTTTTACTTTGTAAATATGGTAGTACTTATTTGTATAAATTCACTCTTTAAAATGTTAAAGGTTCCATGACTTGACATAGACGCATTTTTTAATGTAAAATCCAAAAATCCATTAATATTTACCTTGAAATGCATCATATATGTAATGTTGTACTGACTGATTTTTAAGTAATACCCTAAAATAGAATTTGGTTTTGCCCAAACATCCTTCATTGTGCAATGGTCTTTACAAAAAGCCTTATAACCAAAGTTTCGATATTATCTTAGTATGAATAAGATTTGTATTGAGTCAAATTATATTGTTTTTATACTCATGTTGCAGAAATAAAAATGATTACAATAATATTTCTTGTCTCCTAGATATGTATGTTGATGTTATATTGAAAGCATGGAGTTTTTATGATCATAATGATAGTGTAGTAAATATTTGTATTCCATCAAGACAGGTGATCCTTTTGATTTTCCAAATCATTAAAAAGAATACAACAATGTAAAATCTGTACACTTACATATATAACCACTTTTAAATACAATCTGAAAAAGCTCTTGTATCTTCAAGTTAATCTACAAGTAATGTTTTCATTCGTCTAAAGTTGGAATATTGATGTGCATTTCAGTTCTGAAGTTTTTGTTCGAAGATGGTTTCCCAATTTTCACGAATGAATAGTCTATACTTTCCAAGAGTTCCCGAAGATGAACTATTCTTGTAGAATAAGTTATGAATTTTCCAACTGTCGAGCCTTAAGTGATTGATCGATTCATGTCCTGTTAGCTAAAAATGTATTGACCCAAGTTTAACAGTTTTGCTTTGGCTTAACACGGGAATTTTTTCAAAATTATCCGGCCAAATTTCAAAAGGTGGCAGAGCAGAGCTCATATTTCAAAAGGCATGCATCGCTACGCGAGTTAGGTAGATAATTAACATCACACTGGAGGCAACATAACGGGCTATTGACGAAAACCCAGGATCAATCCCGAAAGGAAAGATTCAAGGACAACCACGTAATTTTGAACCATGGTCAGATGACGAGGTCACAACTAAGCTGGCACCCCACTCTCCAAACTTCCACGCCAACGTGAGGGAATTTGAGGCCCGACCTATTTAATGTGCACCATCCCCTTTGTACACGATGGTCTTTGGTTGGATTTGAACTCGCAACTCTTCGATTGCAAATACGTCACTCTTCCAACTGGGCTACCGTGGCCCCAAATCGCTGTACGAGTTAGGCAGATAATTAACGTCACACTGGAGCAAAAACAACTGAATATTGGCGACTGTCCGGGATCTATCTGACATCGTAATTTTGAATCACGATCAGATGACGAGGTCAACACCTGAGCTGGCACACATTCTCCAAACTTCCACACCACACCAACCTGACATCGTTAGACGAATTTGGAGAGCTTGACCCTTTGAAAAACCTAATAGGATATGAAGCTTTACACCATAAACGTTGTGGGTAAACTCTACCTCCTAAACGCGGAATTTTCGGACACATTCTTTGACACAAATGTTTCCTTTTGGATCCCTCTACCATACTTTACAATTTTATCATATAATTTTGAAGCACCCTCAATAAGTATCTGGTAGTTTCGAATACTTAGAGCCCAATAACATGGTTAGGAGGTTTTATGGCGCAAGAGCCATATTTGGCCATGCTGTGCCAAATACAAAAATATACAATATCAAGTAATAGACACATTTTACTGACACATAAGAGAAATAAACTCAGGAATGTACCTGAAAGGAGTCGAACCTGTGCCGCATACAACTATGGTTGCTAGCGCAGTGGGCATACCCATTTAGCCATGACAGAAGGGGCCGCGGTAGCCCGGTTGGAAGAGTAACGGATTAGCAACCATAGGGTTGCGAGTTCGAATCCAGCCAAAAGACCGTGTGCAAAGGGGCAGGTGCACGTTAAATTCGTCGTGGCCACAAATGTCCACATTGGCGTGGTGTGGAAGTTTGGAGAGTGGGGTGCCAGCTCGTGTTGCCTCATCATCTGACCGCGATTCAAAATTACTTCGTGTTGTCCTCGATCTTTCCCTTTGGGGTTGATCCCGGACCGTCACCAATAGCCCGTCGTGCTGCTCTGGTGTAACGTTAATTAAAATACGTAAATACACACTAACAGAATCTCAATTCGAATCGACCTGAATCCAGTAGCAACTGCCTAACAGATTCGGGTACATTGAAGTGGAACGCTTTTTTCAAGTAGTGAGATTTTAAGACAAAAACAAGTCTATTTCCAAGGATAGGTAGGTATTTTAACTAACGTCACACTGGAGCAACACAACGGGCTATTAGTGACGTTCCGGGATCAATCCCGAAGGGAAATTACCTAGGACAACACCTCGTAACCTTGAACCACGGTCAGATGAGGCAATATCTGAGCCCTTCCACAAATTTCCACACCACGGCCTTTGATTCTGATCTGGCCTGGATGAGCCCCGATTCTGAAAATAATTTCGGAGGGTGCTAGTTTTCTTTCGGTTTTCTATTTCAATCGAAAGGCCTTGACACTGAATGACCACTGATATTTTATAGAGATGGCCGAAACTGTTATTTCGCAATAAGTCTTACGAGTTATTGTTCGTTTATGATTATTATATCAGTTAATAACTGCTAATATCAATAACACAAAAGTCATGGCTCGTTCTGTTAAAAATTTCTAGTAAAAGGCTCCATCTACCCAGGTTGGAAGATGGTTGGTTTTTTGGGGTTTATGGCGCAAGGGCCATATTTGGCCATCCCGGTTCTAAGAGTAGTGGATTAGCAAACGGAAGGTTGCGAATTCGAAACTCGATCCAACCGAAGCCCGTTGCGTACACGCGAGCTGGTGCAACTTAAATCTGTCGTGGCCTCAAATGTCCTCACGCTGGCGTGGAGCAAATAAAAATCGACGAAATAAACGACGAGAGGTTATTATATTTGATGAGATGGTATGGTACTTAATTAATGTCACACTGAAGCAACTCAACAAGCTATTGGCGACGGTCCGGGTTAATCCCAAAAGGTAAGATCCGTAGACAAACACCACGTAATTTTGAACCACTCATGTGACGAGGCAACACCTGAGCTGGCACCCCACTCTCCGAACTCCCACACCACACCAACGTGAGGTCATTTGAAGCCACGGTAGATTTAACGTGCGCCAACCCCCTTTGTATACGACGGTGTTTTGTTGGATTCGAACTCGCAACCCTCCGGTTACTAATCCGTTGCTCTTCCAACCGGGATGTTACAGCCAATGAGAATTTGAGCAAAAGAGAGCGCCTCTTAAGTTTTGAAGAGTGTAGAGAATTGTCCGGCGCTGTTGTGCTGAGAGAGATCAGGCAATGATGATGTAACAAGTTAACTGTAAAATGTCTTAATGTCTGTCCTTGTTTTGTGATAATAAATGTTGTGGCTGTAAATCGAATGCTGATTTTTAACGAATCCACATCAAATAACAATTTGAGCCCATTGTGTTGCTCCAGTGTGACGTTAATTGAAAATACCAAATACCAATTTGAGAAGACGTCAATTTTGGAGCGTCACACGGGCCACCGCGGCCCCGTTTCGTATGTAAGAGCCTCGAATATTCGTTGGCAAGTTTCTTTTGTATATAGATTAATAAAGTGGGGGTAGTTTTTTTTATTAATGTCGCGCTGGAGCAACAATACGAGCTGCATGCACTTGCACGGAAGTGGTCGGCATCTAATATGCTGGTTTCTCATATATCTGTTTAGCAACAAAAACTTCAATTGTCAATTTTCGTGGGGTACCGTGTTGACTTTTACCAACATTTCGAACTCCGCACGAATGTTAGCTAAGGCGTTGCCTCGTCATCTGACGGTGGTTCGAAATTACGTGTTGTCCTCGGTGTTTCCCTTTGGGATTGATCGCGGACTGTCACCAATCGCCCGTTGTGTTGCTCCAGTGTGACGTTAATTAAAAATACCTACCTACCAACCGCATGAACGTTGGTCTTTATGATTGAAATGGAATGAAACTAGAACACAGGTTATGGCCCATGGCCTAATAGGCGACTAACATTTTTGACGCCAAACCGATTTAGGTAGGTATTTTTAATTAACGTCACTGGAGCAACACAACGGGCTATTGGTGATAGTCCGGGATCAATCCCAAAGGGAAAGATCGAGGACAACACGTAATTTTAATCACGGTCAGATGATGAGGCAACACCTGAGCTGGCACCCCACTCCAAAACTGCGATTTAGATAAGGCTATGATGGGTTTGGTCAGTTGATTCGGGATTTTATGGCGCAAGGGTCATATTTGGCCATGCTACGCCAGACGCAAGACATACAATATCAAGTATTAGACATACACACAATGAAAGTTTTTCTGACATAGAAAAGAGAAATACACACAGTGAGGAAATTATGATGGGTTTTGTGGGACTTCGGCTTTCCCATATGCTGGAGAAATTCCATGGATTTTCATATCCATATACATGTATAGATTACCAACGAGAGTGACGTTTCTGCATGGGGTTCTTGGTTAAGTAATTTATTTACATTTGATTACAAATAGATATTACAGCAAATCTCGCATATTTACAGCGAAAGGACCCTCGCACGTCTGTACGTTTCTGCATCCGACGGTCAGTCTCCCTTTTCCCCTCCCAGTTCTCCCTTTTTCTTCTGTGGCCCGGATGATCGTTCAAGGGCACACCACCCTCGTCCCCCTCTGGGACCCAATGGTTCCTTCCGGCCAACGTTCCTCCACGTATTGGACGGAGAACGTCACAGGTTTGGACCAGGGATGAGACTTCACAAGACATGGCCCATTTCCATCTGACTTAAACAGGTTTAAAAATGTCAATTCGGGAAATTGCTACTGTAGTGAAATCGGCACAACTCTAAATTTCATCAGACTGCCCCTTTATAACATCATGGCATATGATACCTGCTGACCACTTTAAAGTGATCCAAAATTACGTGTTCTCGGATTTTACCCTTCGGATTTCGTCCAATATCCCGTTAAGTTGCACCAGTGCGATATTAACCAAAATACCATACCGACCACCTTAAAATTGCATGGCTCAAGAACATTAATAACAAGGGTCGAGGGTGAAAACTATTATGGCGAGAATCATCAGTACTTGATTTTCCCAAGAAACAAAAGAACCTACAATTTGTTTCTTGCGTGCCCTATCACTTGCGTGCCTATTTCTAACGATCATGCCCTATATATATATTGTAACCTAGCATGATATAGATGTAATTACTGTTATCTTTGCGATTCAAGATATGGAATAGGTCGATAGAAATGAACTAGTTTTATTTAGTTTATTTGATTGTTGTATGCATTATTTACAACTCGAATGGTAATTTTGAGCACCATAGCTCTGATGACAAGAGATGGACCTGACCACCTTCACCTTTAAGAAGCAGCTCTTTTCTAAAAATAGAACAATATATAAAAAACACAATTCTCACAGTGCGCCAAAATTGGCGCGGTATCGCTCGAAGTGGCGACGAGAAGCTCCAACAACTATAGATGAAATAATGTATAGAAGTAATGTGGCTCTAACATTCTGGATAGACCAGCCACCACGATGGCATGCTCTATTCATTCCAACTACACTTATTTAAACTGATAGTGTCTCACGACATTAGGCACGGGAATGTATTGGTGTTAGTAGTTAGATGGTAGTCTCCTTGTGTGAGTGCAACAAAACATTAAAATCGAAATAGAGTTCTTCATTTGGCGACAGGCTTTCAGCGAAAATTACAATCCATTGAAAAAACAATCACTTAAAAAGAGACAAAAATTAAAAGTTCTCTATTTTTGAGAGAGAATGTTAAAGCATTACTCGTGGAATGTGTTTCCACAAAAGCGTTCAACGCAACCTATTTTTTATCATAACAAAATTGTTTTGATGGTATTTGGTAATGGTATTTAATAAACGTCGCACTAGAGCAACAAAACGGGTAAAATTGTTTTGAATATGGATTTGTTATGGAAAGAAAGTCGTTTTGATCTGCTGTCTAATAACTACTGAAAACATGAACGCGGAAATAAAATGATTTAACAAAGAAGCAGTGGAAAACAATTTAACTAAAATTACAAGATTTTATGAACTTGACAAATGAGTAGAAAAGCAGATTAGATTTAACAAAAACATCGAGTTTCACTGGCCATGTTTTACCTAATTCTCTCAAATCATTTTGTAGGCACATTCTTGAATTTTTAAATGCAGGACAACTAAAAAGCAAATGCTCCACATCTTGTGGCTGCCTATTAGAACACTCGCACATATCGAGTCCGAAGATGAAACCTATATAGATATTTAGCAAAATTTCCATGGCTAGATAAAAGTTGTGTAATTTTGAAGTTTGTGAAGAAATAATTCTGAGTTCAATCTATGCTTAATAGTAGTAAAAATATTTTTGGTGTGGCCAGCTTTCTCAGACGAGACTCTTCATTCCACTTAGCAACAAGCTTGTCATAATATGACTTTCAAGTAACACTTAGGAATGTTACAATTTACATCAATTGCTAAATTCAAAGCGTATTTGGCTAAAAAAATCAGCTTTCATTGCTGTAAATTCCAGTGCCCACGCACATAGGCAAAGAAAATCTCTCAATTCCTCTATTTTTAAGAGAACTAATTGTTAAAAGCTTTCCAACTAATTTTTCTGTGCTCGCAATATTCTTCAGTAAATGTAAAGAGGAAAGAATCGCTACAAATAAAGTACTTTGAACAAAAATTTCCATTTCATTTAAACCACTGCGAGATTACTACAAACTTAACTGCGAGATTAATACAAAGCAATTCTGCTCGAAAGATAGTGCATTCATTCCAGATACGATGTTCATAAAAGCCGCATTCGAAGTTGAAATAAAACAAGCAAGGCCAACGTCAATGTTGATCTTACTACCGTCCGTAAAACACTTTCTGAAAAAGCTTCACATTTTTCTCGTACTTAATTAGATGAATTGATCCAGGCGGATGAAGGATGTCAGAGGCAATTTTCAATCAAGAGTCCTTCGAAAAATCATTTAAAATCGAAGCATACAATTCATTTTTGCACTCAATTTCCAATCTAGAGGTAGAACTCCAGTTATAGCAAAGGTTGCTTCATAACTTAAAGTTCGATAACCTCTGACTAGACGAAGAAGGATTCTCCTTTGAATGTCTCCAAAGCCTGTCCCCAGATCCGAGATGCATAAGATATGAAAGGCACAATATCTTGTTTATACATAACTTTTAAAACCTCAGCCTACCCCAAATGAATTTTTGGCAATGCGATACAGGATATGAGTGCTTATTGGGAAATAAAACTCGTTACATTGAACTGATTTGACACTAATGTAAAGTAGAATAAACCGAACTCTTCTAACATGTTTTGCGCAGCGAAATGGGAAATGAGACTCTTTAAGCAGCCACGGCAGCCTGGTTGTAAGAGTAGCGGAATAATTAGCAACCGGAGAGTTATGAATTCGAAATTCGATTTAACCAAAGACAGTCATGTATGTGGGGACTGGTGCATGTTAAATATGCCGTGGACTCAACTGTCTAAACGTTGGCGTGGTGTGGAAGTTTGGAGAGGGGGTGCGAGCTCAAGTGTTGACCTCGTCATCTGACCGTTCAAAATTACGAGCTTTGTCCTTGTATCTTTCCTTTCGGGATTAAGGACGGACCGTCACCAATAGCCCGTTGTGTTGCTCCTGTGTGACGTTAATTGAAAATACCAATACCAATTCAAAAGTGATAGCTTGGTACGTAGGTAGTTAATTAGCGTCGCAATGGAGCAACACAATGGCTATTTGATATAGCCTGTAAATTACTCGAAAGCAATTTTAGCATATCGTTTATGGTCGAGTAAGTTTTACGGAGTAGGTTTTATGGTTGTGTAAGTTCTATGGAGTAGGTTTTATGGTTGAGTAAGTTTAAATGGGCACAAAGGCCAAAATTTATCAATTTGCGCCAAACATAAGACAAACAACGTGAAGTGATGGATATACACAACGCAAGGTTCTGACAAGAGAGAAATACACTCAGGGTATATTGTTGGAATCGAATCTGCTACTTACGACTTCCACGTTGAAAGCGCAGTGGACCAGATATCGCTTATGGTAGGTAGGCAGTTAATTAACATCGCACTGGAGCAACGCATCGGGTTATTGGCGACGCTCTGGGATCAGTCCCAAAGGGAAAGATCCGAGAAAAATTACGATCCACAACGTAGTTTTGAATCACGGTCAGATGACGAGGCAAAACCTGAGTTGGCATCCCACTCTCCAAATTTCAACACCATTCCAACGTGACAACATTGAGGCCAGTACAGATTTAACCTGCACCCGTGTACATGACGGTCTTCCGTTGGTTTCAAACTAGCAACCCTCCGGTTGCTAAACCCTTGCTCTTCCAACTGGTCTATCACGGCCCTAGCCAAGTTGAAAGAGTAACGGGTTAGGGGGGTATTTCAATTAACGTCACACTGGAGCAACACAACGGGCTATTGGTGACGGTCCGGGATCAATCACTAACGGGTTAGGAACCGAAGGGTTGCGAGTTCGGAACTCGGTCCAGCCAAAGACCGTCGTGTACACGGGGTTGGTGCACGTTAAATATATCGTACCTCAAATGTCCTCACTTTGGCGTTGTGTGGGAGTTTGGAGAGTGAGGAGCCAGCTCAGGTGTTGACCTCGTCATCTGACCGTTTTTCAAAATTACGCGGTTTTCTTCCGATATTTCCCTTGGGGATTGGTCCCGGACCGTCGCCAATGCCCCGTTGTGTTGCTCCAGTGCGACGTTGATTAATTACCATTAGCACAACCATTACCTGTCTTCCAACTGGACTACCGCAGCCCCTCATTTTAAAGTGAATCCGTATGGTACTGAAAGTGCGTAAGACATCGGGAAGTAAAATTCTCGTTTTTGAGCGATTTGTTTACGTTGAAAAAGCTTATATAAAAATTGCAAATGGCTCCTTAAAGTGAAGATAAGAGGGATTTCCAGTTTAAACAAATAAACCAGGCCGAAAGTGAAGATTCTACTTAAACTACCTAAATGGCTCTAAAGATACAAATTGGGATTACCTTAAAATTAAGTTTATCATCATTTGGCGTTAAAACCAATTGACGTTGACCAATCAATTATCTTACATCTATTCGGAATTCATTTATTGGAGTTTATATTGTCGAAGTGCTGAAATCGTATTCGAAAAATACCCGAACTGACGTCACGTACAGGATACACGCATCGGAGCACACTACTGCCACCTATATTCCATTTGGCAGAAATTGCCAGTGAGATTTAGCACAAAGCAGTAGACTTTTATTTAGCTAAAAGGTTAATTTATCGGACAGTTTCGCGACATATGAATACACTTCTATTCATCGCTTAAAATCATTGAAAAGAAGCAATCGCACTGCAATACACGCTGACGTGTATTCTTACAACACATGCTCAAATATGAATTCACCGTCAAACGAGGATGATTTAGATGGATCTAAAAGTATGCGAAAAGTTCCAGTACATGATGATGGCAGTCAAGTCAAATCTACAGCTATAAGAACTCCAGAAAAAGTATGCGGAACCCTTGTGGAACCTATGCTAAGTGACGAGTTTGATTCTCCGATTTATGTAAACAACTATATTCCCACCTCACATACAGCAAACAAGGAACCAGCAACTAGAGATCAAAGCGTACCTTGTACTACCAAAGGCTTTTATACAAGTTCACCTATTGATTTATTCAGATTATGGCATTCTGAACCTTTCAAAGAGTACAGAGGATCAAAGAAGGCACGATTGAAATTCAGCAGTACTTCATCCGAAGACAGCGAACCTCGAACTCCCAGCAGTACAGGACATGTTAAGTGTAATTACTACGGACAAAAGATCAGACCCTCAATCAATCGAAACATTGTTTATGATCCTGTATCAAAAAGTCGCTTTGAGGATGACAGCAATAGCTCGCTTTTAAGCTCGTTCGAAGAGATTTCATTTGATGACAAACTGCCTATGCTAAAGTCCAATCACGAGTCAAAACTAGGCAATAGTATTAGATTGCTGGAAACAGCAACCAAGCTAAACACACTTTGTTCTCTTGATTTATACACTCCATCAGGCACGGAACTGTCTTCTGACGAATTGAGTCCAATCCAGCCAGTCAAACGTCTATATTCTTCTAGGGAATACTCCTCTTCAAGTGAAGAAATGAGCAAACCGATTCCTTATGATTCTCGTCTAATCCATCGACTCAAACCTCGAGGTTCTTTCAAGGCACACTCCTCATCAAGCGACGAAATTAATACACACCAAATTTCTGCGTTGCGTCCGAACCGTCGGCTTAAACGTCGGGATGCTGCTAAGGCACACTCTTCATCAAACAATCAAAGAAATGAACCACTTCCTCATAGGTTCAGTATTTGGCATGATCAGCAAGTCTTCCCTAAGCATAAGCTCCGTTATGAGTTCAGTCCAAACCAGCCGGTTGAACGCCGAGATTCTGCCAAGGCACATTCTTCACCAAGCGACCAAAGCAATGAACCACTTCCTCATAAGTTCAGTACTTTGAATGATCAGCAAGGTTTCCCCGAGAAGAAGCTCCCTTATGAGTTCAGTCCAACCCAGCCGGTTAAACGCCGAGATTCTGCCATGGCGCACTCTTCAACAAACGAAGAAATCAGGGAGCCGCTTCCTTATGAGTTAAGTCCAATGCGGTCGGTTAAACGCAGTAATTCTTGTCCCCGATCAGAAGTGAGACAGCCGGTAAACGAAACTGTGCACTTGAAGCATCGAAAACGAAATCGTGCAGCTGTGGGAACAAGCGAATTTCAGCAAGGAAGAGCTACGAAGAAGCGCAGAAGATCGGACAGTTCGATACCCGCCCAGAAACTGAGGAAGAGCGATATAGAGATCGATCGGTTTAGAGATCGAGAAAACGACTAGTTGACCCTTCTAGTGGTTTTCAACGAGATATCTCGTCCATCAGGATTTTCGCTATTGACGAGATGTCTCGTCATCAAGATATTACAGATTCTTTGATGGTGCGAAATGATCATCCGAAAGAAAACTGACCCGATCAAAATCTGGTCAAATTTCTTCTAATGACGAGATATTTCGTCCATTAAGCTCTGATCACTTTTGCTAATGACGAGATACCTTCGAGACAACCACAAGGAGGTTAAAACAAAGCATTGGATAGCAAGTTTAGAAATGGGAATATCATCGACGCAACTACATGTGAAGTTCTAAGATATATCTGATATTTATTCTAATATATATTAAAAAAATTAATTTAAGATAAACATCAATAGCGGAATGTCATTGTTGCTTCCACATGCAAAATATGGCCCTAGCTCCATAAAAAACCCCAAACAAACCACATCTACATATAAAATTGCCAAATCATGTCTTCTAGCATTGAAACATAAGAGGTGCTTATAAGAAGCATCCGGTATAAATTCTAATCTGTGATAGCAAAGTGAATAAGTGAGTGATAGCAAACATTCTGAAACAGTACGGGGTAAGTTTGAATAAATACTATTAAAAAGTGTGATTTAAAACAATTTTTTGGACTCAGCTCGTGAATTTCTATTTTCGCTACGTCTTCCATAGTTTAGTGTGTACATTATTTTTCTTTGAAAAGTAAAATTTTACACAAGTTGCATTATATTCAATTAGTTAACTAAACAAACTAGTATTCTATACTGTAAAACATTTTTCCAATTTTATGTCTTTAGAATCGGGTCTTTACAATCCTTAAAAACTTGTTGGAATGCTAAAAATGTATTTTCTTGTTCAATAATTAGTCAATCCGACAAATCGGAACAATCGTCACTTATAATGCTAAACAATTTTTGAATAGGTTTATAATATTAATTTGTATAGGGAGTTCTCAGCTGGTTTAGTGCTTACCTAGTACATTAAATTTCATAATTTTGCATAAGAAAAATGATTGAATGTGATTAATACAAACAAATGTTACTAAATTGAAATGTTTAGGGACGTGCAATTGTTCTGCATATATATGTTTTCAAGTGTTCGGAATTCATCCAAGGTATTTAAATTCTTTTTACGGCAATTGTTATGGATATCGACAATGTATCATGTCATGTTGAATTTTAATAAAGCTTTTTGTATCGATTCCATACAGTGAAATATTTCTTTAATTTAAATAATTCTAATTTTTCTCATCTCAAGTCTTATTTTTGAAAAAAATCGAGGTATGATAAAAAGATGTGTCAGCGTAAGAAAATCACATTTAAAAATTTGAATTGCCACTAATTTGTAATATGTTGGATACATGTGAACCGGAGGATTGCGAGTTCGAATCCAACAAAAAACCATCCTGTACAAAGGGGGCTGGTGCACATTAAATCTGTCGTGGCCTCAAATGTCCACGTTGGCGGATGTGTAAGTTTGAGGAATTGGGTGCCAGTTCAGGTGTTGGATTCAAAATTACATGGTGCTGTCCTCGGATCCTTTGGGTTTGATCTCTGACCGTCGCCAAAACCTCATTGTGTTGCTCCAGTGCGACGTTAATTAAACTACCTAAATACTAGCGCGATGCAAAATCATCTACCTACCTTTCGGGAGTGATCCTGGACTTTCGCCAGTTCGTAATTTTGAGCCACGGTCAGATGAAAAGAGGCCACGGTGGCCCGGTTGGAAGAGTAACGGACTAGCAACCGAAGGGTTGCGAGTTCGAATCCAGCCAAACACCGTCGTGTACAAAGGGGGCTGGTGCACGTTAAATCTGTCGTGGCCTCAAATGTCCTCACGTTGGCGTGGTGTGGAAGTTTGGAGAGTGGGGTGCCAGCTCAGGTGTTGCCTCGTCATCTGACCGTGGTTCAAAATTACGTGGTGCTGTCCTCGGATCTTTCCCTCTGGGATTGATCCCGGACCGTCACCAATAGCCCGTTGTGTTGCTCCAGTGTGACGTTAATTAAAAATACCAAATACCAAATACCAGATGAAAAGAGGAATGTTTCTCAAACAGATTTTTTGGGCCGCGGTGGCCCGGTTGGAAGAGTAACGGACTAGCAACCGAAGGGTTGCGAGTTCGAATCCAGCCAAACACCGTCGTGTACAAAGGGGGCTGGTGCACGTTAAATCTGTCGTGGCCCCAAACGTCCTCACGTTGGCGTGGTGTGGAAGTTTGGAGAGTGGGGTGCCAGCTCAGGTGTTGCCTCGTCATCTGACCGTGGTTCAAAATTACGTGGTGTTGTCCTCGGATCTTTCCCTTTGGGATTGATCCCGGACCGTCACCAATAGCCCATTGTGTTGCTCCAGTGTGACGTTAATTGAAATACCCAAAATACCCATCCCGGACCATCGCCAATATCCCGTTGTGTTGCCCCAGTGCGACGTTAATCAACTACCTAAGTAACTAGTTTCCGAAGTTTGATTCCTCTCTTCTATGTCAGTAAAGCTCTCGTCTCAAACACGGCCCTTACGCCATAAAACCCCAACCGACGTTGGAATGTTACGTAGGTAGGTATTTTAATTAACGTCGAACTCGAGCAACACAACAGGCTATTGACGACGGTCCGGGATCATACCCGAAAGGAAAGTTCGAGGACAACACGTAATTTTGATGATGAGTTCTCACCTGAGTTGGCACCCTACTCTCCGAACCGCGCCAACATGAGAACATTTGAGGCCATCAGTTTTACCGTGCATCCTCCTCCCTTGTACACATCGATCTTTGGTTGAATTCGAACTCGCAACCCTCCAGTTGCTAATCCGTTACTTTTCCAACAGGGCTATGGCCATTGCGCCATGAAAGCCCCAAATCCAACCGGGCTACCACGGCTCCAGTTTCTTGAAGTTTGAATGTTAGGCATTTTCTGTTAAGGTATATGTAAGTTCCAGTAGTTTTTCATGTCGTTTTTTGCGACATGGGGGGGGGGGAATTTCAATTAACGTCACACTGGAGCAACACAATGGGCTATTGGTGACGGTCCGGGATCAATCCCAAAGGGAAAGATCCGAGGAAAACACCACGTAATTTTGAACCATGGTCAGATGACGAGGCAACACCTGAGCTGGCACCCCACTCTCCAAACTTCCACACCACGCCAACGTGAGGACATTTGAGGCCACGACAGATTTAACGTGCACCAGCCCCCTTTGTACACGACGGTGTTTGGCTGGATTCGAACTCGCAACCCTTCGGTTGCAAGTCCGTTACTCTTCCAACCGGGCCACCGCGGCCCTTTTTTTTGCGACATGAAAAACTGCTTTCTGTACGTATTTGTGTTTGTTCTCCAATAGCCCGTTGTATTGCCCCCAGTGCCAACGTCAACTAAAATACCTACCTACTTACCTTTTCGTATTCTTATCATGGCGTCATTTGGCTTGTTTTTTTTAAAACGATTTCAGCACGTCGTCAAGAAAAATTCCGAATTGATATATTGAAAGTTTATTGGTCAATGCCAATTAGATTAAATTTAAATATTGCCATGAACTACTTTTAATAGTAACCCAATGTGTATCATGTGACAGCATTTCTACAGAAGTAAAATCTTGTCGGACCGTCTGGTTTGTTTTTAGTGAAAATCCCTCTTAAGTTTCTGTTGCTTAAAACCACAGAAATCGAAAGGGCAATCGTACTGTGGAGTATACGAATACAGTTTGCTCTTTCTCCAATATGAGTTCATGGCCTGACGAAGATAAGTATGACGACGAACTAGATGGATCTAAAAGCATCATACCAGCTCTAGTAACATCTAAACATTGCGGAGGTCAAGTAAAATCTGTAGCAAGAACTGAAAAAGCATGCGCAGAATTAATACGAAGTAACGAGTGTTATTTTCCAGATTGTGTAAGCAAACATACCCTTACCTCACCTGTTGCATACAAAGACCCAAATAGTACAGATTGCAAGCCTTATAATTCCAAAGGCTTTTATGTTAGTTCTCCCACTGACGAACCCGGCTTACGACATCCTGATGTTTTCAAACAATACAGAAGTCCGAAGAAGCAAGAATTGAACAGCTGCTCATCTGCCAACAGTGAACTCATGAAGCGTATTTGCTACGCACAAAAGAGGTTAAATTTTATGGATCGGAACCTCGATTCTGATATTGCAGCAAAGGGATTGTGTTTTCAGGTTAAAGATAGCTTAGTATCACTCTTACAGGATTTCAACGAGCTTGCGGTTTATGAAAAAAAACCGCTTGCTAAGTGCGATTACAAGTCAAAAACAACCAAGACTGCTGGTTTGTTAGTAGGAGTTAGTAACAAACAGCCGTCACTTTTTGGAAATGATCACTATTTATCAAAAGAAATCAAGGAACAGCTTCCTGATCAGTTTCGTCCAATCCAGCAGGTTAAAAGTCGAAATTCTGCCATAAGACACTCTTCAACCGACGAAATCGAGGAACAGCTTTTTTATCAGTTTCATCAAATACAGCCTGTAAAACATCGAAATTATGCTAAGGAACACTCTTCATCAAGTGACGAAATCGAGGAACAGCTTTATGACCAATTTCGCCCCAAAAACCATGTTAAACGTCGAAATTCTGCTAAGGAACTCTCATCATCAACCGACGAAATCGAGGAACAGCTTTTTGATCAGTTTCATCAAATACAGCCTGTAAAACATCGAAATTATGCTAAGGAACACTCTTCATCAAGTGACGAAATCGAGGAACAGCTTTATGACCAATTTCGCCCAAAAAACCATGTTAAACGTCGAAATTCTGCTAAGGAACACTCATCATCAACCGACGAAATTGAGGAACAGCTTTTTGATCAGTTTCATCCGATCCAGCCGGTTAAACGTAGATATTCTGACAAGGAACACTATTCATCAATCGACGAAAATAAGGATCATTTTCTTGACGAGTTTCGTCAATTCCGGAAACTCAAACGCCGAAATTCGTGTCCGGGTTCAGAGGGAGTTGAACAATCAGGAACTCTGCACTTGAAGCGTCAAAAACTAAACGATTCAGCTTTGGATAGCAGCGAATTTCGGCAAGGAAAGGTTACAAGGAAGCGTAGAAAATCGGCCTGCTCCGAATTATGTCCAGAAACAGGTGAAAAACAGTACAAGAGATTGATGAGGTGAGATGCCAAGATACAATTGAACCAGTTCAGCGGCAATAATCGACATAAATCATTTGAAATTTTAAATGAGTGTTTAAACAAAGCATTGGACAACAAATGAAGAAATGGGAATACCGTTGGAGCCTCTAAATGTGAAAAGGCCGATATATATCCGAAATAAATATTAATATAACGTCAAGAAAAAAATTCTGGTGTGAATTTGTATGGGAAAGTTTAAATGAATAAATCTAAAAGTGATTTAAAGCAGAAATTGATTGAGCTCGACTGCAGTTTTATTTTATTAGGTCTTTCAAACTTTAGTGTGGTTTTTATATTAATTTGAAAGTGAGATTTATAAAATTTGCTATAATATTAAAGTAGTATATTGTAAACATGTCAAAATAGTATTGTATACTAATGCGTATCATACAACAAACTAAATGTTATTTATTCATATAAAATCAAGTGTCATAATCCATAAAAAAGCTTGATTTCAGTTGTACCTTATAAATTGTACGAATACTAAGTACATAGTTCTTGTTTTACAATTAGTCATTCCAACAATTCAGACCATATTCTATTGCAAAAATATTCAAGAAACCTTTATTAGGTATAAATGACTATCGTTCAAGGAGCTGTATTTGATAGCTAACTTCAAGCGTAGACTAGAACTTCATGTTTGATATATTTTTGCATAAAATATGGTAATTGTGATTGATGAAAACAAATTTTTCTGAAACAAAATGCTATTTTAAAGAGAAAGTGCAATGTCATGATTTTAAGTATTTTGCGTGCAGAGTATTTTTAAACTTTTATGAAATTGTTATGGACATCAACAATGTATCTTGTTATGTTGAACTTCAATAAAGCTTTATATCGATACATGAAATATTTTGTACTGGTAATTCCTCGTTCATATCTTCGATCAATCAGGTAATCAATTCTGTATTATAACAAATGATTCTACACTTATAACAATACAGAATGAAAGCTTGGATAATTTTTCGGTAAAAAATTGTAAGATTTGTTTTCAAATGAGTAGAAAAATAAGTGTTTATTTTTACAAGATAAAGTAGCGTAGACACTTAAAAATTTAGCATCTCACCGTAATTCGATAAATGTTTAATCACAGGATGTTTATGTAAACATTCCCGTTTGTATAGTTGACTAATGCTATTACTTTATTGTAGAGTAAATCGCACATGATAGAAAATTTTAGATAGGTAAGTTGAATTAACACATCGCACTGGAGCAACATAATAGGCTTTTGGCGACGGTACGGGAAAGATCCCTGAGGGAAATTCGTCATCTGAACGTGATTCAAAATTACGTGGGGTCCGAATCTTTCCCTTTGGGATTGATCCCGGACCGTCTCCAATAGCCCGTTGTGTTGCTCCAGTGTGACGATAATTTAAAAATGCCTACCAAACTTGCGAAGCCGTGGCAACCCAATTGGAAGAATAATGAATTAGCAACCGGAGAGTTGCGAGTTCGAATCCAACCTAAGACCGTGGTGTACAAAGGAGGCTGGTGCACGTTAAATCTGTCTTGGCCTCAAATGTCCTTACGTTGGCATGATGTGGAAGTTTGGAGAGTGGGGTGCCAGCTCAGGTATTCTCGTCATCTGACCACGGTCCAAAATTACGAGGCGATATCCTTGGATCTTTGCGTTCGGTATTGATCTCGTTCGGTTGTCAATAGCCCGTTGTCTTGCGACGGACCAATGCGACGTTAATTAAAATACCTACCTACCTTCAAACTTGAGTCTGTCATCTGACCGTGGTTCAAAATTACGTGGTGTTGTCCTCGGATCTTTCCCTTTGGGATTGATCCCGGACCGTCACCAATAGCCCATTGTGTTGCTCCAGTGTGACGTTAATTGAAATACCCAACTACCCAACTCAAACTTGAGTCAAGGTGAGGATATTTGAGGCCAGGACGGAAACAATGTCCAAGACGGTCTTCGGTTGGATCGAGTTCCCAGATTACACAGATTGGGGGGGGGGGAATTTCAATTAACGTCACACTGGAGCAACACAGTGGGCTATTGGTGACGGTCCGGGATCACTCCCAAAGGGAAAGATCCGTACACAGATTGCATTTAATGCAGTGTTCTAAGCATTTTGTTCAAAGCATTTGTTTCTTTAGACTTGAAATTTGTGTCAGGTAATTAGGTAGGTAGGTAGTTAATTAACGTCTCACTAGAGCAAAGCAACATAGGCGACAGTCCAGGATACATCGCAAATGGAGATATCCGAGGACAACACCTTGTAATTTTTAACCACGGTAAGATTATGAGAACACATTTGAGCTGGCACCCCACTCTCAGAACTTCCACACCACGCCAATGTGAGAACATTTCAGGCCGCGACAGGTTTAACCTGCACCTTCCCCCACGTACACGACTGTCTTTGGTCTGTAGGTATTTAATTAACGTCGCACTGAAGCAACACAACGGACTATTGGGGACGGTCCAGTAGGTATTTTTAAAGTCCCTGGAGCAACACAACGGGTGATGGGTGATGGTCCGGGATCAATTCCAAAGGGAAAGATCATAGGTAAGTTGGTTGGTAATTAATTAACGTAGCACTAGAGCAACACAACGGGCTATTGACTACGGATCCCAGGTAGGTATGTAATTAACGTCGCACTGGAGCAACACAACAGGCTATTAGTGATGGTCAGGGATCAAACCCCAAAAGAAAAATGACTTTGTGAGGATGAATGGACTTGTGGATTTCGTCTAGCTGGAGCTAGACGTAGAGTTTAGCAACAATCTTATTACACTAAGGGAGTGGATTTCACGTTACACCTCACACATTCGCACATGCTAGGCACTAGTTTAAGATGAGGACACATACATTCTAGATGGATAAACAATCATATCTTCCGTAGATTCCAAACAGGAATCTTTCAAAGTTGAAGCCACTGATCCCACTATATTTCGGTTGAAAGAGTAGGATAGCAACAGGAAAGTTGCGAGTTCGAAACTTGATCCAACAAAAGGTGGGGAACGGTCCACGAAAAATCTGTCGTGGCCTCAAATGTCCTCACGTTACCGTGTTGCGGAAGTTTGGAGAGTGGGTTGCCAGCTCTCATTTGGCAGTGGTTTAAAATGACGAGACGAATTCCAGGGATCTTTCCCTTCGGAAATGATGGACCAACGCCAATAACCGATTGTGTTGCTCCATTGTGACGTTAATTACCTTCCTGAAATTAACTGTTAATATTAGCAGTTAGTAATATTTATTGTCAAATATTAACAATAACTCTTCAGACTGTTATCGTGAAATAACAGTTTGAACTACCTATCTATTGGGCGTGCTCATATATCGTCATTGAAGAAGCAAGATGGTTGGTTGGATTGGGTTTATTGGCAAAAAGAGCCATATTTGGCCCAGCTCCGCCAAACGCGAGGAAACAAAATCAAGTGATACAAGTTTGAAGATTCGTCTTGAGATTTGATGTGAGTACCATTCAAAGGCAATTTCCCTTCAACATGGACGTAGTGGATGTCGAAAGAAATCTGCTTAGAGTTTGTAAGATTCTCAAAGCACAGAACGTGGCTTTGCTTTTGAAATACAGAAGTATGGACGACCTTGTTAGAAAACACATCCGAGAAATGAATGCGGCATTTCAGGATTACATAGAAGTCAAAGAACTTGTTTCTGACGAGTCGTGCGAGAGCATTCCAACTGAGCAGCTGTTAGAAGAAAAGGAAAGCTTTTGCGAAACGCTCGAAAACTCAGGGGAGCAAGTGATTAATACGCTGGAAGATTATACTCATTTGCATCATTCCGAGCTCTCAGGATTGCTTGAAGTTATGAAGGACCTCCACGAAGCCACCAGACACTTAAAGCGGAGAATTCGAAGAAAAATGGACGGGAAAATACACAAAGCTGATGCAACGGAAGGTGCTTCAGTCGAGTGAATCGTGTTTTTAAACAGACTTATGCTGAGAACAGCAACTTTTGAATCGGAAACTGCAACCAAAGACCTATTTTAATTGAACGCCTATCTTCATATTATTGTAAACTTTTATTGATTGATATCGGGAAGTGGTTATTTAATTTTTAGTTAGTTTCGACGGGAAGCTGTGTCCATTTTCAGACTGCTTACTGATCATGACTGTCCTAACGCATCTCTACCCCATGACTTGCTGATTTACAAGACTGATTTGTGCCTGGTGGACACATGGACGAATGCCATGCACAAGTAGTATTTTAATTGTCATGTAGGAAAATATTTTAGAGTACTTGGCTTAGTGTCTGAATAACCGATATTTGTCAGCAACGTTAATTATCAACTTAATTTCAGTAGAAACTTGTCTCATTAGAGCAGAGAATAAACCGAAAACTACAACTAAAGACCCTTTTGCATGCTTACCTTTGTTTAAAAATGTAAACTTTTATTTGTCATCACAAATTTAAAACTCACTGAGTTTAGAAGGGATTAAATGTCAAACTAGGAAGGTGAAAAGATCTATTTTAATGTCGTATGCAAATCTGTTTTAAAATGCATGCAATTAAAGTGAACTTTTAATTGACATCGTAATTTAAATAGACGCTTGGGTCTTGGAATAGAGTTTAAACACAACTTCGAAGAATGACCCATTTCCACTGTACCTTGTATTCGTGTAAATATTAACTTTTATTAATTGTTTTAGTGAATTTAAGGAATAGTTGAGATTAATCTTGTGTCTAGAAATAGTTGGAGATTAAATCGAAAACTGCAAGAAAAATTAAAAGGTCCATTGTCATTAATTTCATGTTTTCTTTAGATAATGTAAACTTTTATTGACATCGTAATTTTAATAACCATTTGGATACAGGAATGCATTTTAAATCGAAAAATCTATTTTATTTGCATACTTTTCTCCATGTAAGTTTAAATTTTATTTGACAACGCAGTTATTCAATAACCAATTAAGTTTTAGGACATCAGTTTGTATGACTGCAAGATTGCAAAGACCTATTTTAATTACATGTTCATGATTTTAGTATATCACCTACATATTTTGAATATTACGAATTAAATAACCGGCACTAATCTGGTATGTTTAATCATAAGCGAAACCTGTTCACTTCTGAACTATAGCTTAATGTGCTGCAATAGTTTTCAATTTTTACGTATTATTGATTGATTGATAGTATATAATTTTTTTCCAAATCTTCAACTGGCATTAATTTCATTATTTGTTTAATCCGAAAGGACACTTTACTTATGAACTGTAACTTTATTTGAAACAATAGTTTTGACGTTTATTTATTGATTGCATAAATATTTTAAAACAATATTGAATTGAATTTGCCTCATTTAGAGATTTCATTAATTATTAATACAATATTGCAATGGCTACCACATGCATTGTAGGGTACATTTATTTCTCCCTGATAGATTTGGCTCAATTCTTAAAATCTACATTCCTGTTTTAAGAGGAATTGTCACTAACACAACACAGAAAACTGAGATTTTACTTCGAATACCCAAATGCTTTCTCATCACACATGTAGGTTAACGTTAAAATGCTTATCACACTTTTGGACACATTTTGCGTGTAATCGTAATGGCGTTAACCAGTTAACTGTCATATTTAAATCTGAAATTGAATCTTAAAAATTTTTATTGTCGTCGAGCGGAAATCGTATTTAAAAAACAAGCCAAGTGACTTCACTTGCAAACAAGTATACGAAGCATTCTCCACCACAAAAAAATTAAATTACAAACAATTACAGAAAATTCACTAAGGTTTTAGGTAGGAAATTTAATTAACCACAATAGATCGACACAACGGGATATTCACTAAGATTATAAAACAAATTAAGTTCAGAACTAGGAAGGTGGAAAAGATATATAATTAATGTTCTATGCAAATATTTTTTTTAATGCATGTAATTTAAAATGAACTTTTAATTGACATCGTAATTTTAATAGATCGCTTGGCTCTTGGAATAGCAGAATTTTTAAACTGAAAACTAACTAAAGAACTACCTATTTTGACTGCATGCTTGTCTTTACGTAAATACAAAGTTTTATTGACATAATAAAATTAATAAAACTTGGGTCTGGATAGCAGAGATTAAATTGGAAAGTAAAGATAGAAAGATCTATTTTTTAATTGCCTCATTGTTTTCAGGTAATGCAAACGTTTATTAATTGACATCGTAATTTTAATAACCATTTGTATCTAGGAATACTGTTTAAATAGAAATATCCATTTGGTCTTCATCTCACCTTGATTCAAAATTACTCCGGATCTTTCCCTTTGGGTTTGATCACGCACCATCACCAATATCACTTTGTAATGCTTCAATGTGACGTTAATTAAAATACCTATCTACCATTTTATTTATGTGGCTTTCTACATGTTAATTTAAATTTTATTTGACTAGTTGGTTTTGTGGTTTAATGGCGCAAGGACCATATTTGGCCTTGTTAATTTTTTTTGACAACGGTGAATTTGATATTCACTCTTAAGTTTCTGAATATCAGTTTAAATATAAAACTGCAGATAGCAAACGTCTATTTTAATTACATGTTCATGTTTATGATTTCAGTATATTACCTATGTTTCGAATTTATCGAATGAATTAACCACGAATTTGGTATGTTTAATCAGAAATGACACATCTTCACTTATGAACTAGTTTTATGACGTGCTAAATTTGTTGAATTTTTACGCATTATTGATTGCTTGTATACAAAATTATTTTTACGAATCTCCAATTGCCTTAATCCTTAATTTCGTAATTTGTTTAATCGAAAAGGACACCTTTTCACTTATGAACTGTAACTTTATTATGTACAACAATAGTTTTGTACGTCTATTAATTGCATAAATATTTTTAAACAATATTCAAACGCATCTGTCTCATTTAGAAATACTTCTTGAATTATAGAAATATAAATGTAATTATTAACATGCATTGCAGGTGACATTTATTTCTCATATATTTGGCATAATTTTCATTAATCACGTTCGTGATTAAAAAGATTAGTTGTAACAAACCACAGAAAACTTAGATTTTATTTCGAAAGCCCAAATGCTCGCATCATACATGTAGGGGTAACCCCAAAATGTTTATTGCCGTTTTGGTGACATTTAACGTTTAATATTAATGACGTTAACCAATTCATTACATCGATCTTCTAATGAATTAGACAGCATGTGGGCGGAGTCGCCGTCGTATGATCTCTGAAGGGTAAGTCCCGTGGAGTCACTACTGCGCTTCGATAGCCAATTGGCTATCGAAGCGCAGTAGTGTTTCTGATCACGATGGATAATCACTAACTAATCAATAATTTAAGATTTATGCTTTTCCTACAGCCAAGTGACGCGGTGGCCCGGTTGGAAGAGTAACGCACTAGCAACCGGAGGTTTGCGATTTCAAATCCAATCGAAAGACCGTCGTGTACAAAGCGGGCTGGTGCACGTTAAATGTGACGTGGCCTCAAATTTCCTCACGTTGGGGTGGTGTGGAAGTTTGGAGTGGGGTGCCAGCTCAGGTGTTGCCTCGTCATCTGACCATTCAAAATTACATGGTGTTTTCCTCGGACCTTTCCATCGTGATTGTTCCCGGACCGTCGTCAATAACCCGTTGTGTTGCTCTAGTACGACGTTAATTAATTACCAACAATCAAGTGACAGGTTTTCAAACCAAGCTACCGGACATGCTCCGTGAATTTCATTGGAAGGTCTATGATTTATTTAAATTCGGAATTCAATCTTTACAATTTTTGTTGGCGACGTGCTAGACTCGTATTTTATAAACATGCCATTTGACGTCACGTTCTGAACATGTACACGAAACATTCTCGATCACAAAAACATTACCGCCATCTATATTTAGATTGATGGAAAAACCGTAGCTTAAATAGTGTTAATGTTATAATAAAATACAACGTGGAGTCTTGGACAACTTGCATAAGTTCTCGACACGAATTTTACCCAATAAAATTTTAATATAGTTCTGATCTGCTGACTCTAAAAGCGGTTTTGACGAGATGTCTCGTTCATCAAGATCTGACCAATTTTTCTGACGAGATATCTCGTCATCAAGATAATTTTATGAGATAAAGATGTGATGAATTTTTTCTTATGAAATATATTATACATCAAGATCTGATCAGTTTAATACGAGATACCTCGTACAGACCACCACTAGGTAGTCTATTAGCGTCGTAACAACGGGCTATTGGCGACGAACAACGACGAAGGTTAATTATTCACATGCACAAGTTCAAACAGTAAAAATATTCATCTTTTTTTAAATAACAAATAAGACTTGTTATCGGACAGGAAGCCATTTAAAGATCGTGCCGCGGTTTTCCGTTAGTAAGAGTAAGGGATTAGCAACCGGAGTGTTTCGAGTACAAAACCAACAAAGACCGTCGCGTACAAGGAGGATGGTTCACGTTAAATCTGTCGGCCTCAAATGACCTCACGTTGGCTTGGTGTGGAAATTTGGAGAGGTGCCATTTCAGGTGTGACCTCGTCATCTGACAGGGATTAAAAATTACGTGGTGTTGTCCTCGATCTTTCCCTTTTGTATGGATCCCTGACCGTCGCAATAGCCCATTGTGTTGCTACAGTGCGACGTTATTTAAACACCTACCTACGCGAAACGCCACCAATAAACCATCGTGTTGCTGCAGTCGACGTTAATCAACGATTCTCAACATACTCAAGCATGTCTCATCCTTCTGTGAGGTGCTCAGGTGTTGCCTCGTCATCTGACCGTGGTTCAAAATTACGTGGTATTGTCCTCGGATCTTTCCCTTTGGGATTGATCCCGGACCGTCACCAATAGCCCGTTGTGTTGCTCCAGTGTGACGTTAATTGAAATACCCCCTTCTGTGAGGTGCACCTACTGTGGATCCCTTCACACATTGACCTCAGGTGAACGAATTAACGTATGTCTTGGCGAAGGAGGGTGTCGCTGAGCCTTTGTCCAGTACTCACTCATTGACGTTTCTTGAGCTTCACTCTATTAGAAAAATCTCGATAAGGCAAGAAACATTCCCTGGTACTGTATTGGTATCGTGGATATGGCCACAGAAGATATATTTCCAATTGCAGCATTCAGACAGCGCTCTCCCGCTTTTTCAATGGCCATCAGAGGTGTCTCGCATTTTGCTGTGGACGCAAGATTCATCCTGTTTGTCTAAAACGCCAGTCTGACCAGGCCTCCACAATGCACGCTCTCGAGTTTCGGGAGGTCCCGAGACGACATGTTTCCTGGATCTCTTGGAGTATGATTTTGTGTGGCTGAATGGGCTGGTAGATTTGGTCAAGACGGAGCTAGACGCAGATATTAGACATTACAACAACCTTATTGCAACACGAGGGCTGTATTCACGTTAATCCTCACATCTATTCCCACATTGCTAGGCACAACCTTTTTAAGTTGAGGACATACATTCTAGACTGGTAGAGTCATGTCTACCCAGGATTCAAACCAGGAATCTTTCGATGTAGAAGATCCCAGGCCCGCGATCGCTCGGTTGAGTGTGTGTGTATTTCAATTAACGTCACACTGGAGCAACACAATGGGCTATAATCGCTCGGTTGAAGGTTGGTTGGGTTTGGTGTTTAATGGCACAAGGGCCATATTTGGCCATGCTGCGCCGGGCACAATACAATATCAAATAATTGACACAAGACATACAATATCAAGTAACTGACACAGCGAAAGTTTTACTGACACTGAAGAGATAAATACACCAGGGAGGAAAACCTGGCAGGAATCGAACCTGCTTCGCCTACAAATCAAGAGAGTTGCTAGCGCAGTGGACATACCGACGGACCCAGGCTCGGTTGAAAAAGTAGCAGGATAGCAGCAGGAGGGGATGCGAGTTTGAATCTCGAGCCAAACATATATGAGGAATGAGGCATGCGAAATCGGTAGGTAGGTAGGTATTTTAATTAACGTTACACTGGAGCAACACAGGCCCCCTATTAAATCTGTCGTAGTATAAAATGTCCTCACAATGCCTTGGATTTGGTATTTTTAATGCGTATCACAGTATAGCAACACAACGGTCTATTGGTGACAGTCCGGGAGCTATCCGAAAGGGAAAGAACCGAGGACAACACAACGTAATTTTGAATCACGGTCAGATGACAAGGCAATACATGAGATGGTACTCCACTCTCCAAACTTCCACGCCATAGTGAGTACATTTGAAGTCACGAGAGGTTTACCGTGCACTAACCCCTTTGTACACGTCTGTCTTTGGTTGGATTCCAACTCGCAACTCTCCGGTTGTTAGTCAGTTACTCTTTCAACCGGGCCAATGCGGCCAGGAGTGGTATTGGTATTGGTATTGGCATTTTCAATTAACGTCACACTGGACCAACACATCGGCCAGGAGTGGAGTGGTTGGTATTGTTATTTTCAATTAACGTCACACTGGAGCAACACAACGGGCTATTGTGGGAAGAGTGGAGTGGAAGTTTCACATTTTGGTAGGCATTTTAATTAACGTCGCTCTGGAGCAAAACTACGGGCCATTGTGGAAATTTGGAGAGTGGAATGGCAGCTTAGGTGTTGTTCTCGTCATTAGAACGTGGTTCAAGATGACGAGTCGAATTCCTGGGATCTTTCCCTCAGGAATTGATCGCGGACCGTAACAATAACCCATTGTGTTGCTCCATTGCGACGTTAATTACCTACCTACCTGGTTGGTTTTGGGTTTCATGGCGCAAGGGCTATATTTGGCCATGCTGCACCAGACACAATATAGAGTAATAGACCTACACACGCATGAAAGTTTTTACTGACAAATAAATGCGATATACACCCAGGGAGGAATTCACCTGACAGGAATCGAAGGTTGCTATCGCAGTGGACATACCCACTGAGCCACGAAGGCCATTATCTACCTACCTGAAAACACTGTTAATAGTAGTTATTACTAACAATCTTCAATAAATATTACTAATATTTTAGAATAGTATCGTTAAATAACAGTTTAGACTATATCTAGCTACAGCGCATGCCCATTTAACGTCATTGAAGAAGTACGAAGGTCGATTGGATTGTGTATATAGGCAAAAACAGCCTTATTTGGCCAATGTCCGCAGAACTCGAGGCAAACAAATTAAAGAGATACAAGTAGTTTGAAGATTCGTCTTGTGAGATTTGACGTGACTTTATCTACCATTTCAAAGGCAATTTCCCTTCAACATGGACGTAGAGAATGTCGAACGAAGACTGCTTAGAGTTACAAAGATACTCCAAGCTCAGAAAGTGGCTTTGCTTTTGAAACAAAAAAGTACTGACGACTTTGTTCTGAATAGGATCACGAAAACGAATGCTTTACTGCAGGGTTACAAAGAACTGAAAGAAATGGGTTCTTTTCTCGAAGAAAAGGACCGCCTTTGCGAAATGCTAGCAAATACAGATGAGGTAGTGATTAATTCGCTAAAATTGTTTGAAGATCATACTCATCTGCATCATTCCAAGGGCTCTGGATTGCTTGAAGTTGTGGAGGACCTCCACGAAGCCACCAAAATCTTCAAGAGGAGAATTCGAAGGAAAATGGACAGGGAAAAACAAGACAAAGCTGGTGCGACGGAAGGTGATTCAGTCGCATGAATCCTGTTTTTTAAGACTTGGGCTGGAAATTCCAACTTTTAGAACAAAAACTGCAACGAAAGACTTATTTTAATTGAACGCCTATCTTCATATTATTGTAAACTTTGACTGATATCGGGAAGTGGTTATTTAATTTTTAGTTAGTTTCGGGAAGCTGTTTGCACTTTCAGACTACCTACTGATCATGACTGTCCTAACACATCTCTACCCCATGACTTGCCGATTGACCAGACTGACTTGTGCTTGCCTGGATCACCCTATGCTTGGTCTACATATGGAGGAAAGCTCTGCATTTGTTTTTTATTTGTCCTGATTTCAAGAGCAATCATTCCAAGGGCTCTGGATTGCTTGAAGTTATGAAAGACGTCCACGAAGCCGCGAAAATATTCAAGAGGAGAATTCGAAGGAAAGTGAACAAGGAAAAACTAGACAAAGCTGATGCATTGGAAGGTGCTTCAGCCGCATGAATCGGTTATTTTAAGACTTATGCTGAGAACAGCAGCTTTTAAATCAAAAACTGCAATGAAAGATCTGTTTTAATTGCACACCTACCTTCATATTAATGTAAACTTTTATTGATTGATACCGGGAAGTGATTAGTTAATTTTTAGTTAGATTAAACGGGAAGCTGTTGACACATTCTGTCTGCTTACTGATCATCACTGTCAGCCCATCTCTATCGCATATGACTTGCTGATTCACCAGACTGATTTGTGCTGCTTGGAACAGTGCCTTGTGTACACATGGAAAAATGCCCCAAACAAGTGGTATTTTAATTGTCCTGTAAAATATTTTAGAATACGTGGCTTAGTGTCTGAAAGATCAACATTTTTCAGCAACGTTAGTTATCAACTTAATTTAATTAGAAACCTGGGTCTTGATATAGCAGATTTTAAACCGAAATAAATTAATTTTTTATTGCATGTTTACCTTCATTTAACAATGTAAACTTTTATTTGGCATCAAAAAGTTTAAAATCGCTATGATTTTAGGACAAATTAAATTTTTAATTAAGAAGGTAGAAAGATCTATTTTAAAGTTGTATGCAATTTAAGTGAACTTTTTATTGACATCGTAATTTTAATAGACGCTTGGGTATTGGAATAGCAGAGTTTAAACAGAAAACTACAAAGAGCGACTCATTTAAACTGCATGCCTTGCATTCATGTAAATATAAACTTTTATTGTCTTAATGAATTTAAGATATTTTGGTCTAGGAATATTTGAGATCAAATCGAAAAATGCAAGATAGATGAAAAGATCCACTGTTATTAATTGCATGTTTATCTTTAAATAATGCAAACGTTTATTGACATCGCAATTTTTATGGCCATTTGGATCTAGGAATGCAGTTTAAATAGGAAAATCTATTTTATTTGCATACATTTCTCCATGTAAGTTTAAATTTTATTTGACAACGGAGAGTTAATAGCCACTTGAGTTTTTTAACATGAATTTGTATCAAAGACTGCAAAGATAGCAAATGCCTATTTTAATTACATGTTTATGATTTTAATATATTACCTAAATATTATGGATATTACTAATGAAATTACTGGCACTAATTTGGTATGTTTAATCATAAACGAAACCTGTTCGCTTATGAGCTATAGCTTTATGATGTGCTACAATAATTTTAAATTTGAATGCATTATTGATTGTATATAAATATTTTTTCGAATCTTCACACAACTGGCCTTAATTTCGTTATTTGTTTAATCCATAATCACTTTCCTTACGAACTGTAACTTTATTATGTGAAACAATAGTTTTGACGTTTATTGATTGCATAAATATTTCTAAACAATATTCAATTGAATTGATCCCATTTAGAGATTTCATCAATTATTAATATAATATTGTAATGATTAACACATGCATTGTAGGGGACATTTATTTCTTATAGATTTGACTCAATTCTTAAAATCTATGTTCTTGTTTTAAGAGGGATTGTCATTGTGGCAAGTGACAAAACAGAATTTACTTCGAATGCCCAAATGCTTTCTCGTCACGCAATGTAGGCGTAACATTAAAATGTTTATCACCATTTTTGACACATGGCGTGTAATGGTATTGGCGTTAACCAGTTAATTATCATATTTAAATGAGAAATTCAATCTTAAAAATTTTGATTGGAGCGGAAATCGAACTTAAAGAACAAGTCAAAGTGACGTCACTTTCAAACAAGTACACTAAGCATTCTCCACCACAAAACAATGAATTAAGAGTTACAAACAATTACAAAAAATTAAGTCACCAAGATTTTAGAACAGATTAAGATCAAAACTAGGAAGGTGGAAAAGCTCTATTTTAATGTTGTATGCAAATCTTTTTAAATGCATGCATGGCCCGGTTGGAAGAGTAACGGACTTGCAACCGAAGGGTTGCGAGTTCGAATCCAGCCAAACACCGTCGTGTACAAAGGGGGCTGGTGCACGTTAAATCTGTCGTGGCCTCAAATGTCCTCACGTTGGCGTGGTGTGGAAGTTTGGAGAGTGGGGTGCCAGCTCAGGTGTTGCCTCGTCATCTGACCGTGGTTCAAAATTACGTGGTGTTGTCCTCGGATCTTTCCCTTTGGGATTGATCCCGGACCGTCACCAATAGCCCATTGTGTTGCTCCAGTGTGACGTTAATTGAAATTCCCCCCCCTAAATGCATGCAATTTAAGTGAACTTTTAAATAACGTAATTTTAATAGACGCTTGCATCTTAGAATAGCAGATTAAACTCAAAACTGAAGATAGTAGGTAGATATTTTAATAACGTTGCACTGGAGGGGCAACGCAACGGGCTGATGGCGACAGTTCGGGATCAAACCCGAAGGAAAAGATCGGAGGACAACACTTCACTTTGAACCACGGTCAGATGACGAGGTCACACCTGAGCTGGCACCTCACTCTTCAAACTTCCAAATCACGCCAACGTGAGGACATTTGAGGCCACGACAGCTTTGGTTATATTCGAACTCGCAACCCTGCCGTTACATTTCCGGGCCGCAGTAACTAGGTTGGAAGAGTGATTAAAATTACGTGGTGTCCTCGATCTTTCCCTTTGGGATTGATCACTCACCAATAGCCCGTTGTGTTGCTCCAGTGTGACCTTAATTAAAATGCATATCTACCATTTAATCTGTGGCTTTCTAAATGCAAATGTATTTTTTTTTTGACAACGGTGAGTCATTTAACATTCACGAAAATTTCTGATCAGTTTAAATTTAAAACTGCAGATACCAAAGACCTATTTTAATTACACTTATGTTCATGATTTTAGTATATTACCTACATGTATTGAATATTACGTATGAAATAACCGCCCTAATTTGGTATGTTTAATCAGAAATGACGCCTGTTCACTTATGAACTATAGTTTTATGACGTGCTGCAATTATTTTGATTTTTTACGCATCGATTGCCTTTATATAAAACATTTTTTAAGAATCTCCAATTGGGGGGCTTACTCCTTAATTTCGTAATTTGTTTAATCCAAAATGACACTTTACTTATAACTAATTTTATGCACAATAGTTTTTAATTGTTACGTTCATTGATTGCATAAATATTTTTAAACAATATTCATTCGCTTTTGTCTCATTTAGAGATATTTCTTGATTATAGCATTATAATGTAATGGTTAACGCATTGCAGGTGACATCTATTTCTTATAGATTTGGCATGATTCACATCACCCACGTTCTTATTTTAAGAGATTGTAATAAACCAAATTTTATTTCGAAGATAAGTATTTTAATTAACGTTACACTGGACCAACACAATGGGCTATTGGTAATGGTCCGGGATCAATCCGAAAGGGAAAGATCCTAGCAAAATACCACGTAATTTTGAATCACGGTCAGATGACGAGCCATCACCTGTGAGCTGGCACCTCACTTCAAACTTCCACACCGCGCCAACGTGAATTTTATTTCGAAAGCCCTAATGTTCTCGCATCATACATGTAGGGGTAACCATAAAATGGTTTTTAGTCGTTTTGGTGATATTTGGCGTTTAATAATGATGGCGTCAACCAATTCATTACATCAACCTTCTAATGAAATAAGCAGTATGTTGTCAGAGTCGATTTCGTATGATCGTTGAAGGGTAAAACATGTGGGCTCAAATCGACTTAACCAATTGTCTATCGCAGTGCAGACTTGTGTTTCTGATCACGATGGATAATCACTTTACGCATAATAAATTGGGATTCATGCTTTTACCCACAACCACGTCACGTTGGCGTGGTGTGGAAGTTTGGAGAGTGGGGTGCCAGCTCAGGTGTTGCCTCGTCATCTGACTGTGGTTCAAAATTACGTGGTGTTGTCCTCGGATCTTTCCCTTTGGGATTGATCCCGGACCGTCACCAATAGCCCATTGTGTTGCTCCAGTGTGACGTTAATTGAAATACCCCCCCCCCACAACCACGTGAGAGAAATTCAAACCAAGCAACCTTAAGGAAAAACAAAGCTGCGCGCCCATGCTCCGTTTATTTCATTGGTAATGGTAATTAACGTCGCACTACAGCAACACAACACACTATATTTCATTGGAAGGCCGATGATTTATCACTTTAGTCCGGAATTCAATCTTTAGAATTTTTATTGACGACGTTCTGAACACGTATTTGATAAGCAAGCCAAATGGCGCCCCGTTTGGAACAGGTACACAAAGCATTTCTCCATCACGAAACTCGTCATCTGATTAGTTGAAAATAACGGTGTAGTCCTCGGATCTTTTCTTTTCGGATTGATCCCGAACAGCCCGTTGTGTTGCACCGCAGTGTGACGTTAATTATAAATATGTAACTTCTGTGAGGTGATCCTACAGTGGATACCTTCACACGTGGTCATCAGGGAAACGAAGTAGCGGATGGTTTGGCGAAGGAGGGTGTCGATGAGCTTCTGTCCTCTACTCCCTGATTGACGTTTCTTGAGCTTTACTCTATTAGAAAAGATCTTGATAAGAAGTTCCCCCTGTACACTCTTGGTATCGTGAATACCGCCCTGGAAGATATCTTGTTCTCAATTGCGATATATTTAGACAAAGCTCTCCCTATTTTTCATTGGCCATCTGACGTGTCTCGCATTTTGCTGTGGTCGGAAGATTCATCCTATTTGCCTTAAACACGAGTCTGACTAGGCCTCCCCAATGCCCATTTTCGTGTGCCTGGAGTGGTCCCGAGACGACCTGGTTTATGAATCTCTTTTGGAGTATGACTGTACGGGCGAATGGGCTTGTGGATTTGGTCTAGCTGGAGCAAGAGTCCCACATGCTTGGCATCATCTGTTTGAGATGAGTTCATACATTCTAGACGGATAAAGTTATTGTTATTGTTATTGTTATTGTTATTTCAATTAACGTCACACTGGAGCAACACAACGGGCTATTGGTGACGGTCCGGGATCAATCCCAAAGGGAAAGATCCGAGGACAACACCACGTAATTTTGAACCACGGTCAGATGACGAGGCAACACCTGAGCTGGCACCCCACTCTCCAAACTTCCACACCACGCCAACGTGAGGACATCTAGACGGATAAAGAGCCATGTCTACCCTGGATTCGAACCAGGAATCTTTCGATGTAAAAGCCCCCGGGCAGGCGATAGCCCGAAAGAATAACAGAATAGCAACTGAAAGAGTAGCAGGATAAGCAAGGAAGGTTGCGAATACAAAACTCGATCCAATCAAAGGTGCGGAATAGTGCATGTGAAATCTGTGGTGACCTAAAATTTCCTCACATTGGCGTGGTGTGAGTTTGGTAGGGTAGATATTTTAATTAACGTCGCACTGGGAGCAACACAATGGGCTATTGTGGAAGTTTGGAGAAATGGTTGCCAGGTTTTCTCGTCATCTGACTGGCTCAAAATGACGAAGCGAATTTGTGGGATCTTTTTCTTCGGAATTGATAACGGACCGTCACCAATATCCCACTGTGTTGCTCCATCGTGACGTTAATTACCTACCTACCTACCTGAAAAATCTGTTAATATTTAGAAGTTAGTAATATTTATTGTCAGATCTTAGCAATAATTCTTGAGACTTATCGTGAAATAACAGTTTATAATATCTTTAGCGATTGGGCATACGCATTACACAGAAGTCATTGAAGTATGTTGGTTGGTTGGATTGGGTTTATTGGCAAAAGGAGCCTTATTTGGCCGAGCTGTGGCAAACGTGAGACAAACCAAACCAAGTGATACATGTAGTTTATAGATTCGTCTTGTGAGTATCTCTTGTGACAGTATCTAGTATTTCAAAGGCAATTTCCCTTCAACATGGACGTAGAGAATGTCGAACGAAGACTGCTTAGAATTATAAAGATCCTCCAAGCTCAGAACGTGGCTTTGATTTTGAAACGCGAAAGTATTGACGACCTTGTAATAGATCACATCCGAGAAATTAATACGGTATTGCAGGATTACAAAAAAGTCAAAGAACTTGTTTCTGACGAGATATGCCAGAGCATTCCATCTAAGTTGCCGTTAGAAGGCCTTTACGAAGTCCTCGAAAGAGCAGAGGAGCTAGTGCCTGAAAGGTTAGAATACCTTGAAGATTATAGTCATCTGAATCATTCCAAGGGCTCAGGAATGCTTGAAGTTATAAAGGACCTCCACGAAGCCACCAAAATCTTCAAGCGGAGAATTCGAAGGAAAATGGACAGGGAAAAACAAGACAAAGCTGATGCGACGGAAGGTACTTCAGTTGCTTGATTCGTGTTTTTAAAGACTTGTGCTGAGAATAGCAACTTTTAATTCGAAAACTGCAGCGAAAGATCTATTTTAATTGTCTTCATATTAATGTAAACTTTTATTGATTGATATCGGGAAGTGGTTATTTAATTTTTAGTTAGTTTCGTCGGGAAGCTTCAGACTGCTTACTGATCATGACTGTCCTAACACATCTCTACCCCATGACTTGCTGATTGATCAGACTGAATTGTGCTTGCCTTGATCACCCTGTGCTTGGTCCCCTGCATTTTCTGTTCTGTTGCAAAATATTAGAGTACGTTGCTTAGAGTCTGAATGACCGATGTTTGGCAGAAATGTTAATTTTCAACTAAATTTCAATAGAAATTTGGGTCTCGGTATAGAATAGCTTAAACCGAAATCTGCAACATAATATCCTTTTTTATTGCATGTATATCTTTGTTTAAAAATGTAAATTTCTATTGGATATCAAAAAGTTCAAAATCAAAATGGTTTTAGAACAGATTAATTATTTTTTTAGATGCATGCAATTTAAGTGAACTTTTTATTGACATCGTAATTTTAATACACCTTGGGTCTTGGAGTAGCACAGAACTAGAGAACGACCCATTTCAACTGTATACCTTGCATTAATGTAAATGTAAATTTTTATTAATTGTTTTAGTGAATTTAAGACACTTGTGTCTAGGAATAGCTGAGATTAAATCAAAAACTTCAAGAAAGATTAAAAGATCCATTATTATTTGCATGTTTGTCTTTAGATAATGTAAGCTTTTATTGATATTGTAATTTTAATAACCATTTGGATGTAAGAATGTAGTTTAAATGGAAAAATCTCTTCCATGCTTTTCGCCATGTCAGTTTAAATTCTATTGGACAACGGAGTTATACAATAACCAATTAAGTTTTAGGACATCAATTTGTATGACTGCAAAGATAGCAAAGACCTATTTTAATTATATGTTCATGATTTTAGTATATTACCTACGTATTTTGAATGTTACGAATGAAATAATCGGCACTAATTGGTATGTTTAAACATAAACGACACCTGTTTATTTATGAACTATAGCTTTATGTGCTACATTAGTTTAAAATTCTTACGCATTGATTGATTGTATATAAATATTTTTTCGAATCTTCAATTGGCTTTAATTTCGTTATTTGTTTAATCCAAACTGACACTTTACTTATGAACTAAATTTATTTGAAACAATAATTTTGACGTTTATTGATTTCATAAATATTTCTAAACAATATTCAATTGAATTTGTCTCATTTATATATTTCATGAATTAGTTATATAATATTGTAATGGTTAACACATACATTGTAGGACATTTATTTCTCTTATAGATTTAACTCAATTCTTAAAATCTACATTCTTATTTTAAGAGGATTTTCACTGGCAAAACACAGAAAATTGAGATTTAATTCGATACTCATCGTGCTTATCACACATGTAGGGTTAACATCAAAATACTTATCACCGTTTTGGACACATTTGGCGTTTAATCATAATGGTGTTAACCAGTTAACTATTATATTTAAATCAGAAAATTCAATCTTGAAAATTTGCATTGGTGTCGAGCGGAAATCGTATTTAAAAAAAAAGCCCAGTGACGTCACTTTCGAAACAGGTGCACGAAACACTATCGCCATCTGTATTTAGGTTGATGGAAAAAAAACATCCTTAGCTTTCTGTGCAACAATTGAAATGTGTGATAAATTTTTTCTGCAATATCAGATTTGTCGTTTCAATAAAATACTACTTGGATTCTTCAGAAACTTGTATGCATTCTCAACATAATATTGCTCAGTAATATTGTGGCCGCATTGGAAAGGATATCAACCGCAGGGTTGCGAGTTCGAATCCAAACAAAGGGGGCTGGTGCACGTTAAATGTCTGGGCCTCAAATATCCATTTAGGCGTGGTTTGGAAGTTCGGGGTGCCAGTTCAAGTGTGATCTCGTCATCTGACCTTAGTTCAAAATTACGCGGTGCTGTACTCGATCTTTACCTTCGGGTTATATCCCGAACCAATAGCCCGTTGTGTTGCTCCAGTGAGAAGTTAATTAAAAAACTCAATACTTTTTGAAAACTAAATCTAATAGGGTAGGTTGGTTGGTATTGAGGTATTTTAATTAACATCGCACTGGTGTCATACAACGGACTGTTGGTGACGGTTCGGGATCGAACCTGAAGACAAAGATCCGAGGACAACACGTAATTTCGAACCATTGTCAGGTGACGATGAACTGAGTTGGCGCCCCAGATTCCAAATTTCCACACAAACCCAACGTGTGGACATTTGAGGCGACGTCAAATTTAATGTGCACCAGCCCCCACGTTTAAGGCAGTCTTTTGTTGGACCGAGTTTCGAACTCGCAATCCTCCACTCTTCTAACCGGGCTTCCGTGGCCCCGAAATAACGCGAAGGCCACACGGTGAATGTTCCGTTGGTTGGGTTTATACCACCATATGTGGTAGGTAAGGGTTTAATTAAGGTCTCAATGGAGCAATAAAACGGTCTATTGGCGGCGGTGAGGGATCAAATCCGAAGGGAAAGATCCGAGGATAACACGTAATTTTGTAATTTTGAACCATGGTTCATATGACGAAGTCACATGAGCTAGCACCCCACTCTCCAAACTTCCACACCACGCCAACGTGAGGCTATACAGGATGTCCCAAAAAGGTTCGATAAAAATTTAAGCGGATTAAGTTTTTAATTTGTATACAATCCCTCTAGATAAAAATCTAAATAGAAACGAAATGCTAATCCATTTAAAAAAAAAATGTCTCAAGGTCATACTCCCTTCCCTTTATTTGATTCTGATCTGTAGCAAAACATTGCCGTAGAGACAAACCAAACCACTCTTACCAGGGTAGAATCTTCGAAGTGATCAATAGCCGTAGATCCTAGTCTAATTAGCCCACGTGTAGCAAAAATTAACCGCAGACAAAAACCAAAGCACTCTACTAGAGTAGAATCTTCGTCAAATGACCGTAAGCCGTAGATAGTCTAATTATCCGTCATGTAAGAAAAAGTTATCCGTAGAGACAAAAGAAACCACTATTACTAAGGCAGAATCATCCGTCCAAATACCTTAAATCATAGTTTTTAATCCAACCCTATTATCCAAAAATGAAGTTTGAGGCAAACCGAACTACTCCTACCAGGTTAGAATATTCCGTTCAAATGATTCAAGCCATAAAGTCTGGTCTAATTAGCCTCTGTGAAGTATAAAATGATCTTGGGTGTCAAACCAAACAAATCTCTAAAGTCTACTCATTTTTCTACTTTATGTATTTGAATTCCATTTCAACGCTCAAATATGAGTTACCAGCCTCAGTTGAAACGAAGGAATAAAATTGGTACATTGGGACGTTAATTACTTACCTACCTGTTAAAAACTGTTAATATTAACAGTTGGTAGTATTTATTTCTGCATATTAGAAATAATTGTTGAGACTTATTTTAAAATCACAGTTACGACTATCTCTAAGTATTGGGCATGCTCATAACTGTTCATGGGCCGCGGTAGCCCGGTTGGAAGAGTAACGGACTATCAATCGGATGGTTGCAATTTCGAATCTAGCCAAAGACCGTCGTGTATAAAGGGAGCTGTTGCACGTTTAATCCATCGTGGCCTTAAATGTGCTTAAGTTGGCGGGGTGTGGAAGTTTGGAGAGTGCGGAGCCTGCTCAGGTGTTGCCTCGTCATCTGACCGTGATTCAAAATTACGTGTTGTCCTCGATCTTTCCCTTAGAGATTGATCCCGGACCGTCACCAATAGCCCATTGTGTTGCTCCAGTGTGACGTTAATTGAAATATCCCCCCCCGGACCGTCACCAATAGCCCGCTGTGTTGATTAAGTGTGACGGTAATTAAAATACATACCATTACTGTTCATTGAGGAAGTATGATGGTTGGTTGGATTGGGTTTATTTGCAAATGGAGCCATGTTTGGCTGAGCTGCGCCAAACGCAATACAAACAAAACGAAGCGAAAAAGTTGTTTGTAGATTCGTTGAGATTTGATGTGACAGTATCTATCATTGCAAAGCCAATTTCCCTTGAACATGAACTTAGAGTACATCGAACAAAGACTCCATAGAGTTACTAAGATCCTCCAAGGACAGACTATGGTTTTGCTTTTGAAACAAAGAAAAATGGACGACCGTGTTATAAAATGCATCCGAGATATGAATGCGGATTTGCAGATGTACAAAAGGGTCAAAGCTCTTCTGGTTTCCTTCGACGAGTCATGCAAGAAGAGCCTACCGCCGGAGCAGATGTTAGAAGATAGAGAAAGCATTTGCAAAATGCTCGAAAATGGAGAGAGGCAAATGATTAAAACGCTGGAACAGGTTGAAGATTGTACTCATCTGAATCATTCCAAGGGCTTGGGATTTCTAGAAGTTATAAAGGACCTCCACGAAGCCTCCAAAATCTTCAAGCGGAGGAAAATGGACGGAAAAACAAAACAAAACAATGTTGATGCAACGGAAGGTGCTTCAGTAGCATGAATCGTGTTAAACAGTCTGGGAATTACAACTTTTAGATCGAAAACTCCAACGAAAGATCTATTTTAATTGCACGCCCATCTTCATACTGTAACATTTTATTGATTGATATCAGGAAGTGTTAATTAATTTTAATAGTTGACATCGGCTACAACGGGAAGCTGTTTCCAGGTTCAGACTGCTTACTGATCATGACTGTCCTAGCCTATCTCTACCCAATATGACTTGCTGATTCACCAGACTGATTTGTGCTACCTGGATCACCCTATGCTTGGTCGATATATGGACGAAAGCCCTGCATTTGTTTCTTAAATTTCCTGTAGGAAAATATTTTAGAATACTTGGCTTAGGTGTCTGAACGACCAACATTTGTCAGTAACGTTAGTTATCAACTTAATTTCATTAGAAACTTGGGTTTCGTTATAGCAAAGTTTAAACCAAAAACTGCAATTAAACATCCTTTTAATTGCAAGTTTATCTTCACCTTAAAAATGCGAACTTTGATTTGGCATAAAAAATTAAAAGTCACTAAGGTTTTAGAATAAATTAAACTAGGAAGGCGGAAAAGATCTGTATTAATGTTGTATACCAATCTTTTATTTAAATACATGCAATTAAAGTGAACTTTAAATTAACATCGTAATTTTAATGGACGCTTGGGTCTTGGAATAGCAATTTATATAGAAAACTACAAAGAAAGACCCATTTCAACTGCATGCTTGCATTCAAGTAAATACAAAATTTTGCACATGAATTTAAGACACTTGGGTTTAGGAATATTCGAGATTAAATAGAAAACTGCAAGGGGGGAAAAGGTTTAAAGATCCATTGTTATTAATTGCACGTTTGTCTAGATAACGTAAACTTTTATTGACATCGTAATTTTAAGAGCCATTTGGATCTAGGAATGCAGTTTAAATAGAAATATCCATTTAATTTGTGTGGCTTTCTATATGTAAATGTAAATTTTATTTAAGGAGTTATTTAATGGATATTTCTATTCACTCGAGATAATGATACTCAAGTTACTGAATCTCAGTTTAGATTAAAAGCTGCAGATAGCAAAGACCTATTTTAATTACATGCTTATGTTCATGATTTTAGTATATTACCTAAATGTTTTGAATATCACGAATGAAATAACCGCACTAATTTGGTATGTTTAATCAAATGACATCTGTTCACATATGAACTATAATTTTATGACGTGCTGCAAAATTTTTATGTGTTATTGATTGTATATAAAATTATTTTTACTAATCTTCAATTGGCTTTATTCTTAATTTTGTAATTTGTTTAATCCAAAATGACATTACTTAAGAACTAACTTTTTTATGTACAACAATATGAATTACGCTTATTAATCGCTTAAATATTTTTAAACAATATTCAATCCCATTTTTTTCATTTCGAGATATTTCTTGGATTATAGTAATATAATATTGTAATGGTTAATATGGAATTGTTGGTTACATTTAATTCTCATAGATTTGGCATAATTTTAATAACCCGCGTTGTTGTAAGAAAGGGATTGTAACAAACCACAGAAAACAGATTTGATTTCGAAAGCCCAAATGCTCTCGCATCATGCATGTAGGGTTAACCTTAAAATGTTTATTGCCGTTTTGGTGACATTTGGCGTTAAATGTTAATGACTTTAACTAATTAATAACATCGACCTTTTAATGAAATGGACAGCATGTGGGCGCTGTCGTATGATCTCTGAATTGTAAATCAGGTGGTCTCACGATTAGACTTGACCGATTGACTATCGAAGCGCAGACTAGTGTTTCTGATCACGGTGGATAATCACGTTAACCAATCAATAATTAAGGATTCAATCACGACAGATCTTCAAAATGAGCAACCGGCACAAAAAGCAAAGCTGCACGCACATGTTCCGACTATTTCATTAGAAGGTCGATGATTTATCATTTAAATATCGTAGGTAGGTGGTTATTTGAAATAATGTCGCTCTGGGAGCATAAAAACGGGCTTTTAGCGACGATCAGGATCAAATGACATCGCTTAGTTTTCAACCGCGGTCAGATGACGAGGCAACACCTGAGTTGGTACCCCACTGACCAAACTTCTACACCACGCCAACTTAGATTGATGGACAACTGCAATTGGAATGGGTAATAAAATTCTAAAATACAGCTTTGTCGTTATAATGAAATACGATTTGGTTTCTTGGAAAACTTGCATGCGTTCTCAGCAAATATTTTTACCCAATTATATTTTAATACAATGCTGAGCTATTAATTCCCCCAGTAGTTTCGACGAGATGTCTCATCCATCATGATCCGACCAATTTTGCTTGTGACGAGATATCTCGTCCTCAAGATACTGCCGATAATTTTATGATGAGATCAATATGTGATGAATTTTTTTCTGAGATATCTTGTCCATCAAGATGTGATCAATTTTCTAATATTAGATACCTCGTCGAGACAACCACCAGGTAGGTAGTTAATTAACGGCGCACTGGAGCAGGACAGCGGGCAATTGGCGACGAACAACCAGTAGGAGTTAATTATTCACGTGCGGATGTTCAGACAAACAAAATATTCATCAGTTTTGATATACCAAATAATAGATATTTTTTATCGGACAGGAACCCATTTTAAGATCGGGTCGCGGTAGCCTGGTTGGAAAAGTAACGGATTAGCAACCAGAGCGTTGTTAGTTCCAAACCAACCGAAGACTCGTACAAAGGGGATGGTAGACATCAAATCTGTCGTGGCCTCAAATGTCCACACGTTGGCGTGGTGTGGAAGTTTGGAGAATGGGGTGCCAGCTCAGGTGTCATCTGACCGTTTTTCAAAATGGCGACGAGGTGTCCTCAATCTTTCCCTTCGGATTTGATCATGTACCGTCGACAATAGCTTGTTGTGTTGCTATAATGCGACGTTAATTAAAGATACCTACTAGCCTCAATTGAAGCATAGAAATAAAATTGGTCGTTGATCATGGCAATCTTTTCCGTTGTTGAAGATTAGGTTAGGTTGAGGAAACATGAAAATTGAAGAGCCTATTTTAATGTAATAGAATATAGAATATATTGATTTTAAAAAACAATAGTCACAGATGGAATAGGACTAACGAATTCAACCCCACCTTCAAAATGTTTAAATATGAACCAAAATCATGGAAATAGCCCGTTGTGTTGCTCCAGTGTGACGTTAATTGAAAATACCATAATACCAAATACCATGGAAGGAAAAATGCGGCATCGGTTAGCCTGGTTAGAGCAAGGGATTAGTAAATGCGAGTTCAAAACTCGGTCGAGCCAAAGACCGTCGTGTACACGGGCGCTGGTGCATATTAAACATGTGGCCTCAAATGTCCTCACGTTGGCGTGGTGTGAATAGAGGGGTGCCAGATCAGGTGTTGCCTCCTCATCTGACCGTGGTTTAAAATTACGTTGTGTTGTCCTCGGATTACCATTTGGGATGGATCTCGGACCATCACCAATTGCTTATTGCTTTGCTCCAGTGACACGTTAATTACCTACCAGTACCGTCGATAACAATCCATTGTGTTGCTCCATTTCGCGGTCCTCCAAAGAAGGTATTTTGTATTGCTATATGGTATTTGATTGGTCAACGTCAATTATATTAAACGCCAAACGTCACCAGAATGGAGATAAACAGAATTTTAGCGTCGTTCAATACATGCATTCGAGAGCATTTGGGCACCTTGGCATTCATTCTGGTCAATGCTGCGGTAGCCCGGTTGGAAGAGTAACGGACTAGTAACCGGAGGGTTGCGAGTTCGAATCCAACAAAAGACTCGTGTAGAAATTGGGCTAGAGAACGTTAAATCCGTCGTGGCCTCAAACGTCCTCATGTTGGCGTGGTTTGAGAGAGCGCGTTACTCAGGCGTGACCTCATCATCTGACCGTGTGTCAAAATTGCGTGGTGTCGTCCTCGATCTTTTCCTTTGGGATTGATCCTGGACCTCACCAATAGCCCGTTGTGTTGCTCTAATGTGACGTTAATTGAAATACCTACCTACTTTTCCCTTCGGAATGGATCCCTGACCGTCGACAATAGCCCGTGTGTTGTTCCAGTGCGACGTTAATTAAATACATACCCGCACCGTCGCTAATAACCCATTTTGTTCCTCTAATGCGACTTAAATTAACAAACTGCCTACCCGAACAGTTGCCAATAACCCATTGTGTTCTGTTCGCAGCCCTATAACGAAGTTATTTTGAATTGCTATATGGTATTTGATTGGTCACTATCAATTAAACGCCAAACGTCAACAAAACGGAGATTACCAACTTTTAAGGTAACCTGATATATGTATTTGAGCAGAAGTAAAATCTTGGCATTCAGTCTGGTTTATTAAATCACACTTTCCGTGTGCAGAAAACCTCATAACCTGAAAATTCTTTCTTCAGGTAGTGTGGAAACAGCATAGGATCTTGATTATCATCATGTCTAAGCGAGTGTCCAGCATAGAATCTCTTCATTTACCTTCCTGCATGGAGCATTCTGTCACCACGTTTAAAGCAGCGAAGGCATCACTTATTTCAAGAATGCAGCATCTTCTGTTCATTGGCCAAACATATCTTCAACGAAAAGTGAAATTGATGGAGAAACAGGTCAAACTTCGACGCAATAAAACCATCAAGTGTAAGAAAGCGATATTGAGACTATACAAATTGAAAGTAAAGATAGATTCATTGGAATATGAATTCAGTAAGACAATGGTAATGTTTGAAAGTTGTTTGCAAAACCTTCATATCATAAATAGTAGGTTTGAGCTTTGTGCTGATGCTTTTGAAATTAATCTCCAAAATTCCCTCATTCAAGATGGATGTTGAGCAAAATAGATTCACTACTGATGTCTCCGCGAAATAATCTTTGTGGAAAGCTTTGTTATAATTTGGAAGGGAAATTAATTTGAGAGAATTGCGGTAAGTAGAATAATAAAATATCAAGAGTTTCGTTGAATGAATTTAACAAACCTGCTTTCAGAATGTGGACGAGAATTTCAATCTACTAACGAATTCCTTTAAAACGTTTACGGAAGGCCATGTTGGTATGTTTGCACAGAACGTTATCTTGTGAATAATTTCTTATAGATTCTTTTATTTGTATTAAATTTTAAGTATCATGGCTTATTCACTTTGTGCATTCTACGAAAATGGTTCGTTTGAATTTTTCATTCATTGAACCAAGCAGTAAATTTTACCTTATTGTTTTGACGACATTTTACTAAAAGTATACGAAAACGTTATTCTAGAGTTTTCTGGCTGTTTGTAACAATTTACTTTTTTAATAAATGTTTGATATCTGTTTTAAAATGTTTATTAGTGTATGTATTGTGAACTTGGAAGAGTGGTAATTTGGTAACTGGAAACTTTTTATACGGTTTACGTTATTATAATTCAATAGTGATACAAAGTAGCCCTCCAAATGGTTTCGACGAGATATCTTGTCCATCAAGATCTGACTAATTTTGCTAATCAAGAGATATCTCTTCATCGATATAGCCGATTTCTTTATGATGACGATATCATGATCTGGCCAGTTATCTTCTAATGACGAGATATCTCGTCCATCAAGATTTAATCAGTTTTATTCTAATGACGAGATATCTCGTCCATCAAGATTTATTCAGTTTTATTCTAATGACGAGATATCTCGTCTATCAAGATTTAGTCAGTTTTATTCTAATGACGAGATATCTCGTCCATCAAGATTTAGTCAGTTTTATTCTAATGAGATATCTCCTCCATCAAGGCTTGGTCAGTTATCTTCTAGCGACGGTAATGACAAGATGTCTCGTCTATCAAAATTTGGTGAGTTTCCCAGTGACGAGATATCTCGTCCATCAAGATCCGGTTAGTCTTGCAAATGACTTGATACTTCGTCTAGAAAACCACAGGATTATAACGAAGGGTTTGGTTTTTAGCCCTCGAGGTAGCTGTGACTAGAGTGGCCAACTAAGCCTTAAAAATGAATCTCCCTTTATCACAACGAATTCTGCTAAATTTGAACAGAAAATGTTAAATCAAAATTATGCTAGTTTTACATGAAGTCAAACTTTTTTCAGAAAAAAGTTTACTTTTTTACATAAGGTAAACAAATCTAAATTGACATGTAAAATTTGCTAAAATGCTTTCAATATTTGTGGGGAGTTGTGGCTTAGTGGGCATGTATTGCCGCAGAATCTGCATTGGCGGCGCTGGTTCGATTCCTCCTTGTGCCAACCATGGCTCAGTGGTTGTTTACTCTTTTAGCTACCTGTAATTTGTAGGACGCTCGGGTTCAATTCATGTTACGTTCTATTCATTCCTGGGTGTATTTCTTCTGTCATCGAAAGCTTTGTGTGTGCATGTTCATTTACTTAAAGTTTGTTTCTATTGTTTCGCACAACTTGACCAAACTTGGCCTTTGCGCCATAAAACCCAATTAAAGGATCATTAATCTTTCTGTAAAATTGTATTGGAAGAGCAACGGATTAGTAACCGGAGGGTTGTGAGTTCGAACCCAACCAAAGACCTCCGTGTACAAAGGAGGCTAGTGCACGTTTAATCTCGTGGCCTCAAATGTCCTCACGATGGCGTGGAAGTTTACAGAGTAGAGTGCCAGCTCAGGTGTGACCTCGTCATCTGACCGTGATTAAAAATTACGGGGTGTTGTCCTCGGTTTGATCCCTGACCATCACCAATAGCCCGTTGTGTTGCTCCAGTGACGTTAATTAAAATACCTACCATTGTTTATCAGATAAATATATGATAAACACGTTATGTAGATTTAAATTTGTCCTTTCGTACTTATTTATTCAGGCGTATCACAGAAAGTGACTCCACTAAAGATTTTTTTCAATTTCTAAATTTTAGAATAGTGCTCATATACAATAGAATAGTTTTATACCCTCGAATTGTATAGAAATTGTTCTAAATATTTCAATAAAACGAATAAATGTTTAAATTTCGGAGTTTCAAAGTCGCAAAACTGTTAAACTTTAACGCTGCACAAATAGTTACATTTTGATATGGTTCTGTGGTTCAAGAGACTTGACTGCCATGAGTATTAGACAGAAATCTGGAATCTGGTTTGAGGTAGGTATTTAATTAACGTCACATTGGAGCAACACGGGCTGTTGGTGACGGCTCGGGATCAAACCTGAAGGGAAAGAACCGAGGACAACACGTAATTTTGAATCAGACAGATGACGTCTGGTTTGAGTAAACGCAAATTAAGTTGACAATAAACGTGAAAATAATTTAAGAGAAGTAATTGACCATATATAAATTCACTGAATAATCGTGTTCCTATTTTGGATTGAGTTTTAATATTGAAGTGGTAATGGCGTTGCAGACACTTATGATCTTAACACACATGGGTATTTATTTAATTGCAGAATCAAGACTCGCATTTTAATTGCAAATTGTCAACAAATTTTCAGGAATAATTCAGAATTAAAATGGTTGTAAAAGAATAAAGTGCGTTCGTATAACTATTTGGCATTTGATAGTCTGAGTTTGGAAATTCTGAAGTACTTCACTCGAAATGAAGGTAGGTAGTAAGGTAGGGACTTCCGAACGTAGGTAATTGAATTTACATCTGTGTACTTACATTAATTGATTTTCTGGAGCAACGCAACGCAACGTGATATAGATGGCGGTTCGCCATCAATTCCGAGAGGAAAGATCCGATTACACATACCTCGTAATTTTGAACCAAGGTCAGATGACGAGGTCAACACCTCAGCAGGCACATCATTTCGTAACTACGGCAGGGTGGGGATATTTGAGGCCAACACAGATTTTATATGCACCTGTTCCCCACATACAACGGTCTTTGGTCAGATCGAGTTTTGAACTCAAACACCTCCAGTGTCTAAATCGTCACCTGGGACGTCGTGGCTCAGTGGGTATGAACACTGCGCTAGCAATCTTCGAGTTATAGGTGGCGCAGGTTCGATTCCTGTCAGGTGCATTCCTCCCTGGGTGTATTTCTCTCTTCTGTGTCAGTACAACTTTCATTGTGCGTGTGTCTATTACTTGATATTGCATGTCTTATGTTTGGTGCAGCATGGCCAAATATGGCCCTTGAGCCATAAAACTCCATAACCAACTTCCCTCTGTATTTCTTCTGTGTCAGTAAAACTTTCATTGTGTCTAATACTTGATATTGTATGTTTTGTTTATGGCGCAGGATGGTCAAATATGGCCCTTGTACCATAAAACCAACCAATTACTACCAGATGTCACGCTTGGCAAATATGGCCTTGCGCCTTAAGACCAAACCCAACCATCCTCTGTTTCTACTAAATTTTGTGGACAGTTTACACTAGTTTGGTATTTTATGGCGCAAAGGTCATATTTTGCCAAGCTGCACTAAACACAAACAACGTCAAGTAACAGATGTGAAAGAGAAAAAGGGGTTCAGGAACAAAGTAGTGAATGAATGCAGGAAAAATCGCTTGTGTATACACGGAGATCGACTCCCGTGTTTACAAAAGACAGTAAATCCCATGGGAAAGAAAAGATGAATAGAGTATCTATGGCCCATTAAGCCCGTGCACACCTTAATAAGATACGCCCCCAAGGGTCAGAGTCTCAGAAATCTCGTTCTTTTGTGACCATGTGGTGATGGTTTTAATTCCTAATGAATTATTTGGTAAATCAAAATTTTATGATGAGACATCATTCTGTTGAGCTTGCGAACCCGTTTCGATGAAGTACATGTAAATTTAACCCTTCTGGTGGTTTTCTCGGCGAGGTATCTGACCATAAGCAAAACTGACCAGATCTTGATGGACGGGAGGGCCGTCATGGCTCAGTGGGTATGTCCACTGCGCTAGAAACCTTCGAGTTGTAGGCGGCGCAGATTCCTGTCAAGTGCATTCCCTCTGGTTGTATTTCTTCTGTGTGTCTATTACTTGATATTGTATGTCTTGTGTCTGGCGTAGCATGGCCATATATGACCCTTGCGCCATAAAACCCCAAAACAATTAACCTACTTGATTGACGGGACATCTCGTTAGAAAACTGATCAAATCTTGATGGACGAAATATCTCATCCTAGCGAAATTGGTCAGATCTTGATGTAAGAGATATCTTGTCCAGATCACTTGGATAGTTAAGGGAAGCAAACATTAACTGAAATACGAATTTAGAAAAGCACGCTAAGTTTTTCTCAGTTAAGAAAGGGTCTCAGTAATTCCTGTAAGAAACGCTTTAAAATTTGAAATCTTAACAAATACTCCCTTAAATTTAAACCTATCCGTTAAATCCTGTCCTCGAATCCCCTTCGGGATTGGGGTGGCCCGGTTGGAAGAGTAACAGATTAGCAACCGGAGGGTTGGGAGTTCGAATCCAACCAAAGCCCGTCGTGTACAAAGGGGCTGGTGAACGCTAAATCTCGTGTCCTCAAATGTCAACGTTGGCGTAGTGTGAAAGTTTGGAGAGGGGTGCCAGCTCAGATGTTGCCTCGTCATCTGACCGTGATTCAAAATTAAGTGTTGTCCTCGAATTTTTACCTTTGGGATTGATCCCGGACCATCATCAATAGCCCGCTGTGCTGATCTAGTGTGACGTTAATTAACCACTTAACGCATTTATCCGTGTTTGACACGGGCAAAAGTTACCGGCAGATTTGCACATGCCCGTGTCTCACACGGGCGCTCTTGTATCTCGCGTTATTAATTTCTAATGCCCGTCTGAGATCCGTTCTAGTAAAAATAGATAGGCTAGATTAAACTTATACCATAGATGGCATAAACTTATTTATCATAGATGATTTACCACTTATTTATAGATGGATATTAAACTTATTTACCATAGATGGCACCACTATGCACCATTTTTCTTGTGTAAACCAAGTGGTGAATTTTGATGATTAGCTATATGTTTGTTAGGAATTCTTTGTTATAAAGCAGTTGTTTGGTGTCTAAAAGGTAATATATCCATTTTTATTACGTTAAATATCATAAAAGTAAACAGTTAACCATAAATTAATTTTTACTAAGTGTTTTTATAACTTGTTTAGAAAAAGTTATCTGATAATGAGCGACTCTGACGATTTTGAATATGCCAATTTATCAGAAAGTTTCAGCGATGAAAGTGATGATGGAGTGATGGAAGTGAATCTGAAGTTAATATTTTATTATTATTAATATTTTGAAATTCAAAATAAACATGTAATCAAATCGTTTACACTTTGTTTGTATAATAATTTTTTTATAACTTTTACCCCACCCCCGCAACTGAAATTGCAAAAAATAACTTACACTATACCTATATATATATATTCATTTTCTGTCAAAAAAAACTCGATAATTTTTTACCAGTTTTTCCGAAAAAAACTCGTGCTTTAAGTGGTTAAAATACCTACCTACCTTTGGGATTGGGAAATTTGGAGAGTGGGGTACCAGATCAGGTGTTGCCTCGTTATCTGACCGTGATTCAAAATTAAGTGTCCTCGAATTTTTACTTTTGGGATTGATCCCGGACCATTATCAATAGCCTGCTGTGCTGCTCCAGTGTGACGTTAATTAAAATACCTACCTACCTGCCCTTTGAGATTGATTGTCGTCAATAGCCCGTTGTGTTGCGCTAGTGCAACGTTAATTACCATTACCCCTTCGGGATTGATCCCGATCTAGTCATTAGCACAATTCAGTTCTTGATGAACGAGGTATATCGTCAAAACCACTTGTAGGGTTAAAAGCACCGACGGATATAACGACGTTTTAATAAATATGTCAAAAGTCGGGGAATTTTTTAATCGAAAGTTTCAATATGAGGTTGGTAGATATGTATTTTAATTAACGTCGCACTGGGGAGCAACACGACGGGCTATTTTCAATACTATGAAACCAACATCAACATGTAAATACTTAATATATATTTCTAGAATGCATTTTACTTCTGGATTTAATCTTTATCGATCCAGTGACCCACGAAAACATTAGACATCCATTTGTCAAATCGCTCATCTATCACTGCCAGTTTTAAGGGCTGTCAAATTTTACAAATGTTTGTGAGCATTACGCCTTTTGTAGATTTTTCATGTTTAAAATAAAATGCAGTCAGAAAAAGATGTGGATGCGTCATTAGGAAACATCTCGCTATCAAAGGCTTGTCTGAGTCCAGAGCGTAATGTGTCAATGCATTGAAATTCGATATACTTTCCATTATTTTTGTAAGACAAGAAACCTTAACGTATTTACTCTAACCTTCTCGACGAAGTATCGCGCCATTTGCAAAACTGACAAGATCTTGATGGAAGAGACACCTCGTAGTTAGAAGAAAACGGACCAGGTCTTGATCTCGTTATAAAAGAATCGACAATATCTTGATGACGAGATATCTATCTCGTCATTAATAAAATTGGTCAGATCTTGATGGACAAGATGTCTCGTCCAAAACACTTGGAAAGTTAAAAAAGTGAATGCTCGAGTATGAACAAATGTGAGAAATTTTTTTGTCAAGCTAAGTATAGATGGCGGTAGTGTTCCTGCTGCGATACGTTTTTCCTGTACGTATTTTGAGCGTGACGTCAGTTAGCTTGTTTTTCGATCCCGATTTCAGCAAATCTAATAAAAATTCAAAAAAGTCAATTGAGAATTGATGTATGATAGCTAATTGGTCAACACAAATCGGACTTAACGACAAATGTCAGATAAGTTATATTTCATAGAACTCGATACGTGTATTCGAGAGCATTTGGTAGAAGTTCTATGTTCAAGGCAATCTATAAGGAAATCTTAGACCGTCTGGTAGATTATAAATTTAAATACCGTAGAATAAATGTAAGTGAATCTTACCAGACCGTCTGGTTTGTTTACACTGAAAATTCCCCATAAACTGCTATCTAAAACAAAGCATATTTAAATTTAATTTATAAATAAATTTTAGCTTATAAAATACTTAGTAATGACTGTGAAGGTAGCTAGGTATTTAATTAGCGTCTCATTGGAGCAACACTGCGGACTATTGGAGACTGTCTGGAATCAATCTCGAAGGGAAAGATCGAGGACAACACGGGCCGTGGTATCCCAGTTGGAAAAGCAACGGATTAGAAACCGGAGGGTTGAGAGTTTGAAATTCGGTCCAGTCAAAGACTGCATGATATAGCGTGTAACAGGGGCTGGTACATGTTAAGTCTAGTGGCCTCATACTCACATTGGCGTGGTGTGTGATATATTATTAACTATACAAATGGTTTCAGCGATATCTCATCCGTCAAGATCTGACCAATTTTGTTAATGGCGAGATATATAGTCATCAAGATACTGTCGCTTTTTGACGAGATCAAGATCTGGTCAGTTTTCTTGTAGTGGCGAGAACCGACGAGATCTTCATGGACGAAATATGTCGTCCGTCAAGGATCTGGTCAGTTTTGCTTACGACGAGAAACCTCACCCAGACAACTTCCTGGAGGGTTAATTGTTTATATCTTTCGATGGTAGCGTCGCAACTAGCATTTGACGCTTTAATTTAAATTTATAACGAATTGTAGGTAGGTAGTTGAATTAACGTCGCACGTAAGCAAAACAACGGGATATTGGCGACGATCCGTGTACAAAAGCAGAGAAAGACCCGAAGAAGAGAAAGATCCGAGGATGCCACCTCGCCATTTTGAGCCACGGTCAGATGCCGTCGCCTGAGCTGGCACCCCACTCTCCTAACTTCAACACAACGCCGATTTAAGGACATTTGAGGCTATTACTGATTCAACGTGTACCAACTTCCACGTACACGACGGTCTTCGGTTGGATTGATTTTCGAACCTGAAATCCTCAGGTTGATAATCCGCAACTTTTCCAACCAGGTTACCGTGACGCCTTTTTCTAATGATGTGGTTTGTTTGTTAATGCTCAAGGATCATATTTAGCCAAGCTACGTAAAACACAAGACAGCGTTTGTAAATATACATACACAATACATACAGGAGAATACTCTTTGCTGATCGTACTTTTTGCTAATGATGAGATATCTCGTCATCAAGGCATTGTCTATGTTTTGATAGTAACGTGATAAAGATCTGGTCAGTTTTGCTAATGACGAGATACCTCGTCGATACAACCACGGGGAGGGTTACTACTCCTAAACATTTTTTTATCAGAACTTCATATACAACCAGCAAGTCTACCTGGACCTAAATATTGTTTAGCAAGGTAGAATTGAATTTGCTTAAAAATTTGCAAAAAAATACCGCTGTATTTATTAAACCAGGTTCAAAATCCATTCAATTTTGGGCCGCGGTGGCCCGGTTGGAAGAGTAACGGACTTGCAACCGAAGGGTTGCGAGTTCGAATCCAGCCAAACACCGTCGTGTACAAAGGGGGCTGGTGCACGTTAAATCTGTCGTGGCCTCAAATGTCCTCACGTTGGCGTGGTGTGGAAGTTTGGAGAGTGGGGTGCCAGCTCAGGTGTTGCCTCGTCATCTGACCGTGGTTCAAAATTACGTGGTGTTGTCCTCGGATCTTTCCCTTTGGGATTGATCCCGGACCGTCACCAATAGCCCATTGTGTTGCTCCAGTGTGACGTTAATTGAAATTCCCTCCCCTTTCCCATTCAATTTTACTAACTTCATGTATAATACAAGCACTAAACTCATCAAACATTGAATTTAATAATTAGCCCATTAATAACAGGAATTCATGCACAAATCTGAATGGGATCATTGATAGGTATAGAGATAAAGCATTTTGTTTCTAATACCATATTGCGAATAGAGGACTAATTTTCTCTCAGCGAATCGAATTTCCATACATCCAATGACTATCCGGATTTTTCGTCAACCTACTCTCCTTTCCCTTAAATAAAGTAATCAGAAACTGGTATAAACTCCAATTACATTTTCCTCACGATTTTCAGTTCCTTTTGTTATGTGTGTGAGGTATAAAGCTGATAAACACTCCTTTTGAGCAGCATAAGGGGTGTTCATAAGCCCTTATATGGCTAAAAAGGGGAAGCTTATGGGCTTATAGGTTTGTGTCATGTGCTAGATAGACGAAACGCTTCGAAGTATACCTTTCCCGGGGTAGTTCCATTGCAGGTGTTCGAAGAAGATTCCGCAGAACGTTTCCTTACAGCATAATTGATCTTTTTATGACAATTATTAAAAACTTGTCAAAAAATTCTCAATCAAAATATGTGTCAAATTGTGACAAGAATCATTCAAATTAATTTCCAAGTATTAGTATATGTATAGATTGCCATTAAGTTACATTTGCTTTAGTAACGGGAATACGTCGCAGATTAGCAATCGGAAAGTTGCGAGATCGAAACTCAATCCAACGAAAGACAGTTGTATAAGTTGGAGATAGTGCACATTAAATCTGTAGTGGTCTCCAATTGGCTTGGTGTGGAAGTTTGGAAAGTGGAGTAGCAGCATAGATGCTGATCTCGTCATCTGACCGTGTTGCAAAATTGCGAGGTCTTATCCTCGGATTTTTCCTTTCGGGATTGATCCCGGATCGTCACTCACAGCTCGTGTTGCTTCAGTGAGAGGTTAATTCAACTATCTGCTTTCGTAAATAATGTATGATAATTGGTTGACACGAATTAGATTGAACCCAAAGAGTTTCTAGTAGCCCAGTTTGTAGAGTAGTGGATCTGGAACCTGCGAAATTGAAACTCGACTCTACCAAAGACCGTCATTTACGTGGAGACTGGTGCATGTTAAAACACTCGTGGCCTCAAACGTCTTCATGTTTGTATGGTTTAGAAGTTTGGAGTCGTGAGCCAGCTCAAGTTTGGACCTCTTCATCTGAAAGTGGTTGAAAACTACGATGTTCGTCCAAGAATCTTTCCCGTCGGGATTGACCACGGATCGTAGCCATTAGTCAGTTGTGTTGCTCTTGTGCGACGTAAATCGAAAACCTACCTACCTGATTAAGTAACAAATTGCAATTTCATATTGCTGTTGAAAAGTACTTGTCGTGGTCTATATACCTAGGAGGATTGTTCTACAATATATTTTGCTAAAAGAAGACAAGACTGCTATAAATCACAAATGTGAGCAACGTGATTTAAATGATAGTCATTGCCCACTATGGTATTGGTATTGGTATTTTCAATTAACGTCACACTGGAGCAACACAACGGGCTATTGGTGACGGTCCGGGATCAATCCCAGAGGGAAAGATCCGAGGACAACACCACGTAATTTTGAACCACGGTCAGATGACGAGGCAACACCTGAGCTGGCACCCCACTCTCCAAACTTCCACACCACGCCAACGTGAGGACGTTTGGGGCCACGACAGATTTAACGTGCACCAGCCCCCTTTGTACACGACGGTGTTTGGCTGGATTCGAACTCGCAACCCTTCGGTTGCTAGTCCGTTACTCTTCCAACCGGGCCACCGCGGCCCCCCCACTATGAATTCCCAACTCTGCAAGACGTTCTTAATGTAGATATAGACTACTTCTAAGTGAAAGCAAAGTGGATAGAATATCAAAAACTTCTAGTTGCTGATACGTTAATTTCAGCAGAGTACTTAATAGATATTAAACACCAGTCACAGATAGCTTCTAGAGTAGAAACTACTAGTATCTTCTGACGAAACTGGTGAATAACACTAAATACTCGTTCTCACCGTACTTACAGTGGTGACCCAAAAGAAAATACTAAAAGTGGCAAAATAACTAAGAGTTGTTCATAGATCGGAGTAGTAAGCAAAAGTACGAGGATTACTTAGAGCAGTTCTTGCCACTTTGCTTGATGCTCTTAGTAGTTTCTGACAAGAGAACGAAACTGATAGTTCCACTAATAGGGTTTTATTGAACCTACATGCCTTCATTAGTACAACGTGTAAGCAATACAACAGCAGCGCAAAAATCGTTAAGATGTGCATAGAGGAAATACGAATGTTTTGTTGGGATTGAACTGATGCGGCGAGACGCTACAAATCTTTCTGATCCGATATTTTTACTCAGAATTTATTAGACATTTATTTCTACTCAGGTACGTATTTTAATTAACGTCGCACTGGAGGAACATAGCGGGATATTGACGACAATCTGTGATAAAACCCGAAAGGAAAGATTCAAGGACAATACCACGTAATTTTGTACCACGATCGGATGACGAGTTCGCACCTGAGCTGGTACCCCACCCTCTAAACTTCCACACCACGCCAACGTGAGGACATTTGAGGCCACGACAGATTTAACGTGCATCAGTCCCCTTTGTACACGACGGTCTTCGACTGAATTCGAACTCGCTTACTTCTATTTAGAGCATATTAAATACGGGTAAGATGGTTATGGAATTAATGAATGCGATTGTATTGTAGTTCAGTAGTTTTCGAATGACACCACTTATGCAGTCCTCTCCACGCAATTCATAGTTACATTGGCCCAAAGTTCGCCCAGCACCGTAGCATTTAGATATATTGCTGACCCTCTCCCAGTGCGCCTACGTACTCCGTCCAAAGGTCATGTCAGGTATTGACATCTTTGTCTACACGATGCTATATTTAACGTCTGGATGTTTCTCCTAGTTCTGAAGGGCAGCGGTAGCCCGGTTGGAAGACAGACTAGCAACAGGAGGGTTGCGAGTATAATCCAAACAAAGACCATCGTGTACAAGGGTGCTGGTGCACGTTATATCTATCGTGGCCTCAAATGTCCTCACGTTGGCGTGGTGTGGAAGTTTGGAGATTGGGGTGCCAGCTCAGGTGTGACCTCGTCATCTGACAGTGATTCAAAATTATGTGGTGTTGTCCTCTGATCTTTCCTTTCGGGTTTGATCCCGGACAGTCTCCAATAGCCCATTGTGTTGCTCTAGTGCGACGTCAATTAAAATACCTACCTAGTTCTGAAATCATAAGAATAATTGTAACGCCTTTTCGTAACGCTCTATTTCTCATGCATGCCTGCAATACTGTTAAGATTTTAAAGATGTATTAACGAAACAAAAACATTTATCTTGACGGAAAATGCCTCTCCAAAAAGGTAGGTCTAATTTTACTAGGTGAGTCTGAATTGTTTTTACAAAATAAGAGGGGTGATAGTACCCATCCAGACGAGCAATAATTACCATGGAACATAGGGTCGCATTCCACTCTGAGAGGCAGAAAAGAGTAAAATTAGAATTTCAACATGAACTTACAAGTGTTGGGAAAGCGAATGAACGATACCAAAAGTTGCACAATCTGATTTATTGATCAGAGAAAAACTCACAGCAAGTGCTCAAAGTGGCGGCCACGCGTGTCGTTGCACAGTTCACACCGGCGAAGGAATGATTGGCGCACCCTCTCGAAGATTCTTGGTATTGTGTTAATTTTGTCTGCAGCAACACCAATTCTCGCTACGAGATCTTCAGCCGAGTCCACAGGCGTCTGGTACACTAAAGATTTCATGTGCCCCCAGAAGAAAAAGTCCAGTGGGTTGAGGTCCGGTGAGCGATTCCACAGGTCCGCCACGTCCGATCCATCTTGCTTAGGAGATATGCTACGTAGGCAGGTACAAAACGACCTCAGAGGCGATGACTTGTTCATGCTCGACGCGTTTCGACTTTACTCTTTTCTGCCTCTCAGAGTGGAATGCGATCCTATGTTCCATGGTATTTATTGCTCGTCTGGATGGGTACTATCACCCCTCTTAGTTTGTAAAAACAATTTAGACTCACCCTGTATAGCTTAATACTTCCAATCATTACTGTGATTCAAAATGACGAGGTGTTGTCCTCGGTAGGCAGATAGTTAATTAACGTTGAACCGGAGCAACACAGCAGGCTATTGGTGACGATCCAGGATCAATTCCGAAGGGAAACTCCAAGTAACGCCTCGTAATTATGAACCACAATCGGATGACGAGAACACCTGAGCTGGCACCCTGCTCTCCAAACTTCCACACCACGCCAATGTGAGTGAGACCACTAGACTTAACATGCACCTGCCCCTGTTACACGACAGTCTTTGACTGGACCGAATTTCAAACTCGCAACCCTCCGGTTCCTAATCCGTTGCTCTTCCAACTGGGCTACCGCGGCCCGCGTTGTTCTCGATATTTCCCTTCGAGATTGATTCCAGGCCGTCTCCGCTGTGTTGCTCCACAGTGAGACGCTAATTAAATACCTACCTTCAGTCATTACTAAGAATTTTATGAGCTAAAATTAATTTATAAATAAAATTTAAATGTATTTTGTTTTAGATAGCAGTTTATGGGGAATTTTCAGTGTAAACAAACCAGACGGTCTGGTAAGGTTCACTTACATTTATTCTACGGTATTTAAATTTATAATCTACCAGACGGTCTACGATTTCCTTAGAGAATGGTAATGGTAATTATTGCTTGTCTGGATGGGTACTATCGCCCTCTTATTTTGTAAAAACAATTTAGACTCACCCTGTATATCCATGGATAAATGTGGATGGAATCACAGCTTTAGAAAAAAGTTAAAGAATTTTTTGTCCATTCAGGTATCCACTATCATTTTGAAAATAGAGGTCTGATTTTCTCTTTGAAAGAACCTGGATCAAATATCCATATATTCTTGATAAATTTCCCTACTAGATTGTTGCCCATCCCTGTCTCCTTTTTCAAACTAAAATATTCAACAACTGGTATATGCCCCTTTCATCCAGCGTCTCGATTTTCAGTCCGTTCTGTTATGTGTGAGAGTATAAGGTTTATAATATCTCCTTATGCACTAGGGAGGAAATGCAGCTACGAACACACTGCAGTTCGAAGAAGCCTCGGCGAATTTTTGGAATTTTCCCTTAAAGCTCAAAGGATCCTTATGACAGATATCTTTAAAACTATCAAAAACTTTGAACGAAAAACTTGAATAATAGATCCGAAGATCGGGTGGGAAGTTTTCGGGGTTTATTTTTTCAGGGCAAACTTCCTCTCCAAATCTCTCTGGACATGAGGCTTTTGCTGGAGGTCTTCCCTATTGGCCGGGTAGTGGCTATAATATCCACACGTCTTGCAAGGTTTGGTGAAAATGAGATATCTGCCAAGTGTTTTGAAACTTTGCTGCTTGTGGAAGTGTATTTTAAAGTGGGGACTGTCATAGCCATGATGATTTAGTTACAATGCAAGCCAGCTTTTTTAGTTGACCTAAATTATTAATTGTATAGGAATGAGGAAGATACAAAATGACTTTCAGAGAAAGAACCACGGATGAACCTTTCAAGTGGTTTCGACGAGATATCTTGACCATGCTGATAACGAGCTATCTCGTCACGGTATTGCCGAGTTTTGATGATGAAGAGATCGAGATTTGGCCATTTCTTTCAAAGACGAGATATCTCATCCATCAAGATCTGATCGGTTTTGCTAGGGACGAGATACCTCGTTAAGACATCCAACAGCAGGGTGAATGAATTTAAGCCAGGATGGAGTTTGCACTACTGTATACGTATGTACTGTATGTTAAAAAATATATACATATGTATTTTAACATGCATATATTTATAAAAAACATTGTTGTGTGATACAGTTCAGATAGTCGTTGGCAAATATTATCTGAGCTCATTGTCCTTTCGAGATCGCATCTACCTCCTTGGAACATCGTCGCCATTTTGCTTGCATATGGCGTAGCTATGGCCAAATGTCCTTTATACGCCCTTACGCAAGCTCCAGTTCAATTTCTCCATGGGCGTATTTCTCTTTTCTGTCAGTGAAATTTCCCTTGTCTGTTTGTCCGTAACTTGATAATGACTGTCTTGTGTTTGGCACATCTTGGCCAAATATAATTCTCGCGCCATAAGAAACTCAATGAACCATAAAATTTGCTGAAAGAAATATTCGCTTAAGAAAATGTCGAAAGCTAAATTTATCTTCAAAAGTATTTTAAATTTGTCAGTACTGAGTGAAAATTGCAAAACACTGATGCTATAAATATTTCTGCTTTTTTACTACATTTAAATACAAAGCAATAAATTATGAAGTATCGCCGCGTATATTTTCCATTACAATCCACGGTAGAACTAATCAAATATTCTTTTCAATTCCCTTTCTTGTTTTTCTTCATTTCTTTTCAAATGTTATCCGTGAATACGTATCAACAAGTTGGATAATGTAATTCCTAAATTAAATTCCATACAAATTAAAAGCGAATACTCCTTTGAAAGTGGGTAAAAATAAATCACTGGTAACGAGGTAATTCACTAAACTTAAGCTTTATTTTGTTTAATTTAGAATTTTCAGGATTGCGCCACAAATGTACATATATATTTAAACATGTGTGGGTTTGTAAGGATGGCATGTGGTTGTGATAAATGTACTAAAAATAATGAATTGGATTAACAAAGAAGCGATCCATTTATTCATGCGATGCATGGGGTTTTAGCCCTCCTGGAGGCTTGTGGTTTTAACCCTCTCGTCTCTATGAGGTACCTCGTCTCATTTGCAAAAGCAGATCTTTATGGACGAGGTATCTCGTCATTAGAAGAAATCTGACCATATCTTGATCTTGTCTTAAATATAATATCTTGGCGGGGACATCTTGCCATTAGCAAAATTGGTCAGATCTTGATGGACGAGATACCTCGTCGCAATCACTTGGAGGGTAATAACTGCCATAGTACATCCTATATAGTAAGCCTCCTGTAAAAAAGCATGGCCGTAAATTGACAAATCAATCATTTTATGATTTAATTAGCTTAATGTAGTAGAAAATGTCCATACAGCTACCGATCAAAGTAACATTAACCCTACAATTGTTTTCGACGAGGTATCTCGTACTTCAATATCAGAACAATTTGCTAATGACGAGATATATCGTCATCAATAATGCCGATTGAATTCCAAATGATGAAGGTATAACCGTTTTTCTAATGATGAGATATACAGGGTGTCCCAAAAAGGTTGTTCCGCAATTTATCTTTTTACAAATTGGAGATAGGTAAGCAATGTAAATTGCAAAAGTACACCAAATAAGGTAGGTAATTAAGATATGTGAATAAAATTATCACGTGATAACAATTTAAGCGGATTCAGTTTTTAATTTTTGTACAACCCCTCTAGATAAAAATCCGAGATGGTATAAATGCTCCTTACCTGCATCCCTATCGTTAGCAGAAAACTGCATTTCTGTAGGTTGAACAGTAACGGAGGTATAATGACGCAAAAAAGTTGACTTATACCACTTGTGCACAGCTGTTCAAGCAGTCAGATTAGGGACCGTATACACAATGCTAAAAAGCATTTTTTTTCGGTCTCAAAGTGCAACATTGTGCAAAGTAATGTAGTATTGCAACTGCAGATGAAAATCGCACTGAATAATAGTAGACAATGTAATCTTCAATAAAAATATTGTAGAAAAAATGGTTTAAATAAAAATAAAAGGAAATTTACAACGCATGTTCAAAATGTTTTCCATCTGCAGCAATGCAGAACTTGGCTCATCATTTTTGGCCATCGTTCTAAATTAGATACGGCCCCCTTAAAATGAAAACTCTTGTATCTCCGTTACTATTCAACCTATAGAAATATGGTTTTTTACTAACGATAGGGATACAGGTAAGGACACTTTTGCCATCTCGGATTTTTATCTAGAGGGGTTGTATAGAAATTAAAAACCGTATCCTCTTAAATTTTTATCACGTGATAATTTTATTCACATATCTTAATTAGTTACCTTATTTGGTGCACTTTTGCAATTTACATTGCCTACCTATTTCCAAATGGTAAAAAGATAAATTGCGGAACAACCTTTTTGGGACATCCTGTATAGTCCATCAAGTTCTGGTTAGTTTTTCTAATGACTAGATATGTAGTCCACCAAGTTCTCGTTAGTTTTGCTGCTAATGACTAGATATGTATTCAGTAAAGTTCTGGTTAGTTTTGTAACGACCAGGTATGTAGTCCATCGAGTTCTGGTTAGTTTTGCTAACGACTAGTTATGTAGTCCATAAAGTTCTGGTTAGTTTTGCTAATGAATATACCTCGTCGATGCAACCATCAGAAGGGTTAATTCTTCTCTCCTATCAGACAGTAGGGTTTATTGTGAGACCGACTTTATTAGGACTGATGATTGGAAAAGCTGCTCAAATTAAAAACTGAATTACCAGCGCGTGGCCACATACCAACTAAACTCTTTCAGGTCGCTAAGCAGCTGCGCTTCTTTTCTCTTTAGAATTTATCGGCAGCAAGCTTGCTATATTCATTCCATTTGTTATTTGTTATACTTCCTTGTTAAAATTAAATAAATTTGATTTTAGAAAATTAGAATACTTTTGAATTATTTAACCTTTTGAAGAAATGAACCTCTGACTTGGTGCCATTACGCAGTCCTCCATCTACACCTTATAAAGGTCTCTAATTTCCGTTTTATACAAAACAAGAAGTAATTTATGCCTCATTTATTAATAAATTCCCCATATTTTGAAATCAAATCATACCGCTGTCATCATTAATTCGCCATCATTTAGATCGACAAGCCGAAAAAATTCTTTGTGGCCTGAAAAATGATTAAATTGTGCATTAAATTATACATTCTTTATTAAAAATTTCGTAAAACAGCAAGTTTAATCAATGGTCCAACGTTTTAAACTAATATTAAATAGTTAAATATTTTTGAAAAAATAAATTATTTTTCATCCATTTTCCAGACACTTAAATCTGATTATCAATTCACTTTAGATTAATTTTTGGTTTTGACACAAGAAGGGGGAGCATATTTCGCCAAACACAAGACAACGTCAAGTAATGGACATGCACACACAAGGGAGATCTTTGGTTTTATGGCACAAGGGCCCATATTTGACGAATCTGGGCCAAACATAACCAATGTCATGAGATGGGCATGCACACATAAATCCGGTCTTATGTTTTATGACACAAGGGCCATATTTGGCCAAGCTGTGCCAAACACAAAGCAGACAACGTTAAGTGATGGACATGCACACACAAGGGAGATCTTTGGTGTTATGGCACAAGGGCCCATATTTGACGAATCTGGGCCAAACATAACCAATGTCATGAGATGGGCATGCACACATAAATCTGGTCTTAGGTTTTATGACACAAGAGGGGGAGCATATTTGACCAAGCTGCGCCAGACACAAGACAACGTCAAGTAATGGACATGCACACACAAGGGAGATCTTTGGTTTTATGGCACAAGGGCCCATATTTGACGAATCTGGGCCAAACATAACCAATGTCATGAGATGGGCATGCACACATAAATCTGGTCTTAGGTTTTATGACACAAGGGCCATATTTGGCCAAGCTGTGCCAAACACAAAGCAGACAACGTTAAGTGATGGACATACAAGAAAATTTCTTGATACAGAATAAAAATACATCCGAGGTAAGTAAGCTACAGGAATCGAGCCTGTACCATTTACAACAGCAGTGGGTAAATCCACTAATCCACATTTCACTTTGAGATAACTTTTGGGAACCAGCAAACTCCGAACTCCCGATTCGAAAGAAAAAGATCGAAATCTCGTTCTCAAATTCAAAATTAATTGGTGGACGAGCAAAGAAAGTGGCAGAGCACAACGTGCGACATATCGAAGCGAGACATAATGAACGGTTACTGCATTATTCACTCTGAAAAATACCGCATTAAGACAGAGACTACAACATAATCGGTCTCAGTTCCACAGATCATGGGCTCTCCTTATCAGAATGCTGGGACGGCACAGATCCGACTCATTTTAAATCGGATTCCCCTTCCCCTTATTCCCAAAGAGATCTCGTCTCCGAATTCAGCGCCTAATCTCGTAATGCTTTCTTGTGGCCGACCTAATTCCCTTAATTAACGCTCGCGGGCTTAATCAAAGTTTGAGAAGTAGTACGATACACAGTCGGGATTATGTCGCCCGGGCACATCCGAGGCTATTATTCCGGAGGGGCCCCCTATCCCGCTGCAGGTGGTGATTCGCTTTTTCCCCTTTTCCAGGCAATTTCCTGTCTCCTGGACGTGATCCGGAGTCTTTTCCCGGTTTCGGCGGCGCGGGCTGTTTGTGTCTGGTGTTAGGTAAATGAGGGGAATTCGACTGAGGTTTGAATGATTGATGTAAGGATTGGCGTCTTTGCATTCTTGATGGGCGAGGTATCTTGTTCGCTCAGTTGGAGGATTTCGTGAACAGGAATTCATTGAATTTTTCTATGTAATATTTTTAGAAGTTTGACTGTTGATGTATTTAAAAGGCAACGTATTCGAATTTAAGACATTTAAATCTTAACACTATTAGTAATTAATTATACATCCAATACTGTCTATCATAAATTTAGACTTTGAATAATCCTATGAAATCTACAAATTGCCAATTAGATTGAGGTTCGTACCAAAGTGCTTGCTGTCAAAAAAGTTATTTAAAACCAGTAGCACGGTCCTCTGATGATTTCGGCCTGCCTCTGTAAGCGCAATATGCAAAGCTACCAGTTTCCTCGAAACACTACTAACATTTCTCTATGTAGTATTTTTAGAAGTTTGACTGTTGATGTATTCAAAAGACAATGCATTCGAATTTAAGACATTTAACTAGTAACACTATCAGTAATTAATTACATAACATCCAGTAGCGTATACTGTCTATCATAAATTTATAGACTTCGAATAATCCTATGAAATCAACAAATTGCCAATTAGATTGAGGTTCGTACCAAAGTGCTTGCTGTCAAAAAAGTTATTTAAAACCAGTAGCACGGTCCTCTGATGATTTTGGTCTGCCTATGTAAGCGCAATATGCAAAGCTACCAGTTTCCTCGAAACACTACTAGCATTTCTCTATGTAGTATTCTTAGAAGTTTGACTGCTGATGTATTCAAGACTGATTCGAATTTAAGACATTTAACTCTTACGCTATCGAGAACTGCTATACGACATCCAGTAGCGTATACTGGGTCCCATAAATATAGACTTCGAAAAATCCTATAAAATCAACAAATTGCAATAGTTGATTTGTACCAAAATGCTTGCTGTGGAAAAAGTTATTTAAAACCAGTAGCACTGTCCTCTGATGATTTTGGTCTGCCTCTGTAAGGGCAATATGCAAAGCTACCAGTTTCCTCGAAACACTACTAGCATTTCTCTATGTAGTATTCTTAGAAGTTTGACTGCTGATGTATTCAAGACTGATTCGAATTTAAGACATTTAACTCTTACGCTATCGAGAACTGCTATACGACATCCAGTAGCGTATACTGGGTCCCATAAATATAGACTTCGAAAAATCCTATAAAATCAACAAATTGCAATTGTTGATTTGTACCAAAATGCTTGCTGTGGAAAAAGTTATTTAAAACCAGTAGCACGGTCCTCTGATGATTTTGGTCTGCCTATGTAAGCGCAATATGCAAAGCTACCAGTTTCCTCGAAACACTACTAGCATTTCTCTATGTAGTATTCTTAGAAGTTTGACTGCTGATGTATTCAAGACTGATTCGAATTTAAGACATTTAACTCTTACGCTATCGAGAACTGCTATACGACATCCAGTAGCGTATACTGGGTCCCATAAATATAGACTTCGAAAAATCCTATAAAATCAACAAATTGCAATTGTTGATTTGTACCAAAATGCTTGCTGTGGAAAAAGTTATTTAAAACCAGTAGCACTGTCCTCTGATGATTTTGGTCTGCCTCTGTAAGGGCAATATGCAAAGCTACCAGTTTCCTCGAAACACTACTAGCATTTCTCTATGTAGTATTCTTAGAAGTTTGACTGCTGATGTATTCAAGACTGATTCGAATTTAAGACATTTAACTCTTACGCTATCGAGAACTGCTATACGACATCCAGTAGCGTATACTGGGTCCCATAAATATAGACTTCGAAAAATCCTATAAAATCAACAAATTGCAATTGTTGATTTGTACCAAAATGCTTGCTGTGGAAAAAGTTATTTAAAACCAGTAGCACGGTCCTCTGATGATTTTGGTCTGCCTATGTAAGCGCAATATGCAAAGCTACCAGTTTCCTCGAAACACTACTAGCATTTCTCTATGTAGTATTCTTAGAAGTTTGACTGCTGATGTATTCAAGACTGATTCGAATTTAAGACATTTAACTCTTACGCTATCGAGAACTGCTATACGACATCCAGTAGCGTATACTGGGTCCCATAAATATAGACTTCGAAAAATCCTATAAAATCAACAAATTGCAATTGTTGATTTGTACCAAAATGCTTGCTGTGGAAAAAGTTATTTAAAACCAGTAGCACGGTCCTCTGATGATTTTGGTCTGCCTATGTAAGCGCAATATGCAAAGCTACCAGTTTCCTCGAAACACTACTAGCATTTCTCTATGTAGTATTCTTAGAAGTTTGACTGCTGATGTATTCAAGACTGATTCGAATTTAAGACATTTAACTCTTACGCTATCGAGAACTGCTATACGACATCCAGTAGCGTATACTGGGTCCCATAAATATAGACTTCGAAAAATCCTATAAAATCAACAAATTGCAATTGTTGATTTGTACCAAAATGCTTGCTGTGGAAAAAGTTATTTAAAACCAGTAGCACGGTCCTCTGATGATTTTGGTCTGCCTATGTAAGCGCAATATGCAAAGCTACCAGTTTCCTCGAAACACTACTAGCATTTCTCTATGTAGTATTCTTAGAAGTTTGACTGCTGATGTATTCAAGACTGATTCGAATTTAAGACATTTAACTCTTACGCTATCGAGAACTGCTATACGACATCCAGTAGCGTATACTGGGTCCCATAAATATAGACTTCGAAAAATCCTATAAAATCAACAAATTGCAATTGTTGATTTGTACCAAAATGCTTGCTGTGGAAAAAGTTATTTAAAACCAGTAGCACGGTCCTCTGATGATTTTGGTCTGCCTATGTAAGCGCAATATGCAAAGCTACCAGTTTCCTCGAAACACTACTAGCATTTCTCTATGTAGTATTCTTAGAAGTTTGACTGCTGATGTATTCAAGACTGATTCGAATTTAAGACATTTAACTCTTACGCTATCGAGAACTGCTATACGACATCCAGTAGCGTATACTGGGTCCCATAAATATAGACTTCGAAAAATCCTATAAAATCAACAAATTGCAATTGTTGATTTGTACCAAAATGCTTGCTGTGGAAAAAGTTATTTAAAACCAGTAGCACTGTCCTCTGATGATTTTGGTCTGCCTCTGTAAGGGCAATATGCAAAGCTACCAGTTTCCTCGAAACACTACTAGCATTTCTCTATGTAGTATTCTTAGAAGTTTGACTGCTGATGTATTCAAGACTGATTCGAATTTAAGACATTTAACTCTTACGCTATCGAGAACTGCTATACGACATCCAGTAGCGTATACTGGGTCCCATAAATATAGACTTCGAAAAATCCTATAAAATCAACAAATTGCAATTGTTGATTTGTACCAAAATGCTTGCTGTGGAAAAAGTTATTTAAAACCAGTAGCACGGTCCTCTGATGATTTTGGTCTGCCTATGTAAGCGCAATATGCAAAGCTACCAGTTTCCTCGAAACACTACTAGCATTTCTCTATGTAGTATTCTTAGAAGTTTGACTGCTGATGTATTCAAGACTGATTCGAATTTAAGACATTTAACTCTTACGCTATCGAGAACTGCTATACGACATCCAGTAGCGTATACTGGGTCCCATAAATATAGACTTCGAAAAATCCTATAAAATCAACAAATTGCAATTGTTGATTTGTACCAAAATGCTTGCTGTGGAAAAAGTTATTTAAAACCAGTAGCACTGTCCTCTGATGATTTTGGTCTGCCTCTGTAAGGGCAATATGCAAAGCTACCAGTTTCCTCGAAACACTACTAGCATTTTTATATGTAGTATTTTTGGAAGTTTGACCGTTGATGTATTCAAAAAACTGATTCGAATTTAAGACACTATCGATAACTACTATAAGACATCCAGTAGCGTATACTTGGTCCCATAAATATATAGACTTCGAAAAATCCTATAAAATCAACAAATTGCAATTGTTGATTTGTACCAAAATGCTTGCTGTGGAAAAAAGTTATTTAAAACCAGCAGCACGGTCCTCTGATGACTTCGGTCTGCCTCTGCAAAGCTACCAGTTTCCTCGAAGCACTACTAGGATTTTAAGATCGGCAACAGTCATTGGACCTAAATTCCTTCAAATTTTTTTAATCCGAAATTTCCATAAGCTTCATCTATAGCCGATTCACTGCTCACATGAAGCGATTTCACGAGAAGTGTCTTATCCACCAACGACATTTAGTTTAACAAACGCCATAGCTTAATTCCAACGAACTATTGATACTGCAATTGTCATTAATGAGCCCCCTGCCAACTTTACTATTTTCCTTCTTAAAGGAATTAAAATTTCATATTTTCGTCATACAAATGATACAGCACCATCTATCGGTGGAAATTTGAATTAAAAATTAGTCTTGTGCCAAAATGTTTCCGACTGATTGGCAAGCCTTTTGGTGCTAATCGCTCTCTAATACGCCATTAGTTGATTTTACGATTCTTTGAGAATTTGCAAATTTAATCATTTAAGGCTAGGATTTGGCGTCAGTAGTTCTCTGTTGGCGTTTTGCAGTGAAAATTAATTACGCCAAAATCGGAACTGACGTCTTAGATTTACCTTGTTTATGTTTCAAATTTTATCAGTTTTTATTAATTTTGCCGTCGAATTTGAATTATTTTTATTGCGAAATGCCGGGTTCACATAAATGCTACACCCTTGTTGAGTAGTCACACCAATCGGAACCTCAATTCCATCTCTTTAAATCTGTTAATTACAAAACAATTTTAAACTCAGCAAAAACATGCTGACTGGGACCAAATTGTCACTTTCAGAGAATCAGTCGTCATCATGAAAAAATCGGCAATAACTTGATGCCGGGGTATCTCGTCATTAGCAAAATTGGCCAGATCTTGATCGTAAAAAAATCGGCAATATCTTGATGACGAGTATCACGTCACTAGCAAAATTGGTCGGATCTTGATGGACATCTCGTCGAAACCACTTGGAGGGTTAATCACAAAACAATTTTAAACCGAGCAAAAACACATGCTGACTGGGCCAAAGTCACAAGTGCGCTATCAGCCCTAGCTCGTTTGGCCGAAAATCCCTTAATCCACTCAAAGATCGGTCGCCCCTATCCCCTAAACTCTCTTCTTCCGCTCCACACTTCTCCATCCCTAGATTAATTCAATTTCTGTGAATTAATAGAATCGCCCCAGAAGATCCCGGGCGCCCTGGTCACCAGCCCTAAGATTGATGTTGATGAGCATGGATGGGAAACAATCCATGATGGATGCTGGGGCGCTTCCTGGTTTTTCTTGCTCTGGCATCATTTGTGCAGCGGAGGAATTTGTTTGCTCGGTATCGATTTGCTAAATGATTTGATTTGGAAGTGGTTGTGTGCTTTTTTTTGGTTTTGGTGTTGAGGAGATTTCTTTTCGTTGATGGCTGCTGTTGTTGACTGTAAAGGACTCCTTAGTGCTTGGGAGGCTTTTATTCCAAGGATTTGTGTTGGTTTTTGTGTAGGAAAATGTATTTCTTAAAAGGATTGCTTATAATCTATTTCTGGTAATACATGACCTTCAGCTAAAAGCTGGGACAGGTTTTATGATAATGAGATCGACCTTTACTAATATTACTTTTACCGACCTTTACTTTTTCCTACATTCTGCACATTTGTATGTTGCTTTTTATATAAGCAGTTGAGGATTTATTTCAAAATGTATCATCAGTTTCTGTAATAAATTGACTTTGATTATAGCAAGTGTGGTAGAAGATTCTTAACCCTCCTTGTGGTTGTCTCTACGACAACCACTAGGAGGTTTGTCATTAGCAAAACTGACCAGATCTTGATGAACGAGATAGATCGTCATTAGAAGAAACTTCCCAGATATTTATTTCGTCATTATAAAAAAATCAGCGATACATTGACGACGAGATATCTGGTCCTTAGCAAAATTGGTCAGATCTTGAACGAGATATCTCGTCGAAACCACTTGAAGGATTAACATGGTGTAAAAATGTGATAATGGCCTACTTACTATTAATTTATGTAGTTGTGAAATTTATTTGCTCGGTATTGATTTGGTAAATGATTTGATTTAGAAGTGCTTGTGTGCTTTTTTTGTTTTTGTGTTGAGCCGATTTCTCTTCGTTGATGGCTGCACTTGACTGTAAAAGACTCCTTAGTATTTGGAGCCTTTTGATCCGAAAATTTGTATTGCTTTTAGGTATGAAATATATTTCGTAAAAGAATTGCTTTTAATCCATTTCAGTAATATTTGACTTACTAAAAGTTGCGGTAAGCAGGTTCCATAATTATTCGACTGACCATTATTTGTAATTTTCCCATATTCCTTTCACACTTGTGAATTGCTTTTTATGTAAGCAATTGAACATCTAAAAAAGTTATAACCAATTTCCGTAATAAATTACCGTTGATTATAATAAGTATGGTAAAATATTTTTAACAGGTACTGGAAAAATCAAAGACCGGCCTACTCAAAATGAATTTGTTTTGTTGAGAACTTTTCTCTTTGCTTTATATTTATTTGGAAGTGTGTTTTTTACTTGAATTTAGTGTTGTAGCGATTTATTTTCGTTCATGGTTGTGGTTGCAGACTTTAAAGAACTCTCTAGGGCTTGGAAGGCCTTTATTCCAAGAATTTGTATTACTTTCTATGCAGGTAGGTAAGTATTTTAATTAACGTCACACTGGAGCTACACAAAGGGCTACTGCTTTCTATGTAGGAAAATGTACTACAAGGATTTCTAATAATCAATTTAGGGTAATACATGACCTCAGTTAAAAGCTGGTGAATAGATTTTATTATAATGATGAGACTGTTTATTAAAATGACCATCAGTGTCCCTGAAAAAAAAGGGGAGGAGCAGGATTTGATTGTGTCCATATTTTTTCGAGAACATTCTATCATCTGCATTACCATTTTGTATGCTGTTGATCAATTTATTTTATTCTAATTTTTAATGGTTTTATACTATATATATTATGAAATTTGATGTCAAAGTTACATAATACATTGCCCTATTTGACCTCTACCTTTGAATGATAGCCACTACTATCACGTTCTGTATTGTTAACAAGTGCTATCAAACACATATTCATTACTATAATTTATGGCTTTGCCAATGAATACAGTTTCCATGGATGTTATACATGGAATCGCACGTATCTATGATCATTAATAAGTGTTATACAACTATAGCACGTTTCAAACACACTTGCTCACGATTTGTGCATATCGGAAATTGAACACTGTTTCCACTTACGCCATAACAGCTATCCTAAGAGAGAAAATCTTTAGTGTAAACCAGGGGTGTCAAACTCAATTAAAACGCGGGCCATTTAATGCAACTGGTAAGATTCACGCGAGCCACATCACATTTACAAATTTTCTTAAAATTATATTTTGAAGTGAGGATTCAGGAATATGGATAGGATAATTAAAACACATTATGTAATTAAGTGAATTTAGGGTAATAATTTATAATATTGCCATGTAATTGCTTTTATTTAACCTTTTATTTAATTTAATGTATTTACAAAACTAAAATTAATTTTTTTACCGGAAACTTGCCAGCGCTTTCCTCCTACTAGTTTTCCAATATCTGGATTCAAAGACTGAGAACAGACAATCTTCTTTATGGCAGATAGATGTTTATCAGTTAATCTTGATCTGTAGGCCGTTTTATTTAATTTCATGGACAAAAATAATTGCTCACACAAGTACGTACTCCCCAAATTGCATAAAATTTGTGCAGCAAAGTTTTTAATTTCGGGGTATTTTTCACCTAAATAAGAATATATTTTGGGAATTCCTACTTCTCGATATTTGTCTTTTTAAACCGAATCATTCTGGAAATCAATTAATTCCAGTTGTATCGAAGTGGGAGCATTTTCAACTTCAAAGGAAAAAGGCCTCATAAAAAGAGAAACATTTTTGTAACTCTTTGAAATCATTAAAACGAGAGCATGTGGGCCACAAAAATTATTCAGTGCATCGTGGGCCGCAAAAAATTACCTCGGGGGCCGACAGTTTGACACCCCTGGTGTAAACAATCAAGAAAGACTGGATGCGCACATTTTACTATTGATGGTATTTTACTGGTATTGATGTCTCGCATGATACATATCATTGTTACATTAAAACGTAGTTTATCGGTGTTTTATTGACTCTGACGTTTAATCTAATTGATGTTGACAAATCCATTTTCATATGTCAATTCGGAATTCGCTGTTTGAAACTTTTATTGGCGAAGTGCCGAAATCGTATTCCTATAACAAGCAAACTGACGCGACGTTTCAGAATATGTGCAGGAAACACGATCATCACAGAAACACTACCACCACCAACATTTAGCTTGGAAGAAAATGCTTCTCGTGCGTTATTAGTTGAATATAGAAATAAGCAAATTGTAAAATATTAATATTGAAAATAGAAAGTAATATTTAAATCTAATTTAGAATTTAATCATCATTATTGGCAACACAATCTAGTCACAGAATTATGTACTTTTCATCTGTTGATGCTTGATTATAATGTTACATGAATTGATTATGTTACATGAATTGATTATAATGTTATAAGATTGACTAATTTTGTTAATACTTGACCAGATGTTTCGTCATCACTACATAGTCGATTATATGAGGATGCCTAGATCAAGATCTGGTCAGTTTTCTTCTAATGCCGATACATCTCGTCCATCGAGAAATGGTCAATGGTCAATCTCTTCTGTGTTAGTAAACCTTTGTAATAAGTCCGTTACTTGACGCTGTCTGTCTTGTGTCTGGCGCAGCACGGCGAAATATAGCCCTTGCGCCATAAAACTCCAAAACCAAGGAACCAACCAAGCTTGTTTTACACTAGAGCAATGCGGACGCGGAACGTAAGCGCCGACCAATCAACGATTAACAAGGAGTGATTCCCCTGTCAATCATTCGTCAGCTACGTATCTGCATTGCTTTAGTGTAAAACAAGCTTCAGAGTGCAATAAATTTTACTTTTGATTACATAACTTGGTTAGTTTATCATTTAGGTGAGGCACTGAGGTATTGTTGCTCACCAGATCATTTGATCGAGTTCACTCCAGTAATCTCACGTAACAATGCTCTATAAATGTGTACATTTCGCATCGATGTTTGAATAAAGCAGTGAAGCACCGTGAACAAATACGAACATAAAGTATCGGATTATGTAATCTATAGAAACGACGGAGTCAAACGGAAATGCTATTCAGAGATCCTTATATAATGGCGAAATGGCATTAAAATGACAAATAATCCTTAACCTTGAGCACGCTTTTAAAATGTTCTTAAAACATCCAGGTAAGCTCCACGAATGTGAATTCCTTTCAAAGCCCAATAAAAATAAGAACTCTATTCAAAACCTTTACAGCCATTGGAATAAATTTGAATCTATCTCTCAATTATTTTGGTCTATTATAACTGTGCAAACACATCATTCCTTTCACTTGGGATATCTTACATTGCCTTCAGAGTACGTCGATTTTCAAACTTTGCAATTTTGCTTAGGTTTACTTAGGTACGAACAAAGAAAGAGGATGTAAAATGCTAAAATTATTAAAAAATTGGATTCGAGCCCATTCAAAGGAGATGGTTTTATCTCAAATAAGTACTTTTGAAAGAGTATTTCATTTATATTGCACACATTAAAAGATAAATATCATAAAAGTGAGAATGAAATTTATGACTTAACTTCCTTGTTGATGAAAGAGTTATGTAAGGCAATGAATATATAATTCTAAATGTAGTCATTAAATGTGTAAACAGAGTTTTAATTTATTCCCCATCAGATGAAGCCATGGTTTATGACTGAAATTATTTCATTAAAATATTCACGGTTGTCAAGGGAACACACGCTAATCTTGAAGTACAATTTTAAGTAACCGTGGAGTTTAACGCGGTCCTTTCGTTACTTATCTCACTTCGCATAAATAATTTACACCAATTCTTTTTACTTGTGAGACTTGAGGCTCAAGAACCAGCTCAGGATTGTGAATAGAATGCCCTGAGCGTTATCCTTATTGTTCCCCTATTAAAATGAGTAATACATGATGCACCTTTTCGAGAATCCCATTTTCATCAACACTATCCTTCGTGACACACACTGAAAGATGAATATCATGAAACAGAAAATAGAATTTATGACTTAACTTTCTTGTTGATGAGAGTTACGTAAAGCAATGAGTATACTATAATCCTAAATGCACTCATTAAACATGTAAACAGTGTTTTAATTCATTTCCCTTCGGATGAAGCCGTATATATAGCTTATGACTTTCAAATTATTTTAATAAAATATTCACGGTCGCCAAAGCTAATCTTGAAGTACAATTTTAAGTAACATGGAGTTTAGAGCGGTCTTTATGTTGTTAATTATCTCATTTGGCATAAATAATTTACACCCAGTCTTTCAGCCCATGAGGGCTTAAAGAACCATCTCAGGATGGCGAATAGCGTCGCCTAAGCGTTATCCTTATAGTTATATTAAATAGAGTTATACTGATGGTACCTTTTTAATCCTCCTGGTTGTTGTATCGACGAGGTATATCGTCATTAGCAAAACTAACCAGATCCTGATGGACGAGATATCTTGTCATTAGAAGAAAACTGACCAGACCTAGGTCTGGCCACCATGAAAAAATTCCGGAAATATCTGGATGCCGAAATATATCGTCATTAGAAATATATCGTCATTGGTCAGAACTTGATGGATGAGATACCTCGTTGAAACCACTTGCGGCGTTAAGAATCGAATTACCATCGACACTATTTTTAGCATCGTTTATTGGATAGGTATAGATATATTTTAACCAGACGCTTTGTTAACATTTCGGTTAGTTAAAATATGTACACTGCCAAATGGAAAATATACTGCCAAATGTTTTAAAAAGTTAATTTTTCAGTTTTTTTGTTCACATGTATATATTTGAGTACCCATAAATTCTATGGTTAAAAAGTGTATTAGTCTTAAAATTCATTAAAAATTCATGCGTTGAATTTTGATAGATTTCTGATAAGGTGCATTATGTAACAAAAAGGAAATCAGTTTTGAGAAGTCAGACATTAAAGAGCATTTAAAATGTATCGCAGATGGAAAAGCTAACAGCATTAAATATATCTTTTAAAAGTCCTTTCAAAATAGCTATAAAGAAAAGTAATACTTAAATTTAAAGCTTGAAAGAGTTTAAAAATAGCTTGACATTTTTTAAAGATTTAATTGAAAACAAAAGCTCTAGAAATAATTTTTTTGATGATTTTATTCCCCTTTTACTTTCTTAAATTAAATGGAGATATATATTTTGAAGTACTTTTAAATATAAATAGATACTAGAAAAATTTATGGGAATATTTAAATAAGGGAAGTAATATAAAATTTAGGGAACTTGTATATTTTTAAACGATTTGAAACGTGATAAAATACTAAGTAAATTTCGGAATGTTTGAATACATGTTTATTATCCTTATAAATATACGACGAACACAAAAGTAAAGTTATTTCTGTACTCTGATTCAACTGCAGCGTATCACCTTTATGTTTTAATTTTAAAATTCAATTTAGTGATTAAGTACGAGACGTTTGCCCCCAAATTCAGTCTGAGTCCAAATTCAGGCCAAGTACAAGACCTTTCGTTAAAATTCATTCTAGAGAGCAAATGCAGGACATTTAGCGAAACGTTTCTGTACTACTCCATATCTTTATTTTGCATAAAAATTACATTTCTAAATTTGGTTTCATTCTGAAATGAAATTCTGACAACGCTGCCGATTACTGAAACTGTTAAAACGTTACAAAACGTTTCCTTGGTTAAAAAAACCCGTCAAAACCATCCTCTTTATGGTAATCCTAGTACTTTTACTTTGATACAAAACCCCAGATGTGCCAGGGCCGTGGTTGCCCGGTTGGAAGGGGTAAGAGGTTAACAACCGGAGGATTGCGAATTCGAATCCAACCACCGAATTCGAATCCAACCGTCTTTGCATGAAATTTTATCACGTTGGCGCGGTGTAGAAATTTGAAGAGTGGGGTGCCAGCTCATGTGTGACCTCGTCATCTGACCGTGGTTCAAAATTACGTGGTGCTGTCTTTGGTTCTTTCCCTTCTGGATTGATCCCGGACCTCCGCCAATAGCCCCCTGTTTTTCTCCAGTGAGGCGTTAGTTAAAATATGCATGCCAAGACATGCCATTAAAATTCACTAAAGACATCTCATACAAAGCGAGAGCCTCTCATTCTCATACGGATACAAATGTTGCAAGAAAAATCAAACCTCCAATACAATTTGGATCACATCTTGTTTGTGATAAAGAGATTTGTTGCACAACTTGTTACCTTCAATTGCATTACTTCGAAAATTCAGACTGGTGACCAAATACAAGACTTTTAGCCAAAACGCTTTCTTAAAATATACCTGATCCTCCTTTTACATAAGAATTTCATACATAGGAATTCCATTTCTAGACTTCCGAAATGAAATTCTGCCTACTCTGAAGCTTTTTCATATCGTTACTTTGCGGAATAAATTATAAAGCGTTTCTTCTACAACCAAAAAACATCATGGAAAACAGTCCTCTTTATGGTAATCTAAGTGCTTTTACTTTGATACAAACCCGACATGCCATTAAAATTCACTAAAGACATCTGATTCTCATGTGGGTACTTAAGTCGCAAGAAAAATCAAACCTCCAATATAAATTTGAGGACATGTTGTCTGATGAAGTGATGTCCCTGAACACCTTTCAAATATGCATAGTTTCATACATATAGTTTCATAGTTTCAATTACATTACTTTAAAAATATAAATTCAGTCTGGTGACCAAATACAAGACCCGTAACAAAATGCTTTAATTAAACGCACCAGATTCTCACTTTACATAGGAATTGCCTTTCTAGATTTCTGTCCCTTCCGAAATGAAATTCTGTCTACGCTACTGATCGCAAAACTGTTTTATATCGTTGCTTATCATTTGTGTAGCAAAGTGTTTCCTTAAACAAAAAACGTCATCAAAAACTGTCCTCTTTATGGTAATCCAGTGCTTTTACTTTGATACAAACCCCAGACGTGCCATTAAAATTCACTAAAGACATCCGACACAGCGCGAGGACCTCATTCCCATGCATATGCGGGTACTTATGTCAAGGGGCAAGAAAAATCAAAACCCCAATACAATTTTGAGCACGAATTTAACCTCCACGCCTAATCTCTTAATGGCGTCGTAAAGAATCAACTGAATTTATTAAACGTGAAAAAGGATTATTGATGCATCGATCCACCCTGAATCATCATCTCAAGGGAGGATAGGTGGAAGTTTTCTTCGAAGTTAATGCGTTAAATAAGCATGCATAATAGGAGAATATCTGAGTAATGGGCTCATGCATATGCAAATGCGAACTGATAGGGAATGCTTTGTCACACCAAAAGGATATCTTTAATGCGTTTTGCGTTTCCAGGTCTTTATGTTTCAGTTAGTGGGGAGCACGGGTTTGGGTATATTTGCTTCCGGGCACGTTCATTAGCATAGTGCCTCTACCCTAATAAATGGCCCTTTTGAACCAGGGTGATGCATTTTTCCGCATTGTTACCTATCGGCTGTGTTGCGTTTGGGAAGATTCAAAGTGGTGATCGGAGTGTTGTATTGATGAGGTTGGGTAAGATGGATGTATTGTGTATCTTCTGAAACAAGTTCCCGTATTTACCGAATCAAAGGGTGTTTTGTGAGTGGATATATTGAAGATCTTTAAACCCGCTGAGGGGTTCAAACGCATAATTGCACCTTGTAATATGAAGTATTTCTAACCATCTTTGACCTTCTTAACCAACAGAATCTTTCCAAAGGCTTCTTATTCTAAGCATAGGAACAACAGAATCTTTCAAAAGGCTGCTATTCTAAGGATAGGAGCAACATAATCTTTCCAAAGGCTTCTATTCTATAGATGGGAGCAGGAGGATCTTTGCAAAGGCTTCTAAGGATAGGGGCAACAGGATCTTTCCAAAGGCTTCTATTCTAAACATAGGAACAACAGAATCTTTCAAAAGGCTGCTATTCTTAGGATAGGAGAAACATAATCTTTCCAAAGGCTTCTATTCTATAGATGGGAGCAGGAGGATCTTTGCAAAGGCTTCTAAGGATAGGGGCAACAGGATCTTTCCAAAGGCTTCTATTCTAAGGATAGGAGCAGCAGGATCTTTCCAAAGGCTTCTATTCTAAGCATAGGAACAACAGAATCTTTCAAAAGGCTGCTATTCTAAGGATAGGAGCAACATAATCTTTCCAAAGGCTTCTATTCTATAGATGGGAGCAGGAGGATCTTTGCAAAGGCTTCTAAGGATAGGGGCAACAGGATCTTTCCAAAGGCTTCTATTCTAAACATAGGAACAACAGAATCTTTCAAAAGGCTGCTATTCTTAGGATAGGAGAAACATAATCTTTCCAAAGGCTTCTATTCTATAGATGGGAGCAGGAGGATCTTTGCAAAGGCTTCTAAGGATAGGGGCAACAGGATCTTTCCAAAGGCTTCTATTCTAAGGATAGGAGCAGCAGGATCTTTCCAAAGGCTTCTATTCTAAGCATAGGAACAACAGAATCTTTCAAAAGGCTGCTATTCTAAGGATAGGAGCAACATAATCTTTCCAAAGGCTTCTATTCTATAGATGGGAGCAGGAGGATCTTTGCAAAGGCTTCTAAGGATAGGGGCAACAGGATCTTTCCAAAGGCTTCTATTCTAAGGATAGGGGCAACAGGATCTTCCCAAAGACTTCTATTCTAAGCATAGGAACAACAGAATCTTTCAAAAGGCTGCTATTCTAAGGATAGGAGCACCATAATCTTTCCAAAGGCTTCTATTCTATAGATGGGAGCAGGAGGATCTTTGCAAAGGCTTCTAAGGATAGGGGCAACAGGATCTTTCCAAAGGCTTCTATTCTAAGGATAGGAGCACCACAATCTTTGAAAAGACTTATTTTCTAAGGATAGGTGAAATAGATCCTTTCCAAAGGATTCTATTCCAGGGAAACAACCTGGAATAGAATCCTTTGGAAAGAAAGCAATGGAATTGTTTCAAAAGATTCTATTCTGAGAAAAAAGAATAGAATCTAAAAATTGAAGGAATCCAGGATTATTTCCATCAATAGATGTGGTTATTTAATCATTTAGTGTGTTGTGGGTTTAACCCTGCAAGTAGTTTGGATAAGACGTCTAGTCCATCAAAATCTGACCAATTTTGCTAATATGGTGAGATATCTTGTTATCAATAATGCCGATTGAATTCCGAATGATGGAGGCATTGCCATTTTTTAGTGACGAGATCAAGATCAGGTTAAATGGTTAGTTTTTCCAACGAGCCAGGAAAATCTTTTCAAAGGGCCGTATCTGAACTGCGGACAGGTTAAACATATTCGGAGGCCGTATCTGGTATGGGCCTGATAAAAGTATTTGATCGGCTGTATCTGATCTGCGGGTCTGAGATCAATCCATTTTCAACAACATATTAATCTTACGGTTTTTGTGGACGGACTGGTTAAACACAGAAAAATGTAAGTAGACTGATCACTGCTACTGAGAGGAGCTTCAAAAAGTGACCAGCATGTCGAGTAATCACGTGACTGCTCTGAAAAATTCACTTGGTTGGCCGGTTTGGCATCTTATGAGGTGTTAGGTGATATAACATCTTATGACAAGGCAGATGTGTGAATGCGCATTTCTATAGAGTGGCGTCAAAAATGGTGAAATCGCCAATTGCACTATGTCGCGTGGACTAATCAGAAAATGAATCAATTGATGGGTGTTTTCTACAGTTCCGTAGACCAATCAGATGATGAATGTTCGTTTCCACCTGCAGACGAAAGCGGTCTAAAGGTCACGTTACTACAAATTTTGGTCACATGATCCTGGGCACATAAAAAGGTTACCACATATAATTCTATTTTATATTTTCTGTATGGGTTAAACCTGACCCCACGAGAACAACATCTATTTATTAAATTACTATAACAAACAGACATTTGGGTGACTTTATTGCTCTCAAGTATCAAACGGTCTTCAATTTCTAAGTGTCGATACCAGTATACAAAGACTTCTGTCTGGTTTTTGGTTTAGGGGTTTTATGGCGCAAGGGTCATATTTGGCCATGCTGCGCCAGATATAAGACATACAATATCAAGGAATAGACAATGGAAGTTTTACTGACACAGAACAGAGATCCAGAGAGGAACGCACCTAACAGGAATGGAACCTGCGCCGCCTACAACTCGAAGGTTGCTAGCGCAGTGAGCACACCCGCTGAACCACGATGGCCCCAAGACTCCTGTCTGAACCAGGATTGGATTAATTTTGCAACACCACCAAGAGATCTTACACGCTGAGTCCTCAGTTTTCCAATTACTTTTATTCGTTGTGACCAAAGCAGAAAGTACATTCTCCCCACAGCATGCAACAGCCCTTATTAATGAAAAACCACCCAGTCCTCTACACCTACGCACCTAATTCTCGATCTCCAAATCTCTACATTCCCAATAAAAATCATATACGCCTTCATCATTCCTCCATCTAATCTCACAAAGGGTAAGCGAAAAAAGATCTCCAAGTCTGCCCCGGATTTCGCCGGATATATCGCCCTCCTCTTCTGTTAGAGCTCGTTTCGGCCGACCTATATCCAAACACACAAAAGGCACACACGCGGGGCTGCCCTCACTGCAGGGGCGGCACCGGCTTTTATAAGAAAGACTAATATTGAAGCTGGTACCGAAATATAATGACCGCAACCGACGCTAATAGAATTACGGAGTGTTGTGGAATGGAGGGTGAGGCTTAGGGCTTGGAGTCAGCAGTTTCTGTGTTCGCTATTGCTGAAGAGTGGATGAGGGATTTCTATTTTGGGGAAGTGCATGGGTGGTTTTGTCTGAAATTCCGGAATAAGTTGTGCTTCAAAGCTGCATTGTAGGTTCCCATTTTATCACATTCTTTCCACCACCAACATGTTTTGACAAGATATCTCGTCCATCAAAATATGACCAATTTTGCTAACAACGTCATCATATATCGTCATCAAAAATTGCCTATTTTTTGATGATGGTGAGATCGAGATCTGGTCAATTTCTTCTGATGATTCCATTCATTCCTTTATATTAAACATCTTCCATTAAGATCTACTAATGGTTTTGCTAATGACGAGATATCTCGTTCATTAAGATCTACTAATGGTTTTGCTAATGACGAGATATCTCGTCCATTAAGATCTACTAATGGTTTTGCTAATGGCGAGATACCTCGTCAAGACAACCACCTGGAGGGTTAAGCGTCAGAAATAAAGGTTGCAGAAAGACTTAAACATGTTTATCAGCATTTACAGTATAAACATTTTTTTTTAATATTTTACATCTTATTTATAAGCTTTTTATTTTATTTTTTATTATTTTACATATTATTTTGTTTTTATTATTTTACATTTTATTTTGTATTTATCATTTTACATATTTTGTTTTTTATTATTTTACATTTTATTTTGTATTTATCATTTTACATTTTATTTATAAACATTTTTTTATTATTTTACATTTTATTTATAAATATTTTATTTATAAACATTCTAATCTATTTTTAGTATTTTACATTTTATTATTAAGCATTTTATCTATAAACATTTTATTTTATTTGTATTTTTTACACTTTATTATTAAACATTTTATTTATAAACATTTTACATTTTATTATTTTATATTTTATTATTAAACATTTTATTTATATACATTATATTTTTTAAATGGTGGGTTTCTGAGTGGCGTCTAAGGGTTAATTTAAAAATGAGAATATACTCCTTCAAAACTTAACATTTATCTGATGGGATTGACGTAATTATATATCATTTCCACATCACAATCGGAACCGCTACATAGGCCTGTCATAAGTGGAACAACCACATCGTACAAGCGTCACACATGCTTCTATCGATGATGAGCTATTGCATAACGGCTATGGCGTCAAATACGTTTCTATGTTTGCTTCTGCTTCAGAGTGGATGAGGGATTTTTATTTTTGGGGAAGCGAATGAAGGTGGGGTATTTGCCCGAAATTCCGAAATTAGTTGTGTTTTTCCAAGGATGCTAGTTCTGTGGCTGTTGCGGTATGTAATAGTTTCCACTGGATGAATTTCTTTAGTGAACTCAGTGTTGGTTACATACAAATAGAAATAATATAATCAAAGCTGCGTTGTAGGTTTCCATTTTAGCATGTACTTTTTATCGTCAGAAATAAAGGTTGCTTATCTATCAACATTTATTTGATAAATTTTATTTTCTAAATAGTGGTTTTGTGAGTGTTCACTAGGGGTTAACTTAGAAGCAGTTCTCGTCTGGTTTCTTTGCTTGTACTGAAAATCTCTTCAAATGATTTCAAGTTAGGTAGGTGTTTAATTAAAGTAGTACTGAAGGAACACAACGGGATGACGATCGTGGATCAAACCTGGAGGGAAAGATCCGAAGACAACACCAATAATTTTGAACCACGGTCAGATGACGAGGTAACAAATGAGCTGGCACCCCACTCTCCAAACTTCCACACCACGTCAACATGAGGACATTTGAGGCCACGACAGATTTAACGTGCACCAGCCCCATTTTTACACGACGGTCTTTGGTTGGATTCGAACTCGCAACTCTTCGGTTGCTAATCAGTTACTCTTCCAACAGGGTTACCGCGGTCCGAATACGATTTCACAAACTTGCCTATAAGGATACTTTCAATTATCTATATAAATAAGAATGGAGTGTTTGTACATTGAATATTTTCGACCCATTTCAAGTTTTCTATCTGTTTTGGACCCTTCTGATGCGAAATGTGTCTGTTGCGTGTTTGGTGTCTGTCTGTCCATCTGTATGTATGTGTGTGCCCGTGTTACGTCGAATCTGTTGAATATATTTTCATGATATTTTGCATACTGTGAGTTCTTGCATTCATTTTTTTTGACTGAACTTGGTTGAGTAAGTCTGTCCGTCTTCCCGTTCTATGTTCGGTTTACTTTCTGTGTATTTGTGCAAGTGTCACATAAGATTTGTTCAACATATTTTAATTTAATGTTTTACTTTTGATGCAATTTAATTTAGTTCAGTGAATGCATTATTTGAAATTTCTTTGCTTACATAGTTAGGCAAATTTTACGTTACAACGCCTGAGTCACTAGACTTAAATCATCCATAATTTGATAGTTTTGGAGTAGTTGGGCGGTATATTGAGTATTGTAATTACTTGGATTGTTTTACCAGTAGCTGAGGGCCGCGGTGGCCCGGTTGGAAGAGTAACGAGCTAGCAACCGAAGGGTTGCGAGTTCGAATCCAGCCAAACACCGTCGTGTACAAAGGGGGCTGGTGCACGTTAAATCTGTCGTGGCCTCAAATGTCCTCACGTTGGCGTGGTGTGGAAGTTTGGAGAGTGGGGTGCCAGCTCAGGTGTTGCCTCGTCATCTGACCGTAGTTCAAAATTACGTGGTGTTGTCCTCGGATCTTTCCCTTTGGGATTGATCCCGGACCGTCACCAATAGCCCATTGTGTTGCTCCAGTGTGACGTTAATTGAAATACCCCCCAGTAGCTGAAATATCAATTGTTTTCCAAAACTATTTTTACGGAATTTAAATTCTAATAGTTTATTTTGAGCCTTATTTTTTCTTTACGAAATATAAAAAAATTCTGAATATTTGGGGCAGACGATAAAGAGAATAAAACTATACAGCACAAAACGTTTTAAAATAGGACTGGTACCTAATATGGCAACCTTGGTATTTTTTAATCGCGTGCTGTTTTAAATTTCTGTCCGTTATATTCTAATTTATTTTGTGAAAAAACGGAAACATTCATTACTTCTGTTTTATCAAAACCTGTTTAAGGTGTATTTCTGGATTTTGAATTTGATGTTTTTCATTCAATAACTGTAATGAAGGTAAATAATGGTTTAATTAGTTTTAAAAACATTTTTAATCGCTGTATGATTATTCTGGGAAACGCTTTTGTTTTTAAATAACATACAAGTTATTTATATTCATACTGTGAACTGTTCTATGCATTCTGGGTAACATTGGCACTCTAGAGGCTTCTTTCTTACTAAAAATCTAAATTCTACAGAAATGTAAAATGTTAAATATAACATTAACATTTGTGAAATTTTAATTAAAACAACTATTGGGTATTTAACTATAACTAACACCTTTATTAGAGTGGTAGTTGTTAAATGGAATGTATAGGAATTACAATTTATTAACGAAACCGGAAATTAGTTAATAAATTCAACCCGAGGAACGCCTGATTATTCTACTAGTAAACAATATAAATTGATCTTCTCTAAATAGAAAATTAGTCGCAATAAATTCCAGCTTTTAATGCGATGCATTTTGATACAATGAAACCCCAATGTAACTTTAATTATTCACATCCCTCCAAAATCTTTCGCGCACACAAGTAAAACCCACCACATTAAATATTTTAAAATCAACGCAACCATGAATTTATAATTTTCTAAAGATACCAAGTCCGCATCCGATCATTCTTCCACTTTCACAACCACGTATGAATAACGCGGGCTCGTGAAAAGCCAAAGTCGTCGTGCCGCAATATGCAGATGTGGAGCTCTGCGCCCTGGTGTGTCATTGTAATAATTTATAGATTTCCAGAGCACAGCGAGATTTAATCATCTTCCACGTTACTCTAAATGGTGATTTCCGTTTGATACACAATTCCTGAATTAGAATTGGAGGGCTTTAGATTAAGCGGACGCTCGTTTATTCGAATTTACGTGACTTGCTCTGGTGGGCTATTGTTGAGTATGTAGCCGTTGAGTAAGGTAATTTCGGACTAGGGAGGTTTTGGGGATGGGTCACCTCCATTGCAGATGGTAGCCCGGTTGGAAGAATAACGGATTAGCAGTTGGAGGGTTGCGAATTCGAAACTAGGTCCAACCAAAGACCTTGCAGACGTGGGTTGGTGCACTTGAAATCTGTCATGGCTTCAAATATCCCCACGTTGGCTTGGTGTGGAAGTCTGGGGTACCAGCTCAGGTGTTGACCTCGTCATCTGACCGTGGTTCAAGTTTACGTGGTGTTGTAGTGGGATTTTTCCCTTGTAAACTGATCCCGGACCGTCACCAACAACCCGTTGTGTTACTCCAGTGCCAAGTTAATTAATTTCCATCATCATTATGGATGCTTTGTAAAACTATGTGGAAGATGTTGTTTAGAGGTTAACCCTCCAAGTGGTTTATATGGGATTTCTCGTCCATCAAAATCTGACCAAGGTTAATAATGACGAAATTTTTCATCAAGATATTGCCGATTTTTTTTATGATGACGAGATCGAGATTTGGCCAGTTTTTTTCTACTGACGAAGATGTCTCATCCATCAAGATCTGGCCAGTTTTACTGGTGGCGAGATAACTCGGCGAGACAGCCACCATGAGGGTTAAGGTTTTCTGAGTCGTAGCCTTCGGTTTTGTCGTTTGATGAAGTTTGGTAAATTTCTATGGGATAGTGATGCAATTAAGTGACTTCTCGACTTGTAGATGCCACTTTTCATACTTGCTCAGACCGAATTTCAGCTACGCGTGACACTGCGTTCTACAGACGTTGAAAATGAGTATAGTAGCAGCTGCCATGTTTGTGAAAAAAATTAGCTGTGTGGTGATATAACATTTTTATTTAAAGAATTGGATGGCCGCTCTGTTCACCAGATTCTTAGTTGGGGAGCAACCCCTCCGCTCCGAAGAGCTGAAGTCACTACAGATGTAGGGTAAGCTCTGATAGATGTGGCAGAGGTCACGACAAATTGTTATGAGAATCGCTATTCACAGTGTGTGAAGCGAAAATGTAGACATCGCTCGCAGACCGTAGACTGGCAAAGTTTTTCACATGTGCTCATATTTGATCGCAGGAGGTGCCCTTCAGGTCACATTACATGGACATAATATATGTCTTAAAACTGGGGACAGATAGAGCCTTACATCTATTTATTCGTCCTACCATTTATAACCTGGCTCGGACTTAAGCTTGCAGGGTGGCTTAGGTTTGATTTTCATATAGGCATCTATGTCTTATTTCAGTGACCGTCATGAATTCGACTTAAGTAAACCTTCAAGCTTCGTCATGGTTCTGGTGCCAGAGCCATTCTCCGAACCCTTGAAGGCCACACTTGATCGACTTGGCAGACTTGTCGAATGAGGATATCATTACCGCCGTCAATCGGTACTGTGGGGACTTTGAGAAAGGAACTATTCGGACGGGATGAAAATATTAGAAACTCTGGACCAAGTGTGCTGCCCTTAATGGGGGCAATGTTGAGAAACAAATTCGATTTTTCTAATAAAAGGTGTTTAACTTGCTTTTTTACCATATTTATCAAATGCCCCTTGTATTATAATTATTGTGCTATCATTTTTGGGGCTGTTCGATTTCTTTATGTTTGTAAAAATTACCATAGTAACAAACTGAACCATACAAATACTGCCTGTCTAGTAGTGTTGGCGTAATCAACTAATTTTTTCAATCGTTTAGTTAAATAGAATTTCCATCCTGACTGAAGTTAATGATTGAAAAAATGGTCATAGTCATAAATAAAACAGTTCGTCAGTAATCATTCGAACATTAGTTTTAGTGATGAATACTTTGACTAAATTCGTATAGTAAAGGTAAACAAAATTACTTGTGTGACATTTTTTACTTTCAATTTCTATCATTTTCTTGAATTACGAATCCATTCAAGAATTTTATTGCTATGAAACAAGCTTAAATTAATCAATATACTTTTCTTCCTTTATTTGATTTGGTTGTTAACCAGTGGGTTTGTCTTCTGCGCTAGCAACCTATGAGCTGTAGACGGCGCAGGTTCGATTCCTACCTAGATCTGCTTCTCTCCAGTAGAGTGTTAGTAAAGATTTCATTGTGGGTGTTTGTCCATTACTTGACGTTGTCTGCCTTGTGTTTGGCGCAGCTTGGATAAATATGGCTCTTGCGCCGTAAAACTCATTGCGACCAACCTTTATTTTATTGTTTTTTGTTATGTTATGCTGTAAAATATAAATACAAAAGCATGTTATCGTCTTTTTTATTTTTATCCTCATCAATATGTAGATAGGTATTTTGTTGCATAACTTCACAGACACATACAATTTTAACTGGATACAGAATGTTCAACGGAGGCAGAATTTCAGCCATAGCTTTTTAAAAAGGTTACTTGATTAAAACTGAGACTAAATCAATCATTAGTTAATGTGGAAGGATTAAAACTAGCCAACCGTTACTCATTAGTCATGAATGATTTGTTTGTCGCTAGTTTTCATTCTTTAGTCAGATTAAACTATACCCAACAGTGCTGCCTAGTCAATGATAGTTTATCTTCAAGTTTTTAATTTTTGGTTGACGATTTTTCCTTCGTAAATGGGGAGACATTCTTGCTGTGAAGTAATGGAGACTACTATAGATATGCAGAAGTCCCCAAACACCTCATCCAGCGTGTTTCGTCAGCACGAAGCAAGAGTTGCAATCCATATACATGGAACTGAACATTAGACATTCAGTGATTAAAACTAAAGCTTAATCATTAGTTAACATGGAAGGACTAAAACTAACCAACCGTTACTAATTAGTCATGAGTAATTTGCTAGACGTTAGTTTTCAATCTTTAGTCAGATTAAATTATGCCCAACACTGCTGTCAAGTCAATAAGATAGTATCCTCAAGTTGGTCATTTTTGATTGACGATTTTTGCTTCGTAAATGGGGAGACACTCTTCCTGTGGGGCAATGGAGACTATTACAGATATGCAGAAGTCTCCAAACAGCTCACTCAGTGCGTCTTGTCAGAGCAAAACAAGAGTCACATTCCACGTACATGGAAACCATTACCAGCCAGTCATGAAGTGTCAAGCAGCCCTTTCACGCAAACTGGCGCTACGCCAATAGATCGCCACATTTCCCTACGGGGAGGGCAGTACACAGATTTCAGGACGCTTAGTGTTGTCACGTACTCAAGAGAGGGTAGGGTCCTCAGCAGCTTTAATTTCTTTAGGTAAGCACGTGCTTCACAACCCCGTGGTGTCCTAGCGATCCGCCCTCCCTTCCATTTTATCCTCGTCTTTTTATACAAGGTGTGTCTATTAAATTCCAGGACTGGGGCTAATACAACAGAATGAATAATAAAAAACATAAATACGTTTAATAGTCCTCAAAATAATTACCTCCGACACACACACACTTTTGTGCACGGCGGTACAAATTCTGGAAACACACTTCGTAGTCCTCTGAAGATATGCTTCGAAGTTGAGCGGTTACGCTATTCTTTATGTCCTGTACGTCCTGAAATCGATGCCCTTTCAAGGCAGTCTTAAGTTTTGGGAACAAGAAAAAGTCAGGAGGTGACAAATCAGGAGAATATGGAGGATGATTAACCTCTACGATTTCATGTTTTGCCAAAAAGCGCTTCACATTGAGAGCACAGTGGAGCCTCGCGTTGTCGTGCAGTAGGAGCCAGCTGCCTTTATCCATATTCGGTCGCACACGGTGTACTCGTTTAACTAACCGATGCAAAACAGCTTCGTAGTACTCTTTGTTGACAGTTTGATTAGGTGGCACAAACTCGTGATGGATCAGTCCATGTGCATCAAAGAAAGCAAGCAACATGACTTTGACTTTCGATTTCTGGAAACGGATTTTTTTCTGTCTTGGAGAAGATGGTGATCTCCATTCTGCACTCTGTCTCTTTGTTTCGGGATCGTACTGGTAACACCAGGATTCGTCACCTGTCACGATCGATTTGAGAAACGACGGAACTCGGTCAGCTGCGTCGATTAACTCCCCACAAGCTTCCATTCTGCATTGCTTCTGATCGTCTGTCAAAAAATGCGGCACAAACCGCGAACAAATCTTCCTCTTTCCCAAATTCTCGGTCAAAATCTTGTGCACCGTGTCTTTGCCCATATTTAACTCGTCCGCTAGCATCCTAAGGGTCTTTCGGCGATCTGCAATCACCAAAGCGCGGACTTTTGCGACCTCATTTTCTGTTCGTTTTGTGGTGGGTCGCCCACTGCGCTGGTCATCTTCCGTGCTTTCCCTGCCACCGCGAAAGCGTGCATACCATTCGAAAGTACGGGAGCGGGACATAGCAGCATCTCCATATGCAATTTTCAGTAACTCGTAGGTTTCACTCGCCGTTTTCCCAATTTTGAAACAAAACTTGATATTCACTCTTTGCTCCATCACCGACCGTGACACGCGCTCTAACGAAGCACCTGCGTTTACCTTCTCTAAACCGGAAATGCTGACGCAATCACTGCACATTTTTTCCCCCTTCGCCCCTCATTGGTTACGCTATCACATCCACATGATGACGTGTCCCTACGCATTTTCATTCATTAACTACACGTACAGTCCTGGAATTTAATAGACACACCTTGTAGTTTGGTACCATTAAATTTTATGGCGCAATGGCCATATTTAGCCAAGCTGCTTCAAACACAAGACAGACAAGTAAGTTATGGAGAAACACAATGAGAGCTTTACTGGCAAAGAAAAGAGAAATTCACCCAGAGCAGAATTGAACCTGCGCAGCCTACAATTCAGAGGTTGCAATCACAGTGGACAAACCTACTGAGACACGGGGGCCCTTTTTATATGCTTTTGTCTGTTTTTGTTTTCCCTTATTATTTTACCGTGCTTTACACTCGATTGTTTAGATTAATGTTTAATCCTCCAAGTAGTTTCGATGAGATACCTCGTCCATTAATATCTGATCACTTTTGCTAATGACGAGATATCTCATCAAGATATTGCAAATTTTTTAACGTTGAATTCATCAAGATCTGGTCAGTTCCTTTCTAATGAAGATATATTTTGTCCATCAAGATCTGGTCAGTTTTGCTAAAGACAACATACCTCGTCGAGACAGTCATCAGGAGGGTTAAGAAATACTGATTATTAAACTTGTATATTCTGTTAAACATGTACGTAGCTTGACCAGATTTGCCCTTCCGACTTAAACCAACCAATCAGAGTGGGTTGGTCTTGGCCTTACGTCTCGGAGTTCATGTAGTCTATTTTCCTTCTGCAGCTTATAGGCATGGTAGGTAGGTATTTAATTAACGTCGGTCTGGAGCAACACAACAGGCTGTTGGCGACGGTCCGGGATTAAATCCAAAGAGAAAGAACAGAGGACAACACCACGTACTTTTGAACCACGGTCAGATGAAGAGGTCACACCTGAGCGGCACTCCACACTTCAAACCTCCACATCACGCCAACGTGAGGCCAGTCGAAGCCACGACCGATTTAACGAGCACCATTCCCCTTCGTATATATTCAAACGGATTTGGTTATATTCGAAACTCACAACCCTCCGGTTGCTAATCCGTTACTCTTTCAACCGTTCTGCATCGGCCCTATTGGAGATGGATTAGGCGTCATCTGCCCCAGATATTTACCAAGTTGGGTCATGAACCTTACCTTCAGGGGAGGCTAGATGTATTTTTATTTCCAATGGTAAGGGTGAAATAGATATTTGTTCAACGATACAAAATACAATAGCTAGAGAGAGCGTCTAAAATACAAAAGGACGAACACTATCAATATCACATCGGATTTGCACTCCAATAGCTCTCCACCTTTGAAACCCCATTCAACACCACGTGTCTCAACAAGTTGTGCCCATTTCCTCATGATAGCGGGTGCTCTAAAGGGCCATCTCTTTTAGGTGTGTACGGGCTTCACGAACCAGTGGTACTCTATTGATCTTTTCTTTTCTCATGGGGTTTAGTGTCTTCAGTATATATATATATATATATATATATAAACACGGGAATCGCGCTCTCGAGATACCTAAGCGATCTTTTTCTGTTTTCGCCACACTATTCCCAAATCCCTTTCCTTTCACGACATTTATTACTTGAAGTTGTGTCTTGTGTTTGGTTCAGCTTTGCAAAATATGGCCCTTGCGCCTAGAAAACAAAATGGCCGCGGTTGCCCAGTAGTAAGAGCATCGGATTAGCAAGAGGAAGGTTACGAGTTCGAAACTCGGTCTGGAAAAAGACCATCCTGTACACGTGGTCTGGTGCACGATAAATCTCGTGGTCTCAAGTGTCCTCACGTTAGCATGGTAGGGAGATTTGTAGAGTGGGGGTGCAGCTCAAGTGCTCTCGTCATCTGACCATGGTTCAAAATTACGAGGCGTGGTTCTTGGACCCGTCCCTTTGGAATTGATCTCGTACCTTCTCCAATAGCCCGTTGTGTAGCTCCAGAGCTGCGACGTTGATTAACAACCTACGTATCATAAAACTGAAACCAACCAACCCACAAAGCGGACAATTTGGGTTGGTAAATTTTATAACACTCTAAATGGGGTACGGATGCAAGGTCAAGCAATCGTGACCCAATGTATGTCTAATACTTGCAGCAGCTTTCCTGCGGGGTACATCCGTAACATCCAGTGTGAGGTCCTTCCAACTCTTTGATGAGTAGTTCATTATTTACGTTCATTAGTTCTTTCCATTTTACGTCTAAGGGTAAGGATGTTTTAACTGTAAATTATTACGTGAACTTCTGTGCTTACTCGCCATCTTGTTCTTTCCTGTAGACACAACATTGACCGGGAATCTTATGCTAAACAAGTCCTCAGGCACACATCGTCCTTAGGTGTGCTCGGGCATAAACTCTGAGTGATCTTTCCTCCCATTTTACCCTCGCCTACCCTTTTGCTTTTTGAATTTTCTTACTTCATTGTGTTTGTTGCCTGTCTTGTGTTTGGCGCAACTTGGCCAAATACGACCCATGCGCCATAAAACCCGACGATATGCTAAATAATGTTTTTTCCTCTTCAGCTTCAGTTTCTCAGTGGGTATGCAGGCTGCGTTACCAACTACTAGCGAGTGGTGTAGGTTCGAGTCTTCCCTGGACGTATTTCTCTTTTATTTTGTGTCATTAAAATTCCCTTTGTGTGTAAATTTCCATATATTTGAAATAATTTCTCGCAGCTTTACCGACTATGGCCTTTGCACTATAAAACCAACCAGTTTCTCACCGACAGAATCAGAAATTTCTCCAAAGATTAGAACGTCACTTGATACAATGGACTGAATGGCTGCACTAGGGACTGATTCACAAGGGTGATGGATATTACATAGTCGATCTGTTATGTACTCAAGTTCAGCTGATGATTGTTGCATGCTGCTTATATAAGGATCATGATTTACAGCACTAGATACAAACATTGTCCCTAAATCAATTCTTGGGACCACCGTGGCTCACTGGGTTAGTCTACTTCGCAGAAATTTGCGAGATGTAGGACGCGCAGGTATGATTCCTTTCAAATTCGATACCACCATTAGTGCATTTTTATATTCTGCGTCAGTAAAACTTCCCTTGTGAATATGTGCATTATTTTCCGTACGAAAAGATAATCTACAATTGAATGCAATCTTATTGATAATCTGATCACCTGAAAAATAATCATAGCGTCCTCATCTCCAGGTGAATTAGGAAACGACTCGGATCACACCGCTGTCCCTCGACTTAACTTTCCTAGTGGTTTCGACGAGATATCTCGTCCATCAAGATCTGACAAATTTTGCTAATGACGAGATATATCATTATGAAGATAATTTTTTAATTGAACAAAGCAAACTCCTCGTGCACCACAGAAGTACAACACGGGACTTACAGAAGTAAGTTGAATTAACAAAGAAACAGTGGAAAACAATTTAACAAAAATTACAAGAATTGATGAACTTAACAAATGAGTAGAAAATCAGATTAGATTTAACAAAACATTGAGTTTCACTGGTCTTCAAATGTGTCTCAAGTCATTTTGAAGACACATTTTTGAATTTTCAAATGTTATCAAGATATTGGCGATTTTTTTGATGACGAGATCAAGAGATCTGGTCAGTTTTCGAATGACGAAATATCCCTTCCATCAAGATCTATTAATGGTCTGGAAAATGACGAGGTAACTCATCAAGACAACAACTACGAGAGTTAAATGGTAAAAGGGGCAGGATGCTAATATCCCCGACAATGTGTACATTGTTTTCTATTTAACAAATATATTTTTAAAACAAAGCAAACCATGGAAAACAAATCAGGAAATGTGCTACATATTTTTAAAAATGATATAAAGAAAGCTGTAAATTTAAATTGAGAAGAAAAACACATTGAAATAATCTCATGTGTTTCTCTCATAAAATTAACTTTCTCGAGTTATCACTTTTATCGTAGATGCGCCTTATTTCCCAATCACTAAGTACCTGAACGCTAAACATTCAATGATAATATCCCTTTAATCTATTGAATATTCAACGGTGAATATTCGCCCTAAGTGACAAATGAGTATTAGATGATAAATATATTCCCCTAACCTGACTACTTAGTATTCAAAGATGCATAGATATTCCATGACATGCTGCTCCTCTAACAATACTCTCACCCATACAATACAAACAATTCATCAGTGAAGAATGAAAATATCTTTCCTAAAATACTCTACTGCTTGTGAAAATTGCAAAAACATGGAAGAATTCTGTGTTTGAAATGGAATTTGTGCCACATATACTGATATTGCGGTACATAAAAATGATTAAATTTTCGGAACAATATATTCAATTTTAACATGAAAACAGTTAGGTTGTGTCAAGAAAAATTATTTTTGATGTGAATACTCAGACCCGATGTTGGATTGTGGAACGAATGAAGCAGGCAGGACATTTGAACGATTGTTTATTGTTAATATTCAATTAATTTACAGTTTGGACGATTAAAGTGCAGTTTCACATTGATATCGAAGGATAATTTTCTTCATTAAATGCCTGCAATTGTAGCTAATTCGGTAGATTCTGAGTAGCACCACTTACGCAGTTCTCACTCCACTTAATCCAGGGCCGCGGTGGCCCGGTTGGAAGAGTAACGGACTAGCAACCGAAGGGTTGCGAGTTCGAATCCAGCCAAACACCGTCGTGTACAAAGGGGGCTGGTGCACGTTAAATCTGTCGTGGCCTCAAATGTCCTCACGTTGGCGTGGTGTGGAAGTTTGGAGAGTGGGGTGCCAGCTCAGGTGTTGCCTCGTCATCTGACCGTGGTTCAAAATTACGTGGTGTTGTCCTCGGATCTTTCCCTTTGGGATTGATCCCGGACCGTCACCAATAGCCCGTTGTGTTGCTCCAGTGTGACGTTAATTGAAATAACAAAAAAAAAAAAAAAAACCACTTAATCCAAAGTTCACTGGCCTAAATCACACTCAGTACCGTAGATTTTCGACATATAGTGGACTCTCTCTCCGCGCTCAGTGTTCCTGAGCACTCGGTCCGAAGGTAATGACAGGTATGGATATCCTTTGCCTACACGACGCCATATTTATCTTCAAGCGGTTTTTTCTAGTTCTGAAAACATAAGACAAAACAGTTGTAACGCTTTTTTGCAACGCTCGACTTTTCATGTTTGGCAAGCTCGAACGAAACAGTGCAACTTCGTCTACTAAAAAGTACTCTATGGTAGATTTGGAGTTACACTGCTATACAGGGTGTCCCAAAAAGGTTGTTCCGCAATTTATCTTTTTACCATTTGGAGATAGGTAGGCAATGTAAATTGCAAAAGTGCACCAAATAAGGTAAGTAATTAAGATATGTGAATAAAATTATCACGTGATAACAATTTAAGCGGATACAGTTTTAATTTGTATACAACCCCTCTAGATAAAAATCCGAGATAGCAAAAATGTTCCTTACCTGTATCCTTATCGTTAGTAAAAAACCATATTTCTGTAGGTTGAATAGTAACGGAGATACAAGAGTTTCCATTTTAAGGGGGCCGTATCTAATTTAGAACGATGGCCAAAAATGAAGAGTGAAGTTCTGCATTGCTGGAGATGGAAAACATTCTGAACATGCGTTGTAAATTTCCTTTTATTTTTATTTAAACCGTTTTTTCTACAATATTTTTATTGAAGATTACATTGTCTACTATTATTCAGTGCGATTTTCATCTGCAGTTGCAATACTACATTACTTTGCACAATGTTGCACTTTCTGACCGAAAAAAAATGCTTTTTAGCATTGTGTATACGGTCCGTAATCTGACTGCTTGAACAGCTGTGCACAAGCGGTATAAGTCAATTTTTTTGCGTCATTATGCCTCCGTTACTGTTCATCCTACAGAAATGCAGTTTTCTGCTAACGATAGGGATGCAGGTAAGGAACATTTCTGCTATCTCGGATTTTTATCTATAGGGGTTGTATACAAATTAAAAACTGTATCCGCTTAAATTGTTATCACGTGATAATTTTATTCACATATCTTAATTACTTACCTTATTTGGTACACTTTTGCAATTTACATTGCCTACCTATCTCCAAATGGTAAAAAGATAAATTGCGGAACAACCTTTTTGGGACACCCGGTATATACTATTGTATCGTGTTAATTTTTGTAGTGGTAGCTAAGTTCGCCACACATGCATGCCCCTAGTACTCTTCCGATTTTAAAGACGGATTCACGTCAATAAGTACTTTAAGAAAGGTGGTTTATCTTCGCTTCGAAAACTGCCCTATAGTGTCGAACCTCTGGTGCCTCTGTTCCACACTCACCTTTTCTGGGCAAAGGACAATTCGTTTTTCCTACTTGGATCTTCATTCTCTCTTAAAGAAATAAGGCGATTTTTCTAAACGAGATATCTCATCCTTAGCAAAATAACGCAGGTCTTGGACGAGATATCTCATCAAAACATTTGGAAAGTTAAGGCAAGGCACGCATTGGTTCGACATCAGTTTTGAGACACTAAATCGGCTGAAATACGTATACTTTCCGACATGTTTTCGGTACAGAAACAGTCCGCATGCGCGTATGGTATGTTGTTGATAATCTCCACGTCTAGCTCCAGCTAGACCAAATCCACAAGTCCATTAACCCGCACAAAGTCATACACCAAAAGAGGTTCAGAAAACAGGTCGTCTCGTGACAACTCCGGGCACTCGAGAATGTGTGCTGGGGAGGCCTGGTCAGACTGGCATTTAAGGCAAACAGGAGGAATCTTGCGACCACAGCAAAAGGTGACTCCTCAGATGGCCACTGGAAAAGTTGTATCATAAATACACTCATACCCAAAAGTTAAGCATAATTGATTTTTATGTGAATATTTCAGAAAATCTACATCGTAATGGAAGGAAATGCGTATGCGGGTGTAATAGGATTATAGAAAAAGAAAACAATGCTAAACAAGGATAATAATGACTTGTTATCCAAAGAAAAGGGTTGAAAGAAAAAGGTTCACAATACGAGTGTCAAGACGTCAGGGGGATGCAAACTACTGGTCGACTGGCATAGAGACCAACGTGTCTGAGTCTCCTGTAAACAGTTTGTCTCGAAACTATGACTCCTGTGGTGGCTGTCAGGGCTGAACCCAGTTGTCTGGCAGAACTGTTACTCTAACGTCGCGCAGTTATTGCCAAATATTGCTCTTACCGAGCGGTTGTTACTCTAGGCCGACCTGGTACTGGTCGTCGAGTAACATCTCCAGTGGTTTGAAACCTCTGCCACAATCTGGAGATCACACACTGAGGCACATTCAGAATTCGAGACGCTTCGGTTTGGGATCGACCGGATTCTAGCGTTCCAATATTTCATCCATTCACAAACATGTCCAGCTGGCATCTTTGTGACATCTTTCGTCCTTATTGATTGCTAACAACGCTCCGTACCACAGCAATTGCGAAATTTCTGTCTAAACTAGCCATGCCGCTCGAGGCCATTTTATACTCGTTTCGACGTGCGCCGGTGCTTTGCGCATGTCGACGTCGACTGAAGTATTTTGCATATGCACAATGTTTTACCTTCGTCCCACGATTCTCTATAAGTGAATTGTATCCAAATTTACTCTGATTTTTTTGCATTTTACGAAGTATGCTTAACTTTTGGTCATGAGTTTATGTTATGTATCTTACGTTCTGTCGCATGTTGCTGAAGTGTGTGGCTGAGCTTATAGCTCACAGTCTACAATACACTACTTGCGTGGCTCCTAAGCAGCTCTCGGGGCAGCGGTAGCCCAATGGTAAAGTAGCGGATTAGCAACCGGACAGCTGCGAGTTAGAGACACCGTCGTGTACAGAGGGCTGTTGCAAGTTAAATTTTCTGTGGCCTCATTACCTCACTATGGTATGGTGTAGAAGTTTGGAAAGGGGGTTGACCAGGTGTTGACCTCGTGATCTGGCCGTGGCTCGAAACTACGATGTGCTGTCCTCGGATCTTTCTGTTCGAGAATGATCCCGGACCATCGCAGCTTTCAGGTGCACATCTCTTTTAGATGTGTACGGCCTTCATAGACTCGAGGTACTCCAGTGATCTCATTTTACATGGGGTTTCTGTCTTTCGTAAACATGGGGTTCGCTCTCCCGGGATACCCAAGAAATTTTTTCCTCTTTCAATCTACTTTGTTCCCCAATTCTTCTTTCCACTTTTACGACATATTTTACTTGACGTTTTCTTTTGCTGAAGCAGGTTGTCCAAATATTGCCCTTGCGCCATGAAACGCCAAAACAACCAGGACCATCGCCAATTTCCCGTACGACGTCAATTCAACTAGCTACCTAAGCATCGTTATATTTGTAGTACTCCTAACATGACAGTTCAGACAGCACTGTTGGGCCCATTCATGTGTAATCAATCTGCAATTCGAACGATGTACATTTAATACCCTGCACTAGACATCCTGGAAGTTCCTAATGATTACATCATTTCTTCAAGATGTCACACATTTCACAAACTGTAGTATATGTATATATTTAATTATTTTGTATTGAATTTTGAATGTTGGTGCTTGAAATACATTAATGTGAAAAGGTTGTGTTTTCCTATTTGAAATGAATTTTTAGACATAGTAAAAGTGTCATACTTATTGAATGTTTATGCTTGAAGTGTATTATGAAAATGATTAGTCAAAACACAAAGTTTCATAAATGATTTTTGAAGAGAATTTTAACAAATGTTGACAATTTCCTTTGTAATTGAATGATGCTCGTAAAATTTGAACTTTGTCAGGCGACAATTACCTGGAAGCTTACCAGAACATGTCTATCGTGAATACATTTTTAATTTTGATATTATGTTTTTATCGACTAAGAAATTTTGAATTTCTACATTGTGTTTTTGTAGTTTGAGTAATGTTCATTATTTTTCTTTATACTTTGTCAGTAATAGTTTGATAACATTGTTTATAATATTTTTGCGAAAATTATTAAGTGATTTAAGAAGAATGGGGAAAGGCTTTTGCTTCTCTTGCCTCACATACTATATTATGTTTAATTTCCCTATACAACTTATCTCAACTAAGACGTTTAAGTTACAAATGAATTAACTATAAAAATGCGCTTAGTTTTGAAAATATGCATGAAAATATCTATGGAAGCTACACAACTCCATCAAAGTGTTAATGGATATTCCTCTAAACTATCAAAAATGCATAGCTAACTTGAGTATCAAGCTCTTTTAACTCACATTAAAAGACGAATCGATTTCCTACACAAATTGTAGGACACAGTTATAGAGTATTTTAGCAAGTACCATTGCATAACATTCAACAAGCTGTACCAAATTGGGAATATTTTCGTGTAATTGAAAGTATAATTTTAACGCGCCTTTTTCAAATTGATTGAATTAAATCTATTAATTAAATGCTGTATGCATATCCTATTATTGTAGTCTCACAATGACGCCGTGTATTTGAGGCAACATAGCATTCATGTATTTCAAATAGATTTAGTATTCATGTGTAAATTGTATTCTTAACTTTAATTTTAAATATTTTCAAACTTTGTAAAAATGGATACGCTACTGAATGTAACCATTTGCTACTACTTTCCGTTGAGATCATCTACAAGTTGATCTCAATGGAAAATTGTCTCCCTATTGTTGAGAGTAAATGAATTGAAATTTTGTAAATGTTTCTGGCTTATTTTCATTTGACTTTGATAATATAGCTTGTCAATAAACGCATATTAAATATTTTGAGATTAATCTTAAACTATTCAAGTGATTTCGACCAGGATTGGATTGGATTTTTGGGTTTTATGAAGCAGGGCCAAAAGTGGACAAGCTGCGCCAAACACAAGACATAATGTGACAAAATAAAAGTATAAATTAAGAAATTAATGGTCTAAGATAAAGCTAAAAGCAGAAAATGTGGAAGAAGATATTTAATTTTGATTAAAGATAGGACAAAGCACAAGATTAAAATTTGCCATCAATATAAAAAACATGGTTGATGTGTTAAAACATGTTGATCAGCAACAAGGTGTGTAATATAAAAAGGTAGTGGTTTCGACGAGATATCTTGTTCAAGATTTGGTCGATTCTACTAATGACGAGATATCTCGTAGAGACAAAACTGCCCTGTTACACCAAGCTGTACCAAGATCCAAGTAGGAAAAATAATTTTCCTTTCCACGGAACTGGTTATAAACAAGCTTTCGTATCAAACTGACCACTGCAGAGCGGTTTCCGAACGAAAGATTGGGAATCCCCAATCCTTTGGAAACCCACAAGTGGTTTTAAGCCTCAAGTGGTATTGACGAGATATCTCGTCCATCGTGGACTGGATTGGATTTTGGGGTTTTATGGTGATAAGTCCAAAAGCGGACAAGCTGCTCCAAACAGAAGACAGAATGCGACCCAATAAAAGTCAACGAGGAAGGAAGAAAAATCAGAAGGGGAGGGGAAGAATGAAAGGGAGGGAAGCTCACTCAAGTACCAGGGGTTGTGAAGCCCGTACGAACCTAAAGAATGTATGCCACATAGAGATCGTACCAATTTTGTTAATGACGAGATATCTCGTCCATCAAGATCTGGTTAGTTTTGCTAATTTCGTGATACCTCGTCGAGACAACCACCAGCAGGATTATCAACCTGTCGTACATATACATGCATTTTAAGTGAAACGGAAATTATATATATGTATGACAGGTCGATAAAATGGTGTTTATTTTTTAAGTTTGAATATTTTTATAAGAAATATGACAGAAATGGACGGAATTTATGTTCCCGTACCTCAACTACGGCTCCTCAATTATATAACGGGGTGCCAGCTGAGGTGTGACCTCGTCATCTGACCGTATTTGGAAATTGCGAGATAATGTCTTCTGGTCGTTCCCTTCTAAGTGTCAGGAATAGCCCGTGTTGCGCCTGTGCGACGTAAATATGACTACCTGCATAAAGCTAAAGATGAGAATTTTTTCGATCTCGATATCACCAGTTTTATGCTAGGCTGCTGGTTGATGTGTTGATAACGTATAAAAATATGCGATAACTATGATAACCAATGTGATCAATCAACTGTTGATTGAGTGCTTGTAATGTTTCCTATCATTGTGAAGTATCAGATACAGAATATCAAATGTCCAGCATGGTAAGAATAATCAACATAAAATGATGAAATTCGGATAAAATTTTTCTTGACCCAGGCCGAATGTGTGTTGGAGTTAAGGAGACATTTCTTCTTGGTAACTTATATTCCAAAATAAAACTAAAACACTGCCGTGGTAGCCCGGTTGGTAGACTAACGGACTAGCAACTGGAGGGTTACGAGTTCTAATCCAACCAAAGACCGTCGTGTACTAAGGAGGCTGGTGAGCGTTAAATCTGTCGGACCTCAAATGTCCTCACGTTTGCGTGGTGTGGAAGTTTGGAGACTGGGGTACCAGCTCAGGTGTTGCCTCGTCATCTGACCGCGGTTCAAAACAACATGGTTTGTCCTCGAATCTTTCCGTTCGGGGGATGATCCCGGACCGTCGCCAATAGCCCTTTGTGTTACTCCAATGCGACATTAAATACCTACCTACCAAAATAAAACACAAAAAAATTAGCTTGTAACAATTAAACAATACATTTGTTAGCATTATTGAAAAGGAATAGTTCATTGAAATGTTTTAAAATTTATCAGTTAATGACATACACTTCAAGAATGTGAACTTAATACGATTGTTAAACATTAAATCGGATCTTTCCTTTTTTGATTGATCTCGGACCGTCATCAATATCCCGTTGTGTTGGTCCAGTGTGACGTTAATTAAAATACCTACCTACCTATTAAACATTAACCGATTATTATTACAACAGTTGGATGTGTTCTATATATCTATACAAAAATAACTTATGTATGTACACTGCTGGCCACCCAAATTGCAACACCAAGAAAGACAAGAGATATCACAACAAAATTTATTTTGTAGATAACATGTTGACCAAGTATCAAATGATTAAATTTATAGACTTCTGTGAAGTGTGGTTCCTGCCAAAATCAGTAGCCAGAGTAGCCGCCATTGTTGGAGATCACCGCTGCCACACGCCTCGGCATTGATTCAAAGAGACTTTGGATGTGTTCTTGGGGTACAGCAGACCAAGCAGCTTCCACACGTTGCCAAAGTTGATCTGGTGTGGCAGCTGGGGATGTATTCTGGGTCAATCGTTGAGCAACCACGGACCACATGTTTTCTATCGGCGAAAGATCCGGCGAGCGAGCTGGCCAGGGAAGCAATTCAATCTGGCGATTGACGAAGAACCCTTGGACAATGCGTGCCACGTGTGGTCGCGCATTATCCTGTTGAAATATGGCTGTGGGCAAGCCCTGAAGGTAAGGAAGGACAACTGGCTCCAACACCTCGGAGATGTAGCGCTGGCTGTTTAAAGTACCGGCAATGCGTACTAGAGGAGTGCGAGAGTGATATCCAATACCGCCCCATACCATAATACCCGGTGCAGGACCAGTGTGGCGGTGCATAACGCAGCTGTTCAGCATCCTCTCTCCACGGTGTCTCCAGACTCGAATCCGACCATCGTGGTGTTGCAGACAGAAGCGTGACTCGTCAGTAAAGACAATTTCATTCCATTCTGCCGTCCACATCCTTCTTTCATCGCACCATTGGCGGCGGAAACGTCTGTGGTTCTGCGTCAAGGGTAGACGAAGCAATGGACGTCTTGCGGACAGACCACTCTGCTGTAAACGGCGTCGAATGGTACGCGCAGACACTGGATGATGCGGTACAGACTGAATGTGCTGTGCTATGGTTCGTGATGTGGCTGAGCGATCCGTCACTGCCATACGCACAATATGGCTGTCATCACGTGAAGTGGTGCACTGAGGTGGATGCGATCGAACACGTCGGTCCGTCGTACCCTCCTGCATCCAACGATCACATATCCGCATTACAGTTGTTTGGTTTCGTCCAACACGACTACCGATTTCCCTGAAAGATAATCCACAATCTCGGTAGGCCACTATCCTTCCTCTGTCGAACTCGGATACTTGATCAAAAGATGATCGCTGTTTTCTACGAGGCATAATTGATCGCTTTTTTTAAAAAACCACAAGAAAAACACAATTGCCGTACTTGAAATCGTCGAAATCTCCAAGCCTTAAATAGCGCTTTGAAGTGGCGCCACAGGCGCGCGTGATGTGCGTCTGCGCTGAAATTCTAATCATTTGCATATCTCACCTCCGCTAATGCATGTTGTAAATTTCATATTATTTGCATGCTTCCTTCAGGGTGTTGCATTTACGGTGGCCAGCAGTGTAGTTAAATCAAATTTGTATTATCTATCCCTACTTCGATAACTGCTTGCGTATCTGCTATTACTTATAAACAGTTTACTACGCTATGATTTGAGGGATCATCGAGTTTTTGTGGTTTGCCCACCGAGCTTACAAGGGGGACCGTCGTTGCTCAGTGTGTGTGCCCACTGCGCTAGCAGCCTGCAAGTTATAGGTGGCAGAGGTTCGATACCTCCCTGAATATATTTCTCGCTTCTATAACAAAAAACTTTCCTTGTTTGTGGGACTGCGAAGCCCGGTTGTCAGGATCTTTCTCTTTCCGGGGTTGATCCCGGACTATCGCAAATAGTGTTTGTTGCTCCAGTGCGATGTAAACTTATATCTACCAACCAATTGGCAGTGTGTGGAAGTTTGGAGAGAGGGTGCCAGCTCAGGTGTTGTCCTCGTCATCTGACCGTGGTTCACAGTTACTAGGTTTATGCATAGACGTGAAATAAAGGTAGTCTGAGCATTACTATGGAGAGGAGCTTCCAAAAGTGTGACCAACATGCCGACTAGTAGTCACGTGACTGCTCCGCGAAAAACTGACTTGGTTGAACGATTTGGCATTGTATCGCCTTGTTTGGAGATATAACGTCTTATGATAGGGTGTGAGTGAATGCGTATTTCTATAGTGCCGACAAAAGTGGTGAACCGTCAATCTGCTACGTCGTGGGGAGCAAGCAGTTCATTAAACACTGGATGGGCGTTTTCTACCGTTCCGTAGACCAATCAGATGAATGTTCGCTTCCACCCGCAGACGAAAGCAACCTAAGGGTCACGTTACTACTAGTTTTGGTCGCATGATCCTGAACACATAAAAAGATCGCCATTACTCACTCTACTTTATATTTCATCTAATACTTTTTGTTCTCGGATCGTTCCGTTGGGGGTTATCTTTAGGCGTGTACGTGCATCACAACCCGAAATACACAAGTGATCTTTCCTCCTTTTCATTTTCATCCTCACCTATCGGGGTCGTCATGGGTATGACCACTTCGCTAGCAACATTCGAGTTGTAGGCGGAGTAGGTTCGGTTCCTGTCAGGTGCATTCCTCCCTGGGTGTTTTTCTCTCTTTTATGACAGTGAAACTGTCATTGTGTGCGTTTGTCTATTACTTGTTATTTTATGTCTCGTATCTGGCGCAGCATGGCCAAATATAGCCATTGCGCCATACAACCTCGAAACAACCAAACAAGCACCCTCACCTATGCTGCTGCTTTTTGCTTTTCTTCCTCCCTCATTCTGTGTGTCTTGTGTGTTTGGCACAGCTTGGCCAAATATGGCCCTTGCGTCTTAAACCCCGAAAACATCTAATCGACTTTGCCTTCGGGATTGATCCTGTACCGTCGACCATAACCCGTTGTTCTAGCGTGAAGTAAATTTAACTGAGAATTACCTGTGTTAGTGCTAAACGCCATCCGATTGTTCTAAGCGTTATAACAACATCAAACTTTCATACCTTGCTAAAGTAGTTGTCGAACCTACACGGCTCTCTAACGACTCCTAATTAATTTTGCGTGCGCGTTAAAGTCGCGTTATTATAACATTAAATCCGACGGTACAACCGGCGCAACTTAATAATTAATCGCAGTTTATCCAGTCGGGTATTAACTTAATAAAGCAGATGACGGGGCGTGAAATTACCCGTCATTAGCGCAAGGGGTATGTCAACGGGGTGTTCCGGAGTCGCCTAATCAAGTTTACCCTGCGTAACCCAACAAGGGGCAGGGGAAAAAGTTGTTCCGAGAACAAATATCCCAGAAAGAAAAATGAAAAATTCCTACGGTGGCTTTCCCTTGGTCCCTAAAGTCTGCGGCACCAAGGAGAATGTCAACATTGACATTGGACAGTTGGAATATTCCACGGGGGAATATGAGGAAGCTTCAGAAGTCGTCTGCGGAAGGAACGTGCGGGGGTCGGTTTGAGGGTGGTCGGAAGGAAATTTACGGGTGTGGGGGTTTTTCTCGCGAAATTTGGCACGTGTGGTATTGGAAGAAAAATGGAAGTTTAGCATGGTTTTCTGCCCTATGAATCAGTATGCTGACATAGCTGTCGTTTTTTGAATGCCCTGAAGGGGAATTACCATTTCTCACTGTATTTGTTCCCGACTTCATATTATAGGTTGCTCTCCCTTTTCTATTGGATATTTGCTTTTACACCTTTCTCAAAAAATGTTAGAGCGTATTTGTACGTTGCTAAAGGAACAAAACCACTGTTTGCACTCGATTAGAATGCAGTTTTGATTTATTTTGGAAGTAAAGAAGTCTAAGAGCTGCGTCCAATTAAATCTGAATGGTGAACCGGTGTGCGTATTTACCATCCTCCAAAACTCAATTGATTAGAGGTAGGTATGTAGGTGGGTATTTTAATTAACGTCGCACTTGAGCAACACAATGGGTATTGGCGACGGTCAGGGATCAATCCCAAAGGGAAAGAACCTAGGACAACACCACGCAATTTTGAACCACGGTCAGATGACGAGGTCACACCTGAGCTGGCATCCCATTCTCCGAGCTTCCTCATCACGCCAACGTGAAGACATTTGAGGCCACGACTGATTTAACGAGCATCAGCCCCATTTGTACACAACGGTCTTTGGTTGGATTCGAACAAGCAACCCTCAGGTTGCTAATTCGTTAATCTTCCAACCGTGCTACCGCAGCCCCTTACTGCACTTTTGTATTGACAAATACTACACTTTAATATTAGTTGAAAGCCAACCAATCGGTTTGCCATAGACGTGAAATATAAGTAGTCTAAGCATTGGTATTGAGAGAAACTTCAAAAAGTGTTACCACTATTTTGACTAGTAATCACTTGATAGCTCTAAAAAAATGACGTTGCGTTTGGTACAGGTTTTCCTTTCTTCATGTTTTTTACTTTAAAACTCCAATCAACCTCGTGAAAGTAAAATTTATTAATTCATGGGCATTTAAAGTTTTGTTACTCTTTTATCACATTTCGCATAATTAACTTACACCAAGTCTCTTAGTTCATGGACCTTGAAATGAAGATAACGGAACATGTGGTTGGAGTTACTGTAGTAAGATCTCGGAAGGGTTAAGTCACATGTACTTACGAGTTGCCTTGCATTGATTGACTATTAAAGCGCTGACTAGTGTTTTTAATCACGCTCGATAATTTCTTTGGCCAATCAACGATTTGTCCCACATTAGGATTCGTGCTTTTTCCCACAACCTCGTGACAGGTTTCCACATCTAGCGATCGGCAGAAATAACATGAAGCTGCGAGCATATGCTCTGTTTATTTCATTAGAAAGTCAATCTCTTAGCTTAGAGACTTGTCTCTCAGAGACCTGATAATTTTTGTGTTAATAAGTGTTTAAATGCCAACTAACGGATTTAAATTACTTGATTTTCAATTTTATGTACTATGATACATTTTAACTACTTTAACTTTCACATATTTAGCACGCAAGCACATACAGAAGTTATAAAAATTCAAATGCAGTGAATTTATTTCACTTTGTTTGGTGCTCAATAGTGATTGAAAAAGGCTCAAGGGATTTAAATTCCTTTACCTAAGTATTTATTTTTTCAGCCGGTATCATAAGCACAAATAAATTTATTATAGAACATTAGTACCCCATGGCATTCGTCACCAAAATCTCTTCTATCAAACTATTCATTAACCAAAACGGCAAGGACATACCCAAGGCCCAAATCTTTTAGCCTAACAAGTAATAAACATTAAAATGTATAGGATTTAATTTTGTTGGGTGCTCAATGCGATTAAAACAACTCAAGGGATTCAAATTACTTAACCTAACTATCACCTTTTCCTGTTAATATTATAAGTACAGTTAAATTCATTGCAGGACATTAGTTCTCCACGACATTCATCTTCCAAAATCTCCCCATTTATCAAGATTTTCATTAACCAAAACGCCAACCTAAGATAAAACCTTCTTTCACCACAACTAACTTAAAAAATTAAAAAATGCAGGGGATTTATTTCATTTTGTTCACTTCTCAATGTGACTAAAAACTCAAGGAATTCAAATTACTGAACCTAAATATTTATTTTTTCAATCAGTATCATAAATATGGTTAAATTCATTGCAGGACATTCGTTTCCAAAATCTTCCCATTTATCAAGATGTTCATTAAACAAAACGCCAAGAACATACCCAAGGTCAAAATTTTCTTTTACAAAAACAACTAATTTATAAAAATTTTAAATGTAACGAATTTACTATTTCATTTTGTTGGGTGCTCAATGTGATTAAAAAATCTCAAGGGAAGAAATTACTTAACCTAAATATTACTTTTTCATTCGGTATTATAAGTGCAGATAAATTCATTATAGTACTCGCACATTAGTTCTCAAAGGCATTCGTCTCCAAAAACCTCTCCTCACTTATTAAGATATTTATTAACCAAAACGCGAAGGACATATCTAAGGTCAAAATCTCCTCACCCCAACAACTAACTTATAAAAATTGAAATGTAGCGGATTTATTTCATTTTGTTGGGTGCTCAATGTAGTTACAAACTCATGGGATTTAAATTAACCTAAGTAATTATTTTCCCAGCCGGCAATCGTAAGTGCAGATAAATTCATTGCAGGACATTAGTTCTCCATAATATTAGTCTCCTAAACCTCTTCCCATTTATCAAAAGGTTCATTAACCAAAACGCCAAGGGCATACCCAAGGTCAAAACCTTCTTTTACCCCAACAACTAACTAATAGATGAAAATGAGTGAGCACTTTCTTGAGCACAAGCTCGAGTCAAAAAGCATTATCGCTCCACCAAATTGATGTTCCCGCCCACACTCCAGTAACCCCGAAGCTGGATGGACGGAACATCGAACATCCTGTTCTTGGAGCAGGGGGTGGGGATGTAGCCTCGTTTCGAATTCCATTAAACTCTCAAGCGATTAGATGGATACGATGTGTGAAGAACTTCCATTTGCGTCACATTCGATTTGGTGGCCATTTTTCTCGGCCTGGCGCAAGAAGGCTCCCTGGACACGATTACCTTCGGAATGGTGTTCTAAATTATGCACCTAAACGAGCCCTCTGCTTCTTCACGTTCGAAGAACAGGGGAAGGGGTGTCTGGAATCTTTTGCTTCCGTAGGAAATTCGATTTAAGAGTGCTGGCGAGTGTTAGCGTTTGGAATTTTTTTTGTGCTGTGTGTGGAATGGCTTTTGGAAGAATACCTCCTTCACCGGGTGGTGACTGTTTTGGAGGTGTTCGCGCTTTATCATCCAGGGTGAAATATGCTCAGAGAATGGACTAGAGCAAGAAGTTTGTGTACTTTGCTCTTTTATATTTGATGTTGTGTTTCCTTAAATTATTGAAGGAGGTGAGGAAGTCTGAACCAAAGGTTCTCAAGTACAAAAGGTTTTTGGAATAATATTCTAGGTTTCGAATGTTATTTGGAACAATATTCTAGGTTTCGAATGCATGCGATGGCTTTGGTGGAGGAATATGAGTGGAGGATATTTTTAAAATTATGTATTTGATGAATTAGTCAAAAATACTTTGTGATGGAAAGAAACTTCATACCTTCTTTAACCCTCCTGGTCTCGACGAGGTATCTCGTCATTAGCAAACTGACCAGAGCTTGATGGACGAGATATCTCGTCCTTAGAAAAACAGTGACTGCATCTTGATCTAAAGACTGCATCTTGATCTAAAGACTGCATCTCATCATAAAGAAATGGGCAATATTTTGATGGCGAAATATCTGGACAAGAAGTTTCTATGCTTTTCTCTTTTATTTGATTAAATTTCCTTAAATTATTGAGGGAGGTGAAGAAGTCTGAACCAAAGGTTCAGAAAAATGAAAGTGTTTTTGGAACAATATTCAAGGGCTGGAATGTTTATATGCTAGGGCTTGGGTGGGGTAAGTCAGGGATATTTTCAGAAAATATGTTTTTAATGAATTAGTAAGAAATAGTTTTCGATAGCTAAAATTTCATCATCTTTAATCCTTTTGATGGTTGCATCGACGAGGTAATTCGTCATTACTAAAACTGACCAGATCTTGATCTTGTCATCGTAAAAAAATCGGCCATATTTTGATGACAAGATACTGAAAAAAGATTATGTCCTTTTCTCTTTTGTTTGATTAAATTTCCTTAAATTATTGAGGGAGGTGAAGAAGTCTGATCCTAAGGTTCAGAAAAACGAAGGTGGTTTTGGAACAATATTCTAGGGTTGGGATGTTTATATGCTAGGGCTTGGGTGGAGTAAGTCATGAGGGATATTTTCAGAAAATATGTTTTTAATCCTCCAAAAGGTGATATATCTTCATCAATATAGTGTCGACTTTTTTATGATGACGAGATCAAATCCGGATTAACTTTCTCCTAACGACGAGAAACCTCGTCCATCAAAAGCTGGTCACTATATTTCTAATAACGAGATAACTTGTCAAGACAACAACTAGGAGGGTTATTGAATTAGACAGAAATACTTTATGTTAACTAAAAGCCTCATACCTTCTTTAAACTTCCTGGTGGTTGTCTCGACCAGGTATCGCGTCATTACCAAAACTGACCAGTAACGGATTAGCAACCGGAGGGTTGCGGGTTCGAATCCAACCAAAGACCACCGTGTACAAAGGGGCTGGTACATATTAAATCTGTAATGGCCTAAAATGTCCTCGCGTTGGCCGTGGAGTGGAAGTTTGGAGAGTGGGGTGCCAGCTCAGGTGTGAACTCGTCAAGACCTTGATTCAAAATTACGAGGCATGTCCTCGAATCTTTCCCTTCGCGTTTGATCCCGGATCGTCGCCAATTGCCCGTTGTGTTGCTCGAATGCGACTTTAAATAAAAAACCTACATACCAAAACTGACCAGATCTTGATGGACGAGGAACCTCGTCCTTAGAAAAAGACTGTCCGAATCTTTATCTCGTTATCATAAAAAAATCGGTAATATCCTAATGGCGATATTTCTCCCCATTAGGATATTGTCGATTGGCGGATTGATGGACGAAACAACTCATTGAAACCACTTCGGAGTTTATATATATAGAATATTTATATACTTAACCCTAACTGTTTCGAGTAGGTGTGGGACGTCAGATGTCTCGTGACACATCTAAAAGGTTAACTAGCGCGTCTGAGACATACTTGATCATCATCATTCTAAAATGTCGTGCCCGAATACGGCGTGGACACAAATTCATTTTTAGCGTAATTCTCGCTGCCATATACGAGTATTACTTCAGTCTTCCATCTTAAAACATTTCGATTCAGGTTAAAGTGCTTTTATCTGTTCACTTTTTATGGCAATGCAGTTTTCAGACTTGTCAAAGACGGCCATTCAATATTTATAACCCTTTTTTTCAAACTGAACGCTGCTTTATTTTTCACCTACTCCTTAGTTCCGGCAAAAGGCAGGCTATGAGACAGGGTACAGTTTATTTTTTGTACTAATAAAACAGGAAAGAGAAAGAAAGGCGTCTGTTGTTTTTCAATGCGCAAGAGGACCAGATCTGACTGAGTTGAGCCAAGCAATGTAAAGTAAACGGGCATAAACACACTAGGAAAATTTGCGCTAAAAAGAAAGGAAAGAAAAAGAAAGACGTTTGTTGTACGGTGGTTGTTTTTCAATGCGCAAGGGCCAGATCTGACTGAGCTGTGCCAAGAAATGTCAAGTAAATGGGCATAAACGCAAAAGAAAAATTTGTACTAAAAATATAGGAAAGAAAAATAATAAAGATGTCTGGTACGTTGGTTGTCTTTTACTTACTGTGCACTGTGCAACCACCAGACCTGACTGAGCTGGTCAAGCAATGTTAAGTAAATGGACAAACACACAAGGAAAATTTTACCGATACAGGAGAGAGAAATATATCCAGGGTAATTACAGGAACTGAACATGCGTCGCATACAGCTTATAGACGTGAAATATAGACCTAGAATTGCTATTGCCAGGAGCTTCGAAAAGTGTGATCAACATGTCGACTATTAGTCAGGTAAATGCTCTGTGAATTATCGACTTAGTTGGCCGATTTTAGCATCGTATCGCCACGTTTGGCGATATAACCTCTTATCATAGGGTTGATATGTGCATTTCTGTAGAGTGGCGACAATGATGAAATCGCCAAAGTATGCTACTGTGTCACGCTGACCAATCAGATGATGAATCAATGGATGGGCATCTTCCCCCGTCTAGTGTGCCAATCAGATGTTGAAGGTTCGTTTCCACCCAAGAGACGAAAGTAGTCTAAGGGGTTACGTTACTACTAGTTTGGCAACATGATTCTGGGCAAATAAAAAGGTTACCATTGCCGACTACTTTTATATTTCCTCCATGAGACTGCTAGCGCATTAGAGAAACACACCGAATCACATCGCCCTAGTCTGTTGTATGAAAATCTGAAGTTAGTTTTTCTAAAGTAATCCTCAAATACATCATACAAAACTCAGATGTACCAGATTACTATATTTAACTTGTTCTGTTATTTTATTGTATTTAACTATTAAATTATTGTATACCTAACTTAGAGCTCTTTACTTAATTATTTTCTGCAATAAAATTGCTGTAGTTTTGGTACTGGTAGTTAGGTTAAGTACATCTGACAGTTTAAAAGTTCCTTTAAGTCGGAAATAATTTATTTAAAACAAAGCATTTTTACAAGAAAAAGGATGACACCTAAACACCAAATATAGTCATTACAAATACTATATATTACCAATCACCTGTATTAAAAACCACACAGGGAACTTAGACTGCATTGTAAATCGCAACTCTGGCCATGAAATTTGTCCATCTACAACTGATGAATGTTTTCCAAATTCTCTCGTTTACATAGTGTCTTTCTTCATACCCATATGACAGTTATGCTACGATTATTGGAGATTTTTGTTTCTAAAAGACGCAAGAAAACAGATAATGAAAGAAAGACATGTGGATAATGGAGTTCTTTTCCATAACTTTTAAAATTCAAAACTTGTTTGTTGACTTGTTTCATGATACTCATGTATCTCACCACAGAAGCCTCATTGTGTAACAATGTAATGCTCTTTATTTCATAACAAGTATTTAACTTTTTCAATAAAAAATCGGCAGAATTTTTAGAGAATGCATCAAAACCTTTATCTAATGATACTTCTCAAAAACCAGTTATAGCTATTAAACAATCATTTAATTTCCTCCTTCCTCATAAGGTAGGCATTGTAGTCATATTTACTGCATATAAAAACTGTCCATTTGCAACTGATAGTTAGGAAGCTCTCGTTCATATATCTTTCTTCCTCTGTATATGAAAATCATACTACGTATATTGGCGATTTTGTTTTCAAAAGACAAAAAGGAAAGGAAAATGAAAGAAATACTCCTGTCAAACAAGTATTTACTTTTCTTGGTATTAAATGGAGCTTTTTCTCTAAATTTTCAGACGTACAAACATTTTTGCTGATTTATTTCATGATGCATCTAACTATGAACGCCTCACTTTGTAACAGGGGCCGTTGTAGCCCTGTTGGATGAGTAACGGGTTAGCAACCGGAGCGTTGTGAGTTCGAATCCAACCTAAGATCGACGTGTACAAAGGGGGGCTGGTCCGTCGTGGCCTCAAATGTCCTCACGTGATGTGAAAGTTTGGAGAGTGGGGTGCCAGTTCGGGTGCGACCTCGTCATCTGACCGTGGTTCAACATTACGTAGTGTTATCCTCGGATTTTTCTCTTCGTGTTGCATCCCGGACCGTCGCCAATAGACCGCTGTATTGCTCCAGTGCGACGTTAATTAAAATACCTACATACCTACGTCATTTGGTAACAACTTATGGCTCTTTAGTTACTTATTAAATATTTAACTGCAAAAATAGGTATTTGTTTACAGATATCAGTGAAACACTTTCTCTGACTGGCTTTGTAAAGATCAATTACATCTATTAATTTACTATTACAGCTATATTTCCGTTTCAGAAAGATGTAAAAGGAGAGTAAAAGAAAGACTTTCGTGGAAACAATGGAGTTTAACTTAAATTCTTTTAATGTGGCTGAGTGAATTTTCACCCTGCACTAGCAACCTTGCGAGCAGGTTCGATTCCTATCATTTATCCTAGATGTATTTGTTATTTCTGTATCAGTAATTTTCCTTGAGTATATTGTCATTATATAACGTTGTCTTGTGTTTGCCCCCATTGCCTCATAATACCCAGCATACGCAACTAATCTTAATTTTTAGACTACAAAACTTATTTGCTAATTTTTTCCTGCGATGTACATGAGTTTAATTATAAAAGTTTAATATTTTCATAACTATGCAGTCTTTATTTAAAAGGAATTATGTGATGTGCAAAAAATTATAGTTTTTTTACAGAAGGCATCGAAACACTTCCTGACGGTAGTATTCAAGCATCAATAGCAGCTATTAAACAATCTTTTCTGATAATTATCACCTATTAGTTGCCGCTTAGATAACTTTGAGAGCATTATCATAACTACTGCATATGAAAACCGTTCATCTGCGAATGATGGATAGTTTCCAAGTTCTCGTTCACACAGACTTTTTTCCTCAGTATATCGAGAGCTGTGGTAACCCGTTTGAAAGAGTAACGGATTAGCAACCGGAGGGTTGCGAGTTCAAATCCAACCAAAGACCGTCGTGTACAAAGGGGACTGGTGCACGTTAAAGCCCTCGTAGCCTCAAATGTTCTTACGTTGGCGTGGTGTGTAAGCTTGGAGCTTGGGGTCCCAGCTCAGGTGTTGCCTAGTCATCTGACCATGATTCAAATTACCTGATGTTTTCCTCGATCCTTCCTTCTGGGATTGATCCCGGACCGTTACCAATAACCCGTTGCGTTGCTCGTCCAGTGTGACGTTAATTAAAATGCCTACCTACCTCTGTATATGGCAATTGTGCTACGAAGTTAGGTAGGTATTTCATTTAACCTCGCAGTGGAGCACAACACAGCGGGATATTGGCGACGGTCCGGGATCAAATCCGAAGGGAGACATCCGAGGACATCACCTCGTAATTTTGGACCACGATCAGATGACGAGGTCACACCTGAGCTGCCACCCCTCTCCAAACTTCCACACGATGACAACGTGGGGATATTTGAGGCCACGATAAATTTAACGTGCACCAGTCCTCTTTGTAGACGAAGGTCTTTGGTTGTATTCAAACTCGCAACCCTCCGATTGGTAATCTGTTACTCTTCCAACCGGGCTACCGCTGCCCGCTAACGAAGTTGGGAGATTTTTATTTCAAAAAGAAGCCCATGTGTGAAAATAATGGAGTTCTTTGCTCAATTTTTAGATGATAAAACGTAGTTTCACTTTACCGTCAAATTATAACAGTTTTGAAATTATTTAGTGCTTTTTATATATTTATAAATATTATTTTTTTAATACAAATTTGTTAGAAAAAGCACCGAAACTTTGATGGTATTCAACCACCAATAGAAGCTATTGAACAATACTATCTAATTATCAAATCCATTAGAAGCCGCCTAGGAATGGTGTATTGTCATAACTGTTGCCCATGAAAACTGTCCATCTGCAACTGTTGGATGGTTTCTAAGCTCTTGTTCACATACTGCCTTTCTTCATCTGTATACAGCAATAATCATGCGATGAAGTTAGACGATTTTGATTTAAAAAGAAACACTTGCGGGAAAATATGAGTTGTTTTTGTAAATCTTTAGATACATAAAAGTATTTTCTCTATGTTTATGCATCAAATTATAACACCATTTTGAAACTGTTTAGTATTTTTGTGATATAATTACAAATTTTAATTCCTTCAATGCAAATTTGGTAGAAAAAGCATCACAAAACACTTTGCCTGCTGATGGTATTCAACCATCATTTGCAGCTATTAAACAATACTATCTAATTATCAACTCCATTAAATGCAGCCTAAGGATAAATTTCATTGTCATAACTGCTGCACATGAAAACTGTCCATCTGCAACTGATGGATGGTTTCTAAGCTCACGTTTACACACTGTCTTTCTTCCTCTGTATATGACAATCATAGAACGAAGATTGGAGGAAATTTGTCATTCTGTTTACCCCACTGCAAGCATAGCGTACATACCCTTGATGAATGGTTTATAAAATCTATGATGATCTTCAAGATTGATGACCACGGAAATCAACTTGCCGATGACGATCACGCACAAGTTAAAGACTCCCTTGTCAAAAGTTTTCATGTGATCGTCGTCAGATGTGATTAAACATTATGGTTAAAGAAATAAATTCACTCACTCAAGAGATATTAATAATATTAAAGGGAAATAGGGTCCATATTCTTTGTACTTGCAATCAAGATTATTCCTAAAACAAACATTAGGATGAAAGTCTAACTGAAGGTTTTTAAGAAAGCAATCGCGTAATATTTTTGGATGTCTGTCTCATTTGTGTAGATACGTTAGAATATGCATCTTAGAATCTAGTAGTTTCTGAATTTCTTGCTTTCCATGAACTTTCCAAACTTTCCTTTTCCAAAATTTGGAAATTTGAAATTTGTAGACATGCATTGAACAAGTCTTACAGAATATGCGATTTCATCGAAAAATCTTAACGATAACCAGAAATAGTACAGAATATTATCTCTTATGCTTTGGAGTCTTAAAAAGATGAATGCTTCTGAATTTTAATAACTGAATATGAATGAATAATAAAAGTATTAAATAAATATTAATTGTATATTATAAATGCATGTGGAATTGTCAGTCACCTTATACACCCTTCATACCAGAGGGCCTCGGTACCCCGGTTGGAAGAGTAGCGGGTTATCAACCGGAGGGCTGAGAGTTCGACACTCGATCCAAACAAAGACCATAGTAGTCGTGGGGGCTGATGCACGTTAAATCTCTCGTGGCCTCAAATGTACTTACGTTGGCGTGCTGTGGGAGTTTGGAGAATGTGTGCCAGCTCAAGTGTGATCTTTCCCTTCGGGATGAATCCTAGACCGTCTCTCTCTCGTAAATAGCCCATCGTGTTGTTTCAATGCGACGTTAATTTAACCATCTACCTACCCTTCATACCATCGGGTAGCCGTAGCTCAAGTGTACTTACCCACTACCCTATCAACCTGTGACTGTAGGTTCGATTGACGTATTTCTATCTTCTGTATCAGTGAAACTTTCTTTGTATCTGTATGTCCATTATTGATTCTGTCAGACTTGTGTATACAGCTTAGCCAAATATGGCCCTTGCGCCATAAAGACCAGTCAACCAACCCTTCACACCTACAGAATCCGGGTCAATCTGAATCCAGTAGAAGCTGACTGACGAAGATTCGGGAAAGCAGCTTCCAGATGAAATAGCTTCTTTGTTTAACACTCCCGGCGATTGTCTTGACGAGATATTTCGTCATTAGAAACAATATAAGCAGATATTGATGGACGAGATATCTCGTCATTAGAAAAATACTGACATCTTGATCTCTTCATAAAAAAATCGGCAATATTTTGATGACGAGATTTCTCGTCATTAGCGAAATTGGTCAGATCGGGATGGACGAGATATCTCGTCATTAGAAAAATACTGACATCTTGATCTCTTCATAAAAAAATCGGCAATATTTTGATGACGAGATTTCTCGTCATTAGCGAAATTGGTCAGATCGGGATGGACGAGATATCTCGTCATTAGAAAAATACTGACATCTTAATCTCATCATAAAAAAATCGGCAATATTTTGATGACGAGATTTCTCGTCATTAGCGAAATTGGTCAGATTGGGATGGACGAGATATCTCGTCATTAGAAAAATACTGACATCTTGATCTCTTCATAAAAAAATCGGCAATATTTTGATGACGAGATTTCTCGTCATTAGCGAAATTGGTCAGATCGGGATGGACGAGATATCTCGTCATTAGAAAAATACTGACATCTTGATCTCTTCATAAAAAAATCGGCAATATTTTGATGACGAGATTTCTCGTCATTAGCGAAATTGGTCAGATCGGGATGGACGAGATATCTCGACGAAACCACTTGGAGGGTCAAAACCTTTCGCACTACTAAATTAGGAGCGTCCCGCTTCAATGTGAACTCAAATTGATGTTAGTCAACATTTCAACAGGTTTCGAAATAGCCCAGTTGCTCCAGTGTGGCGTAAATTTAACTACCTAGTATCTACCTACAGGATTTGGATTGATTCTGATCGACTCAAATCTTTTGTTGTGAAGGAGCCCATACATACATATCAAAATAACATCGTATTTTGACATTTTTCTTTCAAGAACACGGATAGACGATTTCTGTCAAACAAAATTAATTCCCAAACGTACCGATTAGATCTGTCATAAATGGACTTCGTTCATTCACAGATAAATGCTAACAAGGACTGCCCTCAAATTAATATAAATTTATTTTGTTATTCAGAGAGATTAAACATTTCATCCATTACCTAGGAACGACGTTGCTCACATTTCAATTTTTGTTTTCGCTTCACTGTCACCAGGCGAAACATCAGTTGAGGGCATACTGCTCATTCACCATTCAGGATTAAACAAACATTACAAATGACTTCTCATTACTTATTTAAAGGCTGCTTTTCATGTAAGGGCATCATTCTGTTTTGGAATAAATTTCAAATGAAATATTTTGTTTAATTTTTCTTTTATACTCAACCTTATCAACCTTCGAAGTGTTTTGACAACATATCTCATCCATCGATTTTGCTAAGGAAGAGATACCTCGACGAGACGAAACTGCTCTATTACTCCAAGGGGAATGAAGATCGAAGTAGGAAACGTAAATTGCCCCTTGCTCTGAACTGGTGACAGTTTGTAACATGTTTTGCAACGGAGGTTGGTCACTGTAGGACGTATCTCGAAGCGAAGATAAACCACAAAGAGGGTTTATGGCATTGTTTGAGGAGGATATGAAATCGGTCAATTAACCGCCTTTGCAAATTCCGTCTCTTTTGACTACGTGATTTGTTCAATTTCTTAACATTTCTTGTTCATTTTGACCTAAGTGGCTAAGTGTAAAACAAGCAGAACACATTTTTTGGGGAACTGAAATTGCAATGTAAATTCATGAACGACCGCCTCATCCCTTTAGAGCTAGTTTGGTGTGCAATTTGAAGCAGAGGCCTTTTTGAACCACATTTTTGGAGGATGCCAATGAAAATTCGGGTACTCTCAATTGCGAAGGATACTTTGCGATGTTGCAAGAAAAAATCATTTCTGTCTAAAATTGATCAACAAAAGGCTTACAACACATGCGGTTCGAACAAAATGAATAAACATGGCATACATCTCGTACAACCACACGAATTCTGTATTCCCTGCCGAATAATCTGAAAATCCGGTGATATTGATTGGCCCCCTCGTTTTTCTGACTGACCGCCGGGCCGCGGTAGCCCTGTTGGAGGAGCAACGGATTAGCAACAGGAGTGTTGCGAGTTCGAGAGTTGGACCAAACAAAGACCGTCATAAATGTGAGGGTTTGGTGCACATTAAACCTGTTGTGGCCTCAAATGTTATATGGCGTGGATGGAAGTTTGGAGACTGGGATACCAGCTCAGGTGTTGTTCTCGTCATCTGATCGTGGTTCAAAATGACGATGCAATGTCCTTGGATCTTTACTTTCGGGATGGATCCCGGACCGTCGTTAATAGCCCGATGTGTTGCTTCAGTGCGACGTTAATTAACTACCGAACTACCCGACTGACCATGCCTGATATTTTTCTATAGAGCTACTTAAAGGAATGAATTTACGTTAACAAACAGACAAAGATTCATTAGCTTAGGCAGATCATTCGCGAAGTTTAACAAATCATCCCGGAAATTTTACTCAATGAATGGAATGGAAGCTGTTTTCGAAAAAACCTATATTTACAACAACTTCAGAGGCGATATATAGAAGTAAAATATAAATAGGCAGAGCATTGCTATTGAGAGAAGCTTCAAAAAGTGTGACCAACTTATCGACTTGTAGTCACTTGACTGCTCTGAAAAATTGACTTGGTTGGCCGATTCGGTATCTTATCTCGTTTGCAGATATATCTTATGACAAGGTGTGGGAATGCGTATTTTTATCAACTTGCGACAGTGGTGAAATCGCCAAAGTTTGCTACTATCGGATGATCAATCAATGGATCAATCAGATGATGAATCACTGGATTGGCGTTTTCTCCCGTTCCGTGGACCAATCATATGATGAAAAATTCCACCCAGCAAACGAAAGTAAACAAAGGATCGCGTTACTAATAGGTTTGGTCGCATGATCCAGCGCACATAAAAATGTTACCGTTACTCATTCTCCTTTTGTATTTCCTCTATAAGGTGGTCATTTGGATAATGCCGTATTCTATAAGTAATATCGTTGATGGAATTAACAATATGTGAAAAAATAAAAACTTTTTTATTCCTAAACAAAATGGAGCCGTTACATAAAAAACACCCTCTATATTTGAGACTGAAAAATAGAATTTAGGATAAAAGTCTAAACTTTTTTCACCTCCATTGTATCCAATAAGTTATATAAAAGTATTATTCTCACACATATAGAACCCCCATTGAATTTCCCATTCATCCATTCATGACTGGATATAAATAATTTTATATCTAGTAGAATTATCTGTCTGAAGTAGCAAAAGCTCTCAAACATGGAGCACTGGCGTCATGAAAATTTCACTACTTATTCTGTCTAGATTTTCTAGGCCAACGCAACTATTTTCAGCTCCCTACGTCGTTGCTTTAGAACCAAAGTAAAATTTAATATAGAATATTACACAAAGTAGATCATTTTTTGATCAGACTCGTATCAGTACCAAAAAGTAAAAAGCTATCATGATACGTGCAATCAAAAACACGTGAAGCGGGACAAAGCTCAAAGTTAAAAAATCTGTTCGAGGTGTAACGAAACTGCTGAGGATACAGGCGTGACTTGATTTGTCTGAAGAAGCAAAAACAATCAAAAACTGAGTTCTGGCATCCTGAAGTTTGCATAGCTTATTCTGTTTGGAATATCTAGATCAAAGCAATTATTTCCAGCAGCTACCTGTCGAACCACAGAAATAAACTTAAAAAAATTCGCAAGAATCAAAACAAAACGTCAAATGCTGTCACGAGCAGAGCAATCGGAAGAGGAGGTAACACAAGCGCTTGAAGTGAACAAAGCTCAAAAAGCAATTCGACGACGCAAAGAAACTGCTGCGGAAACATTCGCGACCTGGGTTGTCCGAGGGAGCAAAATAATTCGGCTATGCGGGTAGAAAGCAATAAATAAAATTACACTCTAAAATATTCATGCTCATTGTTCTTGCTAAAATGCCTCAATACTTAACAGAAAATTCCAAATATAATCATATAATCCAAAAAATTCAATGGACTTCCATATCCGGTTACATAACCTCATGCAAAATCTCATATCTTCACTCCATTCGAAAATTCCATAGGGGTTCTATGGATTTGTAAGTCCTCTAAAATATTTTCCAACAGTGCACAAGGGGTGTTGGTGCATATAGTGTGTTTATAGATAAGAATAGAGTAGAAATCTTTTAAGGTAAAGCAAATCCCCCAGCTACAAAAAACCACTCCAAAACAGTCCATTAATATTAAATAATATATAAAAGCATTGTTTTGTGGTTCTAAAATAACATGGAGTTAGGAATAAATTCGGCTCTGGTGTTTTCTTTGCATTTAAGTGGATGCGATGGCAAAAAAGCAAGTCAGCAGTATCACTGCACCGACGCCATGTTTGGTCACATGTTTAGCAAGACGTGTGAAGAACACTGCAGGCCTTGTCTACCTTTGTGGTGAAGATTGCTATATCTTCCGTGTCAAGGCAAAAGGAGTTAAGTCGAAATGACTACTTTTCAGAACCTTTAAGTTGAGAAAATTTCACTTTCTCACAAATATTCAGGAAGGAAAAGAAGCATGTGCCATGATACAAATAATTATAATTTAGGTATCTTCTATCTTTGTAGATTAATTTAATTTCGATTTTAGCATATTATATTTAGCAGTAGCTGAATTCTATAGATGCTATTACTAGATTGCCAATTGTGTAAGAAGGTGAAAGTTGTTTTAACCATCATGGTGGTTGTCCCGACGAGGTATCTGTCATTAGCAAAACCGTTAGAAGATCTTGATGGATTGGATATCTCGTCATTAGACGAAAATTGACAAGATCTTGATTTCTTCATCATAAAAAGAATCGGCAATATTTTGATGACGAGATATCTCGACGAGTTACTGCAACAAGTTTGTGTACTTCGAACTTTTATTTGATGATGCTTTCCTTAAATTATTGAGGGAGATTATTAAGTCTGAACCGAAAGTTCTGAAATACGAAAGTGTTTTTTGAACGATATTCTAGGTTTGGGGAGTGTTTATACGCGAGTGTTGGAATGTGGGTGAAGTTAGTCATGAGGCAAAGTTTCAGAAATTTCGTTTTTAATGAATTGGTCAAAAATGTTTCTTGATAACAAAAAATTTCATACCTCCTTTAACCCTCTTGGTGGTGGTCTCTGCGAGGTATCTCGTCATTAGCAAAACTGGCCAGATCTTGATGGACGAGGTATCTCGTCCTTGGAAAAACGCTGACCAGATCTTGAACTCGTCATCACAATTGGAGCAGCTTGGCCAAGTATGGCCCTTGTGCCATAAATCCCATAACCAACCATAAAAAAAATCGGCATTATTCTGATGGAGAGGTATCTCGTCATTAGTAAAATTGGTCGGATGTTGATGGACGAGATATCTCGTCCAAACCACTTACGATCACGCCGTATGCATGGTCATACAATGGATGATTATGTCAGCTTGACTACCTTCTGTTACTTTGTTTTTGTTGCTAATCTCTACGTCTAGCTCCAGCTAGACCAAATCCACAAGTCCATTCACCCGCACAAAGTCATATACCAAAAGAGATTCAGAAAACAGGTTGTCTCGGGACAATTCCAGGCACTCGAGAATGTGTGCTTGGGAAGCCTGGACAGACTGGCATTTAAGGCAAACAGGATGAATCTTGCGACCACAGCAAAATGTGAGACTCCTCAAATGGCCACTGGAAAAGCGGGAGAGCGCTGTCTGAATATCTGTCGCAATTGAAAGTAAGAGATCTTCGGGGGCGATCCCGAGGATACCAAGAGCGTACCGGGGGGAACGATCCATGCCTTCTTAACAGGATTTTTTCTAACAGAGTAAAGCTCAAGAAACGTCAATGAGTGGGTCTGTGTTACTTTAGATAGCAGAATGTGAGGCACCGTGTCAAGAGAAGACTGAATGGCATGTAAGAGAAATGTATCAACAGTGATTCAAACAGTTGTTGGAAGTGATAAGCATCGCATTGGCAATTCAAATTGTTCACTGTGAACCAGAGTGCGTGCCATTTGCTACGGGCGCCATCGTGTCTTTGAAAGTGCGCGTGCTCATAATCACGTCTACCAGTCGTCAATTTAGGAAAAATGTGTGGAAGTGCAACTTTGTCTATACCAGAAAGGACTTCATGGTGGAGATTAGCTACACTTCTATTGTATTGCATGTAAATGTTCTAGTGGTGGCTAAGTTTGCCACAATACTACCCTTCTGAATTATGTAGTGGCTGTATAGGATAAATGCTAAGACGAATTGACAGATTGCTGATTGTGTGAGACCGTGAGAGCTGTATTAAGAACTTGGGTGAACAATAGATAATTATGATAACTTAAATGTTCCCGTGTTGCCTTTTGTGAGGGACCGAGTGAATAGAAGGTTGAATAGTAACAAAGAGCGAAGCCGTGATATTAATAGAAGTAGCGTGTTTTCACAGGTCTGTAGATATTATTGGAATTGATTCATTTAGTGGTGGGTAAGTCCGCCAATATAATACTCGCCTGACTCCAGATAGGCGGTAGTTGAATTCGATAGATTCTATCAGCTGTCAGACTACCAGTTACGGGAAATCGCGAGAGTTACGGGAAAATACGTAATTACACTATTGGTTGCCGTCTCGAAGAAGTATCTTGACATTGGGAAAAAATCTGACCAGATCTTGATGATGAGATACACTGCTGGCCACCCAAATTGCAACACCAAGAAAGACAAGAGATATCACAACAAAATTTATTTTGTAGATAACATGTTGACCAAGCATCAAACATTTAAATTTATAGACTTCTGTGAAGTGTGGTTCCTGCCAAAATCAGTAGCCAGAGTAGCCGCCATTGTTGGAGATCACCGCTGCCACACACCTCGGCATTGATTCAAAGAGACTTTGGATGTGTTCTTGGGGTACAGCAGACCAAGCAGCTTCCACACGTTGCCAAAGTTGATCTGGTGTGGCAGCTGGGGATGTATTCTGGGTCAATCGTTGAGCAACCATGGACCACATGTTTTCTATCGGCGAAAGATCCGGAGAGCGAGCTGGCCAGGGAAGCAATTCAATCTGGCGATTGACGAAGAACCCTTGGACAATGCGTGCCACGTGTGGTCGTGCATTATCCTGTTGAAATATGGCTGTGGGCAAGCCCTGAAGGTAAGGAAGGACAACTGGTTCCAACACCTCGGAGATGTAGCGCTGGCTGTTTAAAGTACCGGCAATGCGTACTAGAGGAGTGCGAGAGTGATATCCAATACCGCCCCATACCATAATTCCCGGTGCAGGACCAGTGTGGCGGTGCATAACGCAGCTGTTCAGCATCCTCTCTCCACGGTGTCTCCAGACTCGAATCCGACCATCGTGGTGTTGCAGACAGAAGCGTGACTCGTCAGTAAAGACAATTTCATTCCATTCTGCCGTCCACATCCTTCTTGCATCGCACCATTGGCGGCGGAAACGTTTGTGGTTCTGCGTCAAGGGTAGACGAAGCAATGGACGTCTTGCGGACAGACCACTCTGCTGTAAACGGCGTCGAATGGTATGCGCAGACACTGGATGATGCGGTACAGACTGAATGTGCTGTGCTATGGTTCGTGATGTGGCTGAGCGATCCGTCACTGCCATACGCACAATATTCCTGTCATCACGTGAAGTGGTGCACTGAGGTGGATGCGATCGAACACGTCGGTCCGTCGTACCCTCCTGCATCCAACGATCACATATCCGCATTACAGTTGTTTGGTTTCGTCCAACACGACTACCGATTTCCCTGAAAGATAATCCACAATCTCGGTAGGCCACTATCCTTCCTCTGTCGAACTCGGATACTTGATCCAAAGATGATCGCTGTTTTCTACGAGGCATAATTGATCGTTTTTTTGAAAAAACCACAAGAAAAACACAATTGCCGTACTTGAAATCGTCAAGCCTTAAATAGCGCTTTGAAGTGGCGCCACAGGCGCGCGTGATGTGCGTCTGCGCTGAAATTCTAATCATTTGCATATCTCACCTCCGCTAATGCATGTTGTAAATTTCATATTATTTGCATGCTTCCTTCGGAGTGTTGCATTTACGGTGGCCAGCAGTGTATTTTGTCATTAAAAAAAACTAACCTGATTTTGATCTTTTCATCAGACCACCGGCTTTAAATCAGCAAAATCACCTTCCAATATTAATATCAAACTGCACTTTAATCGTTAAAATTGTCTATTTTTTAAAAAAAACTCGTCATACACATTTTCAGTATTTCTGAACTCTCCCCTATCCCATTTTGCCCCTTTCATGTGCATTACTTCCCATTGTTTGTCTTGTGTTTGGCCCAGCTTGGCCAAATATGGCCCTTGCTCTATGAAACCCAAAACCTACCAACCAACCTGTCTTTCTGAAAAGAAATTCATCATCATGTTGAACACTTCACATACTCTTAAAAATTTAATGGAAATTTAAAGTGTTTCTATTACTCTTTTTCTCCAAATCTTTTAAGACGTTTAATTTGAAACGTTTTTAATTTTTAAATTTGGTTTTACTCTTTTAATATCAGACGGCTACCTCAAAATTACAAGATCCATAGCTGATCTTTCTACTGTAAATACTCATTGATAATTAACCAGTACAAATTTACATAACTTTTAAACATCTTACGTTAAATACTTGTAACAAAATAAAATAGGATATTCTTGACAAATGTGAAATGTCTATAGCTTCTAAGCTAAAAGCTTTAGCTGCAAGCAGTAAGCGTTTAATTTAAGGAACCATATACGTTGATCACATCAGTCGTATTTAAGTCTGATATTTTAAATCTATCTCGAAACTAGAATATAAAGTTTTATTAAACTAAATGCAGAATTAAAGCCCAATTAAAGCTTGTAGCAGATTGTGAGAATTTTAACATGCGTGGTTAGACTTGTACAAGCATTTGTGCGTAGTTTGAGAGATTGAGAAGTAAATTAATTATATATTGCTACTTTAGTTATCACAGATTCATACTGACTACTGTATTGGAAACAGATTCTATAGAAGCCGTGAACGAACTTATTCAAATTTGATTTTATTAGACAGTTACTTAAATCTGCTTAGCTACATAGAATGAGGGGTCTTTGTACTTTTGTATTTTTACCTTCTGTTGGAGCGTGAGATTTCGAACTCGCGATTTGATGTGCCAATTTACTTTCAGTTTTGTATTTATCAGCTGCATAACTTTCTCGTGCAAACTTGATACTAACTTCAACTGGAATTGGAATTCTGATTCAAAAAACGATAAAGTTGTCAGTATAGAATCGTCAGTTCAACGGTTGGTGCCATGTACATATGCAATCGTAATAAATGTTTTGTTTTTAAATGCAATTTTAATTCCAATGTACTTCTGCATAGAATAGAAGTCAAAAACACCTAAACGAGATATCCCGTGCAAGATCTGGTAGAATCGTCAGTTCAACGGTTGGTGCCATGTAAATATGCAATCGTAATAAATGTTTTGTTTTTAAATGCAGTTTTAATTCCAATGTACTTCTGCATAGAATAGAAGGTAAAAACACCTTCTAAACGAGATATCCCGTGCAAGATCTGGTCAGTTTGCTAAGAACGAGATATCTCATCGAGACAAGACCATCGTGTTAATCTGTTTCCTTTCAAGATCCAAGTAGGAAAAACAAATTGTTCTTTGCCCAGAACTGCTGGTTGGTTGGTTTTGAGTTTTATGGCGCAAGGATCACATTTGGCTAAGCTGCGCCAAAAACAAGACAATGTCAAGTAATTGCGAGAAGAAAGGATGGAGAGAAGTACGCCCAACTGTGAGTTTGAAAAAAGGTTTTGCGCCCAAGTATGGACACAACAGGGTAGTTTTCGACTCGAAGATGTATCATCAAGAGGGTTGAATAACAGGTTGACTAAGATTGCAGAAGTTAGCCCATGTGATACCTGACCATGGACTAATGGGAAGACTTTGTATTGTATGAAATGAGAATTTGAATTATTTTTGTCTATTTCTCAGGACTTCGATTGTTTAGATAAATGAAGTCTCAGAAAAGGACTCTCTTGTTGATATCGTTACTACCACGCCAAAGGCATGTATCTACATTCTGGTGAGTTTCACTTAACTGCATTTTTCGAGTCACCATTTCACGTTTTATACAATGACAAAGCCACGAATCATCATGATTCTTAGTGTAAATGCTGATTTTCATGAGAAAACCTAAATCGACTCGATTTTTCTGAAAGCATCAAAACGAATACTTTGTAGAAATGCCAATTTTGCAGATACGTACCTTTGGCATGGTGGTAACAATATATTCGCCAAAATTTCCATTTGCAAATATTGCAGGATATAAGAACAATGAAATGTCTAAAGCAGATGACCTTTGCCTACTTTTCGACCATGCATAGTTCTGATAAATGGACAATCTCAGAAAAGGATCTTGTCTATTGTTGATATTTGCTCCAAAGATTTCATTTGCAAATATTTCGGAATACAAGAACAAGGAAATGTCTAAGACACATGGCCATAGATGGCCTTTGTTTTTGAAGCCATGGATTGTTCTCATAAATGAACAATCTCAGAAAAGGACCTTGTCCATTGTTGATATGTTCGCGAAAGTTTCCATTTGCAAATGCTGTAGGACATGAAAATAACGATGCTTAAAACAGATGAGGGCTTGAGCAACTTATTTTTCAAGATAGCCACAAATGTGGCCACCGTATACAATTGGAAAATTTATTTTATCAATTCAACATTTAAAACATACTGTTTATACAAGTTTAACTAAATACGAGGGGTGTTCAAATGAAAAGGTACGAAGCGACACTGGGTATAATTGAAATCTTTATTCAAAAGTAATCACCAGAGGCCTGAGCACAACTATCCCACTGTTTCACGAGCCGAAGGATTCCCTGTTCCCAGAATTCCTGTGACTGTAACAAGAGCCAGTCCTCCACTGTGTCCTTCAGTTCGTCGTCCGAGTTGAAGCGCTTCCCTTTGAGATGTTTTTTAGCGGACAAAACAGATGGAAGTCGCAGGGCGGTATGTCCGGCCTGCAGGGCGGATGCTCAAGCTGCTACCTCTTGAACTTGGCCAGTACATTTTGTGTGACCCTGGAGACGTGTGGACGCGCGTCATCGTGGAGCAGAATCACTCCCTCCGTGAGCAGCCCAGGCCGTTTGCTCTTGACGGACTTGCGTAGGCTACGGAGTGTCTCACCTACCGGTTTAACACCTTCCGCAATCAGAAATCTGATAACACCTTGCTGCTCCTCAATCGTCGAACTTTGCAATGTGAACGCCATGATGTCCTCACACGCACTGCCGCGTCAATTGGACGGAACATACAACTGCCTGCTTCTCTCCTGCGTCATGTGCAGGCGCCCGCGCATGCGCACAACCACGCCAGTACTCGTACATTCGCGTCCCTAGATGTCTCACTACGTTATCCCAAAGCGGCATATTCAAATTTCAACCGGTTTGGTTGTTACGACGTTTCGTACCTTTTCATTTGAACACCCCTCGTATATATGATGCACTTTTATTACTCAGCTCTAACACCCTCAAGCGCAAATGATGAAAACTGTCAAATTAAAGACATTGGACTCTAACACGATATACAAAAACATTGGCTGAATATTGTACTCATAATCTTTGCCTCCGAATTGCCTCATTAGCAGATCAAGATCTGTACTTTGATTGAATACCATTGTAAAGAGGATAGCACCGAACTCATGAATCAAGATGCTATTCGACACACTTAAACCTCCAAGTGGTTTCCACGAGATATCTTGTCCATCGAGATCTGACCATTTTTGCTAATGACGAGATATATTGTCTTTAAGTTATAGCCTATTTGCTTAATATGACGATATCATCTGATCAGTTTTCTTCTAATGACGAGGAACAACGAGGATCTTGATGAACGAGATATCTTGTTCTCCAAAATCTCGTAAGTTTTGCTGATGACCAGATACCTCACCAGGAGGATTAATCAATATTGCGACGTAAAAATTCAGTTATAAATAATGCATTCCTTTATTTGCTAGAGTAAAATAATTTATATTTTAATTTCTTTTTAAATTCCAAAATTCTTAAATTAATGAAATATCTTAAATATACAAAACAGTGATATCTTGTTCTCCAAAATCTCGTAAGTTTTGCTGATGACCAGATACCTCACCAGGAGGATTAATCAATATTGCGACGTAAAAATTCAGTTATAAATAATGCATTCCTTTATTTACTAGAGTAAAATGATTTCTATTTTAATTTCTTTTTAAATTCCAAAAATCTTAAATTAAATAAATATCTTAAATATACAAAACAGTGCAACGAAGAAAAGTTCCTTTCTCTGAAACTAGAAAGCAAAGGCATTTTGCAATCCGAGTTAAAAATTACTGGAGTAATGCATAATTTGAGAACTATATGCTCTTTCTTGTCTTTGTAAACGGCAAAAAAGCTTTTTATAATACAGGAAGCAGAAATCCTTTTTTATTCCTTGCATAAACCAAGACCAGATTTTAAAAATAGATTAAGGTCCTGTTTCCTTCGTCCCGCCATTTACATCAAGAGTATTTAATTATTCTTTTTCGGCGTTGTTGGAACAACTGTATCTAATTCTTTTTTGAAAGAACAACTGCCGAAAGTCCACAGCCATCGGGACGTGAAAAGGTGCTCTTTTAATTACTTTTGAAGATTAATTGTACGAAAATAATTAATTACAGGTGCAAATCGGATGGGGATTTAGTGTAGAAATGAATGCAGTTGCCCGTTTATAAATTATTAGAAAAGAAAAATGTTAGTGTTTGTATTTAAACACTAGTAGTGATTCGGTTCCTAGTTGAAATGGTTAATACTTTAAGAAATGGCACTTAGTTGCAATGAGTATCTTTTTGCTTACAACTTTCGATTCAATCATGACTTTTATCGATGTTGTATTTTTCATGTATCTTTCATCGTTTACATGGATGTCATTGGAAAATATATTATCTTTTTTAGTAGAATAAATAAACTTGCGTTTCTATACATTATTTAGTTATTTAATTTTTAAAAATGTAAGGTATTTAGCTGAATTAACGTCGCAGTACAGCAACACACTATTGGCGACGGTTCGGGATCAACCCCGAAGGGAAAGCGGATCTTTCGGGTTTGATCCCGGATCAACACCAATAGCCCGTTGTGTTGCTACAGTGCGACGTTAATTAAACATACCTACCTACCTTAAGGAAAACATCAAGGACAACACCTCGTAATTTGGAATCGTGGTCAGGTGAGATCAATACATGAGCTTGCATCCCACTCTCCAAACTTCCACATCACGCCAACGTGAAGACATTTGAGGCCAGGATAGATTTAACATGAACCAGCTCCTGCGTACACGACGGTCTTTGGTTGGACCGAGTCTCGAGCTGGGCTACTGGGGCCATCTCATTTTTTGAATGGATTAAGTAAACTTGATTTTTTTTTCATCATTTAGTTATTTAGTATGTAAACCTTTAAGGTATTTAGTAGAATCACAACGTCGCAGTGCAGCAACACAACGGGCTATTGGCGACTGTTCGGAATCAAACCGAAGGGAAAACCCGAGGATAACACCTCGTAATTTTGAACCAATGTCAGATAACGAGGTCAACACCTGAACTGGCATCTCCCTCTCCAAACTTCCACACTACGTTAATGTGAGGACATTAGAGAGCACGACCGATTTAACTTGTACCAGCCCCCACATCGGATCGAGTTTTGAACTCGCAACTCTTCACTTTCAAATCCGCTGCTCTTCCAACTGGACTACAAGGGGCCCTTTAAACTTTCAAAAACGAAACTCACGACTAAAACGCCTTTTCAAATGTGTACAAAATGAATTTGTTTTTCCTTTGTTTATGGGGAAAATATTTTCCATATACTTTTGGGAATCCATAAGGTATGGGATCATTAAGATTTGTTTTGATGAAAAGATTTTGCAATGTTTTGTTACATGTTCAAACTATCTGTAAATATAAATGCATTGAATGTTCCGTAACATAAATGAGACAACTAGAATTTAAATTTTTGTTAGAGTTGGATTTGAATATTTAAAAACATTTCCCCTTGATGATTCTAATCAAAATATTTCTAACCAAAATAATTTATTCCGTTTTTGTCGATCGAATCTTTCCCTTCGGATTTGATCCTGGACCGTCTCCAATAGCTCGTTGTGTTGCTCCAGTGCGACGAATTAAACTACCTACCTACCGTTTTGTCAATTTATAGTCGTCTCCTACTTTTAAAGAATAAACACTGGACAAATTACATATTTTTTAGATTCATATAGCAACAATAAAAATGTTTGTTTTTTAAATATTTTTTTATATATACTTTTATTTTAGTGACAATTTAAAATATCATTTGCACACAGAAACACATTATACCCATATACTAAGAAGCATTTGAGAATACCGTTTCGAAAGATTTCAAGAAATTTGAGTTATCTCTTCCATGGGGAACACTTATCTTCCACGATAAATAAATAATTTTGCGTTTAGAATTCACATTTTACTATTGGATCACTGTCTATTTAAGTATACGACATACTAGATTGCATGCTAAAATTTCATTTGAACGCTATTTTATCACTCTACAAAACAGCAATAGGTATTTACAACTGTTCCTCGAATTTATGGGATTGTTATGCTTAAACGCATTTTGGACTGATGAAAGAGAATCTCAGGTGTGATGGTACGAAAAGAAACATTGAAAAACGGAACGGTTGATTTGGTTGGGTTTCATGGTGCAAGGAGCCATATTTGGCCATGCTGAGCCAAACATAAGACAGCCAATGTGAAATAATGGACATGCACAAGTTACGTTCTAAGATGAACCCAGGGGGCCCATAGACGGGAAATATAATTAGGCTGAACATTGCTACTGGGAGGAGCTTCAAGTATCACCAATTTGTCAATTAGTCATCACATGACTTCTTTGAGGAAAAAATTACTTGGTTGGCCAATTTGGCATCTTATCGCCTCGCTGGTAAGTACATGTTATGACAGGAAGTGCGTGGATGAGCATTTTTATAGTGACGCAAAATTTGTGAAATCACCAGTCTAGGTAGCATCGACCAATCAGATGATGAATCAATGGATGGATGTTTTCTTCCTTCCTGTGGTCCAATCAGGTGATGGATATTCGTTTCCATCTGGCAGACGAAAGTAGACAGGAAGGGTCGCGTTACAATTTGCTTTGGTCATATGATCCTGGAGACATTAATGGATACCATTTCTCACTCTACTTTTATATTTCGGACTGTGGTGTTGACCTATATATCTGAAATTGATTGCAAAGATTTTTTCTTTGCACTTTGGTTATTTGATTATTTGTTTTTTTACTTCGCAGGGGCCTTATTCGGCCAACCTTCGCCAAACACAAAAGAAAATATGTCAAGTAAACAACATACACACAAGGAAAGTTTTACCGACACGAACCAGAAAAATACATTTTTGGTAATTGTAAGAATCGAACCAGCTAACAGACTGATAAAGCAGTGACCAATCTCATCGAGTCACTTTCTGTCTTTCGGCCGTGGTCATAAATGGACGCCCCGTTAGTTTGTCATTTCACTGATTTCACTAATATTTTTCCAACGTTTGTCCCGAGGAACCATCAGGGTTGCTTAGGCATGGATTTATACAAGACGCGAGTTTTCCAATTGAATTTTGCTTTCTCTTCACTCCCCCCTCAAAACAAAATGGAATCATTTTTTGACTTTGTAATAAGATTTGGATATCATTGAATTTTACAAGTCGAAGGGGTTTCCGAAAGTCTGCTTTCCTCCATAAAGGAGGAGTCGATTCTAACCTCAGGGGCGAGTTTTCAAATAAATATTGTGTTTCCCTACTCAGAGATGTTTGAATTGCAATGATATCACCCAAGGGGAAATATCATCTTTTATCCTTTCACAGGGAAAAATCGGTTCGCATTTATTAAATCGCAGATTTTTCAATTAATCCTTAGGCAAACACAGCGTTTGTTGCCGGCTTGAAATCGAATATTCTGCCAGTTGGTAAAAATTAACATTTTCGAATTATGTGGGAAGGTAAACAGCAATGTGCCGTCTTGGATAGAATTGAATTTTAATCATAGTCGACATTTAGCGGAGATGGCACTACAAATATATTCTCTTCGAATCATTTAAAAATGCGTTTTGTAATCTTCGGGACAAAGCCGTTTGTGCAACGAACTGTGAATTAATATCTCCCGTTTCATACATTCGATTCTAGTGTAATTCGAGTATTTTTAATTAATATTTCGGAATTTTTCATTACTAAAAATCGCCCCGGAGGGAATTTCAGTATTGTAAACATCGGAGACAATTCTGCAGGATGCATTTAAATGTAGTAAAAGTACACTGGAAAAGGATTTGATTGTGTTTTCCTTCATGGATGCTTATGCTTGGATCATGTAAATTGTGTTTGGTGCTTAGATCAGAAAATGCTCTTCCCCAAGGCGGAATTAATTTTTTTTCTACGCTCAAACTCTCTTACAATTAGCATATTTTCCGAATTTAATAAACTTGAAGATTAAGTTTTTATTTATATTTTCGGTATAAGAATTCTGATTTCAAATAACGCTTCCTTCCAATTCCTTTACGAAGTGAAATAAATAATTAGACACCCTCTTGGATTTTTGCACCATATTTTATTTCAATTCGAAGCAAATTCCTTACATTTTGTAGGCATAAAAGCAATTTTCCAGTACAAAATATGTGAAGCGATTTTATTTAAGCTTATATTTAATATATTTTTATGTACTCTTTAAATATAAATATTAAATTCTTTGATAAATATGTGTAATGATACAGTTAAATATTGAATTCACAGAATGCTTTCTTGCATTAGATTCACTAGTTATCATAATCGTGGAATCGTCAAGGTAGGTATGGTAGGTATTTTGATTAACGCCGCACTGGAGCAACACAACGGGCTATTAGCAACGGTCCGGGATCAACTCCCGAAGGGAAAGAACCGAGAATAACATGTAATTTTGAAGCACAGTCAGATGGCGAGGTCACACCTCAGCTGACAAAGGACTTCCCAAACTTCCACACCACGCCAACACGAGGAAATTTGAAGCCACGACGGATTTAACGAGCACCAACCACCTTTGTACACGACGGTCTTTGGTTGGATTCGAACTGGTAACACTCCGATTGCTAATCCGTTACTCTTCCAACCGGGCTACCACAGTCCATTTGAGAAGCCGGAGTCAAGTACTCGTAAATTCCGTCTATTTCTGTCATATTTCTTATAAAAGTATTCATACTTAATAATTCAACATTGTTTCCGTTTCACTTCAAATACATGTATGTGCATGACAGGTCCATAATCCTCCAGGTGGTTGTCTCGGTGACCAGACCTTGATGAACGAGATATCTCGTCATTAGAAGAAAACTGACCTGATCTTCATCGCGTCATCGTCAAAAAAGTGTTAATATCTTGATGACGAGATATCTCGTCATTAACAAAATTGACCAGATCTCGATGGACGAGATATCTCGTCAAAACCACTTGGAGGTTTTCCAAAGCATTTAGCTTGGAACATTAAAAGATATGAGGGTGGGGGGTGGGGGGGTATTTCAATTAACGTCACACTGGAGCTACACAATGGGCTATTGGTGACGGTCCGGGATCAATCCCAAAGGGAAAGATCCGAGGACAACACCACGTAATTTTGAACCACGGTCAGATGACGAGGCAACACCTGAGCTGGCACCCCACTCTCCAAACTTCCACACCACGCCAACGTGAGGACATTTGAGGCCACGACAGATTTAACGTGCACCAGCCCCCTTTGTACACGACGGTGTTTGGTTGGATTCGAACTCGCAACCCTTCGGTTGCTAGTCCGTTACTCTTCCAACCGGGCCACCGCGGCCCTAAAAGATATGAGAGTACTTGAAACAATCCACGATTCAATTATTCAAAATACATATTTTCATGGTGAGTTGAAGTTCAAAAAACGTTGAAGTTTGGCTCAGTGGGCCTTGATCACTGCTCTAGCAACCTGTATGATTCTGCTCCAATCCGTAAAACGGAATCATTTGGAAAGATTATATTGCTTTTGTCCTTGGAATAGGTAGATATTTTGATTAACGTCGCACTGGAGCAACACAATGAGCTATTGGCGACCTGGATCAATCTCGCACGGAAAAATAGGAGAACACTTCTTTTTGAACCACGGTCAGATGACGAGGCCACACCTGACCTGGCACCCCACTCTCCAAACGTCCACACCATGCCAACGTAAGGACATTTGAGGCCACGACAGATATAACGTGCACCAGTCCCCTTTGAACACGACGGTCTTTGGTTGAATTCGAACTCGCAACCCTCCGGTTGTTAATCCGCTACTCTTCCAACCGGGCTACAACTCTTAGGTGGGTAGGTGGGTATTTCAATTAACGTCACACTGGAGCAACACAATGGGCTATTGGTGACGGTCCGGGATCAATCCCAAAGGGAAAGATCCGAGGACAACACCACGTAATTTTGAACCACGGTCAGATGACGAGGCAACACCTGAGCTGGCACCCCACTCTCCAAACTTCCACACCACGCCAACGTGATACAACTCTTAGAATAGGATGCTTTGGTAGGTAGGTATTTTAATTAATGTCACACTGGAGCAATAAAACGGGCTTTAAGGATGCTTTGGAAAGATTCTGTTGTTCAAGAAGGTCGAAATCCATTAGAAATCATGCAGAAAAGACTGCACGTTGCAAGGTGAAATTATGTGAAAACCCTGAAAAAGGATTGAATAAAATGTTTTTTTTTGAGATATTTATTTAGATATTTTGAGATAAATATATTATTGTTCTGAAAAAGTTTAAAGAACACATCTTGAATTTTAAATGCCCGACAACCTTACACAGAACTACTCATAACCGTTGAATATCGTTCTGTTTCGACATTTTTATCTTGTCTTCCAGCTTATAAATTCAAATCTCATGAACAGACAGCGCAATTCACAAACAAATCTCCTCATTGACGATTTGGAGAACAACAAACATCGAATTTTCAACGTTTGAATACCTTATAATACATGCATACAATATTTCCCCGTGAATATACGTTTACGCCAGCTACAAGAGGCATTATGCAAATGCTTAACTGTGTCCACCTACTTCATGCAAAGGGAATATCTAGTGACGATTTATCGCTAGATAAAATAAAAACAAACCAGGTGCTGTCACCGACAAAATGCGCATACAAAATCAACGTATTTACAATCGGGAAAGAAAAGTTGTCTTACGTACTTCGAAAATGCAAATCCGAGAAATAAGACACTATTATTTTGAGCGGGTTTAAAACTGCAACATAAAGTAGTTACTCAGACAGAAACTCAAAATATTTGTTTTGTGCTCTGAAACGCAAGGGACGCATAAGCATGAAATTTAATACTATACATCAGGGATTAAGTTTGTATTTTCATGATTGTAAATTTTATTCGGGAATGTTTTATAGGCGTAAATATATTTAATTTCAGAGATGTGAATGGGAAGTTAAAACAAATCATTCTCCCGTGCGTATGTGTTATGGAGAGAATTTCATAGATATATCAAGTATGACAAATTTTTTGGAGGAAATAATCTTCATATTTACAACCAGCATACTTTTTATCACATAGATGCCATGTTAGGTCGATATTTTTAGCATTTAGCATGCACATATTCTTAGTTTACACAAGAGTGTTTATTGAAATAGGTAGTTGGATTAACGTCGAAACTTAACGAACGAGATATCTCGTCGTTAGAAAAAATCTGACCAGATCTTGTTACGATCATCATTAGCAGTATCTTGATGGCTAGATATCTCGTCATTAGCAAAATTGATGAGATTTTGATGGACGAGATATCTCGTTGAAACCCCGTGGAAGGTTAAGTCAAGCAACATTTCATTTCGTTATCAACAAAGCCAGAAATAATAGACATGCAAAACGTGGAGGTATGCAGTTAATTAAAGTCGCATTGGAGAGCAACACAAAGGGCTATTGGTGACGGTTAGGGATCAATCCCTAAGGGAAAGATACAAGGAGAACGCCTCGTAATTTTGAACCGCGGTCAGATGACGAGGTCGACACTTGAACTGGCAACCCACTATCCATACTTCCACACAATGCCAACGTGAGATCATTCGAGGCCACGAGAGATTTAACATGCACCAGCCCCCGTGTACACGACGGTCTTCGTCTGAACCGAGTTTCAAACTCTCAACCCTCCGGAGTTGTCCTAGTCTTCGCTGCTTCAGAGAAACAAAGTAGCTCCTGTTTCCACATGTTTCCTTGCACTGCGCGGTTGACCGATTGGTATTGGTATTGGTATTTTCAATTAACGTCACATTGGAGCAACACAATGGGCTATTGGTAGCCCGATTGGAAGAGCAACATATTAGCAACTGGTGGGTTGCGAGTTCGGATCCAACCAAAGACCATCGTGTTCAAAGGGGATGGTGCATTACATCCGTCGTGGCCATAGATGTCCTCATGTTGGCATCGTCTGGAAGTTTGGAGAGGTGTCTCGTCATCTGACCGTGGTTCAAAATTACGTGTTGTTCTCCTAGCATCTTTCCCCGGATCGTCACCAATATCCCGTTGTGTTGCTTCAGTGTGACGTTAATTGAAAAATACATACCTACTTCGTCAGATCGTCAAAAGTATTTTTTTTCGCCACTGTGTTTCAGTAATTAGTTTATAAGTGTCACGAGGCGAAAAAGGTTGGAAATCGCTACCTCAAACACCAACCACTAACGAAATCTTGCCTTTACCCAGTTCCTCTAATTCATCCTCAAGTATCAACTAGAAAGCAAAAGAGATATACGTTCAATTTCAAGTGAAGTCCACAGCACCAAAGGAAACACGATTCCGCGGAAAATGCGATTAAAACGAACAGCTCTCAAAATCTCGCTAATTTATAAGAGGCCTCAGGATTTCGTTTCGCCAAAGCTTTAGGTGCGTTTGGGATTCCTCACATCCTAGGCAATCCCTCCGTACCATAAATCACTCCCACAAAGCAATCTTTGTTGCAGGTTTTGCTTGCTTCCCCGCAACATGGGTAAAAACTATAAAATATCCCGTGTTCTTGCTCTTGATAGTCTCGCATTTAACATTGACGAATGGATGCCTTCCGAGTACCATTTGTCAAAAGTATTGGGTAAGTACCAAATACTTTATATTGTTCCGTGACTATTGAATGGTATTTACGTTGGATTCACTTTGGGTGATTGATGGAGCAGTCATGTAATTTACTGTCAATATTGCGAATAACACGAAAAGCTTGCTGTTCGCCTCAAATCTTTAACTATTACTGAGTTTATTGATGTTGAAAAATCATTTAGCAACAAACTAACGAAAGAATGGTTCTTTGCAATAGCTTAATGTAATGGCTTGGGCAATTTGTTCCGAGTTATATAAGAAATTGATGGCTCTGCTTTAATACAATGGCGTGCAAAACTTGAAGAACACCATCAGTTTTAAAGGTTATAACCTCTAAATTACGGCATGAGGAAATTTCCGTAACCGAAGATATTCAGTAGAAAGCTTGTGCATATTCAAGTTTTGGAATCGTGACTTTAGAGGCTTTAACCCTCCAAGTGGTTTGGGCGAGATATCTCGTCCATCAAGATCAGTCTGTTTTGCTAATGACGAGATACCTCGTCGAGACAACTACCAGGAGGATAAAATTGTTCCATTGTCTCAAAAGTCACTCAATCTAAGGTGGCATATTTATATATTGTTTCCTTAACCGTCAATAGGCCCGTTGTATTGCTCCAGTGCGGAGTTAATTAAAATACCTACCTACCCTTACCGTCTTCATTAATTTGATAGGGCCGTCGTGGCTCAGTGGGTATGCTCACTGCGCTAGCAACCTTCGATTTGTAGGAGGTTCAGGTTCGATTCCTGTCAGGTGCATTCCTCCCTCGGTGTATTTCTCTCTTCTGTATCACTAAAGCTTTCATTGCTTTTGTATTTAGTATTTGATATTGTATGTCTCGTGTCTGGCCCAACATCGCCAAATATGGCCCCTGCGCCATAAACCCCTCAAACCAACGAACACCAACATTTCATTTGAGAGTGACTACTTAAATTGTGCAAATGTGCTTTTGTAATCTTAGAATATCAATTGTAGTTTTAAGGAACCTACTATAAGTTATCTTACGAAGTGGCACAACTTGTCTGCTTTTGGTATTGGTATTGGTATTTTTCAATTAACGTCACACTGGAGCAACACAATGGGCTATTGTCTGCTTTTGGGCCTTGCGCCATAAAACCCTAACATCCAATCCCTTACCAAGTAAAATTAATTATGAAAATTGAAGTGTTCTAGTTTGACGAGTATATAATAATAAGAATAATGTTGATAAACTTGAAACAATATTTGGCTAGTTTAATTCCCATTAAATATCTATAAAACTTAATTTCAGGTTGTGGGTACTCTAGTGTATCGCTGCCATCAAATATGGGGTATTTAAATGTTGTCATAGTAAAAATATCAATTGATTAAAATTGAAAAACAAAAATATTATAGAATATCTATCTTAAACCGACAAATTGAAATGTATTTTAAATTCAATTTTTGTTTCCTTCAGCAATATCAAGTTAAATTATTGAAAAATTATAGATAAATTATAGCATGTTTATAAAATACAAGAAAATGGATATGCTGATTCTTATTAATTTATCTGGTTTTGGAATGTATATCTGAATTACTCTACTACTACTACTACTGAATTACTACTTACCTCTACTTTTTAAAGTAATATTTAGAAATTTATTATTCACAAAACATTTTTGCATCATTGCAGAAAACATTTACTATAAATTTTAAATACGATTTTTTTAAAATGATAAATAATTGATTGTCGATGGATGTGTAAAAGTTCACTGTGCTTATCAAGGAAGGTTTTCTCTCTTCTTGTGTTAAAAATTAACCTCTTGAGGGGCTCATACGAACAAAACCGTCAAACAACTGTATTCTTCTCCTGCATTAATTCTAACTACCTTTTGACCTTCAATAGAATGTTTCTCTACTTCAACCAATGGATATGGTTATTTAGGCATTATGTAAATTGCGGGGGGAGAAATACTAGAATACTAGGAAATGTCATGTAGATCAGAAGGCTACCACGATTCTTTTTCAAATTACAAGCTGCACTGGAAGTGTTTTTAATACATATAAATGCGTTTTTGATGTATCAGTGTGTTATTTTTTCCGCACAAAAATTTCGTCATCTGACCGTGGTTCAAAATTACGTGGTGTTGTCCTCGGATCTTTCCCTTTGGGATTGATCCCGGACCGTCACCAATAGCCCATTGTGTTGCTCCAGTGTGACGTTAATTGAAATACCCAAATACCCTACCCGCACAAAAATTAACAATAGATAAGTGTTCCAAAAACAGCACTCAAACTCCCTGAACTCAACAGGAAAAAAACGTGCTCAAGGCTAAGGATTTTCTAAATACACGCCAAAATAAAATCCGAAAAAACTTTCCCCACCTTCGGTAATGGATGAATTCAATTAGATCAAACTCCCGCACTTTCTTAAAGCAAACGATTTCTCGAAAGCATTTGCATATCTCCGCGAGCCAACATGGCGGCCTTTTTTTCGCACCTCTGGAAAACTTGGCAGAGAAAAATGACTTCGCTGTTAGTAGATAGGCAATCAATTCTTTAACGGGAAGTTTTAGTACAGTTGCGGTTTTTAATTAAAACTTATGAGCGCCGAGCTGGACTTGTTTTAAACGGTATTACTCCTTGGTTATTGGCAAAAAGAACACGCTTTTTTGGCTACTTCCACCTCGTCAATCATTGTTCTGCGGCAAAATATTTACTCCCAAAAGCTTGTATTGAGGTTTTGGAGAAAGTAATCTTGATCGAGAAAAAATGCTTAAGCTTAGTGGTTTCTGAAAGGTCTGTTTTTATTATACAACGCAAATCTTGTTTATTTATAGACCATACTTGCTCACACAAGAAGCCATCACGAGCGACTTTCGATAATACTTTGGTTTCATTTTTTGTTGTAGATTTGGCTGTAGCTTATACACTGGCGTGTAAAACTTGAAGAACGCTATTTTTAAAATGTTAAAACCTCAAAATTAAACGGAGCAGCTTGTGGCGAGGATATTCAGTTGAAAGTTAGGACATATTCATATTTTAGAATTGTAACGTCAGAGGCTCTGACCGGGGTCATCGTGAAGGAACGGGCCAGAACCTGCGGCGCTGCGGTCGCTTTGACGTCACGATAGTAGTTCTCGTTCGTTCTGGCAGACATGTATGCTTTAGAAGGCCTGAGGAATTTACGGTACAACTGATTCTTTGTACTTATAAGTTTTTTTATAAATTAATTGATGAGCAGCATGAAGACTTTCTGTCACAAATTTCAGAAAAGATTTTTGGTTGAAGTAACTCTACTTATAAAAGATACCTTCAATGAAATATCTGTAGAGTGCCACATATGTAAAATTCCACAAAAATGTATCATTAGAAAATGTGTGTGCATAATGGCAGACATTTTATTTAACAATTATTGTAAAGCAAAAAATGACCTGCTGAAAAAGACGCAACATAGAAAAACTTGCAATATTTAAAAATTTAAAACTTTGTGTGGGTTGTAACCTATAACTAAAGAAAAATAAGTTTGACTTTTAGAGGTCACGATATAATTTAAATTACTGTATTACATTATCACCAACAATAGGTATAACCATTACTTAAAAAACAGATTGTTATCACACAACTTAAAATTTAACTTCAAAAAATTGGTTTTGAGCTATTTAAAATTCCTGCTACTTTTTAGATTTGAATAAAGATTTTTTTCTTCAACTTTAGAACGTTTTACTAAAAAATTGGGTGTAATTTGATTTGCTACAAATTTTTTATTTATTTTCAAAGATTCATATGCATTAGCTATTGAAAAATTGATCAATCTTTTTATTTCCTTAATATTCATAAATCATAAACTATATAATAAATATATAGATTTCTTATCGTAAAAACTGCTATATTAAAATGTCATTTTACGAACCTCAGAGAAGGAATTTAATAAAAGATCTTAATTGTCGCGAAAGAAAATTTAAAAATTGGTTACAAAGTAAAAATAGAATTTGCATAAGTACATTTTCTTTAGTTAAAATATTTTCTTAAGAAAAAAGAAATATATTTTGATAGGCTACCTCCTTTATATACTGGAAATTCCTTAAAATTTAATTCTTGAATTTGCCTCAGACAGACACAATTTTGTTAAACTTCTTCAGGCTGAAAGAAATTTCCGAGCACTATTTGATTTACAGAGAAAAACGTAGTTTTATAAGTGAACATTCATATCAATAATTACACAGCCCAACACATACTTTGGTGCCGGTTTTTTTTAACTGCTTTTATGTGTATTTCATGTGCTGAAAATAAATTTGATGTAACTTTTCGACGGTCACCTCTTGTTTGTGAGATATGTCAGTAGCGTTATTTACGTTAACACAATAAATTAGGCTTAGGGGGTATAGGCTTTAAATAAAAAAACCTTTTCCTTAATAAATTTTATAAAACATTTTAATTAATTGAAAAAACACAGCAACGCTTTTGTAAATCTACAATACCTTAATTAAAAATTAGAAATGAGAAGAATCAAATAAAAACAAAAGGAAAAGTTATTTTGTTCCACTCCGAAAACTTCTTTTGTTTGAAATTCTTGAGTGAACTTTGTTTATACGGTCTCTTTGCAGATTTCAACAGTAATCTGACATCATATGAGTATCCCTTCTGCCCTAGTATCGGTCCTCCATTGCTTTTATGTCGTGGTGAAATAGTTCACCTTGTTCTTCACTAGTATCGCCAAGATTTCCAGGGAAACAGTCTAAATGGCTGTGCAAATAATGAACCTTTTGCTCATATTACAACCAAGGTCTCTGAAGTTGTTAAGCATGCTGTTACATACTACACTGCTGGCCACCGTAAATGCAACACCCTGAAGGAAGCATGCAAATAATATGAAATTTACAACATGCATTAGCGGAGGTGAGATATGTAAATGATTAGAATTTCAGCGCAGACGCACATCACGCGCGCCTGTGGCGCCACTTCAAAGCGCTATTTAAGGCTTGGAGATTTCGACGATTTCAAGTACGGCAATTGTGTTTTTCTTGTGGTTTTTTCAAAAAAAACCGATCAATTATGCCTCGTAGAAAACAGCGATCATCTTTTGATCAAGTATCCGAGTTCGACAGAGGAAGGATAGTGGCCTACCGAGATTGTGGATTATCTTTCAGGGAAATCGGTAGTCGTGTTGGACGAAACCAAACAACTGTAATGCGGATATGTGATCGTTGGATGCAGGAGGGTACGACGGACCGACGTGTTCGATCGCATCCACCTCAGTGCACCACTTCACGTGATGACAGGCATATTGTGCGTATGGCAGTGACGGATCGCTCAGCCACATCACGAACCATAGCACAGCACATTCAGTCTGTACCGCATCATCCAGTGTCTGCGCGTACCATTCGACGCCGTTTACAGCAGAGTGGTCTGTCCGCAAGACGTCCATTGCTTCGTCTACCCTTGACGCAGAACCACAGACGTTTCCGCCGCCAATGGTGCGATGAAAGAAGGATGTGGACGGCAGAATGGAATGAAATTGTCTTTACTGACGAGTCACGCTTCTGTCTGCAACACCACGATGGTCGGATTCGAGTCTGGAGACACCGTGGAGAGAGGATTCTGAACAGCTGCGTTATGCACCGCCACACTGGTCCTGCACCGGGTATTGTGGTATGGGGCGGTATTGGATATCACTCTCGCACTCCTCTAGTACGCATTGCCGGTACTTTAAACAGCCAGCGCTACATCTCCGAGGTGTTGGAGCCAGTTGTCCTTCCTTACCTTCAGGGCTTGCCCACAGCCATATTTCAACAGGATGATGCGCGACCACACGTGGCACGCATTGTCCAAGGGTTCTTCGTCAATCGCCAGATTGAATTGCTTCCCTGGCCAGCTCGCTCTCCGGATCTTTCGCCGATAGAAAACATGTGGTCCATGGTTGCTCAACGATTGACCCAGAATACATCCCCAGCTGCCACACCAGATCAACTTTGGCAACGTGTGGAAGCTGCTCGGTCTTCTGTACCCCAAGAACACATCCAAAGTCTCTTTGAATCAATGCCGAGGCGTGTGGCAGCGGTGATCTCCAACAATGGCGGCTACACTGGCTACTGATTTTGGCAGGAACCACACTTCACAGAAGTCTATAAATTTAATCATTTGATACTTGGTCAACATGTTATCTACAAAATAAATTTTGTTGTGATATCTCTTGTCTTTCTTGGTGTTGCAATTTGGGTGGCCAGCAGTGTAGTTCAACATAGTTTTCAGCCTTGTGGTTGCCCAGAAAGTTCTTGACAACAAGGACAAATGAGATTCACGCTTTTTGCTGTCTAATTCATGGAATCCACGAAACGAGGATCGTTTATGAGCTGTCTGATTTGAGGACCATCAAAAATTCAGCTATACGTTTTTCTGTACTTATTCCAGCCATTTTTTGTTCATGTATGCAAAGCAAGGGCTATCCTGATCAAGAGCTTTCATGAACTGTTTCATTAACCCTAGCTTTATATGCAGCGGAGGAAAGATGATTCTGTCTCGTCCGACTAAGGGTTCACGACTGACAATTCTTTCTCCAACAACCATGTTCTCTCTCGTAGGTCACTCTTTTCCTATCCAGTGGTATTGTTTGGCTCTGCTATCCCATAGGCATAAGAAGCAAGGATATTTCGTGTAGCCCCCCTTGCTGACCAAGGAGAAAGTTAAAAAATTTTAAGTCACACAAATTACCCATTGATGTTCGTAAAACTTAATCTTCTCCTTGACCAAAACTATAATATCATATTTTTCTTTCATTTTGGTTGAGTGAGCAATGGGTGTTCAGCCATATTTGTTGCCACTGTAAAAGTACACACGTACACACTTCAAACTCCGCTTAGAGCTGTCAATAAACAGTCGTCAATCAATTGGGAAATATTCAGGAAGACCAATTTTTATTAGAAGTCCTCTAACATCTTGATAAAACACTAGATCGTTTTCATGAGAGAAGAAAGATAGCAAATCCTTTTACCTAGTACGGTAGAATGTAATTTTTGTTCTACTATCAAGTAGAGTCTTATAATTTAATCTAGAAGCAATTCAGATGATTCTTCTGAGAGACAGATCCCTTATCAGGTCACTTAACTCGTTTTGATTGAAACGTTGAGGACTTGATGATGTTCCCTCATAATCACTATCGCTCCCTCGGTCCGTATCACAAGGAACATCAGAAAGATGAAATTCATCCTCAGAGATCTCTGGAAGCTGATGGAACGATGGAATAGGAATTTCGTCTGAGTGAGGAACAGGCCGTCTTGCAGAGGCTAAATCAGGATATGTCCACTTGCTGCGGTTATTTCGGTTTATGCAATTAATATTCACAATACAAAGATAACAGTCATCAAAGTGGTTGATGGGTTCCCTCCAAACTATTTTTACACCAAATTTTAGACTCCTTCTCTTCCCATTAGTCCACATTCGTAGGACTTCTGTACAAGTTTTACACACAATCTGTGGAGCTCAAACTTTATCTTGGTCACCAAACCTAACGCCAAAGTACCCACGTAAGCTCTTTTAACAAAATCAGAAATGGATTTTCTGTTATCATTTAGGGTGTACTCACCACATATATAGCAAAATACATCAGGATGGTTAACGCAACTTCGACTGGATGCCATTCTTTCTTTTCATCAATCCGCAAAACAAAGAACTTTATAAGTTATGTTAGATGTAAACACTACTAGATTATACCAACAAATATGGCTTCATACAATCAGCTAATAGCGGTACAGAGAAGAAGGAAGAAAAAAAGCAGGAACCAATCCACATAAAAACCACTACTCAATGAGTTGTATAATAAAGTATTTTATAATTTAGATACGCTGAATCTTAAAAAGTAGAGCTGATAGAGAAAAACTATTTTCATATTTGAAACTAGCACACCAAATATAGGCAAAATCAGTTAAAAAATTCCAGGCACCAAACAAAAGTAAGTTTTTTTGTAAGGCTGTGTTATCAATAAAAGTGAAGTCAGAAATGGAAGTTTTAACAGTTGTAAAAGACTACTTGCAAATCATATAAGATTAGATTTGTTTCATTCTTTATATAAATGGAACTACAGTAGAGAGAGTTCATTACTATTTTTTAATCTGTCAAGTTATCCAAAAATTTATTTGTTTAATTACGTAATTTATCCCAAAAAGTCTAACATAAATCAAGACAATGAATATTATTAAATAAACAGGAAAAGGATCGAAAATATTTTTGGCTACTTTTACTTCAATTTGAATTTTGCAAGAAAGAGGAAATATTCCCACTAGTTGTCAAATAAGCATGGCCATTGAAGTCTTTTAAATTGCTCCATAATTACTGAATGACTTCTTAAGACTGTTTCTATTGTTTCCGAAATTCAGCATTTATTTTTAAAGGTCAAAGCTCTAATGTAAGACAAATATTCAATATATTAAAGAATTATATGGTACTGGGACATCTTAACGAAAATTGCTCCAAACACTATGTTAACCCGGGAAATACAAAGAACGGAATATTTTTGTGTGTGAAAATTAATCCGAAATTAACAAAAGGGTAAGCTGCATTTATTTCAAATCTTTAAGAACATAGATTGATGGATTTTATATCGAGATTTTTCTATCTATTTCCGTCTGATCACGGACTCTTCGCTTGCTGACTCTTCTCTACGATGGCCCACTATTGTGACGTCACAGAACCAACACTCAGGCCAGTTCCTTCACGGCCAACACATCGGGCTATCGGCGACGGTTCAGTATCAAACCCGAACAAAGGTCCGATGACAACACCACGTAATATTGAACCACTGTCAGATGACGTGCTTATTTGGATATAAGCTTATGTGAAAAGTTTCTGTTATAACCATGGTGTGTTGCAAAGATAAACAGAAAGAATCCAATTTCAAGATGCAACAATACAATTAATAATCTTTACATTTACGAGCAAACAGCTACAGCAGAACTGAATTTCATGTATTGAATTTGAGATTTTATCTCGAGTTTTATCAGTTACGGCATTGTGGTGTCAGTCTGCTGGATGAAGTACAGCATGTATACTTGAACCGAATCTGAATTGTTAATTATACTTTAATGCAGACAACCGTTCGAATTAAATAAATCCTCCTATTAAGAACTTAAAACAGTAAATTGATTTAATGAGTGTTTTGAAATAATTAGTTTGCTACTCAGGGGGGCACTTTACGATACTATCTGATGTAGGTGTAGGTATTTTAATTAACGTCGCATTGGAGTAACCCAACCGGCTATTCTATACTATCTGAGATATTGCATAAAATGAATGGAATTTTTAATTTCTAGGTGACGAAACATATTTTATTTTGAATAAATGAATCATTTATTCTCTATTGCTCTTATTATAATTCCAAACGAGCGAATTTAAGTGGTTTCGACGAGATATTTCGTCTATCAGGACCTGAACAACTGCACTAATGGCGAGATACAGTCATCAAGATAATGCCGATTCTTTGATGACGATGACCTGATCATCCTAACGAGATATGTCGTCCATATAGATCTGGACAATATTTTTCTAATATTTCTCGTCGAGACTAGGAGAGTTAAAGCAATTTTGTTTTATATTGACGTTCTAATCAAGTATGTTGATGTGGGCAAGTGCGAACTGAAATCGAAGTTCATATTGAACCCATTTCTATTCAGTCCCAGTAGTTTTTGAAAAGTGCTCTCCGTGAGGCTAGGAACTCTTTGAGCACAACTCATCTATACCCTCATCGAAAGTATGCGAAATCTTTGTGCAGCGTACGTGGCTACCCACACACCGTATTAAACTTCAATTTAACATTCTGTTTCACTAAAGTTGACACTCGTATTGTAAACCTTTTGCTTTCAACCCTTTTTTTTGGATAATAAGTTATAATCCTTGTTTCGCATTGTTTTCTTCTATAACCTTATTACACCCGCATACCGCGTTTCCTTCCATTCCGATGTAGATTTTCTGAAATAGTCACATAAACAGCAGTTATGCTCAACTTTAGGACGAGTGTATATTGATGTGGGCAAGTGTGAACTCAGATCTTCGAAGTTCATACTGAACCGATTACTATTCAGTCCCAGTAGTTTTTGAAAATTACTTATTCATACTACACTCCCAGACCCTTTACGGCGCAGTTTGGCCAGAATTGGCCCTTGCGCCATAAAAAACCAACCGACCAATCCAGACCCTTTATTTACATTCTTATACATACATTTACATTCTTATTTGCTTAAGCCCTTGGACACATCTTTAGGTGTGAACGGGCTTCACAGTTCCGGGGTTCTCTAGTGATCTTTCTTTTCCCATGGAATTTACTATCTTTATTAAACACGAGGTCGTATTTTCTGGATAAAACCATTTGATCATTTTCTTTTTATCCCATTATTCTATTTCGGCAAAGCCTATTTTAACCCGTTTCAAGGTATTTTTTATTTTAAGTTATTTGTCTTGTGTTTGGCGTAGTTTGGCCAAATATGGCACCATAAAAACCCAAAACAACCAAAATTAGCAACCTTTTTTGCTTAAACCCTGCCATTGATATAATTAAAAAAATACTTTCCAAAGCTGATTCATGGGGTCGCGCTCGACTTTTGATATGGGGTAAGGGCATGCCATGGAACGTTTTCTCGTTTGAAATTTGATGTATTGTTTGTGGGGAAATATATCATCTCATCCATGTCCCTTCTTTTGTCTGCACAATTTCCCTGCCAAAATTCGAAGCGCTGTAGCAGCGAAACTAATATATGGAACTTCTCCAATCTTTTGCAGCAGGTGGCTGTCCTTAATTTAATCACAAACACGTTTTATAATCCGTAGACGCAATTACTCCGACGAACGCACCACCAATTCTCTCCAGATGTGCTGCAGGGCAATGAAGTCCAGTTTTAAATTAATGGATTATAATAACCACAACTCCAAAGTAAGAATTACGTTCTCAAAACTTCATCCTATCGATTTTTGCCTTTAGAGCAGTAGGTAAGCTGATTGAATTTGTTTAGTACTCTTCTCTCTGCTAGTTAAATAAACGTTGCACTGGAGCATCCAAACTTGCTTTTGGCGACGAAGTTACATTAACACTCCTGGTGGTAGGTAGTCATTTTAATTAGCGTCACTCTGAAGCAACACAATGGACTATTGGTGACGGTCCGGGATCAATCCCAAAGGGAAAGATCCGAGGACCACACCACGTAATTTTGAACCACTGACAGATGACGAGGCAACACCTGAGCTGGCACCCCACTCTCCAAACACACTAAAGTGAGGACATTTAAGGACACGAGAAATTTAACGTGCACCAGCTCCCTCTGTCCACGATGGTCTTTGGTTGGATTCGAACTCGCAACCCTCCGGTTGCTAATCCGTTACCCTTCCAACCAGGCCACCTCAGCCCTAACCCTCCTAGTGATTGTCTCGACGAGGTATATCGTCATCAGAAGAAACGATTAGATATTGTTCACGCTATCTTCAAAAATTCGGTTATTTCTTGATGACGATATATCACGTCATTAACAAAATTTGTTCAGAGATATCGCGTCGTAAGCAAAATTTGTTCATATATCGCGTCATTCGCAAAATTTATTCAGAGATATCGCATCTTTAGCAAAATTTGTTCAGAGACATCGAAGTCATTAACAAAATTTGTTCAGAGACATCGCGTCATTAGCAAAATTTGTTCAGATATCGCGTCATTAGCAAAATTTATTCAGAGATATCGCATCTTTAGCAAAATTTGTTCAGAGATATCGCATCTTTAGCAAAATTTGTTCAGAGACATCGAAGTCATTATCAAAATTTGTTCAAAGACATCGAAGTCATTACCAAATTTGTTCAGAGATATCGCGTCATTACCAAATTTGTTCAGAGATATCGCGTCATTAGCAAAATTTGTTCAGAGATATTACGTCGAAGTCACTTGGAGGGTTTAAAGAAACAATATATTGATGGCAGCCCTTACGAATAATTTCTACAGAATTTTATAAAAATTTCTATACAACGTAGTCCGCAGAATCCTATAGAGCTATGGCCACTTTTTCTATGTCTAGATAATATTTCTCAATAGAAGGCCTTGAAATGTCAGTAGATTTCTTATTTTTTCTCTTTCTCGCCTTTCTTTTATATAGCGGTAGCCCAGTTTGAAGAGCAACGGATTAGCAACCGGAGGATTGCGAGTTCAAAACTCGGTTCAGCCAAAGACAATTGTGTACAGGGGGCTGGTGTACGTTAAATCCGTCGTGGCCTCAAATGTCCTCACGTTGGTGTGGAAGTTTGGAGAGTAAGGTGCCAGTTCAGGTTTGGTTTCATCATCTGACCGTGATTCAAAATTACGAGGCGTTGTCCTTGGGGATTGATATTGGACCGTCGTCAATATCCCGTTGTGTTGTTCTAGTGTGTTAAATAACAACCTACTTATCTACCTTTATAAAATATCTCTGTATAGAATCAATACTCGTTTTCTCGGTAGAAATCTGTATATTTCTATTTTTCTATAGAAATATATCCATTGTTTCGCGCTCTCCAGACAATTTGTGCGGTAAGAGGATATGATGCGAATATCTATTATAAGTGCTTATGATTGAAGCAACTTAACCCTCTTGGTGGTTGTCTCGACGATGTATCTCCTCATTAGCAAAACTGACCAGATCTTGATGGAAGACATATCGTCAGTAGAAAAACTAACCTGTTCTTGATCTCGTCGTCATGAAAAAACAGCAATATCTTCATTCGGAATTCGATCGACATTCTCGACGACGAGATATCTCGTCATTAGCACAATTGGTCAGATCTTGATGGACGAGATATCTCGTCAAAACCACTTGGAGGGTTAAATTAAATTTTGCTAGTCGTAGCACGTATAAGTGTTTATTAATCTGGCCATACAACACAGAGCATACTCTTTTGACGATGTCAATTGCAGGATTGCTAATTTGGATGTAACCCCAAGTTGCTTTTCTGCATAAATATATATTTGAGAAGCGTGAAAAGTTCGCGCATCAACTAGTGTGGTTCCATTCCGTCTTTTGCAGGTTTCTTAGTCACATATTTTCAAAACGCACAAATAATAGTTCCAGTTTTTCGTCAATGGTCACCTATTCTCCAACGGTGTGTGCGTTTTGACAATTTGTATTAAAGCTGTTTATGAAATCAAGAACTGCTATTTTGCCAGTTTCACATCTTTTAGGCCTACCATAAATGTACGGGGCCGTGGTAGCCCGGTTGGAAGAGTAACAGATTACCAACCGGAGGTTTGCGAGTTCAAATCCAACGAAAGACCGTCGTGTACACGGGTGCTGGTGCAGGTTAAATCTATCGTAGCCTCAAATGTCCTCACATTGTCGTGGTGTGGAAGTTTGGAGAGTGGGATGCCAGCTCAGGTGTGACGTCGTCATCTGACCGCGGTTCGAAATTACATGTTGTCCTAGTTTCTTTCCTTTCTGGTTTGATCCCCTACCTTCGCCAATAGCCCGTTGTATTTCTCCATTGCGAAGTTAATTAAGTACCTACCTACCTACCATAAACGCAACCAAATCTGAGATATCTTTAAAAGTATGCAAGCTAATTATGAGGCATAGCTGTATAGAAAGTATCGAGTTCAAGTTCAGCTACCCTCGTGCATCACATGGAATGGGATATATCGTAGGGATATAGACGAAGAATAGTTGGTTTCGGTAGGATGTCAGACCACCTCCTGGACAAGGAGTTGTATCTTTTTCGCAAATTAAGAAAGTCATTGATTCGAATCACTTTGTTATCAAAGTCCATGCTCCGAAACAGTTATCTATAAAATAAGGATTATGCCATGAATATAATTAGAATTAATTTTAGATCTTTGGGGTTTCTAGCAACCTCGCACGAGGACATCTGAGTTTATAATTTTATGAAATTAAACTTACTTTTCGTTTTCTTTATCAATCTCACTTTAACATGAAAGGGCCTTGGGAGCTCAGTTGGAAGATTAACAGATTAGCAACAGGAGGGTTGCTAGTTGGAAACTCGGTCCAACCAAAGACCCTCGTCTAATCTGGTGCAGGTTAAATCAGTCGCGGCCTCAAATGTCCTCACATTGACGTGGTGTGGAAGTTTGAAGAGTGGGACTCCAGCTCAGGTGTTGACCTCGTCATCCGACCATGGTTCAGAGTTTCGTGGTGTTGTTCTCGTATCTTTCCGATCATCGCGGGATTGATTCCCGACCGTCACCAATAGCCCATTGTGTTGCTCCAGTGCGACGTTAATTAACAACCAACCTGCGTTCCTCTATCAAATTAAAAAAATTCTCACTTTAACATGAAATGCTGAACTTCACTGTTAACTTCCCAGATTCGCTGTGAGCTAAAAAAATAATGGGACGTACCACACATTAAACGCCACTCCACCAGAAATACACCACACAAACCCCAATTAAACCTATCGTAGGCTAAAGTAAATACCTCACGCCTATTTTGCTTACTTACATTGCACACAAATCCCCACCCTCCTTACAAAGCGAGATCAAAAGCCACGACCGTTGCCACAAAATCATCCATAATTCCTCCCAGCAACCGATAATTTCCGCAATCATCACGATCGCAGGCGATAATAAAATCCACCCCTCCAGAAAGAGAGACCAACCGTAACAACAGCTTAGAGAACAATTTCGAGGGGTAGGAATGCCCAGAATTCGCCAAGGTCCGCTCGAAGTACTTCCTTCGCGGTATGTACAAACAAACGCTGAATAAGACGTAGCCCGGAAGCTCTTATCGGTAAATGCTACAGTGCATATGTCTAATTAAAAATAAAGTACCTGGTCTGGTTTCGCGAGGGCTGTTATTGCCCGCCTCTTTGTCGGAGAACTATGGGCTGTGGATATTTAATAAATGACGAGGATCAACGAAATGCTGGTAATTTGGAATGCCCATTTGTTTAAGCTGAGGACAAATGTAAGGTAATGAATGGGGAGATTTATAGGCACGTTGAATTATGGAAGTACAGTAATTAATGTATGGATGAACCATTTCGAGTTAAATAGCACTGTAACGCGACTGCGAGTCTGATGTACGCGTTTAATGTGAATAAATGATTGTCCAGTTCCATAACTCTTAATTTTCTGTTGGCGTTCTGCAGCATGCAGTTTTTCCTGAATGACTTCTGTACCAGTTTTGACCTTGATCAATATAATTTTTCCTAAGATTTTTTCAAGCAACAGACGTGGTCGTTTATTCATTATGTGTGTGTGTAACAATGCAGTGGATATATAATAAATGACGGAGATGAGCAAATTGTTGATAATTTGGTATGACCATTTACTTAAGCTTAGGATAAATACAAAGTAATGAATGGGGAGATTTATTGGCCATATTGAATTATGGAAGTGCAGTAATTAATGTATGGATGAACAGCCATTTCGACTTGAATAGCACTGTACGGCGATTACGAATCTGATGTACGCGTTTAATGTGAATAAATAACTGTCCAGTTTCCAGCATGTGATATATTGATGAACCATCTTTTTCGAATTACAGGCAGAACTGAGTTAATTTTCGAAAACAGAGAAACTCTTAATTGTCTGTTGGCGTTCTGCAGCATGCAGTTTTTCCTGAATGACTTCTGTACCAGTTTTGACTTTGACCAATAGAATTTTTCCTAAGATTCTTTCAAGCAACCGACATGGTCGTTTAGTCATTATGTGTGTGTAACAATGCAGTGGATATTTAATATATGACGGAGATGAGCAAATTGTCGGCAATTTGGTATGACAGTTGCTTAATCTTAGGACAAATGCAAGGTGATCAATGGAGAGATTTACTGCCCATGTTGAATTATGGGTGCAGTGATTAATGTATAGATGAACCACCATTTCGATTTGAATTGAGTTGACTAGCACGGTAACATAACTCTGATTTGTTACTTGGACGTACGCGTTTAATGCGAATAAATAACTGCCCAGTTTCCAGCATTTGTATTATGGATGAACCATCTATTTTGAATTGGAGGCAGAACTGAGATAATTTCCGAAATTAGAGAAAATCTTAATTTTCTTCTATGTTCGAATATAGCCGTTTAGTAGAATGTAGCCTTCATGACATCTAATCAGTTTTGACCTTCTTGACCAATAGAATCTTTCCTAAGATTCCTTCAAGCAATAGATGTGGTCATTTAATCATTATATATGTGTGTTGTGAGGAAAAGGCAATACTTCAAAATACAGTGGATATTTAATAAATTAGGTAGGTAGGTATTTTAATTAACGTCACACTGGAGCAACCGGATCGTTACACAACGGGCTGTTAGTGACTGTCCGGGATCAATCACAAAGAGAAAGATCTGAACACTACACCACTTAATTTTGAACCATGGTCAGATGACGAAGCAGCACCTGAGCTGGCACCCCACTCTCCAAATTTCCACACCACACCAACGTGAGGACATTTAAGGCCACGACGGATTTAACGTGCACCAGCCCCTTTTGTACACGACGGTCTTTGGTAGGATTCGGAATCGCAACCCTCCGGTTGCTAATCCGTTACTCTTCCAACGGGGCTATCACGACCCTTTAATAAATGAGAGAAATGGGCAAAATGCCCGTAATTAGGAATGACCAATTTTTTTAACTTGGGCTAAATGCAAGGTAATGAATGGAGGGATTTATTGCCCATGTTGAATTATGGAAGTGCAGTTATTAATACATGGATGGACCGCCATTTCGGAATTGGTGGGGGGTTGATTGGAGTTGACTAGCACACGGCTACGATTTGCTAGTCTGATGTACGCATTTAATGCGAATGAATTGTTGAGTTTCCAGCATTTTCTACATGGATGAACCATCAGTTTCGAATTGCCGACAAAACTGAGAAAATTTCAGCAACTGACAGATATATAGTCAAAACTGTTAACTCTCTGAGCGTCACCAGATTGTCGAGTATTTTTGTGTAGTATTGCTTTCTCCAAACAATATATATGATGATTAAATAAGCACATGCATGGGTTGAAAGAATGACAGGAAGATTATATTTGTCAAGGTTAAAACGGGTTGAAGTTATACTCGGAAAACTGCGGGTCATAGAGAGGATATATGCGTGTGAACCCCTCAGAGGGTTAACGGGCATTAACCTTCAGAGGACAATTTCTGAAAACATGAGGTCTCTTGAAATAAGGCGTTACTGTATTTCCACCCCAATAGCTAACTAAAAAAGAATTACGTTGGGGAATATTTAGTAGTAGGTACGCAGATTAAACCTCAGTCAAACTTGGTCAAATTTTTAAACTATTATTAAATTAACAGAACTATTTAGGAGAAAAATTTTAACTGTCATTAGGACAGAAGCAAACAAAGGGAGGAAAACGCGAGTTCAAATGTTATCCCAGAATAGCGCTGCCTTTATTAACTTTTTAATTGCACTAGGCCACCTGTAAAGGCAATGAAACACTAATGTCATTCACTAGTATGTTAGATGTATGGGTATTTAGTGTATTTAGAAAACCACCTTACATTTTGAATGATACTTCTGTTTTGAAAGTGAGGATAGTCTGTCTACAAAGGCGAAAACTTGTTCCTCTAAAAGTGAAACTGGCTTTTATAGTGAGACTTTTATTCCAAAAATAAGTAACGGGATTTACAGATTAGCGAGTAATAGTCAATACAGAGTGCTTTGGAACTCATGAAACAAAAAGTTTATTTACATCATTATTTTGCAATTACTTATTTTCAATAATTTTTTACAATCAATGCTCAAGAGCGCTACCACCAACATTAAAGCAAACTTGGCAGTATGCAGGCTTGCGAAACCGACCTTTCAACTGCTGAGTTCCAGCAAAGGAACAATGTTCAAGTGTGCCAAACCAAGCAGTGCAGTCTAGCGGCAAAAAGTCCGACAATCCATGCATCGACGCTGCCAAGCTTATGTTAGTCGCACCTTTGAGCAGTTATTGTAAAAAATAGTTGTAAATAAGTAATTGTAAAATAATGATGTAAGTAAACATTTTGTTTAATTTCCTGCACAAATATTATGTTTGCACTTAAACGCGTCACTTGCCTCCATACATTTCTATACAAAAATGACTTTTTAGTGTGATCTAACACCCCTTGAAGTTTGTCCTATGAGTTCCGAATTAACCTATATATGCATTAAAACCTACTGAAGCATATCAAATATGTTTCTTGAACTGTAGGACCATGGATGGACTATTGACAAGTACAAACTTAATGTCAAAAAATGTATTAAACGGCAGAAAAACAAACTATTTTAAATTTTAATTGCCTGCATTTTGGCCACTGCATCCCATTACATTAATGAATTCGAGAATTTTCTACTTACATTTTATATTTCACACTTATACATTTACTTCGGGATAATTCATTTAAATCACCTAATTTTAATTTATTATGATGCTAATTGTTTGGTTTTCGTAGTGCACGTAGAAGCTTTAAAATTTATGCGCAATATAAATTAGTCCCCAGAAACCGCACTTCCTTATAATGCAAGTCATTTTAGGAGACAAAGGCAATGAATTTATTTTAGTATCTGTGATTCTAGTATGTGTGAATTTTACGAATAGAGGTTAGGTTAGGTATTTAATTAACGTCGCTCTGGAGCAACACAATGGATTATTAGCGACGGTCGCGGATCAATCCCGAAGGGAAAGATCGAGCATAACACCACGTAATTTTGAACTACAATTAACTAATAGAAGGAGGGCAACGAGCTATTTTCTCTTAGCGAAATAAAATAGAGATGAGTATGAATGTTAACCCTCCAAGTGATTTAGACGCGATACCTCGTCCATCAAGATTAGACCAATTTCGCTAATGACGAGATATCTCATCAACAAGGTATTGCCAATTTTTCATGATGTCGAAATCAAAATCTGTTCATCTTTCTTCTAATGACGATATATCTCGTCCATCAAGCTCTGGTCAGTTTTGCTAATGACGATATATCTCGTCCATCAAGCTCTGGTCAGTTTTGCTAATGGCGACATACCTCTTCAAGGAGGGTTCATTCAGAGTTCAATAATAGTTTCTCATGTGACCAAAAACCATTCGATTGTTATACGGCTACTGAATCAATTACTGAAACCAGAGGTGTAAGATATTCTACTGCTTCTCGAAGACGACTTATAATTGCCTACATGGCAATATTCCAAAACTTTATTTGCGCCATTTTCTTACTTTTTTCATATACAACGATTTGTCGATGTAACAAAAACCATATTCTCAATGAAACCATGATGGTAATAAAAATACAAGTTCATAATGAAAACTAATTCAGGAGATATCTTAGACCAGAAGTAATAAGTCAAATCCAAAATATCGAAATATGAGACAAATAAAAACATCATTTATTCTTTATTACATTCTCATTCTAAAGAAAGAAAAACGGAAATATAAAGGCCCTTTTTTTCAAACAAACCTGGTGAGTGATATCCTGCAACAAGAGTTTGAACATTTCATTTTGGCAACACAAATGTCCCAAAGAAACAGTTATTATTCTTACGATAAGTGTATTGTGTTTGTTTTCCTTCCAAGGTAGTGGAAAATAAATTCCAAATTCACATGCAAATAACAAACGCACGATACTTTTACGAATACAAAACCAAAAATAGTAGAGACTGCAATGTGAAAACAAACTACATCCAGAAAATATATAAAAAGGATAAATGGAATTTACAGTACGATTGGCATTTTGTTTGAGGCAAAGACGTACTGAAAATATAATAGGTAGTTATTTGAATTAACGTCACACTGGAGCAAAACGACGGGCTATTAGCGACGGTCCGAAATCGATCTCGAGGACAAGATCTCGTAATTTTGAACCAAGGTCAGATGACGAGGCAACACCTGAGCTGGCATCCCACTCTCCAAACTTCCACACCACGCCAAAGTGAGGACATTTGAGGCCACGACTGATTTAACGAGCATCGGCCCCATTTGTACACGACGGTCTTTGGTTGGATTCGAACAAGCAACCCTTCGGTTGCTAATTCGTTAATCTTCCAACCGTGCTACTGCGGCCCCGCTGAAAATAGGATAAATTCGAATCAATTCTGCTAACTACTTTTCACTACAGAATATACGGTTACAATTACAGATTTGGCGCAATCCACTTTGTCTATTTTATTCCATTGTCATTTGGTAGGTAAGTAGTTCAATTTACGTCGCACTGGACCAATATAATGGTCTATTGGCGACGGTCCGGGATCAACCCGGAGGGAAATATTCGAAGACAACAGCTCTGAATTTTGAACCACGGCCAGATGTGACGAGTTCAATTCCTGAGCTGACACCCCAGTCTCCAAACTTCCACGCCAACACGAGGACACTTGAGGCTACAACAAATTTAACGTCCGCCAACCCCAAAGTACACGACAATCTTTGGTTATATCGAGTTTCGAACTAGCAACTCTTCCCAACTGGGCTTTCACAGTCCTAAAAAGGTAATTTTGTTGCTTTATACATTAACTGAATGATTTGTTTTCCAAGACAATTCTTCATTACCCAATACGGCCCATGAAAGTCATAAGATTGGACCCCCCAGATTTAGATATGGTACACCACTGTATAAAAGCCATTCTAACCACCCCTATGAAAAAGGTAACAACCAGCTAGATTTTTTAAAAAATAGTATGAAGACTAAGTTCATCTTATTTATTAATCTAATTTTCTAAAACGTCACCAATCGGGCTATCATGGCACCAAGTGCAATTTGGATAGTAGCTTAATTTTAACGTTATATTTCTTTTTTCTGAGTTCAATACAAATGTTTATAGGTAGAATCTAGTCAAAATTATTTGCATGACCATCAACTATCTTGATGTATGTAGTTGTTAAGAAATGCTGGTCACTTGGCCGTTAAGCCATTAGTGTTCTCTAGTATGTTTCACAGTACAATTAAAAACCACTAGTGCTGGGGTACTTGTCCAAATTTTCACCAGATATTTGTTGTCGTTGGCACAATTACTCTAGATAATCAGTAAATCCTATTGAGTCGTGGCCAACAAGCAATCTTAGCTTCGCAAGCGCTTCTAGACAATGACAGTCTAGGATAACTAAATTCTATTGCAGAGGGTGATCTAAGGGTTTCCTTTACATTCAGCGAGAGAACCCGCTTAAATTCTTCCCCGTGAATCACTTTGATATTAAGTATCGACGAATGAAAAGTCATAGGCTTGAAAATTTTGGCACCAACTTAGTAACTTTTTTCGCGATAAAGCCCCACTCTTTCATTTCCCGGCAAACCAAAACGAGCAGGCACCCATGATAGAGATGTTATGTGAGTGAGATCTATTAACTTTCCAAGTAGTTTCAACGAGATAAGTCGTCTATCAAGATCAGACCAACTTTACTAATAACGAGATACCTCTTCATCCAGATATTGCCGATTGATGATGACTATATCAAGATGTGTTCAGTTTCTTCCCAACCATGAGATATGTCGTCCATCTAGATCTGGTCAGTTTTGCTGTTGACACGATTCCTCGTCGAGACAACCACAAGATGGGTTAACCCTCCTGATGATTGTCTCGACGAGTATTAGGGGAGACTCGTAGTTAGAAGAAAACTGACCAGATTTCGATCTGGTTGGTCATCATAAAAAATCGACAATATCTTGATGACGAGATACTCGTCGATAGCAAAATTGGTCAGATCTTGATGGACGAGATATCTCATCGAAACCATTCGGAGGCTTATTAGTGCATTAATCTCCTGAAGCTACGGAAAATTATGTCATTATTTGAAAGACAGTGATAGAAGAATGGAACTAAAGTACGAAACTTTCTCAAGTGAATATGAACTAAGGGTGAGTTGTTGAAGAGCCACGAAATCTGCATCAATTTCCCTTAAACACATGTTGTAAAGACTCCAATAGATAAGCAAACACCAAACAGTGTGAAGAAGACTCTAGCCTCAGTATCCTAAATCTATTAAAAAGCATCTATTGGTACAGAAGTTAGCCATTTCTACTTGTAAAAATCGAAATTCAATAGATTCTGCAGCAATAGCCCCGATTTCTTCATCCATTCTGTTCACCCTCCTTTTAAGAACCAAATTAACGTCAGTGTCCTGGAAAGCTAAGGAATACACTGGTGTTTACGATGTATATGAATTACTGAAATTAGTAGATGCAGATAATTTGACTTTTGAAGAGAAATTACGAGTGGGTTTTCATCGCAAAACTCCAAATCTTGTTTAGAGCCATTTTTTCCAGTACACCAAATTGTCTATAATAGCCAATAAAAATGTCTCGCCAATGTTGATAATCAATAAAAGATCCCATTCTCTATGAAATTCAATTGATGAGATCTGATACTTTTAGAAGTACCTGTAAAATATAAAATATTCATTCCTGTTGCAGTACTAGAATGACGCGACAAATAAAAAAAATGTGCTCATTTTGAAGGAAGAAAAACGAGGATTCAAACGTGCATATTTGACAAAAAGTGCAAGTCGTCAGTGCTATATTTCCTTTCTGAGTGTAAAATATACAATTAAATATGAATTTTTATTAGAAATGACGTGGTAAAGCTATTCATATGACCATTAGCTATCTTACTGCATGCTTATTATGTATTATGAATTACTGAAACTCGTAAATGCAGACAATTTACCTTTTTGAAGACAGCTGATAATTGGCACTCGCAAAATTCCAAAACTAGATTGCGCCATTTTCTTCTAATTCAGTGATATGCCGATGATAGCCAATAAAAACATCACATTCTTTATGAAAACAAATTGAGAACTGGGACTGTGAGATAATACGTTAAATACAAATACTGTCGGTAGTACCAGAATGACGCGACAAATGAAAAGCAATAATTTATTCTTTATAATCTCCTCATTCGGAATAAGGAAAGCGAGGATTTAAACGCACTTCTTTATCAAACAAAAGTGACAGTCATTTATGTTACATTTCTTTTGAGTGCAAAATATAGAATTCAACACGAATGCTTATTAGAAGAGACGGGTAAAAGCTATTTTTATGACCATCAGCTATCTTACTAAATGCTTACTATGCATTATGAATTACCGAAACCAGTGGATACTGACAATTTATCTTTTTGAAAGCAACTGATAATTTGCATCATCACAAAATTCCAAAACTTTATTTGCGCCATTTTCTTCCAATACAGAGAAATATCGATGATAACCAATAAAAATATCCCGTTTTCTATGAAAACAAATTGAGAAGTGGGACTCTTAGAGACAATACTTTAACTCCAAAATAGTCATTCCTGTCGGTAGTACTAGAAAGACGCGACAAATAAAAAGCAATAATTTATTCTTTATAATCTCCTCATTCCGAATAAAAAGCGAGGATTTAAACGCACTTCTTTATCAAACAAAAGTGCCAGTCATTTCCTGCAACGAGAAACTGAAAAATTCATTTCGAGCGACACAAATGCCAAAAGAATCATTCATTATTCTTATGAAACGTGGATTCCTTTATTTTTACTATCACCCGAGACGGTAAAAAATAAATTCCAAATTCACGCACAAATAACAAACTCATGATATTCTACAATACTCCAAACACATTCCAGAAACAAGATAAATAAAAAAAATTCTACTCCGAAAAACAAACTACATCCAGAAAAATATACAGTAAGAATAAAGGGAATTTACAGCACGATTCCATTTTGTTTGTGGCAAGGACTTGCGCGGGGGGTGCCGGGAAATGAAATAAAATAAATTCGAATCAATTCTGTCTTCTATTTTTCACTACATAATGTCGCGCGGATCACGGTCGCAGTTACAGATCGGGCGCAATCTACTTTATTCCACTGTCGTTTGGATATTAACATAAAAATAGACGGCGTCTTTAATATCCTTCACGGGGAAATTTATATCGTGCGGAACAGCAAGGCGAGGAGGGAAAAGAAGACATTTGATACAGGAGGAATAATATAATATTCTTCGGAGATTTCTTTCTTTCCGTATTCCTCTTCAACATTGGATTTATGTCAAGATGAAACAGTATCGCGTTCGCTGTTTTAAACTGATACCCGTCTGCTGCTTGGGTTCCTAAAAAAGGAGATGTGTAGATTGAAATGTATTGCTCCACCAAGAACTTTTTCTGCCTGTTTTATCTCTTTCGGATACAAGGATTTTACGTCGGTGCCTAAATTTTCAAAAACAGTGCAAAGAAGGCAAATCGGATTTGTTAAATGTCTAAGAAATTCCTTTTAGTTGGGGCTCAAATTCAAGACTGCCTTACGAAAAAATTTTATAGAGTTCCTTGAACCTATAGAATTTTAGAGATTTCTCAGACGTGAGACACAGACTTTGTGCCTTGAGCAGTTCTCGTGGCAGATAGTCAGGCAGTCTTTGTGTCTGGAGCCGTTCTCGTGGCAGATACTCAGGCAGTCTTTGTGTCTGGGACAATTCTCGTGGTAGACAGACAGACACAGAGTTAGTGTTTGTAGCAGTTCACGTGGTAGACAGACAAGCACATACTTTGTGTCCGGGGTAATTCTCGTGGTAGACAAGCAGGCACATACTTTGTGTCTGAAGCAGTTCTCGTGGTAGACAGATAGATACAGACTTTGTGTTTGGAGCAATTGTTGTGGCAGATGCAGATTTTGTATATGGTGCAGTTTTCGTGGTAGACAGACAGGCACATAATTTGTGTCTGAAGCAGTTCTCGTGGTAGACAGATAGATACAGATTTTGTTTTTGGAGCAGTTCAAGTGGTAGACAGATAGGCACAGACTTTGTGTCCGTGGCAGTTCTCGTGGTAGAAGATGGGTACAGACTTTCTGTCTGGAGCGATTGTCATGGTAAGTAGACAGGCACAGACTTTGGAGAAATTCGAGTGGTAGATAGACAGGTAGACTTTTTGTCCGGAGCAGTTCTCGTGTCAGACAGAGAGTAATTCTTTATCGTGGGTATAGTATGTTCTGTTCGAGAGATTAAAATCATTTCTACAAAATGACAACGTTCCTTTCATATTTCGGTTTTCCATAATTATTACACCTTTGACTTGCTCGGATGCATCATTTAAAAGTCCACTTTCATCAAATTCACTTGTTCTGGAAGTAACAGCGAATAATACGTCTGACACTCGTATATCTAGTCCAACGCCTATTTGAAATCTAAACTCAAATTGGATATCCCCAAGAAAAAAAATCACCGTAATATATATCACGGCCTTTGCTAATCTTACTTTTCAACCCAATCGAAGGACATGTCGATAACGGTCGTAAATGTTGATTGATAAGGATTGCGTTCAATTTTCTCTTGGACATCTGCCTTAAGTTATATGTCTAGACGTAATTAGGAGGCAGTGAAATTCATTGTACGGAAGCTCGATAACGCTCGCGTTGACTTCTAAACTGCTGTTGCTGAATGTCTGGAGCAAACTAGGAGATAATTTTCTATCTGGGAAAATTGAGGAACGGAAGGAGGTCTCTTTTAAGTACACTTAAAAGTGAAAGAAAATTGGTAGGTTGTGTCAAGGACACAAAGAGTAGTTTTGACGGGAATACTCGGGTCTCGATTGTGCAATGAGTGAACAGACATAAGAAGTTTTGAACGATTGTTTATTGTGTGTGAATATTCATCAATTAATTCACAGTTTCAAAGATTAAAGTGCAGTTTGATATTAATATTGAATGATATTTTTTGATTAAAGACTTGTGATTGTAACAGTTTGGTAACTTTCGAATGGCACCACTTATGCAGTTTGCACTTCACGCATTCCAGTCACACTGGCCCAAGGCTCACCCAACACCTTAGAATTTCGATATATCGCTGATCCTCAGGTTCATCAGGTACGAACATCCTTTGTACGACGCTATATTTATCTCCTGGATGCTTCTTCCAGTTCTAAAATCGTAAGACTAAATAGTTATAACACTTTATTCTAACGCTCAAATTTTCATGCATACCCCAGTACTGTTCTAATTTTAAAGACGTATTCACGTCAAAAACAAGTGTCTTTAAGTGCAAGCAGAAATAACCTTATAGTAATACAATAATTTCTTTTTTCTTCACTATTTATTTGCAGCAGTTAAAAATCGATTTAAAATCCATAAATGTAAACCTAATAGTTAATCAACAAACCTTTAAGATACACGTAGGTGCTAATAGGTCAATAGGGATTCCTAACTGTTGAAATATCTTGTGTGTACATGTTCTAGATTATTATTTTATAACTATATTGCACTTAAATGCTTTATCATACGGAACGAAAACTATTAGGTTGTGCTAATATCAATATTAACTGATTTCAAGAAGCGCTAGTAATTAATTTTTATCAAAAATAATGCATTTCATTCTACAAAAAATGCAGATTAAGTGTATGTAGTTTATAAATTATATTAAACTATTAGTAGACCGAAGTTATTAAACTATTAGTTGAATGAATTTATTAAACCATTAGTCGAATGAAGTTATTAAACTATTAGTAGAATGAAGTTAAGAAATTATTGTAGAATGATGTCAATAAGATAGTTCATAAGTTTTCATAAAAGACATTAATAAATTATTTGTTGAATGATGTTATTAAAATATTAGTTGAACTAAAGTTGATAAATTATTAGTTTTTCTGATAAATGCTTTGAGAAATTTAAGATTAAAACATTGAATTTTTCATTGGACTGTAATTAGATAACATGCACAGTAAAAGTATTGGCCAATCCAGATGTGAATTACTTCTTTTTATGTGAAAATTGTTGTTTTAAACTATTTACTCAGAAATATTTAATTAATAGATAATCCATTAACCGTCCAAAAGTTCTCGACGAGATAATTCGTCCATCAAGATCTGACAAATTTTGCTAATGACGAGATATCTCTTCATCAAATTATTGCCTATTTTTTCATAATGGCAAGATCCAGAGCTGGTCAGTACTCTTTTAATAATGGCGAAATATCTGGTCCATCAAGATCTGGTCCATCAAGATCTGGTCAGTTGTGCTAATGATAAGGTGCCAGACAACAACCAGGAGGATTAAAACACTTTACAATTTCCAAATAATCTGTTCAAAATATTTTAAAACTAACATATATAGTAATGAATTATTTCTATAAAAAAACTCTTTAAAAACAAACATCCTAAAACAAAAACGTTAATAACATCTTAATGAATTCAGAACTATACATACAAATAAATGACCTTCATGCTCGAGTTTATTCTCATGTATCCCCAGTAATTCATTTAGACAAACATGTGATATACAGAGTGACCTTCACTTAACCTTCGACCTTCCTTCAATAAACATCCCCTGGACTGATCTCTTCAGCAGAAGAGGTTCGTAATTTCCCTCCATTCAATTATATTTCACAGAGCAATCAGAAACGGTTTGCGGAATTCAAGTAAGTCGGTTATTTCGAAAGCCATTGAGAATGAAATTAAATTATTTCATATAAAAGGCCTTAACGTCATTATAGATCTGCTTTGATCTTGTGGATAAAAGACTTTCAGTCTGCAGTTGGAGCTACAGTGATTAATTTGCATTCCCTCATGTGTTTTCGGAAAGTTAGTGAATTGATGATTTCGCTTTAAATTAATAAAATCCTGAGGTTATGGGAACATGGGTCTTCATTTGGAATCGCCTTGCAGTTGTTTTCTTTGTGATTGCCTGAGGATGGAGTTATTTTAACGAGCAAAGTTTATAATGTTTACACAATGACAACAACTCATGAATGAGACATAATGGAAACATAAAAGTAAAGTGAGCAATGGTAACCGTTTTATGTGCCCAGGACTATGTTATCAAAACTAGTAGTAAAGTGATCTTTAGACTACTTTCGTTGTCTGGATGGAATATAACATTCATCTGATGATTGGTCTACGGAATAGGAGAAAAAGCTCATACATTGATTCATCATCTATTTGGTACATTGATTAAACATCTGATAGAAGTAGACATCGGCGATTTTTGCATTTTTGCGGTCACTCGATAGAAATACGGATTAATTACCTTCACGATTACATTTATTACAAGAGTACGAAAATAGTTTAAAATCCCGAGCATAACACAATAAAGGTTTCAGGGCACACCACAATTCGGATTCAAACACCTACTCTGTCATAAGATGTTACATCGCCAAACGAAGCGATAAGATATTAAATTGACCAACCAAGTCAGTTTTTCGAAGAGCAGTCATGTGACTACTTGTCGACATGTTGACCACATTTCTTACAACTCCTATCAATAGCAATGCTCAGTCTACTTATATTTCACGTCTATGGATCCGGGCTCATAATGAAGATTGCATGTTTCATAACCAGTACATGAGTGAAATGACATCTAACTCCCCAGACACTTCCCAGAAATCCCCAGAGGGTTGAAATACAACGACAGTCCTGGGCGCTTTGTGGGGCGCAAAGAATATGGCGAGGAACAGACCTACTTTGTGGTTTTTCGATTGGCGTAAAGAAAAAATACCCTTAATCACAACAGTATATAAGTCCTCTCTTAAACTAGATCTCAATAGGGAAGGTATACGGAAAGGTGAAGATGTGCTTACTCTCGAAAGTTTTTCATTAAAGGTTTCTGTTCTTTACCATTAGAAGTTAAAACCATCAGCGCCATGATATTACTGCTTTTGCGATAGGTAGTTACTTAACGTCGCACTGGAACAACACAGTGGGCTATTGGCGACGGTCCGGGATCAATCCCGATGAGAAAGATCCCAGGACAACTCGTAATTTTGAACCACGGTCAAATGAAGAAAACAACACCTGAGCTGGCACCCCACTCTCCAAACTTTCACACCACGCCAACGTGATTGGTTCTGCGGGGGAATGTGCTGTCTGTGCGTATTTCGGATGTGACGTAATTTGGCTTGTTTTCGAACACGATTTCAAAACATCGCCTTCGAAAATTCGGATGAAGGGATTCCGAATCGGTGTTTGGCAGTCGATTGGCCAACGTCTTCTACATACATCGAATATCACCGAAATGGCGATAAACTGCAATTTAAGTAACTCCGTTATGTAGCATACGCTAACATCTGAAGTAAAGTCATCGGAGACCGTCTGGTTTGTCTGTTTACATTGAAAATTTCTCTAATTAGAAAGCTAATTAGATATGAACTGATTACAATTTCGAATAATCAAATATCACGTTGTTACGTTTACGTATGAACATCACACAGAGGTAGAACGTTTTTTCAAAGTTTTGTTTATTTTTAAATTTTGACACCGAATACATTTAAATTTCGATTACAATGCTTTAGTTTGCGACATAACAAATTGGTCAAAACATTTATAGGAAATATAACGGGTTAAACACACAATTATAAAATCAGTTTCCTCCTTAAGCTATGAGACTACAATTTCAAAGATCGAATTCAAAGATTTCAATCTGCACGCAATCTTAAATGAGTTACGGCAAAACCCACTGAATCACTCTCGGAATAAATGCACGTAATTTGAGGTGTCGGGATTTCCGTCTGCACATTTCCAGAGGAAATTGATTATTTAAATCCGGCAAATTGGACTCACTTTGGTTAGAATTTCTATTAATAGTCAAATATTGGGTATGATATCTACATGTAAACAGAGTTGGCGTGTCTGTCTGTTCTCTCTAAACAAATCTACAGTTTTACCAATCAACATCAAATTTGGTTTATTCTTTAGAACCGTGGTGGGGTAATATAGGCAACATATGAACCCAAATTGTATTTGTCCTAGGTGTGCAGAGGAGGTAAAAATATTTCAAAATCCTCATAGGAATAACATTGAGTGTTAGTACGGTTGCAATTCATATTGTTTTACCTGTATTGCTGGAGAAGCAATTTTTTTTTACAAAATCATATTTTAAGAAATTAAATTATATCCTAATATTTATGTTTGAACTGATTTTGTATTCGTTTCCGAAACATCAATAAGTTATAAACATTTGACTGATAACATTAAATTATCAAAAAATTTAACTGTGCGTAACTTACAATTCGTCATGGAACGAGTCTATTTAATGTGAAAGCGCAAGCGAAAAACTCACTGATAATAAAAGTGTAGTTTTGCTACTTGATATCTGGAAACGCCAAAATTAATGTCTCATTTTCTAATTGCATAACGAATTCTTCATTTTATGGAAAGTGTCACTAAACACTTTCCATATATGGGTTTATTTCTTCTCGGTATATGTACATTTAGACGAACTTTCCCTAACATTGATTCAATGTATAATGATTTGTAGAATTCCGTTTCATCAAAATATAAACCAAGAGGATCACTTTCAATCAACGTTTAACCAATTCAACCCGAGCAGCGCCTGGTAATTCTGCTAGTTACTTATAAACACGCATACATAAAGCACGGGAAAATATCTTTATTTCTTAATTTTGTTTGCAAATTATTAATTTATATCGCAACAGATAATTTCTATGCACTTAGCTGGTATAGTAGTTATAGCTTTTGTATATTACCCTGGCTGTAATCTCGGTTTGTAAGCGCATGGATATTGGTGATTGTGTTTATTAGGCTTACCCAGATCCGTTACAAATAGACGTTAGTTTACCTCTTTTGGTTCCAAAGGTCGATCAGGCCATGAATGGGCAATGGAAATAAAAAAATGAAGTGACACATTTAAACAGTTAGAATTCTTATAGTAAATATATGGTTAAGTTGAACACCATTAAATAAAATCAGTTTCCGCTTCTAGCTATTCAGAAAATTCGATTTAAAAGATCTAAGAATCTGGCGATGTATATCATAGACGTAAAATATAAGTAGACTTAGTATTGCTATTGAGAGGAGCTTCTAAAAGCGGGACCAACATGTCGACTAGTAGTCACGTGATTGCTCTGAGAAAAATTGACTTGGTTGGCCGGCTTGGCATCTTATTGCCTCGTTTAGCGATATCTTATGACAGGGTAGTGTGTGGATGCGCATTTTTACAGTGGAGTCAAAAATTTTAGAATTGACAAACGTCTACTACTATGTCGCGCAAATCAATCATGGTGAATAAACCTATGGGCGTCTTTCCACCTCCTGTGGACCAATCAGATGATTTGCTTGGTTCCATCCAGCAGACTAAAATAGTCTAAGGGTCACGTTACTACTAGATATGGTCACATGATCCTGGGCACATAAAAGGCTTACCATTGCTCACTCTACTTTTATGTTTCCTCTATCATATGCATGCACTATGTAAATGAGTTACTGTAAAACACTTTATGTCATCTCAGTCGGATAACTGCTTTAATTTAACAAATAATCAGGCATATTTCTAGAAACAATTCAGTACTTCAATTTAGAAAATTAGACTACACTCATTATAATTACAAATGATTTGTACAGATGATATTTATGAATAAATAACATCACAAGACTGTTTAATTTTATTATGCTGATGTTTAATTCATATTGCAACAAATATTTTTAAATTTAATTTTGTTTTATTAAGTAACATTATAATAGTTTACATTTATAGTAGATCTATAAGTTAAACACACAACTATAATATCAGTTTCGCTTCAAGCTATGGAGATAATTCAATTTCAAAGATCTTAGAATCCGGCAACATACACGCAATCTACAAATGAGTAACGGTAAAACCCTCTGTATCAACATTCAGATACATAAATGTAACTTGGAGTCGATAATTTTCTGTGCACATTTCTAGAGGCTATATTTAAATCTATCAAATTCGATGCTTTCGTTAGAATTTCTTCTAATATTCAACAGTTAGGTAGAGTTGCTGATTAGCAACCAGAGTTGCGAGTTTGAAACTCTTTCAAAACAAAGACAAATGTGTACGTGGTGGATGGCACACGTTAAATCTGTCGTGGCCTCGAACATCCTCACGGTGCCGTGGTTTGGAGGTTCGGAGAGTGGGTGCCAGCTCAGGTGTTGACCTCGTCAACTGACCGTGTTTAGAAATGACAAGGAGTTTTCCTCTGATTTCTCCCTTTGGAATTGATTGCAGTAAGTAGGTAGTTGAATTAACGTCGCACTGGAGCAATACGATGGGTTATTAGTGGCGGACCGGGATCCATCCCGATGGGAAAGATCAGAGGACATCACCTCGTCATTTTGAACCATGGTCAGATTCCGGACCGTCGCCAATCGCCCGTTGTGACGCTCCAGTGTGACGTTAATTCAAGAATTCAAGTAACTACCTATTAAATTTCAAATATTGTATATGATTTTTATGAACACACAACTAACATTACACGGGTAAATATAGTTTTTTAATTTTTGTTAGTCGATTTTTAATTTATATCAGAATAGTTAATAGTATTAATTAAAGTGTTATTAAATAGTGTTAATTATCGTGTTTTTAGTATAATTATAGTGTTATTAAATAGTGTTAATTATCGTGTTTTTAGTAAAATTATAGTGTTATTAAATAGTGTTAATTATAGTGTTTCTAGTAAAATTATATATGGTAGTAGGCATTTTAATTAACGTCGCATTGGACGTTACACAACGGGCGTTACTGGAGCAACATAACGAACAATTAATCGCCAATGGTCCGTCAATTTACCTAATCGCCAATTTACCAAACGAAACCCATTTGGTGGTGCAAATATCAACTGATTTCAATAAACATATGTAATTATTTTCAAAAAAAGCACATTTCATTCAACAAAAAAGAAAGAAGCGAATTGAGTGTATATAGCTTATAAATTATGCAAAACCTTTTCTAGAATCAAGTTATTAAACTATTAGTAGAATGAAATCATTAACCCTCCTGGGGGTTGTCTCGACGAGGTATCTCGTCTCTAGCATAAAATGACCAGATTTTGACAGATGTGATACTTCGCCTTTGTAGAAACGTAGATCTTTTTATTGTCATCTCCAAAATTTCGGGAATATCTTGATGAAAAGATATCGCGTCATTAGCAAAATTCGTCAAATCTTGTTGGACTCGATATCTTCCATTAGCAAAATTGGACAGATCTTTATGGACAAAATATCTCATCGAAACCACTTGGAGGGTACGTTATCGTGCTTTTTTACATGATAATAAATGTTTTTACAGATTTATTGCAAATATAACATGATAAACACAATCATAACATCAGTTTCGCTTAAAGCTACTGCGACGATTCGATCTCAAAGATCTGAGAAACCGGCAATAAACCCGCAATCCGTAAATGAGTTACGGTAAAACCCTCCGCATCATCATCCGGATAAATGCGCGTAATTTGGTGTCGGGAATTCCCTCTGCTAAGCAAATTGCTCCCTTCCCCTTTTTGCTTTCCCCAGAAAGCCAAACGCTGTCTTTGTCGGATCAGCGGGATCCCTTCCACTACCTGCACTCTACCCGGGCAGCCTCTCAGGTCAACAAGCTCTGATCATATAAGGACGGGGAAACATCGAAAGAGGGCAAAAAATAGAGAGGGAGAAACGTTTTTTTTTTGCTTTCCGTCGTGATCCACTGAAAGAGACATCGTCTAGCACCAAACGATGATGGAGTAAATAAACTGAGCGAGATGCTGAGCTCGGTGCGGTGGCGGCCATTGTTGGTCACGGATTTTGATGGGGTTAGTTGAATTAACGTCTCACCGGAGTAACACAACGGGCTGTCCGGGATCAATTGCGAAGGGAGAGATCGAGAACAACACCTCGTATTTTTGAACCATGCTCAGATGACGAGATCAATACCTGAGCTGGCACCCCACTCTCCAAACTTCCACACCTCGCCAACGGGATGGCATTTGAGGCCATGATATATTTGTCGTGGTTAAGAGATTTACAAACTAAACGGATGTCTTTTCAGAAAATGCTAAACTAGTGGGACCAAAAATCAATCAGATTAAAACAAAAGTCCTCAGAATTGACGAAAAATCTAACACTCCCATCAAGGTGCAGAATATCTCAATAGAAGATGTAAGCACCTTTTCATATCTGGGAGCAACAACAAACAAAAATGGTGGTACTGATGAAGATATTGATCTGAGAATTTCAAAAGCTCGCAACTGTTATAAGAATCTTGATAAATGGTGGAGAGCAACTGATATACATGCAAAAACCAAATTAAATCTGTACAAATCACTAGTACTTTCAGTCTCTTATATGGTTTTGAAACATGGAAAATTACCAAAACACATTGTAATAAACAAATATTTTTCAAAATAAATGTTTAACTATCTTAAAGATTTTTTGTCCGTACTACATTTCAAATCAAGAATTATTAAATAAAGCAAAATTTAATCAAATAAGAAATGAAATCAAATCTAGACGTTGGAAGTCTACAGGACACATTTTAAGCATTAACAGGGACAGTATTCCTAATATAGCATTGACCCCAGACGGAAAGAGAAAGCGTGGACGTTTGACCTGGCGATGTATGATGGAACAAGAGAGAAGTGAGGCTGGATGGGGATAGCTGGTATGGAGCTAAACTTGCTGCATCGGACAGGAAAGTTTGGCGATCTAGATTGAAGGTCTTATGTGCCCCTAGCCACTAAAGAATTTATGATGATATATTTATCGTGCACCAAACCCCATGTACGCGACGGTCTTTGATTGGACAGAGTTTCGAACTCGCAACCCTCCGGTTGTTAATCCGCAGCTCTTCCAACTGGGCTACCTGTCTCACGAATTTTAAGGAAAAGGTTTGAACATAAATTTATTTTTTTCACAGCAATAACATTGACTCGTTCACAAGCAAAATTAACGTTGAAATTTGCATGACTTCTGGGTCGTCGTGGCTTAGTGGGTTTGCCAACTGCACTAGCAACCTGAGAGCTGTAGGCGCGCCTCACGCTGGCGTGGTGTGGAAGTGTGTAGTGTGGAGCCAGTTCAGGGATGTAACCTCGTCATCTGGAAAAGTGGTCCTCTGAGCTTTCCCTTCGGCATTGATCTCGGACCGGCATCTACAGCTCGTTTTGTTGTACTATTGCGACGTTAATTCACTTAACCTACTTCTGTGTCAGTAAAACTTTCCTTGTGTATGTATGTCCATTACTTGACATAGTATCTTTTGTGTTTGGTTGCAGCTTGGCCAAATATGTCCCCTGCGCAATAAAACACAACACAAATAACAACCCTGCATGACTTCTAACTAGTTTTAATTTCTTGACGAATATAATATTTTTAAGCCTATAATCTAAGGAAAGGACCAATAGAATCGTCTGAAAGGATTCTATTTGAAGGAAAAAAACCTATAGGATCCTTCCGAATGATTTTATTATAAATCAATAGAATCAATCCAACGGATTCTATGCTAAGAAAATGACCAATATAGTGGTTTCAAAGGATTATATATTAGAAAAATGCAATAGAATATTTCTAAAGGTTGGAGGAATCCATAGATGCTCTCAACCGATAGGTGTCGTTATTCAGTCATTACTTGCGTTATGGGGTAAAAGCCATTGTACACTACTCGGATGGTACTCAGGGCGCTGGTGCACGTTAAATCAGTCGTGGTCTCAAATGTTCTCACGTTGGCGTGGAAGTTTGGAGAGTGGGGTTCCATCAAAGGTGTGACCTCGTCATGTGACCGTGTTTCAAAATTACGTGTTGTCCTCGGATCTTTCCCTTCGGGGTTTGATCCCGGACAGTCACCAATAGCCCTTTGTCTAGCTCCAGTGCGACTTTAATTAAAAATGCAAACATACATACACTATATGGACAAAAGTATTTAGACACTGCAGGAAATGTGGTGGTGTTTTCCTGCTTAGCACTCGGCCCATTGCTTTATGTACCTGGTACCATGAACGCTGACGTTCTGGATAATTCGGCCTTGCCTACAGTATGGCAATACTACGGCGATGATGGTTTTCTTCCAACAGGATCGAGCTCCATGTGATACTGCAAAACGTGTGCTGAACTGGTTTCCTGAAAATCAGGTGAATTTGCTTGACTGGACTGCTCAGAGCCCCGATCTCAATCCGATCGAGCACTTGTGGAACGAACTGTAGCGACGGGTACGACACCGCCACGCGCACGCCCATCTTCACAACAATCTCTTCTCACAGTCTTGCAAGACGCATGGCGAGCTATTCCTGCCTAGACTTATACAGAACTTGTGGAAGGTATGCCTCGACGTTTGCAGCTGTAATACAAGCAAAAGGAGAGCCAACCCGTTACTACATTGAATAATAAAACACTTTTTCTGAAAAACATGCAGTGTCCAAATACTTTTGTCCATATAGTGTACATCTTGTGGTGCTCAGAGGCTTAATTGGCTGCATCATATTTGCAGGAAAGGAATACTTTCGTTATCTATTATAAAAAGTCGTGATGCAACAATCACAATTAGATATGCTCCTGATCATCGTGATTGGAGTGTAGCCGAGTTGGAAAAGTAACGGATTAGCAACAGGAGGGTTGCGACTTTGAATCCAACCTAAGACCGTCGTGTACAAAGAGGACTAATGCACTTTAAATCTATCCTGGCCTCAAATATCCTCACGTTGGCGTGGTGCGGAAGTTGCGAGAGTGGGGTGCCAGCTGAGGTGCGACCTTGTCATCTGACCGTGATTCAGAATTACTTCGTATTGTCCTCGGATCTTTCCTTTCGGGATTGATCCCGGACGGTCACTAGTAGCCCGTTGTGTTGCTCCAGTGCGAAGTTATTTAAAATACCTACCTACTTCATAGTTGAGATTCGGTGTGCTGCCTTTAGTACTTCTCTATTGTAAGTTGATTTCTTTATTCGTGACTAAGTTCACCAGTCAAACATAAAGATACGCTGTTCTGATTCCTTTTCCTATTCGGGAACGTCTTTAATAACACAAGACGAGTACAGATGACAACACTCACGATTGCGGCGTTGCTTGTAAATTGTTCTTTGAGTAAACTCGGTTGTATCGCAGATTTCGCACTTGTAGAGCGTCACACGGATTCCGTGATGCCTGACACGCATCTAAAGTATGGAGCTGCAAATGGAAACGGAAGAGTTGATTCAAAGTTGCACCTTTAAAGCTTCCCTAATAGGCAACAACCGAATCGTCATGCTTTTGAGCGTTTTCTCCACTAGTTTAAAACCGGTACATTTCACCCTCCATGCGATGGATTGGCCCATACATAAGCTACGTGTAACAACTAACGTGCTTGAGCCTGGATTTCTCCCAACCTCACATCGTTTTGCGAGTTTGAATCCAACCAAAGACCATCGTGTGCAAGGGGGGCTATATGTCGTGGCCTACGTTAAACATGTCGTGGCCTACTTTAAACATGTCGTGTCCTCAATTGTCCTTACGTTGGCGTGGTGTAGAAGTTTGGACAGTGGGGTACCAGCTCAAGTGTGACCACGGTTCGTCATTTGACCACGGTTCAAAATTGTGTGGTGTTGTTTTTGAATCTTTCCCTCAGGGTTTGATCGCGGGCCGTCGCCAATAGTCCGTTGTGTTGCTCCAGTGCGATGTTAATTAAATACCTACCTACCCACCCTCGCATTAAATGTCTCCCACTTCTTCAGTACTCGTACTTCTCTACTAACTGTATCATGCCTCCCACAGTACCATCTTTATGGGAATGTCTAGGTTTTTTATTTAAACCATGCATAGCGTTTAAGTGTACCCTTCGGTGGTTTCTGTATACCTTATCTTATCTATACCTCCAGTTGGAACATTTATTTATATTTAATCCTCCAAGTGGTTTCGAAGAGATATTTCGTCCATCAAGATCTGACCAATTTTGCTAATGTCGAGGTATCTTGTCATCATGATATTGATATTTTGTTATGATGACAAGATCAAGATATGGTCAGTTTTGCTAATAACGAGATACTTCGTCAAGATAACCACCATGAGGATGAACACGAGAATTTGCGACAATTATCTTCAACAAACAGTATTGGGTCATTATAACACATAATGCTCTAGTTCTCGGAGTAATATATGCTTACTAGGAATATAATGTTCTTGATATACCAAATTTTCTTGAAAATGTTCGTGACATACGATGGATTCAGAAACATGCGTCTTACTTTCATGGGACGCAACAATAATTTCTAACCACTTTGAAATATTTTTAGTATTAAAAACGATTACATACAAATACTGAAATTAGTACTTTATTCGCGCAAACGGAAGTTTAATGAGGCACCATTTAACCACAAGCCATCTGAAAACAGTCGAAATGAATATGGAATTGCTGAGTTTAAGTAATAAATTTTGTCAACCTGGTGGACGTAAGTAAATGCAGCGAATTATTTAAATCTGTGTTACAGTAGAAGTAGTTTGTTGAATGACCTATCCTCAGCTCAACATAATTTTTGTAGTCTTCATGCAGTAAGGACTGTACTATTACCCATTGGGCAATCCTTTTTCATTATTTGCAGTAGGACCTGTGCTATTTGCCATGAGTTAATCATTAAACTGTTAAATTAATAAGCGTTGTTTGTGTTACAATGATTTCTTTACGGTATTTGTGCATTTAAGTGCATACCGTCCTTACAGTTTATAAATTTAATAATAACAGTTCTTGTTATTAATCCCAATATACCTTGGTCAAGACCACAAGACCATGTTTTGCAAATCGCACAGCGACCAATTCCTGTTCATCCATGAAATATCCCACAAAGACAACGATGGAATCGAAAATATGGAAAGGAGTTGCTGGAGCATGGACAAATTGAAAAGTTCTTAACTTTTTACACAAAACATTTGGTATGCCCACTTCTAAGTCGTGCCAGAGCAGTCTGGTGCAGTCTTGAACCCTTAACTCTCTGAACACCAGAAGTCCAAGCATAGCATTGCTTTTATTCTACAATACATATAAAAACTATGTAACCATATTTATCGATTGACATAATCCCAGGAAAGACTATTCGTCAAAAATGTCAGAGCTTGTTAGAACTTATAGCGAAGATTGTAGTTTTTAGAACGAATACATGCGTGTGAAACACTCAGAGGATTCAAATGCATTGACAGTTCAGTGATATGCGGAATATCAAAAATGTGGGGTCAAACACACCATCTTTGTGGTTTTTCGATTGGTGTGCAAGGAGTAAATACCCTTAACCATAACAGTAACTGTAATCTTCAACTAAATCTCAATTGGGGAGAGATACGGAAAGGTAGGTAGGTAATTGAATCAACGTCGCACTGGAGCAACACAACCGGCTATTTGCGACGGTCTGGGATCAATCCCGAATGGAAAGACCAAGGACAGCACCTCATAATTGAGATCCGTGGTCAGATGACGAGGGATACGGCAAGAAGTGCTCACTCTCGAAATATTTTCAATTAAAGTCCCGTTTTCTACCATTTGAAGTTAAATCCCACAGCTGTCGTGAGATTTCTGAATAGTATACCATTGCTTCTACCCCACAACACACAGAATGGCTATATTTCCACATCTATTGGCTGAAAGAATCCTTGGAAGGGTTCTAACGCTCAAAGAGCAAAAACGTGTTAGAGGTCGTGAAGAGTAAGCTGCAGTTGCATGATGAAACAATTCAACGCATGACAATCTGAGGATTAACCTTCCTGGGGGTTTATCTTCGCGTCAAAGATCTACCTTCCGTGGCCAGACTCTGATGCAAAAATCTGTTCCAGACTAATGTGTGTATTAACAAGTATAGTATAATTAACAATGTAGATTGGGTTAAAGTATACATAATGTACTTCATAATGTACCTACCTTCAGTGGCCAGACTCTGATGCAAAAATCTGTTCCAGACCAATGTGTGTATTAACAAGTATAGTATAATTAACAATGTAGATTGGGTTAAAGTATACATAATGTACTTCGTCCAGCTGACTGACACCATGCGATATCCAAAACTCGCATGAAACTCAAGAAACTATTTCAAATTTAATACCAGGAATTCAGTTGGTATCCTACTTCGATCTTCATATTCCCTTGGAGTAATAGGACAGTTTTGTCTCGACAAGACACCACGTCCTTAGCAAAATTGACCCGATATTAGACGAGATATCGCGAAAGAATTGAAGGTGTAAGCGCTTATAAGGATTAATTTAGAGCCAGTATGTGTATTAACAAGTATAGTATAATTAACAATGTATATTGGGTTAAAGTATACATACTGTACTTCATCCAGCAGACTGGAACCACTATACCCAAAACTCATGAAACTCAAAAAACTATTTCAAATTTAATACAAGGAATTCAGTTGGTATCATACTTCGACCTTCATATCCCCTTGGAGTAATAGGACAGTTTTGTCTCGACGAGACACCATGTTCTTAGCAAAATTGGCCAGATATTGGACGAGATATCTGGTCGAGACACTTGGAAGTTTAAATGGGAATCGATGGCCAAAGATGGACGTTCGCGGGCAACCCCGAATCCCAGACACAGCACCGCGACCGCAGAATAAATGGCTGGGAAGGAAGATGGCCATTTCGTGTCATAGGAGCTGTCCATTCCAAGTGGCTAGGCAACAGACACCGTACACCCAAGTGTTGCTTCGGAATCGGTAAATACGAAGAAAACAACACGGCGACACAGACAGCCGTAGGCCAAGAAAAAAAAAATCACGACGCGAGAAGGAAAAGAAAAAAAAGCGGACCTAGGATTATGGTCGGAAGTAAAGAATGGTGTTTGCCCCATTTTTACGACGCGTGATCAAGGTTTAGGTTCGTGTTCCCATCCTTTTTTCCGCCGTCTTTATTCCGGTGTTTTCCCGGAATCCGGGAGCAGGAACGTCCGTATTTACGAGTTTCAGAAAGAAACCGTTTACGCTTCGGATTCGTTTTACCCCAGGGATCATTTAGGGGCAACCGGGAAGTCAAGGCCATTCTTCGGGAATGGACCCTGGAGGTTTTTGGCTTCTAAAATACGTCGCTTTTTGCCTCGTTTGTCTGGTTTGTGTGGATAGATCGATGATATTAAAATTCTCTGCGTGGGTTGGGACATCGCTTTTCAGAAACTGTTTTAGAGGAACGGTGGAACTGCGATTAATGTTTGATTTCCATCAACAATATTTGAAAAGAATGTTGAAGTTTGCTCTTGATCTGTTTCATTACGTGTATCTTGAGTTGTAATCACGTACAATTGTGTAAATTTGTTGTGAAATCATTGGATAGCAGAAACCGTTTTCGCTTAGGATTCGTTTTACCCCAGGGATCATTAAGAGACAACCGGGAAGTCCCTTCTTTGGGAATTGATCCTGGAGGTTTTTGGCCTCTAAACTAAATCGCTTTTTACTTCGTTTGTTTTCGGGTTCCTGGATAGATCGATTATATTAAAATTCTCTGCGTGGGTTGGGACGTCTCTCTTCAGAAACTATTTCAGAGGAACGGTGGAACTGCGATTAATGCTTGATTTTAATCGATCGATGCTCGAAATAATGATGTTCTTTGCTCTTGTTTTGTTTGGTTACCTGCATCTTGAGTTGCAATCACGTATAATTACATAAATAAGTTGCAATTTAAGAGATATAAGGGAATAGCCACAAAAACGATGCATTTTAAAAGAAAAACGAATGCAAAATCAATAATGTTCCAATAGGCAAAGTACAATGCTCCAATATGCAAAAGGAACAATGTTCCAATAAGCAGTATAACAGCTTTTCAAATATGCAAATGCTACAATATTTCAAGGTGCTACACAACAATGTTCGGATATGCAAATGCAATTGTGTTCCAAGCGCATATAATCTTTCCTATATTGTCTTTTGTATGACTATAGATAAAAAATTTGATTCTGAATTGTTTCCACGCCTAACGATAAAAGAAAAATGGAATGTTTGAGAATAAGAAAGTTTCGAAACTTTCTTTATCTTAAGAGCAGAACCTAATTTATTGATATTCTTCTGTGTTTATTAGTAGTTACGTCCTAGAGTATATATAAGATTAGGATGGAGGTTGGTGGCGAAAGAACCATATTTTGGACATATTTGGACCATACTTGGAAACTGTGCCAAACACAAGACAAACTTTTATTTTAGAGCAGAACATAATTTATTCATATTCTTCCTCTATGTTTATTTGTAGTTAGGTACTATAATATATATATAAGATTAGGGTGGAGGTTGATAGGTAGCTTTTATGGCGCAAGGATCATATTTTGGCCAAGCTGCACCAAACACAAGATATAGACGTCATGAAATGGACACAAGGAAAGTATTGCTGGCTGTGAAAGAGCAATGCACCCAGGGTAAGTTACAGGAATTGAAACTGCGCCGGTTTCAACTAGCTGGTTGCGCTTCATAAGTAGTAATCCCGTACGATTGTTTAAATATTTTCTGGAATTATTGAATAGATTAAAGGGTATTTGCATTAGAAACGATGTATTTAAAAGATAAACTGAACTAGCATATAATTCCCGCTAAATTCTCTTGTATAACTACTTTTGATAAAAATTTTGCTAAAGCTATCTATAGATCTGTAGATAACAGAAAATTAGTGTTTGGAATGAGGTATAGTTGGTGATTCCAAGAACAGAACGCATTTTTGAAAGAAACGGATTATTTTTCTAATTAATTTTAAGTCGAGATCATTTCTCGGGAATGGGTCCTGGTTGTGTTCGGCCCGAAAAATACGTCGTTTTCTACCTTGTTTGCTTGGATGGATCAGTGTGATATTAAATTTCACTGTATTTGTTGAGAAGTCTCTCTTTAGAATCTGTTTCGTGGAACCGCGAATGATGTTTGATCTGCATCAGTCAATATTCGAAAAGGATGGTGGGTTCTTCGCTCATCTTCACCTGGAACTTGAGGTGTAATCAAATATAATTTGCTGTCGAATTTGCGTATGAATTTCCTGTTGTGGAATAATTTAATAGATGAAAGGGGGAATTGTAAAAGAAACGACATATATAGCCATTTGAATTCAAGGTGAAAACATGACACTGTGACGAATTAATCCGAACTTTTGTTGGACATTAAAAAATAACATTTATTTTAACACAGACAAAACAATGGGTTTACAATGGACGCGCGAAACAAAAATGCTTATTTTCATATTAAAATTTACGAATTGCTACGAAGACGTCTCATCTAGACGGAGTCCGTGAGCTAACTGTTTCTCATTCTCCTCACATGCGCAGTATTGAAGGACTTTTTAACAGGAAACTTCCGGGTCTGCAGCCGGCCATTCTAGACTCTTAGGCGCTAAGATGTCACAGTCTATTTCCTCCCTCCTCAAGATTCTTTTTCTGCAGAGACAGACACCTGCAAAAAAGATACAAAACAGCAGCAACAGAATTTTCGCGAAGGCAACAACTCATGCCCAAAGCAATATGCAAGTAGACCATACACCCTTAAGATCCTGGCTGTACCGCCTACTCTAAATTAAAAAAAAAACATATAATTTTAACAAAGTATAATCAAAATTTTTACTCAGTAATAATCATCAAAGAAGAAATTCAATTTCAAAATATTTAGATTTTCAATTCAAATTTAACACTTTTTTGCAATTCAAATGTATCAATGTACACTAGGAATAAAATATTTTTATATATGCAAGACATCACAAATACAAACAATAGTAATTTAGTTTTGTACGTGAGGCGTACGACTTAAACTGTCAGCGTTTATATGCTGTTTTCCTTTTCTATGGACTACCTCGTAATCCTGGATCACAGTAAATTCAACTTTGTCTCGTAACTTTTATGCTTTCTTCAAACGACTTTTAGATTTGTCTAAGCATTCAGTTATTTCACCAACCAAACTTTCAGTTTCAACGTCCTCAAATATCACTGTCCCTAAGGGCAATTTAGTTACACTTACAGCAACTTCCTTGTTGTTACGAGTCTGTATTCCAAATTCAACATCATCGCCAAGATTAAGATTTTTGAACACTTTGCATTCACTAGAGTGAAAAAACATATCCTTTACATCACCCCTTTTAATAAAACCAAATGTTCTTTTAAGAGCACAGATAACACCACGGTATCTCACAGGTAAGGGCTGTTCCGAACGCATTTTACAAGGTCTAAGGTTTCTTGTATTTTCGTCAATAGGAATACTAAAAGTGATCTTTTTAGGAGGATGAAAATCTACATTACCATCAACATTTTCAGCAGAATAGGGCCGTTCACCACGATTTTCATAAGCAACTTTACCTTCAGTATTTTCCTTTTTTTCAGTGGTTTCAAATCCAGAAACTGTCTCTTTACACATTATTTTACAAACAGAACTAGCAATTGGTTTTCCAGTACGACGATTATGAGTAATTTTAAATTCAACTGCATCACCACGTTTTAAATTATCAATATTTCCAGAAAATTGACTGTAGTGAAAAAAATATATTGCTTGTCTTTCGCAACATTGTATAAAACCATATGAACGTAACAAATTTTCAACGATTCCAGTCTCTTTAGGAGTAACACTGCTAGAACTAAAACGGTTACTGTTACAAGGGCAGTCGTTTTTCGATGTTTCATTTAAATATGGAGAACTTTGGCACTTGGGCGTTGCAGAGTCTTTTACTTCAATATCAGAGCCTTTGTCTTTTTTCATATCTTCTATAAGTACAACGGTCTTGTTGCTTAGTAAGTAGCGTTCTTTATCTAGGAAGTTATCCTTGACAGCAGCTTTGGTTATAACATGACCCAACTCACACACTAAATTTACTTCCGCTAAAGGCAAGCAAATAGGGTTATCCGCTAAAGGAGATGCTACCCATACATGTTCACCCGTATACATGTGTGGCTTAACAAACTTCCTAGGAATTAGATCTATGCTGGATCCTGTGTCTCGTAAGATAGAAATCTGAGATCCATTTACAGTTCCGACACTAATGTAGGGAGACATCAAATCTATTATTCCCTTTCCCATAATTTCGTTAGCGGCTATGATTTCAGTTTTCTTCAACTTAGGACATTGAGGTCTAAGATGATCATAGGAATTGCATTCATAGCATTGAAGTTGCTTTCTTTGTTCAAAATTTTTCTCTTTGTAATCTTCTCTGTTTACTTCTGTTTTCCCAAAGGGTTTGTTTTCTCCCTCAAACTTATGAAAACCAACGTGTGTTTTCTTGATACCCTCTGTATTCTGGGAACCTTTAGTATTTCTGGGTGTAAGACTCTCCTTCAAGCTTTCAAATTGATCTATTTTTTTAGCTAATTCTAGCGGAGAATTTAAGTCCATCCACTCCTCCAGAAAATGTTCTTTTACTTCAGACGGCACTCGTCTTTTAATCTGCTCAGTGATATGCAAGTCTCTGAGTTCTTTAAAAGTTTTGATTTCCAAATCAGAAACCCATTCATCATAGTAGCTTGTAAGTTCATGAGCGTAACTCCTCCATGTTTTATCCGGGACTTTTTGATGACGGTAAAACATCTGCTTCAATTTCTCAGAACTCATTTTATACCTCTGAAGAATAATATCTTTCACATAATCGTAATTCTTTGCATCTTCAGGCGATTCTCTAGCCATCATGCTCGAAATTTCCGAAGGCAATACGCCTAGTAAATACGGCACCCAATCTTCTTTAGGCACACCTGCCATCTCAGCTCTTCTTTCAAAATTTATTAAATATAGACCCATTTCATCTTTCTTTTCCTCAAATTTCGGGGTAATTTTGATGAGCTCAATTTTATGATTTGACATCCGTTCTCTATTAGATAGTCCTAGCTCACTTGCAGCTTGCATTTCTAGCTTTTTCTTCTCTAAAGCTATTTCTTCCATTCGAATATTACGTTCTTCCCTTTCTTTCTCTTTGGCAAATTCTTCTTTTGCTTCCTGTCTGACAATTTCTTCTTTTGCTTCTTGTCTGGCAATTTCTTCTTTTGCTTCTTTCTCTCTCTTTATCCTATCTTCCATAATACGAGTTAAAGAAATTTTAACTTCCTCTTCTTCATAGTGTTCACTGTTTAGGATAATTTTCCTTATCTCAACCAGTTTACAATTATCCGATACTTTTTCACAAAGTTCATCTGCGAGTTCGAGGAGGTCTTCTTTTCTCCCACGAGAAAGAAAAGCCATGATCGACGAATAACTTATTAGTAAACAATCCAATTTTGTTATCATAAATATAGTTACCAATATTTTCTAATAAACTATATGATTCACAAAATATACTCAATGCCAAATATGCTTCAAATACTAGATAAGATTTAATAATAAACATACATTTCTCAAATATAATAAAAGAATCTTAAACTATATCGTAGCATATACAATACACAAGATGCAATATAAATAGTTGCAATTAAATATTAGTTTTCTTTTACTAATGTGTAATTACCATATGTAATTCAAATTATCTGATTCTTTTCAAATCATTAAATGCACAAAACACAAAATTTCAGTAAAATCAAAACGAAATTTAAATTTTCGTTCACTTTCGATTTGGCACTTTTTGGCCGTGACTTTATCCACTTGATAATATCTACTTAGTAGAACATGCAAATTCACTTTATCATCAACTTCTATTAACTTTCATAAAGACAAAATTTAAATAACCACAAAATAAAATTGGATATGTAGTCATTTCTTTTTGTTTTTTTTTTAAACCAAAACTATTTAGGCTCTTTGCCTCACTAATTCTGGTAAGCCAGAACCTTAACAAATTTAATTTAATACAAGGGTGGGCCTACCTGCATTTCTTGCTTCCATCCCACTTCTGACACCAAAACTCTAGTCTGTGACGAATTAATCCGAACTTTTGTTGGACATTAAAAAATAACATTTATTTTAACACAGACAAAACAATGGGTTTACAATGGACGCGCGAAACAAAAATGCTTATTTTCATATTAAAATTTACGAATTGCTACGAAGACGTCTCATCTAGACGGAGTCCGTGAGCTAACTGTTTTTCATTCTCCTCACATGCGCAAGCGCAGTATTGAAGGACTTTTTAACAGGAAACTTCCGGGTCTGCAGCCGGCCATTCTAGACTCTTAGGCGCTAAGATGTCACAACACGCATGTTTCCACCTTGTTGGGTGAAGACTTCCCTACATGACTGCTAACCTATTTTAACCTTGACCAGTATAATCTTTCCAAAGGATTCTATTCTAAGGAAATGAGCAATAGAATCGTTCCAAAGGATTCTATTCTAAGGAAATGAGCAATAGAATCGTTCCAAAGGATTCATTTATGAGGAAAGGAGATGTAAAATCTTTGCAAAGGATACTATTCTACAGAATGTGCGAACATGAATGCTTCAAAAGATTCTATTCTAAAAAAAACAATGGAATTGTTTCAAAGGATTCAATTCTAAGGAAAGGAGATATAGAATCTTTGCAAAGGATACTATTCTACAGAATGTGCGAATAGAAATGCTCCAAAAGATTCTATTCTAAAAGCAGGAACAATGGAATCGATGCAAAGGATTCAATTCTAAGGAAAGGAGATATAGAATCTTTGCAAAGGATACTATTCTACAGAATGTACCGATAGAAACATTCCAAAGGATTATATTCAAGGAAAGGATCAATAGAATGAAAGTATCCATGGATTCTTTCAACCAATAAGATGTGGTTATTTAGTCATTAAGTGTGTTGTAATTAGAAAATTAATTTTCGCACAAGAGCAGAATGAGTTTCTGATTCGGATTAATTTTAACCCAGGATTCAGTTGGGGTAACCGGTTTGTCCCTATTTATTATTCCTGGTGAAGGAACGGGGCCGCGGTAGTCCGGTTGGAAGAGTAACGGATTAGCAACCCGAGGGTTGAGAGTTCGAATCAGACCAAAGACCGTAGAACAAAGGGGATTGATGCATGTTAAATCTGTCGTGTCCTCGGAGTGGCCACGACAGATTTAACATGCAGGTATAACTCAGGTATGACGTCGTCATATGACAGTGGCTCAAAATTGCGTGGTGTTGTCCTCGCGAATCTTTCGCTTTGGGCTTGATCACAGGCAGTCTCCAATAGCCCGTTGTGTTGCTTCAGTGCAACTACCTTGGAGACTTTTGGACTCTAAGTTACATTACTTTTTACTTCTTTTTTTGTAGGTTTGGACAAAAAGAGTTTTTTAAACTCTGAGGTATTCAGATGCATAATTCAACCGTGTAACCTGTAGTCTTTTTTGCATGATAACCAATTCTGTGCGCCTTGACCAATATAATCCAAATGATTATATTCAAAGGAAATTAGCAATATAATCTTTGCAAAGGATTATTTTCAAAGAAAATAAACAATAAACTATTTCTAAAAGATTCTATTCCAATGAAATGAGCAATATAATATTTTCAATGGATTATATTCCTAGGAAATGAGCAATATAATCCTTCCAGAATATTCTATTCTAAGGGCATGAGCAATATAACCTTTTCAAAGGATTCTATTCTAAGAGAATGAGCAATAAAATATTAGCAAAATATTCTATTATAAGAAAATGAGTGATATATTCTTCCTAATGTAATAAGGAAGGCAGAATAGAATATTTCTTAAGATTGAAAAAAAATCTAGGGATTATTTCAACCAATATATGTAGTTATATAGTCATTAAGGTGTGTAAAAGCAATACTACACCCCAGAAATTATGGGATTAAATCTTTTTATATAGATTAAGACGTCTTTTCCACGACACGCTGTTTGATTTGCGAATATGCAAGTTGTAGATATGTACTATAACATACGATTGTAGTGGAAATGGTATATTTGAATAAATAAAAGGGATTTAAAGCAAAAATAATGTATTAGAAAAAATGGGTAATACTTAAACCAAATTTTTGCTTCAGTCTCAATCCTTTGCCCACATCTTTCTCAGAAATTTAACCCTCCTGGTGGTTGTATCAACAAGGTATCTTGTTGATACAACCACCAGTTACAGTTTGTCATTAACAAAACTGACCAAATCTTGATGGAAGAGATATCTCATCATAAAAAGGAAACTGACCAGATCTCTTGATTTCGCCATAATCGAAAAATCGGCAGTTTCTTGACAACGAGATATCACGTCATTAGCAAAATAGGTCAGATATTGATGGATAATCTATCTCGTCAACAGCACAATTGGCTAGATGTTGATGGACGAGATATCTCGTCGAAACCACTTAGAGGATTAAGTGCAGAGTTACTTTCAGACTTGTTGATACATGAAAAATATACTTGGAGTTTCAGAAAGAAATCTCATATACTTCGAATCAATGTTAACCCAGAGACCATTCAGAGACAAATCGGTTGCTTGGTTTCTGGTTTCATGGTGCAAGGGTCATATTTGGCCAAGGTGCGCCAAACACAATGAGAGAGGAAGGAAAAGTGGAAAGTCAGGCGAGGGTGAAAATGAAAGGCAGGAAAGATCACTTGGGTACCTCAGGATTGTGATGCCCGTGCACTCCTAACGAAGACATGCCCCTGAGAGCCAGAAATAAATCGGATACGAAGGACCTTTCTGACGAATGAACCCTGGAGGTTTTTGGCCAGTAAACATAAGTCATTTTCTGTCTTTTTGGGGGTTTGTTTGGATACATCGATGGTATTAAAAATTTCTGCATGGATTGAGACTTCAATCTAGATACTTCTCAAGTGCAATGGTGGATCTACTGCTAGAGAGAATCGATTTGAAATATTGTGATCGATCGATATTAAAGAAGAATGGTGGGGTTGTTTCCTTTGTTTATTTCATTACCAGAATCTGGAGTTGTAATCACGTACCATTGTTTAAAGTGACGTATGAATTTATTGTTGTGGAATAATTGAATATGTATAACGAAATACCGACAGAAGTGATGCATTTTGAAGGCATTCATGCTATTTTGTTCAACTTCGTACGCATTTGTTTTACACTTGTCGCATATACAATTGTTAATACATTTCTATTTGAGACCTGTTGAGTCTAAAAATGCAGTTCTTTAGAACTTGTCTAATAAATATGAGCTGCAGGTAGCAAAAAACTAATTCATTTACTTTTATTTCCTGCCCTAGTCTGTAGGTATATAATATACCATGAGAAGATTTTACATATTTATTTGTTTTAGCGAATTGAATAACATCAACAGAATAAGAGTATACACTTGTAGGAATGAATTTTTTAATCCTGTAAGCCTCGTAAGATTTAAGAGTAGTTTAGTGTTGTTTTACACCACAACCAATACATAATAGCCACATCTTTCTAAAGCATCCATTGTTTTTTTCAACTTTTAGAAAGATTTTATTGGTCCTTTCCTTAGAGAATAGAATTCTTTGGAAAGATTCTATTGGTCCTTTTGTTAGAATAGAATTCTTTGGAGCGATTCTATTTGCCCATTCTATAGAATAGAATCATTTGGAAATATTTTATTCGTATTTTTCTTAAATTAGAATCTCTGAAATACCTTATTGCTCCTTCCCTTAGAAAAGAAGCCTTTGGAAAGATTATATTGCTTTTTTCCTTGGAATATAATCTTTTGGATGTAGGTCTTAATTAACATCGCACTGGAGAAATACAATGGGCTATTGGCGACGGTCCGTAATCGAAACCGAAAAGGAAACATCCGAGGACAACACCACTTAATTTTGAACCGTTTTTTTAGGTCAAATGACTAGGTCACACCTGAGCTTGCACCCCACTCTCCAAACTTCCACACCATGCCAACGTGAGGACACTTGAGGCCATGACAGATTAAACGTGCACCAGCTCCCTCAGTACACGACGGTCTTTGGTTGGATTCGAACTCGCAACCCTCCTGTTGCTAATATATTACTCTTCAAACCCTCTCTATTTTACTATTACGCAATTATAATAAGACACACTAAAAAGACTTATGTGAGTTCTTAGATTATGTTATAGTTACTTTTTTTAATGTATATATAATATAGCATATATTATTATATTCGCTTAGCGTCAAAGGATACTTTTTTGTTTTTGACGCCCTTCTTAACATTACATATTTGATAGGAGGGATAAATAATATATAAAGTACAAAATTCAATTTAAATAGCAAAATAACAGTAGTACAACCTTCCTTATATGTATGAAAATAAGACTTTTATTAACTTAGAATACAACTTATTAATGTAATTTGCGTTGTCAATGTGAAGGGTGTGTTTCGTGATTCTTGACAAGATTAGCGATGTTGGGTTCAAAATGAGTAAGTTTCAGCCATAAATCGCCACAGAATTCTATATTCACTCTTAAATGCGTTGTCATTTAGAATGGAGGTAATCCAAGTTAACGGAATTAAATATTAACCGTACAATGTCTTATATTTTCTATCGACCCTTGAGTCCGAATCGAACCCTAACAATGTTATATCGATCCCTGGGGTCGATATCGACCACTTTGGTGACCTATGTTTTAAGGTATCCCAGATATGTATCCTGCGAGATCATTTGGGATGCGGAAGTAAAATCTTCAGTTTCTGCCTGGTTTATTTGTTTGCACTGGAAATCCACATCATTCCATTATACCAATGTTCAACTCGAAATTGAAGTCAACTAAGAAATCCATAAACAAATGACAGAAATATTAAGAGGCACATGGGATTTATTATCAATCGGTAGTCAACAAGTGGAAACATCTCTTGAATGTAACTGCTGCTAAGTTTTAGGAGGTGGAGAGCTTAGCCACCAAAATTAATTTTCAATGTAAATAACATGCATAGCAGGTGCAACGAATCTAAATCATGCAATACCTTTGGGTAGACTTCAGTTGCACGTCCTGATATAACACCATTTTGAATACACATGTTTACGCAGAACTACAGATTTGAACCAGAATAGGGTAGTGGCTAAAATGGAACTCGTCCAAGAACTAAAAACTTGGTCTGAACATTTCTTTTCCATCAAAAGAAGAATCGCATTTGTCCTGCTATCCCGTAGTGTGTCATGCTGAATTGTACTCACTAACCTTTGCCAAAGATTACGGGGAAATTTATTACCATGGAATGATTGAATAGGTATAGGAGGAGAATCCCTACAGAAAACGATGAATTTTAAGAGACAAATGGTTTATACTTTAATGGGTAATAGATGATTTATGCGTCCAATTGTCCTGTGCAGAACCTTTTTGGACATTTTGATGCAGGATTATTTATATATCTGTTGATATAAGAGAAATAAAGAGCTTTTCTTAAAGTTGTCCACGAAGAATGAGATTGGAAATGCTCTGTTTTATCAAGAGTATAACTATTTTTTTGTCCGATCAAGGTTGCTCAGGTTTACCAGACTTGTTAATTGGAAATATTTAACACTCTGAGCGTCGTGAGATTTGAGAGTGGTGATGTTGCTTTTTCCTCATATCACACTTATAATTACACCTAATGGTTGTAAAAAACATGGATTTTTCAAACTTTGTAAAGTTTTTATTGGAAGAATTCTATGGAATATGGTAAGATATTTCTATGGTAATGGTAAGTAAGATATTTCTATGGTCTAAGTAAGATATTTCTATGGTCTATAGTAAGATATTTCTATGGTAATGGTAAATAAGATATTTTTATGGTAATGGTAAGTAAGATATTTCTATGGTCTATGGTAAGACATTTCTATAGTCTATAGTAAGATATTTCTATGGTAATGGTAAGTAAGATATTTCTATGGTCTATGGTAAGGTATTTCTATGGTCTATGGTAAGGTATTTTTATGGTCTATAGTAAGATATTTCTATGCTCTATGGTAAGGCATTCATGGTATAGAATATAATCCTTTGGAAAGATTATATTCGTCTTTTCCTTAGATTAGAATCCTTTTGCAATATTCTATTCCTCCTTTCCTAAGACGAGAATCATTTGGAAAGATTTTATTGCTAATTTACTTATGAAAGAATCCCATGGAAAGATTTTATTGCTAATTTACTTATGAAAGAATCCCTTGGAAAGATTCAATTGCTCCTTTCCTTAGAATAAGGGGACGAGGTAGCCCGGTCAGAAGAGTAACGGTTTAGCAATCGGAGGATTGCGAATTCGAAGCTCGGTCCAACCAAAGACCGTCATGTACTCGGGGCTGGTGTTCGTTAAATCTGTCGTGGCCTCAAATGTCTTCACGTTGGCGTAGTGTGGAAGTTTGGAGAGTGGGGTGCCAGCTCAGGTGTTGACCGTGGTACAAAATTACGTGGTGTTGTCTCAGGATCTTTCCCTTGGGGATTGATCCTGGACCATCGCCAATAGCCCGCTGTGTTGCTCCAGTGCGACGCGTTAATTAATTACCAATACCAATCCTTATATTAAAAATCCTTTCGAAACATTATATTGCTCCTTTCTTTAGAATAGAATCCGATGGTGGCAGCACATTTCATTAAAATAGAATTTAAAAAATATTGTATTTCTTATATCCATAGAAGAATCCTTTTGAAACATTCTATTGCTCCTTTCCTTAGAATATAATCAGTTCAGAAGGTTTTAATGCCTCTTTCATTATAATAGAATCCATTAGAAATATTCTAATGGAACTTTCCATAAAATAGAATTCCTTGGAATTTTTAAACATTTCATTAAAATAGAATTTAAAAAATATTGTATTTCTTATAACCATAGAAGAATCCTTTTGAAACATTCTATTGCTCCTTTCCTTAGAATATAATCAGTTCAGAAGGTTTTAATGCCTCTTTCATTATAATAGAATCCATTAGAAATATTCTAATGGAACTTTCCATAAAATAGAATTCCTTGGAAATTTTCTATTTCTACTTTCCATAGAATAGAATCGATTAGAAATATCAAATTAAATTTCTTTTTTTGGAGACTCTTGCTGATTTCCTTCGAAAAGAAACCATTGGTAAAATTCTTTTGCTCATTTCCTTTCAATATAATTCCTCCTTGTGTGTATTTCTCTCTTCTGTATCAGTAGAACTTTCATTGTGTGTCTGTCTATTACTTGATATTGTATGTCTTGTGTCTGGCGCAGCATGGCCAAATATGGCCCTTGCGCCATAAACCCCAACAAACGAAACCTTAAAACAGAATGCTTCGGACATACTTATCGGTCAAGAAAGTTAAAATTGGCTAGAAGTCATGCAGGGAAGATTGCATGCTGCAAGATGGAAATATGTGTCTGATCCCCTCAATCGGTTAAGTAACATTTTAATGCAATGATTCGATGTTTGCTCCTTTTGCTCCCTATGTACAAAGCAATAGTAAGATTTGAATAGAGAGGTGGTGAATTTAAAGTATGCTTTAAAAAAGCGTGTAAAATTACAGCGTGCTCAACGTATGGAAGTTTATGAAAATTAATGAACAGTAAACATTTGTTTTATGCTATAAAATCAAATTTAACATTTGCTCTGTAAATATTAATACTTTACATCTTCCAAAGCATTTCTGTTTTTGAAGGTAAGGGTGTTTCAAGAGGAAATATAAAATTTTAAATCATCTTTTCAACATTAATACACTATTTTTCAGAGTGAAATCTGAAAATAGTGGACGTTTTGGGGTTGTACTTTATTTGTACGCAATATCTCGATCTTTTTTGGGCCGTGTAGCCCTGTTGGAAGAGATACGGATTCTCTGCTCGAGGGTTGCGAGTTCAAATCCAACAAATCCAACCAAAGACCGTCGTGTACACGGGGGTTGGTGCACGTTAAATCTATAGTAGCCTCAAATGTCCTCACATTGGCGTGGTGTGGAAGTTTGAAGAGCGGGGTGCCAGCTCAGATGTGACGTCGTTAACTGACCGAGGTTTAAAACTACATGGTGTTGTCGGTTTTTTCCCTTCGGCTTTGATCCCGGACCGTCGCCAATAGCCCGTTGTGCTGCTTCAGTGTGACGTTAATTAAATACCTATCTACCTTAATTTTTTTTGTACCAGCCATGTTTCATTAGCTGACAGACAGTAACCTAAAGATCATAATTTCTATGTCTTTTTTCAGAGTGATGGATGCAACATTGTTACGATATGCAAACGCAACAGTGTTCCAACAGGCAGTGTAGGAATGCTACGATATGTGGATACCCAGATGCAATACAAGAATGTTCTAATATGCAAATACAAAAATATTCCTATATATAATGGAACAAATATAGTAATACGCATGTGCAAGGATATTCCAACATGTAATGCCACAATTTTTCGAAATTCAATGCAACAATTTTTCGATATGAAATGCAACAATTTTTCGATATGAAATGCCACAAATTTTCGAAATGCAATGCAATAATATTTCAAGATGCAATGGATCAATGTTCTAATTTGCAAATGAGCAATATTCCATGATGCAATGCAACAATGTTTTAATATACAAATGCAATAATGTCCAATGATATGCTTAAGGCAACAATGTTCCAACAGGTAGTACGGTGATGCTCCAATATGCAATGCAACTTTGTTGTTATATGAAATGCAACAAGAATTTCCAATAGAAATGCAACGATACTGCAATATGGAAATGATACAATATTCCAAATACAACAATTCTCCAACAGGCAACGCAACAAGTGTTCTCAGTGCAGAACATACCTTGGATAATCCTACATCCATTCTTATGCTTTAGAGAAAAAAACAGACTTGTGCTTAATCCTTGTTTGTTTAACATTGATTTTGTTCAGTCCGTGCGATACAGCCAGTTTCCATTCCCCCATCCATCACAAAATTCCTATTCCCCACTCGCCTTCACAAAATTTATTTACTCCGTTAATTTAATAAATTCCCCGTAATTAACCTAAACTTCCCCCCGTTAATTGAGAACACAGCTTTCTACTTTTAAGCCTCGTTCAGGAAAATGGAATGAGCAACAACGTTCTGGTGTACAAATGGTAACAATTTTCTAATGGACAGTGCGATAATGCTCTAATGTGTAAATGTAGCAATTTTCCAATGGACAGTGTTATATTGCTCCAGTATGCAAATGTACAATGCTCCAATGTTAAATTCAACAATGTCCAATAAGCAGTGTAATAATGCTCTGATATATATATATATATATATATATATATATATATATATGCAAATTTGTTAAAATGAGCAAATAATATTCTGAAACGTAAATGCAACAATATCTCAAGATGCAACGCAACAATGATCTAACATGCAATGCAACAATATTCCATGATGCAATGCAACGATGTTCTGATATACAAATGCAACAATATTCAGAAAAAAATACAATGATCCGATGTGCAAATGCAACCATGTTTCGATGTGCAAAAGCCACAATGTTCCGATGTGCAAATGCAACAATATTCCATGATCCAATGCAGTAATGTTCTTATATGCAAATGCAACAATGATCCAATATGCAAATGCAATAATGGTCCGATATGAAATGCAGCATTGTTTCAATATGCAATGCAACCATTTTTCAATCGACAATGCAACAAGTGTTCTCAATGCAGAACGTAGCTCTGATGATTCTGTATCCACCTTTATTCTTTGATGAAAGAAAATAACAGATGCTCGCTTAATTCTTGTTTATTTAATATTAATTTTGTTCATTCCATGTGATACTGCAGTTTCCGTTCCCCCATCCATCACAAAATTCCTATTCCCAACCCGCGTTCACAAAATTTATTTACTCCGTTAATTTAATAAATTCCCCGTAATTAAACTTAACTTTCCTTCGTTAATTGAGAACACGGCTTTCTACTTTTAAGCCTTGCTCAGGAAAATGTAATGAAGCCTTAGATATTAAAGATGCCCAAGCAACCATTAATGAGCTACGAGCTACAATTACATCAGTGAAATGTACTCTAATTATTTTGGTGCTTAATGAACACTTAAAACGCTTCCTTATGAAACGCGCGCCTAGAAGTCAGCTTTATCAATGGAGACATTTTTGCGTAACGACGGTGACATGCTATCGTATTAAATCTGGTGTTTGACAGTCGTAATTATAATAATTAATTGATTTGTGCAGGCTTGGATATTGGTGTGGGTAACAGTTTGTCCCGAGTACTGTGGTATACAGTGTAGCATTCAGGGCTAATATGAGTTATTGGGGTGGTTGGATTTATTGAATGGTATGCGTTCGGGTAATCATGGCGCCTTCGATGTTTCGATAGAGAATGTTTTATGGATGGAGTTAAAGTGCAATCACATTAAGGCTGAGATGGCGCAACAAATTTTAATTTCATTTCATGGGTAACATCCTTTGGAAATATTATTTTGCTCATTTATTTGGGATAGAACCTTTTGGAAAAATTGTATTGCTCATTTTCTTTGACTACGATACTTTGGAAGGATTTTATTGGTACATTCTGTGGAATATCATCCTTTGGAAAGTTTCTATTTATCATTTCCTTAGAATAGAATTTCTTGGAACGATTCTATTGGCAAATTCTGTATAATAGAATCCTTTGGAAAAGTTCTATTACTCATTTCCTTGGAATAGAACTCTTTGGAGCGATTTCTTTCGCACATTCCATAGACTATCATCCCTTGGAATGGTTAATTTGCTTATTTCCTTGAAATAGAGTCCTTTGGAAAGGCTCTGTTGCTCATTTTCTTAGAATTGAATCCCCTAGAACGATTCTATTGTCACATTCTGTAAATAATCATTCTTTTGAAAGATTATTTTTCTCATTTATTTGGAATAGAATCCCTTGGAGAGAATATTTGCTCATTTATTTGGAATAGAATATATTGGAAAGATTTTTTCCTCATTTATTTGGAATAGAATATCCTGGAAAGATTATTTTGCTCATTTATTTAGAATAGAATTCCTTGGAAAGATTACTGATTAATTTTCTCATTTTCTTAAAATAGAATCCTTTAGAACAATTCTATTGGAAATCAAATCGGATTTTATTCCCCTCTTTCCCTCTCCCCCCCCCTTATTACCATAATTTAAAAATTCAAATCATCTTTATAAACTAGAGGTAGTCCATCAAAACGATCAAGTTGTAAACACAGTTGCAGTGACTGGAGAATTTCATTTCGTACCTCGGTCAATCCACCGCACATAAGCTCCAACCCTTAAAATAAACTGAAATGGGATGAGAAGGGGGACTTTTCGGGCAGAATCCTAACCTAGTTGCGTATTTTCATTGGTAGAAGAAGGGTAATTCCCCATCAATTTATTCGCTTTAAGAGAGGTTATTTTGCTCACTTCCTTGGAATAGAATATTTTAGAAATATTCTATTCCTCATTTTCGTGCAAAAGAATCCATTGTAACGATTTTATTGGGCCCTTTCTATAGAATAGAATCATTTGTAAAAATTATTTTGCTTATTTCCTTGGAATAGAATCCTTTGGAAAGGTTCTATTATCGCATTCTGTAGAATATCATCCATTGGAGAAAGGTTAATTTGAGCATTTCTTTGGAAGAGTTCTTTAGAAAGATTTTAGTACTCATTTTCTTATAATGGAATCCTTTGGAACGATTATATCGATCCATTCTGTAGAATAGAATCCATTGGAAAAGTTCATTTGCTCACTTCCTTGGAATATAATCCATTGGAATGATTCTATTGGCCATTCTAAAGAATATCCTTTTTTTGGAAAGGTTCTTTTGTTCAGATCCTTGGAAATATACTTTTGGAAATATTGTATTGTTCATTTTCTTAGAATAGAATCCTCTTGAACGATTCTATTGACCCATTCTGTAGAATAAAATCCATTGGAAAAGTTATGCTGTAAATTCCTTGGAGTAAAGTGCTTTGAAGCGATTCTATTGGCACATACTGAAGAATATCATCCATTGAAAAGGTTTTCTTGATCTCTCATTTCCTTGGAATGGAATCTTTTGGAAAGATTACATTGATAATTTTCTTGGAATAGAATTATTTGGAAATATTCAAAAAATCAAAATTTGAAAGAAATCATGGAGTTTAGACTGCAGGTTGGATGGCGATATTAGGCGTGTGAGCCACTCAGAGTTAATCGGAAAATTTCAATAAAAAAGAAGTAGATATCTGCGAGAAAAATGGAATATGTGTGTTTTCTAGGATATACAACGATTCCTTTGATTCGAAATCCCAAAAACGTTTCATTTTTCGAAATAAAAAACTAACCAAGTGAACACGAAAAAAATTGAAATCGGATTTTATTGCCCTCTTTCCCTCTCGCTTTATTACCATAATTTAAAAATCCAAATCATCTTTATAACCTAGAGGCGGTCCCATCAAACCGATCCAGTTGTAGCGAACACAGTTGCAGTGACTGGAGAATTTCATTTCGTGCCTCGGTCAATACACCACACAAAGGCTCCAACCCCTCTAAAAACGAACTGAACTGGGATGAGAAGGGGGAAAACTTTTCGGGCAGAGTCCTAACCTAGTTACGTATTTTCATTGGTAGAAGAAGGGTAATTCCCCATCAATTTATTCGCTTTAAGAGAAAACTTTTTCCTCTTGGCTGGAAAAAGGGAAAAAAGAAGGGAAAAAGAAACATAAAACATCCCAAATCCCTTCGTTAGGGAATCTCCGCTCGTCGTCCGTTTTGGCCCGTGCCTCCAGAAAGGTTGTTCGGTAACTTTAAAACAACGTTGGGTTCTATTTGGAAACGATTTCTTTTCGAGGTAGGGGGATAAATCGGCATTTATCATCGTCTGCAACTTTGCAATTCAATGGGTGTAAAAGAGAATTTCGGTTATCGTTGTGGCATCATTTCTTGGGGTGGAGAGAGAATTAAATGTGAGTTTTTTGTCTGTACGTTTTTTTTTTGAAGTATCACATCAAATCGAAATGGCATCAGGGTTTTGATTTGGAAGCTACTTTTTCGTGTATTTTAGAAGCATTGAAAAACAAAATAGCGATTTCAAAAGGAAGTATACAGTTTACGGATGTTGAAGGGTAAGGAACTGGTTCGTATAATTACAATTACTATTTTATAGATTTTATTTGCTATGTTCTATTCAACATACAGGTACTCCTAAAGTAGTATGGGACCGTCATGGCTCAGTGGGTATGTCCACTGCGCTAACAACCTTCGAATAGTAAGCGGCGCAGGTTCGATTCCTGTCAGGTGCATTCCTCCCTGGGTGTATTTTTTTCTTCTGTATCAGTAAAAACTTTTATGTGTGCGTCTATCTATTACTTGATATTCTATGTCTTGTGTCCGGCGCAGCATGGCCAAATATGGACATTGCGCCATAAAACCCTCAAACCAACCAACCTAAAGTAGTGTCGCCCTCATCATATCAGAACATGATAACTACATGACTCAGAAAAAGATATTCTAGAATATCTCAATGGTAGATGCTAAAAAAATAACCATTCCCAAGACGAACGTTTAATTACAACCGAGCATATTATTTTAAGATTCATAACTCCCACCATACCAAAATCAGTCGAAATTGCGTACATAATTTGTAACTTTAAAGCATTCGTCTCAAATACACACCTTTGTTTCTATTACCAGCGATTTGAACATTCTTCCAGCTCTTGCCATGGCTAACACTAAATGGTTCACAAATCCACTCTTGTCGTGGATAACACTAAATGGTTCACACATTCACTCTTGCCGTGGCTAACACTAAATGGTTCACAAATCCATTCTTGCAGTGCCTAACTCTAAATGGTTCACAAATCCACTCTGCCGTGGCTAACACTAAATGGTTCACAAATCTACTCTTGTCGTGGCTAACATTGAATGGTTCACAAATCCACTCTTGCCGTGGCTAACGCTATATGGTTCATACTTGTATTGACATGATGATTTAGTCCAATAGATTGGCATTAGTAAAACAAAAATTTTATTCCTAATGACGTTAACTTTCCGTTCCATCGAAATATCTAGACCAGTTTTTCCTTGTCCCTTATATGTCATTTTTTGAAGCTTTTACATTATTGACTACTTGTTTGTGGCTAAGGTTTCTTTCTTCTTCTCAATCGCCCCAGACTATCCCAAAGACGCAGAGCCCTTGGGAGTCTGGAGCCTTTCTTATCTTGCATCATCACGACTGCTTACGTGAATACCAATCCTCAATGGATTTGCTGACTCTTCTGAGTGGTATCAACCACTATAAAAAGACATTATGGATGTGTTCTGTGCATTTAATAGCTTTAAACGTAAATTCAAACGTCTTCTGGGGCTAGACAGTTTATCTCTTAAAGAACATCACAAAAGAGATTAAGCATTCACAGCGGTTGAATCCAAATGTCTCCATTGATATATTTTTTATTTTGCCTTCTATTAACACCATCATACACTATCACAAGCTCACAGGTTAAGTAGCCTTATTTTTAAGCAACAGAACTCTCGCTGTGTTCCCTTATGCTACAAGCGCGTGGAGTACTAGTTGGTTTTGGGTGAGGGATGGTAGTGGGATGAAAACAGAAAAAGATAGCTTGGGTATCCCGAGAGCGTTGCTCCGTACTTACTGAAGACAGTAAATCTCAATGGAAAAGAAAAGATCCACAGAGTACATCCTCTTCGTATCGGGTTCATTGACCGACCAATTTCCAACCAACTGTGCGTTTATTACAGCCTATGAGCAACCAATTTCCAACCAGCCATGTGATTATTACAGTCATTGACCGACCAATTTCAAACCAACCATGTGTTTATTACAGCCTATGAGCAACCAATTTCTAACCAGTCAAGTGATTATTAGTCATTGACAGACCAATTTCAAACTAACCATGTGATTATTAAATTCAATGAACAACCAATTTCAAACCAATCATGTGAATAAACAGTCATTGACCTGCTAATTTCAAACCAACCATGTGATTATTACAACTAATGAGCAACCAATTTCAAACAAATCACGTGAACGTAACAGTTATCGATGGCCATTTTCAAATCAGACATGTGATTATAACAATCAATGAGCAACCAATTTCTAACCAACCATGTGATTATTGCAGTCATTGACCGGCCAATTTCAAACCAACCATGTGATTATTACCCAATGAGTAATCAATTTCAAAACAGCCATGTGATTATTAGTCATTGAATGGCCAATTTCAAACTGAATATAATAGTGATTGACCGAACAATTTCAAACCATGTGATTATTACAGCCAATAATCAACCAATGTGAAACCAAGCATGTGATTATCACCCAATAAGCAACCAATTTCAAACCGACCGTGTGATAATTCAATCAATGAACGGCCAATTTCAAACTAATCATGAGATTATTAGTCATGAACCGGCCAATTCCAAACCAACCATGTGATTATTAGTCATTATCCGGCCAATTTCAAACCAACCATGTTATTCCAACCAATTTCAAACGAACTATGTGATTATTACCGCACGGAGCTAAATTGTCTTTCGTCTGTACTTAAGGATTAATGGCCTGTCTAGCAATGGAAATGATCGCCATTCTAAGCAATCATCAAGCTTCCAGCTTGAAACGTAGGAACATCATAATCTGTGAAAATCCTACCTTTGCTGAGAGAACAACGCACAAGCCCCGGAAAGCACAATTGCTGAAACGACGGGATCACAGGCTTTGCTGAAAATCGCTGAGCGCAATAACAATTCCGGGAGAGAACAGAAATGTTTGGAGTTAAAGATTAATCCATCGCTCTTTATACCGAACTTTTCTCTCGAGTTCTTATAATCCAATCTAAACAAGTTTCGATGCGATTTCAGCTTTCTTGTAATCTTTCATGTAATAGGATTTCAATGGGGCTTTTAAAAGGATTCTGGATCTTAGCGACGTCAGAAATCTCTTTGTTCCTGGGGTTTTTGTAGAAGGAAAAGCTTTTGTGTGCTTTGAATTTTATTGAATTTCCGTTTTCTTTTGGGTGGGGATGATTGGCATCTGGAGCAGAAGAAAATTTATTCGAAAAAAATTATTTCAGAAATTCAATACCCAGTCATGAATTTTTGGATGTTTTGATTCATGTTTTTATTCACTTGATTCATAATTGTTTGTCTTGTGTTTGGCGTAGATTCGACAAATATAGCCCTCGCTCCATTAGAAACTGACTCAATCAAGCATTATAATTGATCATTCAATTACTGTTCCTATAATCCTTACTTAGCCCTCCAAGTGTTTCGACGAGATATATCGTCCAAGATCTGTTCAACTTTGCTAAGGACGAGATATCTCGTCCGAGACAAAACTGCCCTTAACTCCTAGGGGGATTGAAGATGGAAATAGGATAAACAAATTCTCCTTTGTACGGAGTTGGAAGAGTAAAGGATTAGCAATCGGATGGTTGCGAGTTCGAAACTCGGTCCATCCATAGACTGTCATGAACACGGGAGCTGGTGCAAGTTAAATCTGGCTTGGCCTCAAATGTCCTCACGTTGGCGTGGTGTGGAAATTTGGAGAGTGGTGCCAGCTCAGTTCTTGAATTAGTCATCTAACCAACATGATCCCGGGCATTGATTGGAATGTCGAGGCGTCCGTGTGCATATTCGATGGTATATCCCTAATTCTTGTTCATTGTTTTAAACTTCATAGTTTTGCACCGTGTTTCAGGCCGAACTTACGGCCATTTTTAAAGCCATAACCTGGTCCTCTTCTGACAGTAAAAAGATTAGTATATACAGCGATAGCCTTAGCCCAAAAATCTAATACGAACAAATCAAATTACCTCAATTTAATAAAACAATCAATAGCCCCCTCTAACTCCGAACTTTGGCCTGTGCTGGGTCAGGCCTCATGTCGGGTTGTCCATTAATGAGATCGCCGACCACTTTGCAAAGCTGACCTCCTGCTGTGGTGAGGAGTTGGATGTCCCTGATCCTCACTCATACTTAAAGAGAAAACTCCATGAATACATGATGAGAGAGTGGCAGGGACCTTCGGTTGAAACCATATCTGCCTGAGGTAAGCCCCGGCTTCCTCATTACAGAGACAGATATATAAACTAATTCCTTACGGGTTATGGCCCATTCATAGCTTCCGTACACAGATTCGGGCTCAAGAATAGCGACCTTTGCTCCTCTGGGTGTGTGGGTGACGCCGACCACTATCTCTTCAGCTGCCTGCATACGGCAAAATTTCACCTCACCTGCCCTACTGACACCAATAAACCCCAATGACTGGATAGGGTGATACAGCACCATTTCCAAATATAGAATTAAGATGTGTGTGTTGGCTGCTGGAGGGGTGGCAGATAGTCTCCCCCATCCTGAACTCTCCTTTCTCTCATATCTTGCCTGTGCACGTGCTGCACGTTGTGTCAAAGTGTAAATATTTTCTTTAAACTCTTATACACTTCTGGTATTTGCTGTGCGTAAATGTATCTTGTTTTTATCCTTGTTTTGGTGTTCTGCATTTTGTATTTTGTTGTTTTCCTTCGGCATTTTGGTCTAAATTCTAGCTAACCAGTGATCTATATAAAACGAACTATAAACTAGTTTAATATAAATCAGTTCTTGTCATTGGTTTACTTTAATATTAATGGTTTGATTTTTAAATACTTGATTATAAATTTTTATGTATTAATGTTTTAAATTATTTCATGTTATTTTAGCCGTTTAACTGGTGCTTGTTATCACCGTGCTGTATGTCTTGTGTTATATTTGTTGCATTGATGTTCATTTTAAATAATATAGATGTTCGTCTATACGGTGCCTGTATTCAGGTCCTTACTATGTAAAAAACTTTGTATACTTGTTAACATCAATAAAAGCCCACGCGCCCTCTTGGGGACATGTGCCTTTCCTGCCGGGCAGGGGTTTCTCTTGGGCCCCCTCGTGCTGGTGGTGGATTGTATCCCTGCCTCTCTATTGCAGGATCTAAACCATATGGTGAGTCGGAGAGGCAAGGGTCGAGAAAAAAACATGATCCCGTACCGTCGCCAATAGCCCGTTGTGTTGCTCCAGTGCGACGTTGATTACGTACCTACCATTATAATTGATTGTCTTGTGTTTGGTGCAGCTTGGCCCTTGCTCCATAAGAAATTAATTCAACCAAGCTGTATATGTGATCGTACAATTAATGTTCATTTTGCCTTTACGTAATTTTTGAGCGTCACTGCCAATAATTTTTCAACAAACCAATTTTATTTTTGGAAGATTTAATTGGGGAAAACACTCACCCAAATCTTTAAAATTTTAGAAGATAAAATTTTAAATTCCATCTAATATTTAATTTTTCATGTTTATTTAACTTCAAAACTTTTCACTGTAATTCACAATTGTTTTATCGATGACGATTGGTAATATCATATTTTCCTGTTTAATCGTGGCGTTTAAATATTTACTTTTTCATGTTCAATATGTTTCAAGTGTTGCATTTTTTAAATCTACCATTTATTGTTATTTGTACAATTGATCTCAAACTATTTTATCTATCTTCTATTTAGTTACGTTCTGCTTTTGTTTGGCGCAAATGTCCGCTTTTGGACTTTGCGCCATGAAACCCATACCAACTAACCTTTACTTCATTTAAACAGGAGGAAAGATGTTAAGTGCCGATGTATCTATTGTTAATCTGTTATTGATGCACCTACTGTGAAATGCTTAATACCGTGGAAACACTAGTTTGTTACGTGATACTTTCCAAGTAACATTAACCCTATGTCACGAGTCACGTCACGAGTTTTCCGAGTAGCTTAGCATTGCTTTTACCCCATGCCACAGGTAATGACTAAATAACCACTTCCATTGTTTGAACAAATCCTCAGATAGATTATATCGGCAAGAAGGGTCAAACTGTTTAAATATCGGCAGGTAACAGAACAGTTGCATGTGAGCTCATCAGAAGGTCAATTTTGCACAAAACGGTGGAATATGTATCGATTTTGCAATCGCATTCCAATAAAATGTCATATTTTTGCAACAACTTGAAATGTTTTATGAATTTTATGTGCTTAGATTTATATCATTTAAATTTTTGTATATGAGGTCACGATATTGTATATATTTTTTCTGTTCGTCGCTTTTGATGGGGTGAAATGAATTTATAAATGTTAATATACAAATGAGAGAGACATTGCTATGAAAAGTTTAAAAATTGAAGTTGACTAGGGGATCCAAAATGATATAGTTACAATTTCTGATAGTTGAATAACATTTGTCTTTTATTAGATACAGTGAGCCATTTTACTAAATTGTTCACATTATAATATTTGATACAATATACTCCAATTATGGAACAAAGTAATAATAAACTCACAATTACGGGTGTTTGTAATCGTTTGTTATCCCTCCAATGGTTTCGACGAGATATCTCGTCCACATCAAGTTCTGAACAATTTTACTACTGACTACATATCGTCATCAAGCTGTGGTCGGGATTTTTCTAAGTCAGATATTGCCAATTTTTTGATGACGAGGTCAAGATATAGTCTGTTTTTTTAAAATGACGATATATCGCGTCCATCAAGAACTTGTCAGTTTTGCTAATGACGAGATGTACCTCGTCTAGGCAACCACGAGTAGGGTTAACAATTTATAAAATTATCACTATTCCATCCTTATCAATTTAGTCGTAAGATTGAAAACTTCGGTTTCATATCAACTGCATCAACATTGTGATAAATATTTGTGAATGTTTATTATAGCTGACTTCCAGTACTCAAATATTTAACGGATATGATGTACAAAGTCAACATCAAACAGATACATCGGATAATTTAAACGTATAAGCGGAAAGTCCCGTCTACATATGGACATGGTACTCCTGCGTATTACATATTTTCATTTGGTTTCTGATTTTAAATTCCAAATGGCCGAAGATTGTGTTTGCATTCAGACTGTGAAGTGTTTATTCTATCAGGATGTTATTTCAGATTTGGAAACTACCTTCAGGAATAGCTTTTAATATGAATGGATATTTTTGGACACAATGTTTCAATAATAACAAAATAAAGGTATTCGTGTAAAGTATTGTACCAAGTCTTGATTAGAATAATTTCTGAATACTGTTTTGAATATTTCGTTATATATTCTGCATTGAGCATTCGTAAACTGATACTTTTTCGCTTGAACCCCACCTAATGATGGTAGGCACGTAGTTCATTTAACGTCCTACTGGAACACCACAGCAGGCTATCGGTGACAGTCCAAGGTCAATCGCGGAGGGAAAGATCCGAGGACAACAACCCATCATTTTAAATCACGGTTAGATGATGAGGTCAACACCTGAGATGGAGCACCATCTCAGGTGTTGACCTCGTCATCTGACCTGATCATCTGACCTTCTCCAAACTTCCACACCACGCCGAAGTAAGGGCATTCAAGACCGCGACAGATTTGATGTGTACCAGCCCCACGTTTAAGACAGTTTTGGGTTGGATCTAGTTTAGGACATGAAACCCTCCGGTATCTTATCCGCTACTCTTCCAAACGGGCTACCGCGGTCCAGCTAATGACGGATAATGTATGGTTTATTCTCTTTGATTATATCGTAGGCTTACAAGTGAAACAAACCAAGTCAAAATACAAATGTTTGTTGATACAAAACGAAAATAATTTTACACACTGTTTCTTAAGAAGAGAGATTTAACCTTCAAGCACGAAAAAATGGACTTAGTGCACTTCTCCAGCTAAATATCACCACATTCTGGTCTAGAAAAACCTGGTATCTTGAAATTTTGTTTTAGTGTGCTAACTTGGCAAGCCGACAGGATCTTCATAAGAGATGAGAGCTGCACCATATGTAGTCGAATTCCCATTATACGAGATCTGATGTTGGTTGTTTTTGAGTTTTATGGCGCAAGGGCCATATTTGGTCAAGCTGCGAAAAACACAAGATAACAACGAGGTAGAAAGAAAAAGCAAAAAATAGGTAAGCCAAGGTGAAACAGAAAGGACAGATCATTCGAGTACCGCGGGGTTGATGCCTGTACACACCTAAAAGATATCGAGATCTGATGAAACTATTTACCTAGTTCACTAACAAGTCTCTGTTCCCTCAGCTATCGAATGATACTAGGTTGCTTTAGTTCGTGTTGATAAAATAGAAATTATTAGATCGAACTCGATGTCCATTTTCTCGTAACGCTCAACTTTCCTTAGTGGCCACATTCGTCTGATTTTAAAGACGTATTCCCTTCAAAAATTAAATTCTAATTTTTTATCAGTATACAATACCTACACAGGGAAATGAATGATATATCACATATGAGCTGTGGTAGCCCGGTTAGAAGAATACCGGATTAGCAACCGGAGAGCTCCGATCCAACCAAGGACCGTGGTATTGGTTGGTTGGACCGTGGTATTAGGGGACTGGTGCATGTTAAATATACCGTGGCATCAAATGTCCTCAGGTTGGAATGGTGTGGAAGTTTGGAGAGTTTGGTGGCAGCTCTGAGATTCGACTTCTTCATCTGACCGTGGTTCAAATTTACAAGGTGTCCTCGGATCTTTACAGGATGACCGAGCGATCCTTCTCCATCCTTTCTTTTCTCCATCCTTTCTTTTCTCCATCCTTTCTTTTCCCCAATTGCTTGGCATTGTTTATCATGTTTTGCGAAGCTTGGCCAAATATGACCCTTGCGCCATAAACCCAAATCCAACCAACCAATCTTTCCCTTCTGAATTGATCCTGACTATCGCCAATAGAACATGGTTTTGCTCTGGTGCGACGTTAATTCAACTACCTACCACAGCCCGTGTTTGATTTGACCACTTTTCTCAAGGTAGGTATTTTAATTAACGTCGCACTGATGATGCAACACACGGGCTATTGGAGACGATCTAGGATCAAACCCGAAGGGAAAGATCCGAGACCACCACCTAATTTTGAATCACGGTCAGATGACGAGGTCACAACTGAACTGGCACCACTCTCCATTTTCTCCCAATAGAAGATATTTTACAGATAATAGAATTGAAAGATAAGCAAGTATTTTAAGTCACGATGGATAGTGAAGTTCTGAGTTATGCGAGAATGAAAGAATTCTCGTCTCTATATTGTACAAAACAGCGAAAGCTTTTTTTATGTATTTTTATGAATATAGACATTCACAATATTTAATAGAGCGCAACAATAACATTTCGTTTTTCAGCTCAATTGGAAGTGAAAGATGTGCGAATGGAGCGAAGAGTGTTCGAAGTAGATGTCACATGTATTTTATATATTTCGAAATATGGATCAAAATATTGGAGGAGAGACAACGAATAGAGTTGTTCCTAATGCTCTGAAATTCATGTCAAAATAGATGTGCATTTTTGAAATGACAGAAACGAAATGGAAATAAAATGAACACTTTATATTAAATAAGCGTTTAATTGTGACTATATTAACTTTAGGATATTGTATTCTGTAGAATAAATATTTCACTGCATTGAGATCAATCATATTTTTTACACGAAATATTCCACTTTTTGCGTCGGATCTTCTCCATGGATCCCGGACCGTCGCCAATAGCCCGTTGTGTTGTTTTCCAATGCGAAGTTAATTAACTGCATACCTCCACATTTTGCATGCCTATTATTTCTGGCTTAGTTGATAACGAAATGAAATGTTGCTTGACTTAGCCTTCCACGGGGTTTCAACGAGATATCTCGTCCATTAAGATGTCACCAATTTTGCTAATGACGAGATACCTCGCCATCAAGATACTGCTAATTTTTTATGATGATCGTAATAAAATCTGGTCAGATTTTTCTATTGACGAGATATCTCGTTCATCAAGATGTGGTCAGGTTTACTAATGACGAGATGCCTCGTCGAGGGTTGATTTACTTTTTGTCAGTAAAGAAATTCCGAAACGAAAATATAAATGATCTTTGTACATGGATTTGGTTTTATCTTTTTTTATCTACCTGGTTTTATCTATTTTTCTACCTGAGTGAAATCTATCTCACTTAATATTGTTGTTACATTGTATTAAATAAATGCATTAAATGCAAACATTATACATCTTTATAGTTTCACCAGCATTAAATGTATACCTTAAGAATTGTTTCTGCGAAATATCTGTAATAGTGTCTATCTAATCTCTATAACATCATACATCTTTATAGTTCCGCAGTACTAAATGTACACCTTAAGAATTTTCTCTGCGATATATCTCTAATAGTGTCTATCTAATCTCTATAGAATCATACATCTTTATAGTTTCACAGCATTAAATGTATACCTTAAGAATATTTTTCTGCGAAATATATCTAATAGTATTCTTATATCAATACATTACTTTAAACGTTATATTTAAGCTAATATTTAAACTATAGTACATAATGGTTGGTTGAGTTTTATGGCGATAGGGCCATAAACCTCAATAACGCTAGGGACATATTTGACCACCGACCTTTTAATAAAATAAACATAGCATGCGGGTGCAGTCGCTCTCGTAAGATCTCAGAAGAGTAAGTCACGTGGGTTTAAGAATCGACTTTTGGCTATCGAAACGCAGACTAGTGTGTTTAATCACGCTGTATTATCACTTTAAATAATCAATAATTTGCCCCACATTAGGGATTCATGGTTTTTCCACAACCACGTGACAGGTCTTCAAACCGAGCGATCGGCAGAAATAACATGAAGCTGTGCGCATACACTCGTCTATTTAATTAGAAGGTAGATGTGCATATTATTTGACCAAACTGTCAAACACTAAACCGACTTCAAGCAATCAAAGCCAGATGTATATGATATACATCTAATAATTGCTACCGTAATTTTATTATAGTATCAAAAGTATCACTCGCTATCTGCAAATGTTCTCTAATTATAGTAAAAGTTACAATGTAACATTGCACTCAGCTAAATTTAATTAAATATTTTTCAACTGAATGCCTTTACTTGAAAAATTGCGACGGGAAGTGAATATAAAGCAAATTTAATTAACAAAATACACATAAAGAATGTGCATATTATTTTGTTCATGCATTTAAAAAAATAAAAGGCAAGTTCATTTATATAAGATTAAATTCTGCAGACGGTATCCATTTTCGAGACATTTAAAAATGACCCCAAGCTGTTGTACTTTCTACTTTCAGGGAAAATTTGTTGGTGGCAGTAAATCAAAGCTTAAGAGATTTGTCTAAAGAAACCCTAGCATTCAGTGAATTGAACGGAAGCCAAAGTTTCGAGTGTATTATATTTTCCAACGTATGTCCCATCAATGTTGTTTCTCTGCACACAGAAAACAGGAATATAATCAATGGGGTTTTCAAGTTTCCAGTACATTTGTTATTTTCCATTTCATGAGCTTTGGAAATAAAATCCATCAGTATTTTTAAGAGTTCGATTATTATTTAACCCTCCTGGTGGCTATCTCGACGCGGTATCAGACATGACAAGTTTCCTACATAATTAGAAATTCATCCGTATATTTGGTTCGACTCCTCTACGGCTGTACTTCTCTCTTGTGTCAGCAAAATTTTCCTTGTTTGTGCATGTCCATGACTTGACATTGCCGTTTTTTGAAGCAGCTTAGCCAAATATGGCCCCTTGTGCCATAAAAACCCAATCATTCGAATATTTAACAGAGAGAGATTCATTATTATGATAATGTTACTTATAACTTGAATATCTGTATGAGTAATTAGTAGTAAAGCCATGACATTTAAATTTAATAGCGATCGGCACTGTAACGTCCATAGTAACAGCTCAGAGTCAAACGTAAACACCTGCATCATTGTCTGCCGGTCGTAAATCTCGAACCACTTCTCCCTTGATCTTCCCTTGCAGGTGGTTTTCTAGGGATGCTTGATGAACACCTTTTAATTAACTGTCCCCCAGTGTCAATTGGAGGGTCGAAAGAATGAGACAATTTCAAGAACTCGAACTTGACAGATGTATTTCTTTTGGCGCTCGATCGTCGGCCGTTTTAGTCGATTTAATTTTTCCCTTTTCGCCGCGTCACAACTCAGGGACACAAATTCCTGAATTAATTGTTTTGTTAGTGTACATTCCTATTGAATAAATCACTTTTTAATTTGTAATTTGGCCGTGACATCGTTTTTGGGCTTGGTCTACTATGTTACAAGGGTCGTGGCCCCTTGGTCCACTATGTTACAGCACCCAGATTCTTTAACTTAAGGGCCACCGTTACTCAGTGGGTTTGACCAATAAGCTAGCAGCCAGCGGGACGTAAGAGGAGTATGTTACTGCAATTATTAGTCACCAATACTGCAATTATTGGAATTAAAATTTTTAACACCTGTTCGTACCAGGTTATTTTTTATCATAAGTCTTCATTTAGATTCTATTAAAAATGCATGCTTACATTTCGTGAAGTAAGGCGTTTTATTTCATCGACTTTCTAATGAAATAGACGGATTATGTACTCGGCTTCATGCTATTTCCCCCGGTCGCTCGGTTTGAAGATCTATGACGTGGTTGCGGGAAAAAGTATAAATATTAATGTGGGACATAGAATTGATTGGGTAAAGTTAGTACCCAGCGTGATTAAAAACACTAGCCTGCGCTTCGGTAGCCAATCAACCCAAGCCGATTCGTAATACGGACATATTCTGTCTATTTCATCCGAAGGTCGACGTTTTCTTTCAACTTAAACCAAATTGTTACAACATTTTATTCTGTTTACTTTTTGTTTTCAGTTTCCATTTAGTGCCATTGAAGCATGTCCCCATTTACATCGATTGTATTAGTTTAATTCCTTGTAATATTTTTATATTTAAATGTACACGCTAATACACTAATATCCAAAAATGAAGTAGTATAATACGTTTCCCAATCAAATTTCGTAAATCAAAAATAGCATTGACGCTATCTTATCTAAATGAACTTGCCTTTTATTTTTTTAAATGCATGAACAAAATAATATGCACATTCTTTATGTGTATTTTGTTAATTAAATTTGCTTTATATTCCCTTCCCGTCACAATTTTTCAAGTAAAGGCATTCAGTTGAAAAATATTTAATTAAATTTAGCTGAGTGCAATGTTACATTGTAACTTTTACTATAATTAGGCATTTACTATAATTAGCATATATTCATCAAAATTCAAATGGGAGAGGTTCCTATTTTTAAAACGTCACCTCACCGTGATTCAAACTTACGAAGTATTGTCCTCGGATCTCTCCATCGGGATTGATCCTGCACCGCCACCAATAGCCCGACTCTAGTGGACATTCATTCAACTAGCTCCCTACCCCCTATTGGTTAAAAATCTCCAATATGAAAGTTTCAATACAAGTATTAATAACAGAAAAGTAGTCTACCTTAACACCTCATACGAATCTATATTGCCAATTTTAAGGTCTATAAGCAATACCCTTGCTTTCCTTTTCTGTCAAGATACCCATGAAATAACACATTTTCTTTACGATATTACACTATCGTTATACATTACATATCGTTACTATATTATGTTATCTTAGGTTTTGTATCTGCGACTATACCTCAAAAGGATTAATGTCAGAAAAATTGTGTTGTTACTTATTTTTATATTGTATCTGAATCATATATCATCTTATTTTTTGTGTCTAGCCTTTTAATAAATTTATCTTAAAAATTTTGGTTTTTTTTGGCTCCCTATGCTGTTACTATTATTGAAATAAAACCAACCTAGTATGTGGAAATAGTAGTTCAGCCACTAATGTCTTAACCTTTACACAACGGCGCTTTTATTCCGCTACTTGAATACGGTACGACTGTTGTACCGCCCGTAGTTAAAGCAATTCAAACGTAAGTAGGTACTTTAATTAACGTCGCACTGGAGCACAATGGGCTATAGCGATAGTCAGGGATCAAAAGCCGAAGGGAAAGATCCGAGGACAGCCTCACGCAATTTTAAACCACGGTCATATGACGAAGTCACACCTGAGCTGGCACCCCACTCTCCAAACTTCCAAAACAAGCCAACGTGAGGACATTTGAGGCCACGACTAATTTAACGTGCACCAGCCCCCTTTGTACACGGCGGTCTTTGGTTAGATTCGATCTCGCAACCCTCCGGATGCTAATTCGTTAGTCTTCCAACCGGGCTACCGCGGCCCAAGAGATCGAAAGGAGAAAGGTTTTGTTATTTCACATCATTCTTCCTAACATTAGTACCGGGCCGTTGTAGCCCGGTTGGAAGGGTAGCGGATCAGCAATCGGTGAGTTGCGAGTTCTAACTCAATCCAGTCAAACACCGTCGTGTTAATGGGGATTGTGTACTTTAAATTTGTATGACCTCAAATGTCCTCACTTTGGCATGGTGTAGAAGTTTGGAGATTGGGATGTCAACTCATTTCTTTACCTCGTCATTTGACCGTGGTTCAAATGACGAGGTATTGTCCTCCGATCTTATTCTTGTTTGATCACGGACCGTTGCTGACAGCCCGTTGTGTTACTCCAATGCGACATTAATACGACTATCTCCCAATCTCCCCAGGATCTCATCTTTTCTAAATTATATTATCTAAATGATAGTCCTAACCATATTAATGGAATTTTTGGATTAACTCTCTGAGAAGTTCACACATATATATCCGTTTTTGAATCCGTCTCCTCTATGAATTCAAAGTAATTTTGACTTTTATTAATAGATTATTTCCTAGAATTATTTCAGCTAACAGTTGTGGTTACTTAATCATGTTGTGTGTTGTGGGAGAAAGAATATTACGAGACCAAAATGTTAACTGTTCAAATGTGTATCTTTAACCAGTTTCTAAAAATATTTACCTTAAAATTTCAAACTTAGAAATCTCAAACACGAGTTGCCTGGAACCTTTTCCCTGTTTATTCCAGTGCATCGCTTTAAGGTAAATAAAAACATCACCACCATGAAGCATCTTAATATCACAAACCAACTTAAAAGATAAACTGCCTAAGAATTGTGTATTTCCTAGGCTTTTTCATCAAATCTTGCCTGGAACTATTTACTAAAAAGTTTAGTTACTGATAGATTTTACAGGATACAAAAACCAAGATACCACCAACAAACATCTCAATACCAGAACAGCTTAATACGAGAAACCAACTTGAACAGATATTTACTTTAAAAAAGTGTAAACTTCCTATTCTTCATCAAACCTTCCGTGGAACCTTTTTTCTCACAATTCCAGTCTTCCAGTCTTATAAGGGAAACAAAAACAAGATCATACAACAAACATATTAAAACCAGAACAACTCAATATCAGAAACCAACACTCGAAAAGTTATTTATCTTAAAACTAAACTTCTTAGACCTTTCAAGCTTCGTTGAAAATTTTTACCAATAATTGCAGTTGTTCATCGTTCTTAAGGAAATAAAATAGAGGATCTACAAGAAAATGTCCAAAAATATGAAGGAAATTTTGTAAAAATGCATTGTAAGTCCATTTTGCACAAAATTTCTTCGTAGTCAATCAGAACTTCCTGGATTTCACTCTAAATCATTATAAATATTTATATATCTATTTGCACAAGACGTATTTAGGTTATAAATGTTCTGTCTACCGTAAATATCAAGATTGCAAATCGAATTCTAATCCAAAGACGAATCCAAAAAGTATTAGTCTGATCAATTTTGACATACCCTATCATAAAATATAGCAACAAACACGATTTAATAGTCAGCAATAAGGGTAAACATAAAAAAAGGTATTCTCTTTTCATAATTTTCATTCGGTTATTCATTCTGCGGAAACACGAGAATAAGAGTTTCCGTATATTTGTAAAAACCAGCACACCCGTGTACATAAATCAGTTACATATTTCATTGGATATCAATAATCCCCATTCATTTTCCCGAGCCTCTTTCCCAGTTATTCCAGACTTCCATTATTCAGATTCTTTTTTAACGAGCATCCACATGCTAGGCATGTGCTCCGAACCAACCGATGCCATCTGATTTTTCCGACTCGCAAACTTTCATCTGAAAGCGAACAAATAAACAAACACTTCACAATCTGTCCCTACGCACTCGACACTTTGATATTGTCTATTGCCAGGCGGTGGAAGAGTCATGTCGAATATAAACACTACGTGGGTGAAAAAACGAAGGGGAAATAGGAGAGAAATCCCCTCGTTCTGAAACTCAGCCGTGCATGGCTCTGATCGTTTGCAGTGGAATATTGTTTTCTATGTATTCTGCTGTCACAGAACCATGCAAGTCAATTGAAATCTTTATCTGTCTTATTACTGGCTGACAAGTCTGGAATGTTTCGCATACGGAATCATTGAAGGAGTATTATTCTTCGTGAGGGAGTCAGCAAATTTGTTGATTTAGGTATTGTTTCCTAAAGCTTTTGTCTTTGATAGAACATTTGGACTTGCTTAGAGCAGCTAATAATTTTTCTGCTGTGGGTTATTCATTCGAATCAAATATTACATCAAATAAAACTCTTTTGCAGTTAATAGTTTGGTAAATATTGTTTGAGTAATGTACAATCAGAAAATAAAGTAAAATTAAATAATCAAAATGATCATACATAACGGTCCCACACACAAGGAAAATACATAAATATAATTAAATCCTAGTTAAATCTCAGGTTAAGTACCTGCACTGAAGTACCTTACATAACACATGAATACTCCAAAAGTTATGTGGAATAAAATAAGAACACCCAGATGACTCGTGCGTCTGGAAACTAAAACACATCTAGACAACAACTTAATATCAGAAACCAACTTGAAAGGTATTTATATTAAAATTGTAAACTTCTTAAAATCTATGTCAAACCTTGAATAAAAATTTCATTAATAACTCCATGTGTTCATCGTTCTTTAGGAAAATAAAAAAAAGATCCACAAGAAGGTGCTTAATAATATGAAGAAATTTTATCCGAATGCATTTAAAAACATCTATCTTTCATTGTGCTCAAAAAAATTCTTCATAGTCTATCAGAGCTTCCTATATTACACTGTAAATCATTAAGATGTTTATAATCTCTTAGCATAAAATGTATTTAGGTTATAAAGGTTCTCCCGTATACAGATGTTTTTCATTCTGTGCTTACAATAAATATTATATATAAGATAATAGAACGAATTCCAATCCAAATAAAGTCAAATTCAAAAGTGAAGTATTAGGCTGATAAATTTTGATATACCTTATCATAAACTATAGCAAGAAACACGATTTACGATTCATCTATAAGGAAAATAAAAGGTACTTTTATAATTTTCATTTGGTTATCCATTCTGCGGAGACATGTGAATAAAAGTTTCCGTATATTTGTAAAAACCAGTACACCCGAGTACATAAATCAGTTACATATTTCATTGGATATCAATAATCCATTCATTGTTCATCCAACCGATTCCATCTCATTTTTCCGACTCACAAACTTTCATCTGAAAGAGAACCAATAAACAAACGCTTCACAATCTGTCCCTGCGTACTTGTCTATTGTCAGGCGGTGGAACAGACATGTCGAATATAAACACTACGTGGGGAAAAAAGAAGGGGAAATAGGAGAAAAATCCCCTCGTTCCTGATACTCATCCGTGCATGGCTCTGATCGTTTGCAGTGGAATATTGTTTTCTATGTATTCTGCTGTCACAGAACCATGCAAGTCAATTGAAATCTATCTGCATTATTACTGGCTGACAAGTCTGGAATGTTTCGTATACGGAATCTTCGAAGGGGTATTATTCTTCGTGAGGGAGTCAGCAAATTTGCTGATTTAGGTATGCTTACTAAAGAGTTTTTTAATGGAACATTTCGACCTGAAGCCATTTTGCTTAGAACAACTCATAATTTATCTTCTATGTACTATTCAATCGAATCAAATATTACAGCAAATAAAACTCTTTGGCAGTTAATAGTCGGAAAAATATTGGTTGTATGATGTACACTCAAACAATTAAGGAAAATACAATATCATAAGTATCATACATAAGGATCATAAACACATTAGGACAATACATAAGTATAATTCAATCCGAGTTAAATCCCAGGCCAAGTATCTATGCCGAAGTACCTAAAATGACAAATGAATACTCCAGTATCTATGTAGAATAAAATAAGAATACTCAGATAAAGCACCAGTTCCAGAAGCACCACGAGGTGCTTCTGGAAACTGAAAGACGTTAGAGGACAACTTAATATCAGAAACAAACTTAGAAAAGGTATTTATCTTAAAATTGTAATTTTCTTATAACTACGTTAAGCCTTGTGGAAAATTTTCACAAATAATTCCAGTTCATCGTTTTTAGGGAAATAAAAAACAGGATCCACAAGAAAGTGCCTAATAATATGAAGAAATTTTTGTCAAAATACATTTTAAATAAATTTATCATTTTGTTCAAAAATTATTCAGTCAATTACAGCTTCCTATATTTCATTAGGGCCGCGGTGGCCCGGTTGGAAGAGTAACGAACTAGCAACCGAAGGGTTGCGAGTTCGAATCCAGCCAAACACCGTCGTGTACAAAGGGGGCTGGTGCACGTTAAATCTGTCGTGGCCTCAAATGTCCTCACGTTGGCGTGGTGTGGAAGTTTGGAGAGTGGGGTGCCAGCTCAGGTGTTGCCTCGTCATCTGACCATGGTTCAAAATTACGTGGTGTTGTCCTCGGATCTTTCCCTTTGGGATTGATCCCGGACCGTCACCAATAGCCCATTGTGTTGCTCCAGTGTGACGTTAATTGAAATCCCCCCCCCCTATATTTCATTCTAAATAATGTTTATATCTCAGCACAAAACATATGTAGGCTATAAAGGTTCTCCTGTATATAAATGCTTTTCATTCTGTACTTACAATAAATATAATATATAAGATAATGAAACGAATTCAATCCAATTAAAGACAAATCCAAAAGTGAAGTATTAGTCTAAATTTTGACATACCTTGTAAAATATAGCAAAAAACACGATTTATGATTCATCTATATGGGAAAATATAAAAAGTTATTCTTTTTTAGAATTTTCTTTCGGTTATTCATTTTGCGGAGACATGAAAATAAAAGTTTCCGTATACTTGTAAAAACCAGTACACCCAAGTATATAAATCAGTACATATTTCATTGGATATCAATAATCCATTAATTTTTCGAGTCTCTTTTCCAGTTATACCAGACTTCCATTATTCAGATTTGTTTATAACGAGCATCCAGCTGCTAGGCATTTGCTCCGAACCAACCGATGCCATCTCATTTTTCCAACTCACAAGCTTTCATCTGAAAGCGAACCAATAAACAAACGCTTCACAATCTGTCCCTACGCACTCGACATTTTTATATTGTCTATTGTCAGGCGGTGGAACAGACATGTCGAATATAAACACTGCGTGGGGAAAAAAAGGAGAAAAGGAAGAAAAATCGTTCTGAAACTCAGCCGTGCATGGCTCTGATCGTTTGCAGTGGAGTATTGTTTTCTATGTATTCTGCTGTCACAGAACCATGCAAGTCAATTGAAATCTTTATCTGTCTTATTACTGGCTGACAAGTCTGGAATGTTTCGCATACGGAATCTTCGAAGAGGTATTATTCTTCGTGAGGGAGTCAGCAAATTTACTGATTTAGGTATGCTTACAAAAGAGTTTTATTTTTAATGGAACATTTCGACTTGAAGCCCCATTTTGCTTAGAACAACTAATAATTTCTCTTCTATGTAGTATTCAATCGAATAAAATATTATAGAAAATAAAGTTCTTTTGCAGTTAATAGTCTGAAAAATGTTTATTTGTGTGATGTGCACTCATCGCATTAAGGAAAATACAATACCATAAATGTCATGCATAAGAATCACATACATAAGGATAATTCATTTCGAGTTGAATCCTGGGTCAAGTACCTGCATCGAAGTGTCTTAAATGGCAAATGCATACTCCACAAGATATGTTGATTAAAATAAATACACCCAGATGTCTCGTGGTGCAAACAAAGAGCGTCGGAGATGGTGCACGTTAAATCTACCTTGGCCTCAAATGTCTTTACTTTGGCTTGGTAAGATGTTTGAAGAGTGGGGTGCCAATAAAAGTGTTGACTTCATCATCTGACCATGATTCAAAATTATTTCGGAAAAAGTATTTCCCTTCGAGTTTGATCCCGGGTTGTCACCAATAGTACGGTGTGCTGATCCCAGTGCGACGTTAATTAAAATACCTTCCTACCTTTCCCTTCGGGACTTTCGCTAATGGAACCATTGAGACGAGCAATTTGAACTGCCTACCTATATTGGATCACAGCCAAATCTGATACTCTAATTAGATTTCTGCTTGTATTATGTCCCATACAGACGGTATTTCTATAACAGTCATGTAAATTTAAAAGAAAAAAAATTGAAATTTGATTTAAATATATATAGCAAATGAATGACATTTTCTAAAAAATATATCGTTGATTAAGAAACATGTAATGATGTTTCGGTAACGGTATTTCCTATCACATTTCTGTACTAAAATTAGAGATAGCCTGGCAGCGAAATTTATTCTAACCCTACAAAAGTATAATATTTATTCCACAAATACTTGTAGATGCAGAGTAACTATAGTGAATTTATCTTACGATTCGATACTACTAAAATATTTCATAACATTTCATGAGATTAAAGCGTGACATAATATGACTGCAAGTTGGTTGACAACTGGGTGACTGGCTAACACTCTTCTGACAGTCAACTGTCAACCACTGATGGTTGTCTATCAAACTGTTTTGTGATGACAGAAAAGTGTTTTATTAACAACCATCTTTGCCTAAATACATTTTAAGTATTAAATATCAATAATATGTACTTGATAGCCTGTATAGAAAGATGTGGAGAAACAACTATAAGTATATTGTTAGATATGGTTTTGATGTATTTAATTTTCGCCTCTAATAAACATAAATTGCTTTTCTGTTCTTGTTTTTGTAGACGCGTTGGAGGAGTAGCTGATTAGAAACCGGAGGATTGCGAGTTTGAAACTTGATCCATGTAAATACCGTCATCTACGTAGAGACTGGTGCTCGGTAAATCTGTCGTGACCTCAAATGTCCTCACGTTGGCGTGGTGTGGACGTTTGGTGAGTGGGGTGTCGGCCCAGGTGTTGCCCTCGTCATCTGACCGTGGTTCAAAATTACGAGGCGTTGTCCTCCGATCTTTCCATTCCTTGTCAAAAAAGAGGTAGGTAGGTAATTAGGTGTTTTAATTAACGTCGCACTGGAGCAACACAATGAGCTTTTAACGACTGTCCGGGATCAAACACGAAGGGAAATATCCGAGGACGACACCACGTAATTTTGAACCATGGTCAAATGACGAGGTCACACCTGAGCTGGATCCGCACTCTCCAAACTTCCACACCACGCCAACGGGAGGACATTTGAGGCCACGGCAAATTTAACGTGTCCCAGTCCCCTTTGTACACGACGATCTCTGGTTGGATTCAAACTCGCAACCTTCCGGTTGCTAATCTGCTGTTCTTACAACCGGTCTACTATAGAATGAAGTGGAGGAAATGCAAACCCAAATCTTCAAAGTTCATATTGAACCAACTACTACTCGATTCCAGTAGTTGTTTATTGATTTCATATTTTTACAGGTCCCGGGTTCAAATTCCGATAGAGCCCGATGATTAATTCGCTTGACCAGATATATGGCTCCGTGTCCATATATATGGCCCCTTGTGCCAGAAAAAGCCAAAGGCAAGCAACCATATTTTTCCCACACACTCTCAGACCATTTAATAATATTTTGACACTCTTATTATTTTAACCCTGCAAGTGGTTTCGACGAGATATCTAGTCCATCAAAATCTGATCAATTTTGCTAATCATCAACAAATCGGCAATATCTTGAGGAAGTATCTCGTCAGCAAGATATTACCAATTTTTGATGATGGCGAGATCAAGATCTGGTCAGCTTTCTTCTAATGACGAGATATATCGTCCATCAAGATGTGGTAACTTTTTCTTATGACGAGATACGTCGTCAAGGCAACCACCAGGATATCTAAAAAGTAAAACAGATCATGTACAAGACTTGACAATTGAAATGGTACAAAGCGAAATACAATTACAATATCTGGTATTTATCAACCCTCTGATTTCCGCGTAGTGTATAGTATTGCTTTTTCCTCATAACACATACAATGACTAAATAACCACATCTACTGTTTAAAAAAAATCCATGGATTGGATTGAATGTTGGGGTTTTATGGCGCAAACTCCAAAAGCGGGCAAGCTGCGCCAAACACAAGACAGAATAGGACCCAATAAAAGTATAAAATATCTAAAAATCAATAGTCTAAGATAAAGATAAAAGGTGATTTAAAACATGTAAAATGTATAGATGAGAATAAAAATATTCAATCAATAATTAGATGATAAAACAAAATCCGACTGCAGCATAACTAATGAAACTGTGAACTTAATTTACATGCATTGACTGTGGAATTAAATAAAATGGGTAAAAATTAGATATGGTTTAAAAAACCAACTGAACGTAAAAAGGTTTGTGAATGGGAATTTTCCCCGATAAAATCTCGTAGATTTAAAATTATGCTTTTAAAAATTTGATGCGTTGATGATTAAAAACAGAACAGGGACAATTAAAATGTGATAAACAGAAAATGGAGTAGAGCATGAGTTACAAATGGGTGTGATCTCTCCTAGTAAAAGATGACGATGGGTCAATCGTGGGTCCAATGCGAAGGCGGGTCAAAACAATCCATGGAATTTTCAACCTTTAGAAAGATACCCTTGATCCTTTCCTCGGAAATATCCTATTGACCTTTTCCTTAGAATAAAATTCTTTGAAATTATTCTGTTTCTTCTTTCCCTAGAATAGAATCTTCTGGAAGGATTAGTCAAGAAGGCCAAAACTGTTTAGAAGTCATGCAGAGAATACTGCAGGTTGCAAGATGGAATTATTCGTGTGAAACCTTCAGAGGGTTAATAATGAAGCTAGTTAGATTTCGTAGCATATTACATGTCTTCAAACTGTTACAAACTGTTGTAAACAGGCCAAAACTGTTTAGAAGTCATGCAGCGAATACTGCAGGTTGCAAGATGGAATTATTCGTGTGAACCCTTCAGAGGGTTAATAGTGAAGCTAGTTAGATTTCGTAGCATATTACATGTCTTCAAACTGTTACAAACTGTTGTAAACAGGAAAAACTGTTTAGAAGTCATGCAGCGAATACTGCAGGTTGCAAGATGGAATTATTCGTGTGAACCCTTTAGAGGGTTAATAATGAAGCTAGTTAGATTTCGTAACATATTACATGTCTTCACATTTTATTAAAATGTATTAAATATAGTGAAAACATTACTATTTAAGTTCAAAGTTTTTCAGACTAGTTTTACTATATATATTTTAATACATATCGTGGAGATCTTGTTAAAGATGATATATGTATAATGCAGTATTTCATTAACGAAACGCATTTATTTTTGCTTATTTGAGCATATTTGGGAAATGTATTTCTAAATTGTGCAACTGGGATCAGAATAAGCCCGAGTACCATTTTTAATGCTTTTCGATTAAGGTTTGCCTAGATTACCTAACATAGTTTTGGAAAAGATTTGTGACAGGATTATGTTAAGTATCAGTCTAGACACATATTTCACCATGGATGTTTCCCATTTATGTTGGAATTTAATATACTTTGGGATTCAATTAAATATATTAGAAAAATTCAACAAATCATTTCATAACTATGATTTCCAATTAGAATTTCACTTTCATTTTGCTTTTTTCATTATTGCCTAGCTTTTCTAAAATTTTGCTTTATAAGTGATTTTCTATACGGTAAAATTTCGTAGCTTTTGTTTGAAAACTTCATTAAAGTATTATTTTAATTCAGTATGCTGTGTGAAATATATGCTTGGGAATAGAATTTCGTTCCCTGAACATGAATACTCTTATGGCTGCAATCATTACAAATATACATTCTTGGCATTTGACTTCAAGTTTTATACATGGATTTTAAATTAATACTCCTGAGTTAGAGACGAATCAAAACTAGTTTTCCATTCTACTAAGTTTACATTCTACTCAGCTAGTTAATTAATGCCGCACTGGAGCAATACAACGGGCTATTGGCGACCGTCCAGGATCAATCCCCAAGAGACAACGCCACATAATTTTGAACCACGGTCAGATGACGAGGCAACACCAGAGTTGGCACCCCACTCTCAAAATTTCATCACCACACTAATGTGAGGATATTTGAGGCCACGACAGCCTTTGGTTGGATTCGAATTCGCAACTCTCCGGTTGCTAATCCGCTATTCTTCCAACTGGGCTACCGTGGCCCATAGTATGATTTTGAGATATGGAATCGCTGTTACAATCAAAAGGGCTAGTTTGACTCCAAACAGGAATTTTAAAGTACACGTGACAAAAAATCAAATTACTCCAAAGCCAGTATACGGTCGGATTTTAAACATAGCGAGCGTGCTGTACAAGAAAAGAAATCACAATATCAAATCTATAGGACTCAATATTTTTGTAGAATTACTTCAGAAAGGTGATAAATTAGTGAGTTGTAAAGCCCCCTTTGGTGATATAGAATTGCAACAAAAAGGTCATAAATTTCTAAGATGTAATTTCCCCTTAGTGGCAAATAATTGCACCAGAAAGGTCATAAATTAGTGAGTTATAAATTCCCCTTTGGTGGCATAGAATAGCATTAGAAAGGTCATAAATTGCTAAGATGTAAAGTTACCTTTGGGGCAATCAATTACACCAGAAAGGTCATAAATTAGTGAGTTATAAATTCCCCTTTGGTGGCATAGAATAGCATTAGAAAGTTCATAAATTGCTAAGATGTAAAGTTCCCTTTGGGGCAATCAATTACACCAGAATGGTCATAAATTAGTGAGTTATAAAGCCCCCTTTGGGTGGCATAGAATTGCACTAGAAAGGACATAAATTTGTAAGACATAAATTCCCCTTTGGTAGCAACGAATTACACCAGGTTATAAATTAGTGAGTTGTAAGGCCCCATTTTGTGGCATAGAATTGCATTAGGAAGGTCATAAATTAGTCAGTTGTAAAGCCCTTTTGATGGCAATACATGCCAATATACGTCGTGGCATAGTCAAAAATTTATTGTATCCTGTGTCAAATTATGTCAAGGATTCTGAAGGTGCCCTTATATTCTTTAAATGGTGCAACTGACTGCATTGAGAAGATCCCAGACATGTTCAATTCGGGACAGCTCGGTGGATCCTGGTGAAAATAAAAAATTCAACACCACGGCGGTGCTTCTGTAAGAGGCGAGAGCCAATGGCGCTATAACAGTAGACTGAGAATGGCTATGGCTCTTGTCATGAATTCAACAAAACTCTTATCTTATGCAAAGCATTTTGCAGCTACTGTTTCAGACATGCTAAATTTAAGGCAGATATGGGTATTTTAGATCAAGGAATGAATTCAATACAACAGAGGTATTCCTGCAAGACGTGAAGCGTGTGTCGTCGGGAGTTATGCTGGAAAATAGTCCCTTGGACACGTCTCATGAAAGCTAAAATAGCAGGTTATAGAATCTGCTGGATGTATCGCTGGGCCATAACACTACCACGCAATAGTTCTAAAGTTACCCACAGACTGCCGACCTCAGGGGGCACATCTCCTTTTATGTATTTTCGTCTTTAGGTGTTTACGGGCTTCACGTACCCGAGGTCCTCTAGTGATAATTTCTTTTCCTACAGGGTTTTCTTTCTTTAGTAAACACAGGTGTCCAACTCCCGGGACACCCAAAGCGATATTTTTCTGGTTTCATTCCACTACTCTGTTCCCAATCTCTCTTCCCCTTCCTTGATCATTTTTTACTTGAAGTTGTCTTGTATTTGGCGCAGCTTGGCCAAATATGGCCCTTGCGCCATAAAACCTTAACCAACCAACCTACAGACTTCCGTCAGTTGCGGCTCCACATAACAATACACTAGGAATTACAGCCAGTGTGCCGCTCGACTGTAAACTGAAAAGAGGTACCTGAGATCGTCCGGGGTATCTGGAGTGGTACCGTGACCGAGAGTCAGGGAACGGCAGCACATCGTGTTTAGTGACAATTCCCACTTCTGACTGGGCAGATGATCATCGCATTCGCGTGTGGTGGAAACCCGGACAATGCTACCATTCTCAGCTTACTGTCAGACGACACATACAACCTGAACTCCTAATGTAATGGTGTAGGGAACCATTACAACTGGTCGTTTCTAGCCATGATAATAGAAACATCTAGAAGGTCAAACTACCTGTTGTTTCATGTTAACTGTTCAAGGAACTATTTACCACACACGACAAACCTCTTGCAAGAGTGCCTTCGTAGTGTCTCAGTCAGATAGAGATTCCCAGATATGTTTCCATTTGAGAGCTTGTCTGTGAACGTCAATTGAAGCACACAGGGAATATAAGGAACGTGGAACATCAGCTGCAGATTGAATGACATTATTTGCCACAGAAATTTGCAGACTCCAGGCCAAGCTGTATATAGGCGCATATAGCTACTAAAGAGGACTCAACAACTTACTAATTTATGACACTTATGGTGTAATTCTACAGCATATTACTCATGACAGCAGACTCCTTCTAGTAGGGGTACGACGAGGTAGTCTGGTACAGCGATAAGTCCAACAAATCCAACAACCTGCTACTTTACTTTTCACGTCACATGTTCAAGGAGATATTTATGAGCGCGATAATTCATACGTCTCGCCTCCTTGGTGTTGAAACATTGCCTTGGTGAGAGAAATACAGAGATCGTTTCCCATTGAGCATGTGTGGGATACGATACGAAGACCCTGAATATAAGGTCTCGAGCAGCAACTACATAATTCTTAGCATAATTTGCAGCAGGATATTATAAGGCTTTTGTTTGAGTCCATGCCATATCGTTTGATGTCATGTATCGCCACCAGAGGGGCTTTACAACCGACTTTTCTGCTGTAATTCTACAGTAAAACGTCCTCTAGATTTGTTAATGTGTGACTATTTTTCCTTAGCTCTCTTCATGTACATCACACAAACTTTCATTCAGATAGAATACTGGCTTTAGAGTTTTATCGATATTTTTTGGCTCAGTGTAATTTAAGAAATTTGAATAATTTCACTATGTAGTCTGAAAAGAACTAATTTTTTAAACGGAATACATCTTTAACCGTCCAAGTGGCTTCGACGAGATGCCTCGTTATCAAGTTATTACCAACTTTTTGATGATGATGAGATCATGATCAGATATTTCGTTCATCAAGATCTAGTCAGTTTTCTCCTAATAATGAGATATTTCGTTCGTCAAAATTAGGTCAGTTTTCTCCTAATAACGAGGTATTTCGTCCATCAAGATCTGGGCAGCTTTCTTCTAATAACTAGATATTTCGTCCATCAAGATCTGGTCAGTTTTGTTACTGACGAGACACCTCTTCGAGACAACCACCAGGAGAGTTACTCCTCAAACGCAAAAAGTTTCAAAATCTCCAAAACATCTCTAACTTACGTTGCTGTTTATTGAATAGGTAAATTGAGTGTCAGAGTAATCGAATGTTGTAAACGAAACAATTTTCTTTTGTGAGATCTTTCTTGTCTTAATTTCGTTCAGCGCAGTAATTGTGTCGATTTGATTGAGCATGGCGACGAAAAGCAAATAATTGAGCTATTCCATCTATTGATTTAGCTATCTAGGGTCCCTACTTAATATGCATTCAGCATCCGTGGTTACGAACTCTGTTTACGATATCGGTTAAACTAGTTAGCGGTTGTTGCCGAATCGAGTCAACCAAATATTTTTGTGTTTCTGTGAATAGTTTTAGGCTATAAACAAGCCATAGGAAACAGAATTACGCAACACTATGACTGACCAGATGTCGATCACCTTTGTAATTCTTTATTATAATTATAATTTAATATGATTATATTATTTATTATAATTTTAATTTAAAGATAATTTTTTAGTACACCCTCATGGTGGTTGTGTGGTTGTCTACGCAATGTATCTCGTTAGAAAAACTGATCCGATCTCGATCATATTTGTAATTATTTATTATAATTATTATAATTATTTATTATAATTATTTATTATAATTATTTATTATAATTTAATATGATTATCTTTGTTATTATTTTTATAATTATAATTTAATACGATTATCTTATTATTTATGGTAATTATAATTTTAAAAAAATTTATTAAACCCTCCTGTGTGGTTGTTGGGTGTTGTCTAGGCGGATGTATCTCGTAGTTAGAAAAACTGACCAGATCTCGATCATCTTTGTAATAATTTATTATAATTACAATTTAATACGATTATCTATGCTATTATTTATTATAATTATAATTTGATATAATTATCTTTGATGTAATTATCTTTGTTATTATTTTTTATAATTATAACTTAAAGATAATTTTTTATTAAACCCTCCTGGTGGTTGGGTGGTTGTCTAAGCGATGCATCTCTCTCTATATCGTCGTTCGAAAAAACTGATCAGATCTCGATCATCTTTGTAATTATTTATTATAATTATAACTTAATACGATTACCTTTGTTACAATTTATTATAATTATAATTTCATAGGATCATCTTATTATTTATTGTAATTATAATTTAAAAATAATTTTTTATTAAACGCTCCTGTGTGGTTGTCTAGGCGGATGTATCTTGTAGTTAGAAAAACTGACCAGATCTCGATCATCTTTGTAATTATTTATTATAATTATAACTTAATACGATTACCTTTGTTACAATTTATTATAATTATAATTTCATAGGATCATCTTATTATTTATTGTAATTATAATTTAAAAATAATTTTTTATTAAACGCTCCTGTGTGGTTGTCTAGGCGGATGTATCTTGTAGTTAGAAAAACTGACCAGATCTCGATCATCTTTGTAATTATTTATTATAATTATAATTTAATACGATTATCTTTGTTATTACTTATTATAATTTAAAGATGATTTTTTATTAAACCCTCCTGGTGGTTGGGAGTTGTCTAAGCGATATATCTCGTGATTAGAAAAACTGTCCAGATCTCTATCTCGTTACGAAAAACAACAATATCTTAATTCGGAATTCAGTCGGCATGTAATTAGAAAAATAGGTCTGATCTTTCTGAACGAGATCGCGGTGATTTAGGTCAATTGATTTTCAACATATTTTATCTCACGGCAGAAGTAAAGTAATTACTGAGATTCTGCCTACACCAATCACGTTGGCGTGGTCTGAAAGTTTGGAGAGTGGGGTGCCAGCTCAGTTGTTGTCTCGCCGTCTGACAATGGTTCAAAATTATGTGGTGTTGTCCTCTGATCTTTCCCTTTGGGATTGATCCCGGACCGTCACCAATAGCCAGTTGTGTTGCTCCAGTGTGATGTTAATTAAAATACCAACCTGCCCACACGAAAAAATATTTTTTGACGTGAATACGTTTTTAAAATCGGTATGGAGGTCATCTGCAGAAACTTGCGCGTCACGAAAAGTGTTGATATCTCTAAGCCACATAACTCCTGGGGAATCAGCCTATAGGAATAAATGACCTACCATCGTGTAGAGGAAGGTGGGACACGTCCACCAGGTTGGACACTAATCCATTTCCCCTCCGACCTTTGTACCGCGTGATGGGGAAATTGAGTCACATTTCGGGCATGCGCTGGCCTGTTTAACCGCTGTAACTTCAGTTCCAATCGACAGATCGTGGCTAGTGCGTGCTTAAATTGAAGAGAACGACGAGTTCTGTAATTCCATTTGACTATTTGACAGTTTAAACCATTTGTGTGAAAATCGTGTGCGGCGGAAAGTGACTATTTGTCGAAGATTTCACTACGAAGCCAAAATACCACACTAAATTTCAATTGAGGTATAGCAAACGTAAACTGATTGAAAGAGCAGTTCAAGACAAACAAAATTATACCAAGAAGTCTAAACCTGGTAAGTGCGGAGAGATCTAGAGATTACCGAAGACGCAAGGAGCAGGCTGAGCAGGCGCGCGTATGCGGAGAAGCCACTGGATCATCTAACAATCTGCCACCACGCTTGGAAACACCACCATCAACCTTACCTTTGTCAGGAACATCAGTATCGATACCATGCCGTTTGTCTCGTACTTTAGCTATCACAGACCCATCATCCATAAGGTCGCCATAGAATACTAAGCATTGCCCACACTCTAACACCACTGTTATGCATCCACCAAAAACGATGAATAAATAAATGTCAAACAAATATCCGCAGTATTCATTTCATCAGCGACCCACTTACCAGGTATTACGCCCAAAACTATTCACGAACCAAACCTTACGGTACAGTGGGGACTGTGCCTACCTGCTGTTTTTAACTACCTGACCGATAAAATACTTATACATTTGATTGACGAAATAATAACAGTAGTTACCTACCATTTTAGCTTCAAAGTAATAGAATATCAACTTTGCGTCGCTAAATATTACACGTAATTCGCATATTCTACATGTAAGGTATAAGATAATTTCTTTATTTGAATCTAATAATCTGACCTTTTCTAAATTATATTATCTAAACAATATTCACACATAACATTAGTTTAAAATTCTGAAAGGTTATTACGCATATACCTATTTGTGAATCCTAGATTAATTGCCTGCCTGAATTCTAAACAATTTTAACCGTCATTAATAGACTATTTCCTAGGATTATTTCAACCAGCAAATGTGGTTACGTCATGATATTGGTTGTGCGAAAACAAGGGTGTTTAGCTAAGGCTGACCTTTTAACTTCTAAGAAAGTGAATACCTTTCTTTTTAGTATTGCACTGCATATGTATGTATTTATATATCGCTCTGTAAGGTTTTAAACAGTTTAATCCATGAATCCTATTGCCATTTTTATTTTGAAGCTTCAAAAGATGCTAAACACTAACTTTATTGAATACATAAATAAGCAGTTTCTATATTCACGTTAGAATAAAATGTGTATAATATATAGGATTCAAAGGAAATATATTCAGATCAATGCATATTTGTCTTTTTCCGAAACTTACTGTTAAGAATATAGAAACTCAATACATATATATCCAAAATTCGGTTACTCAGTTCTTTATTCAGACTTTAAGTAGTTCCTATATCCCTCAAGCACACGCAATATACACACAAATCGCGCGGCCCATACACAAAAGTGCTCAAGCACAAAACACTCCCACTCTATTTGCTCTGGCTTTCGGGGGGAAAACATTTTATAAAAGGTGAGTAAAATCCCTCTAAAAAGGCGATAAAAGCGTTACTTAAACTGTACAGAAAATATATATTTCTATAGGAAAATATGAGGATTTCCCTCCCAATTCTTTGTTGGAAAAAAGAAAATGGCGCACTCTCTTGCAAGAGAAACAAAATATTTTTTGCTTCCTCTCCCCTCAAGTTTTGATTTTTCTCCTTTTCATTCTCTTCAAATATCTTTTGTATTGAGGCTCTTGTGGCGGTATATCCCTACAATGCCCTAAATAGGGGAAAAATACCCTCTTCAATACAGGGACATTGGGGAAATGTACTGGCATGACCAGCTGACGATTACGGACTGAGTCTTTATCGATAAAAATCGAGGAAAGCAAACAAAAATCGCGCGCATGACGAATCTCCATTTCCAACATCCTCCCCCCATTCCCTTTTCTTCGAGTTTTGACGGTGAGATAGGTTCCTATATTCTAGAAAATCAGAGTGAAGATAAATTTTTGGATTTGTCTGTTTCAAATATTTTTTGCAGAAATTTAATTTGCTATTACCACAGATGTGGTGAACATCCTTTTGGAACGAGGGCCGCGGTAGCCCAGTGGGTAGCAGCCGGAGGGGTGCGAGTTCGAAAATCGCTCCAAACAAAGACAGTCGTGTACATGGGGGTGGTGTTCGTGGCCTCAAATGTCCTCACATTGGCGTGGTGGCATTTTGCTAATGACGAGATAATTCGTCATCAGCATTTTGCCAATTTCGAGATAGAGAACTGGTCAGTTTTCTTCTCAGCACGAGGCTTTTCGTCCGTCATGACCTGGTCAGTTTTGTAAGTGACGAGGTATCTCGTCGAGGTGATCTCCAGGGGGTGGTGAAATTAATAAAATAACTTTTTTCACCAAATGAACGAAAAACGTCGAAATAAATTTTGTGACTTTCATCGAGGTAATATGAACTATTTTATCGATCTCCTTAAACATAAAATAGTGCATCACTGTTTTCTGTACTAAACCGGGAGCCGCGGTAGGCCGGTTGGAAGAGTGGGGGATAGGCAACGGGAGGATTGCGAATTCGAACTCGATTCAACCAGACTGTTGTGTACAAGTGGGAAGGTCCACGTTAAATCTCTCGTGGCCTCAAATGTCCTCATGTCGGCGTGGTGTGGAAGATTGGAGAGTGAGGTGCCAGTTGAGGTGTGACCTCGTCATTTGACCGTCGTTCAAAATGACGAGCTGTTGTCCGCTGTTCTTTCCGTTCGGGATTGATCCCAGACCGTCTCCAATAGCCCACTGTGTTGCTCCAGTGCTACGTTAATGTACCTACGTAACAGTATCAATTTATTTACCTCAAAATGTGGGGTTTTGATTGTTGCAACGCATGAGTAATATGAAGAAATTTGGTAGGTAGTGAGCGAGATCCAAGATAACCACTAGGTTAAACCTCCTAGTGGTTGTCTTGGATCTCGTCATTACTAAAATCATTAGGAGAAATTTATTAACCACATATCTCGTCATTAGAAGAAAACTGACCACATCTTGATCTCGGCATCATAATATTCAGCAATATCTTGATGACGACATATCTCGTCACAAGTAAAATTGGTCAGATCTTAATGGACGAGATATCTCGCCGAAACAGGTTGGAGGGTTAATCAAAGTCGCACTGGAGCAACACAACGGACTGTTAACGACGGTCCGAGATCATTCCTGTAAGGAAAGATCCGAGGACAACACCTCGCAATTTTGAACCACTGTCAGACAATTAGGTCAACAATGAAGCAATTTCGAATGTGTGCCTTTAAAAGCATTCCAAAATAAAAAATCAAAAACGTTTCTTACAGTTAACAAATATTCCAACACCGAAGCTAATTGATTCAAACCCAAAATCAGCTACAAACCACCCCATTATCTAATCATTTTCAAGACTACAAAATCAGAGGAAATTTGGTAGGTAACTAGTTATAGTTGCACTAGAACAACGCAACTCGCTATTGGCGACGGTCCTGGATTAACCTCCTAGAAAAAGATCCGGGGCAACTCCTCGAAATTTTGAACCACGGTCAGTTAGGTAGGTAGTTAATTAACGTCGCACTAGAGCAACACAACGGGCTATTGGCAACGGCCTGGGATCAATGGTAGGTAGGTAGGTATTTTAATTAACGTCATACTGGAGTAACACGGATGGGATATTGGTGACGGTCCGGGATCAATCCCAAAGAGAAAGGTCAGAGGACAACACGTAATTTTGAATCACGGTCACCAAACTTCCACACCACGCCAACGGACATTTGAGGCCATGACGGATTTAACGTGCACCAGCCCCCTTTGTGCACGACGGTCTTTGTCTGGATTCTAACTTGTAACCCTCCGGTTGCTAGTCCGTTACTCTTCCAACCGGGCTACCTCGGCCCGTGTCGTCCGGGATCGATACCGAAGTGAACGGTTGGTTGGTTTGTTGGGGTTTATGGCGCAAGGGCCATATTTGGTCATGCTGCGCCAGTCACAAGACATACAATACCAAGTAATGGACATACACACTCAATGAAAATTTTACAGACACAGAAAAGAGAAATACATCCAGGGAGGAATGCACCTGACAAGACTCGAACCAGGCCGCCGAAGGGAAAGATCCAAGGATAACACCTCTAAATTTTGAACCAAGGCCAGCATCTGAGGTCGCGCCCCAGTCTTTAAATATCCACACCACTCTAACGGGGGTGCATTTCAGGCCATGACAGATTAACAGTGAGGACAGGTCAAGACAGAGCGGACTGGTGACCGTCCTATAAGACGGGTTCCAGTCCCCCTCATTTATACGACGGTCATTGGTCAACAATGAAGAAATTTGGAATATGCCACAAAAGGCATTCCAAATTCAAATATCAGAAACCTTTCATATTTCACAATAAAGACATCTCCCCAAACACTAACCTTCTATAATTCCAATTTAGAAACAAATCGATTCAAAACCAAAATCATGTAGCAAACCACCCCGATTATCTAATCATTTTCGATATTACAAAATCTCAGAGCCAACGATCAGCGCCAGATATTAATCACAGCCCGTGATTTCCGCCTCGGAATCACTTTTCTCGTAAGACTTTCATAATAACTTTTGTTCTTGTGACGCAGCCATTTGATTTCCAGGAATATTAGGGGAGCGGTTTATGTCATGCTATTAATCCTGATAACATACGACTGTTTTGCTATCACGGATCCGTCATGGATGTCACTAAAAGCCTTCCCTCTATTTGTTTGATATTCTGCATTTGATAGCATGGTTCCTTGCTTTTTTTCAGTGTGTTCGGTATTCGTATATTTATTTGGTCCGTGCATTTGTCATTTCTCTATTATTCTTTGCTTAAAGGAATCGGATATTAGTTTCGGAATGAGATAATGTTTTATGTCGTGGTTTGTGTTTTGTTTGGAATTTATTCGAACTGTGGGCAGTTCGTTTGTTAATTCAACGGAGATGCGAGGATTGTTTATATGATCTTAGTTCGAATTAATGTGAGGATTACTTGATTATCGATCAGATTCGGTGTGTATTGGTTTTGTATTTTTTATCGTCGATGGATTTACAAGTAGCATTGCTTCTACCGCACAATATACACATTATGACTAAATAACCACGCCCATTGATTGAAAGTTGGTTGGTTTGAAGTTTTTTTATATGGCACGAGGCATTTGGTCAAGCTGCGCCAAACACAAGACACCATCAAGAAAAAGTAATGCGAAGGTAGGCATTTAACGCAACGGGCTATTGGCGAAGGGAATGATCGAGGACAACGCCACGTAATTTTGAACCACGGTCAGATGACGAATATCTGAATGTACTCCATGGCGGGGAAACGAACCCTGGTTTCCTGCGTGTGACAGATGGCAATACTGACCACTATACTACCGAGGACACCAATGTGAAAGTGAGAAAAGAGGAATGGGGTAACAGGTTAGTGGGATGAAAGCCAAAAAAATCGCTTGGGTATCTATGGAACGCGATCTCCATGTTTATTAAAGGCGGTAAATCCTATAGGAAAGGAAGAGATCACTAAAGTACCTCGGGTACATGAAGCCAGTACACCTAAATATGTGCCCTTAGTTTCCATTGGTTGAAAGAATCCTAGGGAATAGTGTAATTGATCTAGGTCTAAACTGTTTAGAAGTCATGCAAGGAAGACAATAGGTTGCAGGACGGATATATACGACTCAGATAGTTGAACTTTTATCTGTTTGGCAGATTGAGACCCAAAATAAATCTTATTAGTTTTCGAAATAAAATGTAATAAAATTACAAAAATATCAAAGTAAGTTAATATGCGTGTATTACATATACAGGGTGTTTCGAAAATATCTGGTTAAATTGTAAAAGGTGGTAAAGGGGCCCAAAATAAGCATTTTTTGTCGACGAATGTGTATCCGGAAGTTCTCGGATTTTCAACGGCATATAACTATAAAGAGTTAAGAAAGATCAATAAGTATAAGGAATTAAGAAAGGTTAATAAGTATAAGGAATAAGGAATTAAGAAAGTTTTGCGGGGTTTGATAGTTTTTAAATGTTTGAAGAAAACATCAATGGCTGCCCATCTGTAGTTTTGTTATACCTCTAAGTGGTTTCGATAAGATACCTCGTTTTTCTAGGTCTTTCCAATTTTGCTAATTACGAGATACTTCGTCATCAAGATATTGCCGATTTTTTCATGATGACGAAATCACGATCTGGTTACAGCCTTTAGGGGCACACCTTTAGGTGTATACGGACATAACAATCCCGATGTACCAGAGCTATCTTTCCTCACTTTCATTTTTACCTTCGCCTACTCTTCTGCATTTTGCTTTACCTTCCTCCATCATTGTGCTGCCTGTCTCGGGCTTCGCGCAGCTTGGCCAAATATGGTCCTTGCGCCAAAAAACCAGAAAACAACCAGCCAACAAAGATCTGGTCAGTGTTCTTCTACTGACGAGATATCTCGTTCATCAAGATCTGGTCAGTTTTCTAATGACGAGATATATCTCGCCGAGACAACTACCAGGAGTATTAAACAAAAAGTAGCAATATGCGGATAAGCAAAATTTAAAATCACCAGATCAACGAATTCAATAAACGACATTTCTATGCCCGAATTTTCTTCACAAATCTATACATTCCTCTAAAAAAATCTGAATGCATTATTTCCTCAGCTTCCAAGACAAAATCAAATCCAGATATCGGAACAGAGGAAATGAGTTGAGCTCCGTATTTGTCTTTGAAGTTCATGAAAATGTTCCTGGCTTGGCCTTTGTTCTGCCGCTCCCCAAAGTGCCCTGGAAAAAGAATAGTGCCCCTCGGTCCCTTCTACCCCAGGGACTTTAATGGAAGGAGTATTTACATGAGAACGCAATTACAGAAGTTAAACATGATCGGAGGAAAATTTCTTTCGATCTAAGAAAAGATCGCGCGATTTAAATTCGTTCTCCAATCCCACTCACTTCAAAGTTTAGTGAAATAATATGATTGATTGCTGACTTTAAGTAGTCTATTAGACTGGGAACGGACTTTTATTGAAGAACTGTTTAATCGAGAGGGTTTGATGGAATTCGCTTTCCTTGAGGATTGTTTAATTTATTCTTGGAAGACTTATTCATTGAAGAGGGAGAATATTATTGTCGTCTTCTGTTTCTCTTTAGTTACTGAGATTCACAGTGTGTTGAATTGTACTTTAGAAATTAGTTGAGAACAATGTTTTGAGAAGTTACCAAACTATCTGTTATACTTTTCCTGTATTTCCTTAAACCTCAAATTAGTTTCGACGTTAAGATCTGATCAATTTTACAAATGACAAGACATGTCATCAAGATAATATCAATTTTTTGATGATTACGAGATCGAGTTTCAATTTCAAGAGTAGTCAATTTTCTTCTAATGACGAAATATATTGTCCTACGAGATCTGCTGATGGTTTTGCTAGTGACGAGATACCTCGTCATGCGAACCACCAGGGGATTATTACAGGTAAGATCCCAGTATTCAGGTATATTCGGAAGTAAATCACAATCTTTTTATATTCTTCCAACTCCTTTATAAGTAAGCCCGATTGAAAGAGTAACGGATTAGCAACCGGAGATCTGGTCAGTTTTCTACTACTCAAAAGTTAGTCAGATCTAGTCAGTTGTTTTTCCAATGACGAGATATCTCGTTCATCAAGATCTGATCAGTTTTCTTCTAATGATTATGCATCTGGTCCAGATCTTGATGTTCTGGTCAGCTTCCTTCTGTTGACGAGATATCGCGTCGATCTAGATCCGGTCAGCTTTCTTCTGATGACGAGATGTCCCGTCCAGCAAGACCTGGTCGATTTTCTTCTAATGACGAGTTATCTCGTCCATAAAGATTGGGTCAGATTATTTTTCCAATGACGAGATTTTTCGTTCATCAAGGTCTGGTCAGTTTTCTAATGTCGACGAAACTGGTTCAGATCTTGATGATCAGGTCATTTTTCTTATGTTGACCAGATATCGCGTCGATCATGATCTGGTCAGCTTTCTTCTCATGACGAGTTGTCTCGTCCATCAAGACGTGGTCAATTTTATTCTAGTGACGAGATATCTCATGCATAAAGATCTGGTCAGATTATTTTTCCAATGACGAGATATTTCGTTCATCAAGGTCTGGTCAGTTTTCTAATGTCGACGAATCTGGTCCAGATCTTGATGATCAGGTCATTTTTCTTATGTTGACCAGATATCGCGTCGATCATGATCTGGTCAGCTTTCTTCTCATGACGAGTTGTCTCGTCCATCAAGACGTGGTCAGTTTTATTCTAGTGACGAGATATCTCATACATAAAGATCTGGTCAGATTTTTTTTCCAATGACGAGATATTTCGTTCATCAAGGTCTGGTCAGTTTTCTAATGTCGACGAATCTGGTCCAGATCTTGATGATCAGGTCAGTTTTCTTCTGTTGACAAGATGTCTCGTCCATCAAGAGTTGGTTAGTTTTCTTCTAATGCGATATATCGTCCATAAAGATCTGGTCAGATATTTTTTCCAATGGCGAGGTATTTTGTTCATCAAGGTCAGTTTTCTAATGACGAGGCATCTGGACCAGATCTTGATTATCTGGTCAGTTTTCATCTGTTGACGAGATATCGCGTCGACCAAGATCTTGTCAGCTTTCTTCTGATGACGAGATGTCTTCCATCAAGATCTGGTCACTTTTCTTCTCATGATGAGATGCTTCGTCGAGACTACCACCAGGAGGGTTATAAATCACGATATATTTTGCTGTGTAATACAATGCATGTGGCTATAAGATTATATGGAAGATTGTAATTTCTTGGGATGGAAATAGCACGTGTAATAGTAATGCACGATTTTCATTTTTTCCTCTTATTTCAGCTTCGGGTTTGATCTCAGACCGTTGCCAATAGCCCGTTGTGTTGCTCCAGTCGACTAATTATAATGCCTACCTACCTCTTATTTCACATAAATTTGTAATGTAGATGGATTTTTAAAAATTTCTTATGTGGACAGAAAAATAAAATGCAAACTACAAAGGTTGGTAACAAAAGAACACACATACAATAAATAAAATTGATAAGAAAGAGTTAAGTTGTATATAAAAAGACAAAAATAGTTAGCTGCATATCCGTCATCTAGCTTTCCAGCATCGGCCATAGATGTCCGTACAAAAGAGCGCAATACAAATTAGCAGATAGTGGATGTCCATTTCTTGGGAATTTGTGTCACCATAGTGTGACAAGTTGAAAAGCAACAGACAATACGAAATGCAACGATTTACAGCATAGCGAAGCAACAGATTGAAAAGAATTGTCCTGATACTTTGACTTGCAGCTATATATGGAAGTAAATGAGCATTTTATTTAGATTGAAAATTTATTTTGGAAAAAGTTTGGTAGATTGCTTTTGGGGTTTATGGCGCAAGGGGCCAAGTTTGATGGCAAACACAAGGCATATAATGTCAAGTAATTGTGAAAAGAAAGGATTGAGAGAAGAAAGAGAAAGACCACTTAGATATTCTAGGAACGCGACCCCCTTGTTTACCAGAGGCAGTAAGCCCCATGGGAAAAGAATAGATTTCTAGGGTACTTCGTGTAAAGCCTATACACACCTAAAGAAAATGTACCCCGAGGAGATTGAGAAAAGAGAATCAGCGCCGAACTACAATTTTACTTCCTTTTTTATAAATTATACTTTACTCAGAATATTCTTTTATAGAGCTAATACAATCGAAGAGTTTTTGAGTGAAGAATAGATACTTTATACGTTGCTGCACGTCCAATTATGAGTATAATCTAATTAAGCATTTCGCTTTCAAAAAGTATAAACTTCATCAAAAAAAGTATAACTACCAGCAAAAAGCACAAAAACTGCGAAACTTCATCTTTGATCTTCGGAGGGATTACGTGCAATGAAAACGTGCGCGTCGCCGCGAAACGTATTTTGTTTCATCTTGGCACGCGCCCAACAAACAAAGCTAGATATAAACAGTAAGAGGTGAGATTAATAAATTACGGCGAAGATAAACAGTGAATAAAAAAGTGAAAGGCATTTCCCCGGCATCATTTCTCATTGGATGATTATAAATCTTCATTTTCTGATGCTTGAGCTACGAAGATGGCGAACGCGCTTGTGCGGAAACGCACAAAAATTATTCAATCGTGAAGATGGGTTTGTTCGAAAAATGTGTTTGATGTTTGTAATTTAAGAGGTATTTAAAGTTCCATCAGTCGTGTTATTAACAAACGTGGTGTTCTAAACTATGATGACACCTTTAGATACCCCTTTTTTGTTTGTAGTCTTGTGAAAAATAACTTTTGGACGTGTTCTGCAATCAGCGGTAAGTTTCTGGATGGTTGAAAAGAATGGTTTTTGGTTTGGTTTGATGCGGAAGGATCTAATTGGATACAAAAGTGTGCGAAACGCGAAAAATTTTCAATCATGAAGATAGGTTTGGTAGAAAAAGTGTGTTTGTGATGTTTGTAATTTGAGGGGTATTTAAAGTTCCATCAGTCGTGTTCACAAACACTTGGTGTTTTGACGTATGGTGACCCTTTTAGGTACCTTTTTGTTTGTAATTTTGCGAATAAAAATTACTTTTGGTCGAGTTCTGTAATCAACTGTGAGTAACTTCTGTAATCAACTGTGAGTGAGTTTCTGGGTGGTTGATGAGGATGGTTTTTGGTTTTGTTTGAAGAAGCAAAAATGTTCACAACATAAAAAATGCTTAATCGTGAAGATGGGTTTGTTTTGAAAGTATTTGATGCTTGTAATTTAAGGGGTGTTTAAAGTTCCATCAGTATTGTGTTATCAACAAACACTTGGTGTTTTGACGCATGGTGATATTTTTAGATACCTTTTCTGTTTGTAGTTTCGTGAACAATAAAAACAAGTTTTGGTCGTGTTCTGCAATCAGTGAGTAGTTTTTGGATGGTTTTTGGTTTGAAGAAGCTCTAATTAGAAACGAAATTCCTTGCAAACGAAGTAGCTCTAATTAGAGATGCACAACATATTCAATCATGAAGATTTGTTTGACTAGTGCTTGATGTTTCTAATAGAAGGGGTATTTAGGGTTTCAAGGATTGTATTATAAACAAAGGCTTGGGTCTTTTGATGTATGTTGACATTTTTAGATACTTTTTTTGCAGTTTTGTGAACAATAAAAAAAGTTTTGGTCGTGTTCTGCAAACAGTTATTAGTAGATTTTTGGATAGTTTATCAGAATGGTTTTTTGTTTGAAGATTTAATTATAAACGCAGGTTCGTGCAAACGATACTCTAATTAGATGATTTAATTTTAAACGCAGATTACTGCAAACGAATAAGCTCTCATTATATGCTCCAATTAGAAACGTAGGTTCGAGGTTCGTGAAAACGAAGAAGGCTATAATTAGAAACGCAGGTTCGTGCAAATGAAGATGCTATAATTAGAAATACAAAACATTAAATCGTGAAGATGTTTGAAAAGTGCTTGATGTTTATAATATAAGTGTATTCAAAGTTTCAACAATAGGGTTATTAACCAAACGCTTCGGTTTTTTATGTATAGTGACATTTTTAGATACATTTTCTTTTGTAGTTTTGAGTGAAAAATAGGTTTTGGCTGTGTTCTTCAAAAACACACATGAGTGAGTTTTTGAATGATGTATGAGCACGGCTTTTGATTATCCGGTCATTTTATACAGTAGCGATGTAGATGCCGAAAAGTGCAGAAAGCATATTTGTGGGAGGTAAACCACCTGCTTTTACCTTTATCCTTAACAACTCACACGTCTTTCTCCCAGAAGAATCACCCCCAATTATACCGATACGACTCAAGGGATTCTATTGTATCCCTTCAGAATAAAAATCCCGAATTTGCAAATTGTATATTTTTGTCGTCTGCGAGGAAGTGGGGATGGGTAGATCTAGAACCTCCCCTCTCCCACAGGGGCTTGTTTAGATAATACCGAGAGAAGAAAAGAACATTCGAAGAAATGTCGTTTGAAATTGTCATCGAGAGGCGCATTTCCTGAACTTCCTAATCCTATTGTAAATGAGGTGTAGACTGCAGTGAAGGAAATCTGAGGGGGTTGGTTCACTGGATGGATCTGACAGGTGCCCCTTTTCTGTTCCACGGGGGATTGTGAGTTTCCTTGTTTGTGAGTTTCCTTGTTTGCGACTTCTTCGTAGATTCAGACGGAATTGTAGAGAAGTAACTGTTCTCCGTTTTTTTTCTGTGAGTGCTACGCAAGGTATGAGTTCGTTATACGTACGCGTTTCTCTTCATGAGAGGAATCTCCTGTAGATCTAAGAAGCTTTGCATCACTTGTGCTTTATCGGCAATTAAGCAAGAATGAAGAGGTCGTTTAAGAGGTAGGTCGTTAAGCGAGTAGTAAATATATGCTTAACGACCATTCTGTTTAACGACCGGAGAAACTGGAGCTGGTGCCGACACCGGTCCTGAATGGAATGTAATAAAAAAAAATGGAGGATTTCACTAGTAGATTGGACCGGAAACCGATATCTGTAAATTCAGCCGATGTTGGACTCGACAAATTGGATGCCGAGATGTTTTATTGTATGTTCTGTTGGTGATCAATCCGCTTTGCTTACCATGCACCCGTTATTTCCTGCTATCATTCAGCGGTATTCAGTCCCCTGAAACAAACTAGTTATAGATACCTCAGATCCTTTTCCATTCGCTTTGACCTTTTCTTTAGTCAGAATGATACAAAGAATTAATCTCATCACTTACGACCAATTAGCTTAACGACCAATTCGCTTAACGACCAATTCACTTAACGACCAATTCGCTTAAGGACCAATTCACTTAACGACCAGTTCGGTTAACGACTAACTTGTACAGGGTGGCCCAAAAGTCATTAGACTATTTTCAAATATAACTTTTTTGCAAGAATTTTTTCAATTTTTTTCAGATAATTTATATGTAATCCTTGGAAAATAGTTATAGAGAAATTCACGACAGAGCAACGAGTAAAAATAAACCAATTTTATCTGCAAAATCAACGGTCAATTGTGCTAATCCAAACAGCTTACATTCGTCGTTTCGTGCGTCCTGCACTTGAGAACACACCAGAGGTATGGTGGCAGCAAGATTGGTTTACTCATATTGCTCGTGCAACGATGGAGCTCGCAAAGGCAAATGTTTGGATGGCGGATGATTTCGCGAAACTCTGAATTTAACTGGCCATTTCTTGTGGGGATGTCTAAAAGAAAGAGTATACCTTAACAAACATCGGACCATCCAGCAATTGAAGGCCAACAACAGTGAAGAAATTGAAGGAATAATCCAAGAAACATTACAAGAGGTGATGGAGCATACTTTAGAAAGAGTCCGCCACTGTTAAGAACAAAATGGTGGCCGTTTTGAAGGACATAATCTACAAAAATAATTTCTAAGTATATTTATTGTTTATAAAAGAATAAATATATATCCGATTTTTTAAAACATAAAAGAGTTATTCTATTTTTAAATGGTCTAGTGAATTTTAGGCTACCCTATAGCAGCGTGAAGGTGAGTGTGAGTGAGGTGTGAAGGGGACTCTATCTGAAGTGAGGTGCTTTTTATTATTGAATATTTTTAGGAGATTGAAGATTTTGAAGATTGAATATTTTGATTATTGAAGATTTAGTTTTGAAGATTCGGGGCATAGGAACTTTCTTTCTTACTATACTGGTCATCCATGAAATTTCGGAACTGTTAATCACATGTTTGCTACTTTTATTTTCTTTGAAAATTATTTATGCCCAAATTTATGGATATACATTCTATTAAAACAATCGCCTACGACAAAACCAGTTTACTTCAATCCAAAACAGCAAATAGATTTTAAAATGTGTTTTCCCATATACTGTTTTGGTACAACACTAAAATATAACTGGACTTAAATTGGAGTGATCTGTTTGACATCATGAATAAATCAAATAAAATGAAAAGCTGTATATAAGAATATAACTTTTATTCACAGCTGTATGCTGTAAAACCCTCTGAACCTCTACCTAACCCTTTGAAAGGGAACACACGCATAGATCCGCTCTGAAAACTAGTCTTTCCTGCATGATTTCTTACCAGATTTGAGAATCCTAGGATTCCTACTTTAGTTATAGGTACTTTCCTAGGATTCTTTCAACCAATAGATGTGGTTATTTAATCATTAGATTGTGGATTAAAAGCAATACTGCACGGAAATTTTGTGATACACAGAGGGTTAATCCTACAAGTGGTTTCGAATAGATATCTCGTCAATCAGGGGGGCCGCGGGTGCCCAGTTGGAAAAGCAACGGGTTAGCGACAAGAGGGTTGGGAGTTCGAAACTCGGGCTGGTGCACGTTAAATCTGTCGTGGGCTCAAGTGTCCTCACGTTGGCGTGGTGCGGAAGTTTGGAGAGTGGGATGCCAATCAGGTGTTGACATCGTCATCTCACCGTGTTGCGAGATGTTATCCTCGAATCTTTCCTTTCGGGCTTCTCCAATAGCCCGTTGTGTTGCTCCAGTTCGATGCTAATTAATTACCTACCTAATTCGTCCATCAAGATCTAACCAATTTTGCTAATGGCGAGATAACTCGTCATCAATATATTTTCGATTTTTCTTATGATGACGGGATCAAGATATGGTCTGTTTTCGTTTAACGACGAGATATCTCGTCCATCAAGATCTGGTCGGTTTTGCTACTTACAAGATATCTCATCGGAACAATCACTACGAGGGCTAAATAAATCTAACATTTTTGGCACCAGAAGCGTCTTGTGCTGTGTAATTAAACGTGGTAACTAGTTATGTGAACTTTTTAAAAAGAGTATGCTCAAATGCTACTAAAATGTCGAAGTCTTTCCTAACTTTTAAATCTTCACTGAACTCTTTCTGTCACACTTTAAATAATGTTTAGATATTGAGTTGAATGATTAGTTTTAAAACTCCTCTAAAAAGTCAATATTGAATTTCCTTACTGTTTAAACATTTTCGCTGCAATAGTTTAGTACCGCATCCGTGTCTATTGTAACTAATTCAATTCACGCAGGCATTAAATTCCATTTCAAACTTGTTGAACTCCATAACTTTTTCCAATACAATACTTCCAACTTAATTACGATAGAGTTTTCATACATAATGCTCAACACACGGCAAGACATCTCTCGAAAAGCAGCTCACCACCAACATTTTATTTTTAAATCCTGTTCCAAGCTCAGATAATTGCAACCCCCCTTTCTATTCTCTTGTGCTCAGAGCACCACCAGAGAGTCCTGCTTTTAACAATGTCATTGTTATAAGAGGATTTGCACTCACTGCAGTTTCATTGTCGTAGCAGCACAGCAAGGGAGGAGGACCTAACAATGAAATTTGGCTTGGGATATGCGAAGCATGAAATCTTTCATTTAGTTACATCCAACCGAGAATGGGAACATTCATATTTTCCTACATTTAATAGGATGTTCTTGAAGGACTGAATAATCTCTCTTTCGTTTCAAATAGCCTGGATTTTGATTAACCAGTCACACGGAAATGATTGATCTGTTTCGGAATTCCTAACGTCAAAGGCTGGATGTCATTGGAAATGAATGCAATGAATGTAGAGTGGATTGTAGTTTTTGTTGGAGGACATTCATTTTAGTTAGGATAATATTTAATATTAAGCTAGTAAAATGGTTTGTTATTGCAATGCCTGTAATGTGATTACTACTGAGGAGATATTAAAAATGAAGTCACATGCCAAATATATGAACGCGAGTCAAAATATTGAAATGGTTCCAAATATTGTGTACATGAAGCAGCAGCTGTACTTGAAGAAGTATTTACTGTGGTTATTCACACTCTTAACAGCTTAGTATTGGCTCAGTTTTCAAATAGTTTACAATTGAAGATGAATGCAAATAATGTACTGGGAATGAGTTTTTCTTTGTAGCATTAGAATGCACTTAATCCATTTTAGTTAAGACGATATTTAATATTACTATAACATATGTCTGGATTATTTCAGTAAAAATTCGTAAACATTACTAAGATTATCATACACAAGATGTTTGAACGCAAGTCTGGAGAACTGGATTGACGAATTGGTTCCAATATTGCGTACATTAAGCAAGTGTACTTGAAGGAGTAAACATTTTTGTTACTCATATTCTTCACAATTAAGTTATTTTTCTATACTGAATAGGATATTCTTGAAGGACTAAATAATCTCTCGTTTCAAATAGCTTGGATTTTGATTAACCAGTCACACGGAAATGATTGATCTGTTTCGGAATTCCTAACGTCAAAGGCTGGATGTCATTGGAAATGAATGCAATGAATGTAGAGTGGATTGTAGTTTTTGTTGGAGGACATATCCATTTTAGTTAGGATAATATTTAATACTAAGCTAGTAATGGTTTGTTATTGCAATGCCTGTAATGTGATTACTACTGAGGGGATATTAAAAATGAAGTCACATGCCAAATATATGAACGCGAGTCAAAATATTGAAATGGTTCCAAATATTGTGTACATGAAGCAGCAGCTGTACTTGAAGAAGTATTTACTGTGGTTATTCACACTCTTAACAGCTTAGTATAGGCTCAGTTTTCAAATAGTTATTTGAAGATGAATGCAAATAATGTAGTGGGAATTGCAGTTTTTCTTTGTAGCATTAGAATGCACTTAATCCATTTTAGTTAAGACGATATTTAATATTACTCTAACATGTCTGGATTATTTTAGCAAAAATTCGTTAACATTACTAAGATTATCATACACAAGATGTTTGAACGCAAGTCAAAATACGAGAACTGGATTGATGAACTGGTTCCAATATTGCGTACATTAATCAAGTGTACTTGAAAGAGTAAACATTTTTGTTACACATATTATTCACAATTAAGTTATTTTTCTATATTGAATAGGATGTTCTTGAAGGACTAAATAATCTCTCGTTTCAAATAGTTTGGATTTTGATTAACCAGTCACACGTAAATGGTTGATCTGTTTCGGAATTCCTAACGTCAAAGGCTGGATGTCATTGGAAATGAATACAGAGTGAATTGTAGGTTTTGTTGGAGGAATGAGTCTACGCATCCGTTTTATTAAGACAATGTTTAATATTAGACTAGTAGTATGGATTGTAATGTGAACCCTACTGAGGAAGTAATAGAATGAATTGTCATCGACAAATGAGTCAAAATATTAAAGGGATTTCAAATATTGTGCATATGAAACAGCTGTACTTGAATGAGAATTTATTGTGTTTATGCATGCTCTTGGTAGTTTAGTCAATGGTTCAGTTTTCAAATAGTTGACAATTGAAAATGAATGTAAAAAATGTAATGGAATTGCAGTTTTTCTTTGTAGCATTAGAATGCACTTAATCCATTTGAGTTAAGACACGATATTTAGTATTACTATAACATATGTCTGAATTATTTCAGTAAAAATTCGTAAACATTACTAAAGAGGTAAGAGAAATGAATTATCATTTACAAGATATTTGAAAGCGAGGGTCATAAGATTTGTGAAATGGTTCCAAATATTGTGTATTAAGCAAGTATACTGGAAGGAGTAACCATTTTAGTTATTCATATTATTGACAGCTAAGTTATTTTCCTACATTTAATAGGATGGTATTGAAGGACTGAATAATCTCTATTTCATTTCAAATAGCCTTGATTTTGATTAACCAGTCACACGGAAATGATTGATCTGTTTCGGAATTCCTAACGTCAAAGGCTTAGATGCCTTTGGAAATTAATGCAATGAATATAGAGCGGATTGTAGATTTTGTTAGAAGACTACAAATCTACACGTACGATTTAGTTAGGACAGTATCTAACATTAAGCTGGGTGTGGATTATGTCAGTACTTGTAAAGAGATCATTACTTCATAATTCAAAATGAGCGTAATGAATGTAGGGGGATAGTAGTTTCTGTTTGTTGGATAGAATATACTTAATCCATTTTAGTGATGAGGATAATATTTAATACTACGATAACGTCTGTCTGGATTATTTCCAAACAGCGCAATTCTCCAAACTTCCACACAACACCAATATGAAGACTTTTCAGACCACCACATATTTAACGTGCAGCAGCCCCCACGTACACGACGGTCTATGGTTGTATCTAGTTTCAAACTCGCAACCCCGGTTACTAAATCGCTACTCTTGCAACCGGGCCACCGTAACCTCTTTTATACGAGATATCTCGTCCAACAAGATCTGACCAATTTTACTAATGACGAGATATGTCATGATCAAGATATTGCCAAATTTTTTTATGATGACGAGACCAAGATATGGTCAGTTTTCTTCTAATGACGAAATATATCGTTCTTCGAGATCTGCTGATGGTTTTGTTAGTGACGAGATACCTCGTCATGACAACGACTAGGAGGGTCAATACAGTTTTGACTCCAGTATTCAGGTATATTTGGAAGTAAATTACAATATTTTTATATACACTGCTGGCCACCGTAAATGCAACACCCTGAAGGAAGCATGCAAATAATATGAAATTTACAACATGCATTAGCGGAGGTGAGATATGCAAATGATTAGAATTTCAGCGCAGACGCACATCACGCGCGCCTGTGGCGCCACTTCAAAGCGCTATTTAAGGCTTGGAGATTTCGACGATTTCAAGTACGGCAATTGTGTTTTTCTTGTGGTTTTTTCAAAAAAACGATCAATTATGCCTCGTAGAAAACAGCGATCATCTTTTGATCAAGTATCCGAGTTCGACAGAGGAAGGATAGTGGCCTACCGAGATTGTGGATTATCTTTCAGGGAAATCGGTAGTCGTGTTGGACGAAACCAAACAACTGTAATGCGGATATGTGATCGTTGGATGCAGGAGGGTACGACGGACCGACGTGTTCGATAGCATCCACCTCAGTGCACCACTTCACGTGATGACAGGCATATTGTGCGTATGGCAGTGACGGATCGCTCAGTCACATCACGAACCATAGTACAGCACATTCAGTCTGTACCGCATCATCCAGTGTGTGCGCGTACCATTCGACGCCGTTTACAGCAGAGTGGTCTGTCCGCAAGACGTCCATTGCTTCGTCTACCCTTGACGCAGAACCAGACGTTTCCGCCGCCAATGGTGCGATGAAAGAAGGATGTGGACGGCAGAATGGAATGAAATTGTCTTTACTGACGAGTCACGCTTCTGTCTGTAACACCACGATGGTCGGATTCGAGTCTGGAGACACCGTGGAGAGAGGATGTTGAACAGCTGCGTTATGCACCGCCACACTGGTCCTGCACCGGGTATTATGGTATGGGGCGGTATTGGATATCACTCTCGCACTCCTCTAGTACGCATTGCTGGTACTTTAAGCAGCCAGCGCTACATCTCCGAGGTGTTGGAGCCAGTTGTCCTTCCTTACCTTCAGGGTTTGCCCACAGCCATATTTCAACAGGATAATGCGCGACCACACGTGGCACGCATTGTCCAAGAGTTCTTCGTCAATCGCCAGATTGAATTGCTTCCCTGGCCAGCTCGCTCTCCGGATCTTTCGCCGACAGAAAACATGTGGTCCATGGTTGCTCAACGATTGACCCAGAATACATCCCCAGCTGCCACACCAGATCAACTTTGGCAACGTGTGGAAGCTGCTTGGTCTGCTGTACCCCAAGAACACATCCAAAGTCTCTGAATCAATGCCGAGGCGTGTGGCAGCGGTGATCTCCAACAATGGCGGCTACTCTGGCTACTGATTTTGGCAGGAACCACACTTCACAGAAGTCTATAAATTTAATCATTTGATACTTGGTCAACATGTTATCTACAAAATAAATTTTGTTGTGATATCTCTTGTCTTTCTTGGTGTTGCAATTTGGGTGGCCAGCAGTGTACTTCCGACTCCTTTGTAAGTAAGTCTGGTTGGAAGAGAAAAGGATTAACGATCGGAGGGTTGCGAGTTCGTATCCAACCAAAGACCGCCATACACCCGGGGCACGTTAAATCTGTTGTTGCCTCAAATGTCCTCATGTTGGTGTAGTGTGGAAGTTTGGAGAGTGGAGTGCCAGCTCAGATCAAGATGACAGATGTGACTTCGTCATCTGACCGTGGTTCAAAATTACGTGGTGCTATCCTCGGATGTTTCTTCGGATTTGATCCAGAACCGTCGTCAATAAGCCCGTTGTGTTGCTCCAGTGCGGCGTTAATTAAAATACCTACCTACCTTTGTAAGTACGAATTAACCTACAGCTCGCAGCTAATTTCGCTATTTCTTTATTACGTGAATTCCAGTAACTTCCCTGATGTATTTCTGTCCGTTCAGTGAAACTTTCTGTTTATGTATGTCCAAAGACAAAATATTGCTTGCCACATCTTGACCAGATCTGTCCCTTGCATCATAAATTAATACCAACCAAACTTCTTTCTGCGCATTAGTGTACATCCAATTGTTTTTAATCCTATTATATATACAACCAAAAATACTCACACCTTCAGAGCTCTTCTATATCACATTACCTACTAAAACAAATGGATGAATCTTGGGTTCTGGCCTATAAACAGAATGCTCGCGATCATCCCAGAAACACGCCACTTTTGTAGCGAGCTTTTTCCATCGTTACTTCGCGATCTATTAGTAACATTTACTTCGTTAGCAACACTGTTATTAATTTATTTTTGCGTTATCGGGAAAAAATGATCCCAGTTTTGGCTTTCGTTTCCCAGCTTCGCCGATGCCTCATTTCTTGGAACAGATATCGACACGTTCGGTTCAGGAGGAGAACAACACAACTTTCCTCCTCGCTATTAATTAGAAGCCGCGAGTTTTGTTGTTGCTTTTGTTCTTTTCCTGATCGCATTATATCAATACACAAAGCATGGGAGATAGGGTAAGGAATAAAAATTTGGGAGAGTTTGCTTGCGGCGGTTTTTTAAGGTTATAAATGAAGTGTTGGGATTTTGGAGGTAAGGTACTGAGTATTAATATACGGTGATGTTACCCTCCCAATTTCGGTAACATGTGGTGGGGTAAAGCGTATTTTTCTCAGCAATTCTAATGAAATTAGGATATTTATCGTTCCGTTCCTTGGATTTTATCGGGTTTTTTTTAAATGAATTGTGTCTTTCACCGTATGGGGAAATGAGTAAAATTTTTTGGTCGAACTTATATCTCTTTCATTGTTCTAATACGCTCTTAATTGATTTAGGTACCGAAGGAGGCTGAGGAATTTTGTCAAGTTGTACGTTTGTTTTCAGATCTTGAATGTAATTCTGGAAATGAAGAATATAAAGGCGTAAACCTTTAGATGAGAGGAAAACTTGCATTATTTTCAAGAATCTCTCATTAACCCTCATGGTGGTTTATCTTCTTGTCGAGAACTGCTCTGTAGTGGCTAGCCTCTGCTGAGAAAAACCTTTTCCAAACCTTCACCACTTCTGAGCAAAAGAAAATGCGTTTTTTCTACTCGGATCTTCAGTTATCCTTGGAGTAATAGGGCAGTCTTGTATCGAAAAGATGTCATCAGCAAAATTGACCAGATCTTGGAAGAGATATCTCGTCGAAGCAATTGGAGGGATAAGTAATTAATTTCACTTTTTCTGAATAGTTTTCAGAGGAGGACAAAAGTAACACTAACACATACTTATAAGTGTGTGCGCATTTAGATTGGCTGAATTTTTTTTAGAAATCGTTCTTTTACAATAGGATAGAAAAGTTGCCTCCTACCTTTAAATAAATGACTGTATTTTTAATTTTTTTTACTTAACGTCTTTAGCCCTCTACCGAGCGCTTAATAATGACGAAATGGGCTAAAAATAGGGAAAAAGCCTATTTGTAACACGATTTTTAAAATGATATTTAATTTCTAATACCTAAAATATATTTTAGAGAATGAAAAAGCATGCACAACACTTTGGCTAGTTAACCATGTCCTTACCCATAACGATCGAAATAAATATATCAGACGTCAGTAACTGCATTAGTCGATCTTCAAAGATTTCCACACACTACCCGGGTTCAACTTATCCACTTAGAATCACTGTTGCAGTGCAAACGTTTCAGTAACTAACATCAGCTCCACACCTATAGCAACAGTCATAATACCTTCCGCAAATTAAACAGAGAGTAATAGAGTATTGAACATGAGCCTCCAACATGGACTTTTGTTTTGCGATTGATTAAAATAAAAATGAGTCATTCCAAAACTGTGAATACGAGGCATCAAGTAAATTGTCCTATTTTCGGCACGTAAACTTCCATTTTATTTTTCACCAACAATAGATGGAATTTAAAATATTATTTTTTGTTAAACACGAACTAGCAACATTCTGGCAAATAATCAAGTATTCGAGAGGCATTAGAATTTGCAGTTAAAAATATAGAAAAATGTGAAGAAAAGCTTCCAAACCAATTTTTCGAAAAAGAGTTACACAGATGGCTACAGATTTTTATGCAATTCTTACGGTGCAGTTGCCCATAACTTTCTTCCATATATTGTGATAGTCACCTGCATATTAGCACACCGCTGAAAATAGCTTAAATCGTGATACCTTGCCATTCTTATGGCGGAGAAGGCTCTAGATTCTTCCGCAGTTGTCTATCTCTTTATATATGCACTGGTAAACACAACCAATGACGTGTATAGGTGGCATTCTTATATATTTTACACAGGTCGTCTGCACCAGCTCTTCTGGCACTTCAGAGAATTCAACATCAAATATATAGTGGATAAGTATAGTCAGTCTAATACAGAAGCGTTTTTCTCCGATTGAGAATTTTCTATATTTTACTGATTTCAACATGTTCCCTTCGCTTTTGGTTTTAGATTACCTTGAAATTTTTTTGGATAAACCTTGTAATCTATTGAATATGTTACCGCCAAAGTATGCAAAGCAGGCATTCTACAGAATGCTTAGTGGTTTTGGGCAAAGTATGAAACGATTAATATTTCACACATTTCCTAGGCATTCTACATATGACAGTACATGGAAAATTAATGCGCACGAAACCTACCGATTTTTGCCAATCTTTTACAAAATTTGACCACTTTTTTTAAGTAATAACTTCCGTAGAATTTAATGTTTAGACTAAACTTTATATTTAAAGACTAAACTTTATATTTAGCGTTTTCCGTAGACAACAAACTATCAGGAAATTTTACAATAATCGAATAACTACAGAAGTTTGTTTTCAAGATCGATTGCCTCATTAAAGGTTACCGCTTGGTAGGTGGGTAGTTAATTAACGTCTCACTGGAGCAACACAACGGGCTGCTATTGGCGATGGTCCGGGATCAATCCCGAAGTGAAAGAATCAAGAACAACGTCTCGTAATTTTGAACCACTGTCAGATGATGAGAACATCTGAGCTGGCACCCCACTCTAAGTAATCTATTGATCAATAATGCAAAATTTGAATTACGAGTTGCAATTATGTAAACACATGCGTTTTTTATTGCAATCGGCCGGAAAGAATACTTAACTAGTCCCTAAACATAAAAATGACTCTTAAATACTGTTCAAAATACCAATGAAGACCATTTAGATTGTTCTAATGACTATAAAAGCTTTGTTGTATAAAAAATCATTACTCCTACACCATTTATTCCAACTAACACGATTTCCAGTACAAATGACCGGTAATAGGTATAATGGTTAGTTGTGAATTAGTAATTAGGCTGGTTAGTAGTAATTAGATAACGACATGAGTAATTATCATGTCGTAACGTAGCAGCATCGAGTTCGGAAAGTGGGTTTCTCTAATGAAATCAATATGCAATCAGGTTTTCCGCTGGCTCGCTTGTTAATTAAGTTAATTACTTTAACTCTTTAGGCAACGAATTCATTCATTTCTATAATTCCGTATAGGTTCAGTAAGTTTGAGCATTTGAAATATCACATCGGTAAAAAGATCGATCTTAGTCTCCTGTATTGCTATTTGAATTGACATGTCTTATGGATACTTTAATAAAGGTTTTTGATTACCATCTATGTTTCAAATATTGAATGTTAATGTTTATCTGATCAGGAAGCAAACTTGTCACAGTAAATTGTTTGATGAACTCGAAATTAAACGCTACATTTTAAGAGATTCTAAAATTATGAAATACGAATTTCAAAATAACCGTCGATCAATTAACAAGCTAATTAGGCGTCTTACTCCTCCAAGTGGTTTCAACGAGATTTCTCGTTCATCACGATCTGACCAATTTTGCTAATGACGAAATATCTCGTCATCAAGATATTGCCGACTTTTTTATGAAGATGAGATCAAGATCAGTTAAGTTTTTCTCTAATGACGAGATATCTCGTCCAACAAGATCTGGAATAATCTTGCTGATGAGAAGATACCACTTCGAAAGACAACCACCAAGAGGGTTAAATAAAAAATTCGAATCTTCCTTTTGTAATTTACAACTTTCTGAAAAGTCTGATGGCCACTTGGGTTATACAAATTCGCTTCTATGCATTCCGTTTTTATATGTATTTGAAAAACACTTTTTCCGCATTCATTTAAAACAGGGCCGCGGTGGCCCGGTTGGAAGAGTAACGGACTAGCAACCGAAGGGTTGCGAGTTCGAATCCAGCCAAACACCGTCGTGTACAAAGGGGGCTGGTGCACGTTAAATCTGTCGTGGCCTCAAATGTCCTCACGTTGGCGTGGTGTGGAAGTTTGGAGAGTGGGGTGCCAGCTCAGGTGTTGCCTCGTCATCTGACCGTGGTTCAAAATTACGTGGTGTTGTCCTCGGATCTTTCCCTTTGGGATTGATCCCGGACCGTCACCAATAGCCCGTTGTGTTGCTCCAGTGTGACGTTAATTGAAATAACAAAAAAAACATAACAACATTTAAAACATTTCCATAATTACTAGATTCAAATTCTAAAATAAATGCTTCTCTGTGAAAACATAAGGGGTCACGGTAGCCCGATTGGAAGAGTAACGGATTAGCAACCGGAGGGGTACGAGTTCGAATCGAACCAAAGACCGTCGTTTGCGAAAGAAGCTGATACGCGTTAAATCTGCCATGGCCTCAAATATTTCTACGTTGACGAGGTGTGGAAGTTTGGAGAGTAGTGTACCAGCTCAGGTGTGACCTGGTTCTGACCTTGGTTCAAAATTACGATGCGTCCTTGGAACTTTCCTTCGGGTTGGATCCTGGACAGTCGCCAGTAGCCCGTTGTCTTGCCATTGTGTGACGTTAATTAAAATACATACAATACCTCCTGTGATAGCATAACAAGTGGCGTTTCAGAGATTTTAGATTTGAAAAGTTTGTCAGGCCACTAGCGATCATTATAAATTCAAGCGCTGAAAACAGCAGACTATCCTTTTCGCGTCCCAAGGGCCGCTGGTGCCCATTTGGAGGAGTTACGAGTTCGAATCTCAGTCCAACCAAAACACCATCATGTACGCGGGGAATGGTGCATGTCAAATCTGTCATGATCTCAAATGTCCTCACGTTGGCATGGTATGGAATTTTGGAGTGATGTGCCAGTTCAAATGTTGATCTCGTCATCTGACCGTGGTTCAGAAATACGAGGTGTTTTCCTTGGATCTTTGCGTTCGGGACTGATCCCGGAGCGTCGCCAATATCCCGCTGTGTTGCTCCAGTGCGACGTTAATTAAATACCTACCTACCAGCCTAGACCGTCGTGTACGCGGCCGTTGGTGCATGTTAAATCTCTCATGATCTCAAATGTCCTCACGTTGGCGGGGTGTGGAAATTTGGAGTGAGACGCCAGCTCAGGTGACCTCGTTATCTGACCGTGGCGTTTTCCCTCGGTCTTTCCCTTCCGGATTGATCCCGGACCGTTGCCAATAGCCCTTTGTGTCGCTCCAGTGTGACGTTAATTAAATACTTACCTACCTATCCTTTTGGGTTCCCTGGGGTTTCCGTTACCTCGGAATAAATCGGAACGTAAATAAAGCACCAGACAAATATGCAATTCCGAATGTGTACATGAGCTTTTGGGGAGATATCTCATCCATCAAGATCCGCCCAATTTTGCTAATAATCATCAAGATATTGCAAATGTTAGCTCTGGTCAGTTTTTCTATTGACATAACTCGTCTTCCAAAATCCGATCAGTTTATTACTGACGATATACCTCATTGAGACCAAGGTTTATAGAAGTTTGCATTAACCTTGCGTTGAGACAACCATCAAGAAGGTTAAACCCCATCTGTTGTAGTTAAATGCATCTTCGGAATTCCATAATCCTTCGAAAAATGTTCTTGTGTTTGGCGCAGCCTGACCAAATATACCCTTTGCGTTCCAAAACCCGGAAACAACAAACTATCCATTCGAAAAACACATTTTTTCGACACCGAATCGAATTGATTCTTTGTCGAAATGATATGATTTTTGGTATGGTATGATTTTTGTGCAGTCGTTTCAGACAACCCTACGTAAAATTCTAAAGTATCGTATTCCATCTATTGTTTGTGGATAATATTATTTTAGAACATCTAAAATTTAACTTTTCATCATATTCTTTTCAGAATATATCTAAGGGAAATTCCAAATTTATACGATGATTGAATTAATACATAAAATGTATTTGATCAGGAGACAGCGAGTGCATGTGCTTTTAGATTTTATACAAAGTATATTTTCTCTGAGAGAGAATCAAATTTGTGCAAATTCTATCACGATAATTCTATGCCCATCAAGAAAGAACATTACGTATTTCCTGAATAAATGAAGTAGATTACGGAAAGTATTTCGAGATTTCACTCTTCTTTACAAGATTTCACTTTTACAAGATTTTATCGACATTCTTATATCGACAGGCTACTTTAAGAAACATTTCTATAAGACATTCTAACGTATGTTTTTTGTGACTTTGAAGTTAATTCCTTTAATTGTCTATAATGACATCGATTTTATTGCTTAGTAGCATTGACTTTTAGGTGATGCTTACTACACTGTGTGTGATTGTTATTTAAGAATATCATTTATCTGTCTACTTTTTTATTTTACTTGTGTACATTTTGCTCCATATTTATTAAAATATTAAGTGGATGAGGACACATCGTATGAACGAACACCATTTTATTGACTTAAGCAACAAAAACCACAGAGTGGATATTTCAGCCAGCAAATTATGTTCAAGGTAAGTACACATCATAAGTGGATGTCGGCGTCTAAGCGTAAATGACTTCCAGGCACAGTCGTCTTCGTCTGTCTGTTAGTCTACGTGTCCTACCCCGTCTGTTCCAGTGTCGCTTTCTATCCATCCATATGTCTCTACCCTTCCACATGTGTCCCTCTCTGTCAGTCCACGTGTCCTAATCCGTTCAGCCACGTGTTCCTCTCTGTAAATCCACGTGTGTACCTCTCTGTCAGTCCACATGTCCCTCTTCGACCGTCCGCTTATTCCTCTCAGTTCGTTCATGTGTCCCTCTATGTCCATCCACGTGTAGTACTCAGTCCGAGTGTGTCACTGTCTGTCAGTCCACGTGTGCCTCTCCTTTCGTCTACGTGTCCCAGTCCGTTTGCCCATGTGTCCCTCTTTGTCCATCCAAAAGTAATAGTTCGTCCGTCCACGTGTCCGTCCCTCCATCCATCCGTTTTTGCCTCTTTAGTCCCCGTGTGCCTCTCCGTCTGTCCACATCTGTCTTTAACCGTCCACGTGTGTCCCTCTCTGTCAGTCCACATGTTCCTCTCCGTCCGTCCACATGTGTCTCTCCATCCATCACGTGTGCCTCTCCGTCCGTCCACGTGTCCTACTTCGTCTATCCACGTGTCCATCTTTAAATCCACATGTGTCCCTCTGTCAGTCCACACGTCAGTTCACACTCTTTGACCGTCCGCGTATGTCTCTGTCCGTCATATGTCCATCCACGCGTAGTATTCCGTTCGAGTGTGTCACTGTCTGTCAGTCCACGAGCGCCTCTCCTTCCGTCTACGTATCCCTGTCCGACCGACCGTGTCCCTCTCTGTCAATCCACAAGTAGTAGTTCGTCCGTCCACGTGTCCCTATTCGTCTATCCGCGTGTACCCCTACATCCCTCCATCCGTCTATCCACTTGTGCCTGATTTAATCCACGCGTGTCTCTCCGTCTGTCCGCATCTGTCTCTAAACATCCACGTGTGTCTCTCTCTGTCAGTCCACATGTTCCTCTCCGTCCGTCCACGCGTCCCTCTTTGCCAGACCAGAAGTCCCTCTTTGACTATCCGCGTGTTCCTCTATGTCCGTCCTATGTCTATCCACGTGTAGTACTCCGTTCGAGTGTGTCACTATCTGTCTGTCGCCGTGTTCCTATCCTTCCATCTACGTGTCCTTGTCCGTTCGCCCATGTGTCCCTCTCTGTCAATCCACAAGTAGTAGTTCATCTGTCCACGTGTCCCTCTTCGTCCATTCGCTTGTGTCTCTCTTAGTCCACGCGGGCCTCTCCGTCTGTCCGCATCTGTCTCTAACCGTCCACGCGTTGCCCTCTCCGTCTGTCCGCGGGTCCTACTCCGTCCATCCACGCGTCCCTCTCTGTAAATCCACGTGCCCCTCTCTGTAAATCCACGTGTGTAATCCACACGTGGAATCTGTCAGTCCACACGTCCCTCTCCAACCGCCAGCTTGTCCCTTTCCTTCCGTCCGCTTGTGCCTCTCTTTCAGTCCACATGTTTTGTCCACGTGTCCATCTCCATCCATCCCTTGTGTCTCTATCCATACACGCGTTTCTCTCCGTCTGTATCTAATCGTCCACGTGTGTCTCTTTCTGTCAGACCACGTGTGCCTCTCAGCTCGCCCACGTGTTCCACTCCGTCTGTCCATGTGTCCTTTGTTCATCCACACGTAGTACTCTGACCGTCCACGTGTGCCTTTCAGCCATTCAACGTGTCTTCCATTCTTCAACGTGAACCTACCTGTGCATTCATGAGTCCTACCATGCGTCTGGCATAACCTGTGTTCTAATATGTTTATAATCTAACACCGAACGCTCAAGACAGTCTGAATTTAACTTTCTGAGCACAGGATATATTCGCAAAGACGGCCATGGCCAATTTTTGAGATGAATCGAGTAACTTTCGTCGCTCTGAAGTATTGGAAACTAAAAATTAATTATTAAAAATAATACCTATTTAAAAATTATTGCATTACTACAGGGCCTACGAAACAAAGCAAATAACTTGATTAGTCACAAAGGGCCATAAACAGTACAATAAAAATTGATTGTGGCACTTAAAATCTTAATTGGCTTGTAGTGAACAGGAATACAATGAGGAAATCATGAGGATAATTCCTTTTGAAATTATCAGCACCGTAAACGGATGCAAATAATTAGCGGAGACAAAATTGTTTTGTCGGTATGCTATTTACAAGAGGGCTAATTAAACCAAGACAAAGGGAGCCATAATCATAATGTTCTTTTATATTAACAAATATTTCAACATAATGAAAACTCAAGCAATCCAAATCTACTTTCAACACTTGAACTTAAAAACGAAGTTAAATAATGATCAAGTTTAAATTTATCAGAAATGCCTTACGAATCTTTTATTTTATAAATAGTTGAGGTACAATTTTATTTGGAACTTAGGTATAATAAATTATACGTCTAGAAATGTTTGTCTTTCTGAAATATGGCAGTCAGTGTCCTTATTTTCTGTATTTCATTTCATATTATAGTAGAATATTTGACAACATAATTAGGAGGCAAGATAAAGTGCTCTTTTTATAAACTAGAGTATAATTTATGAAAGATTTGAAATTATCTTTGTAAATCACTAATTAACCCTCCAAGTGGTTTTGACGAAATATCTCTTCAATCAAGATCTCACCAATTTTGCCAATGACAAGATATATCTTCAAGGTATTGTCAATTTTTTTATGATGACGAGACTAAGTTGTAGTCAGTTTTCTTCTTCTGACGAGATATCTCGTCCATCAAGATATGTTAATGGTTTTGCTAATGACGAGATACCTCATCAAGGCAACCACCAGGAAAGTTAAGAGAAATTTACCGATTCTTAGATTACTAGCTGAATTACCCAGCGTTGCTCGGGTTCAAATGGTTAAATATTGCTTGAAAAGTGAATTAGAATAACCACTTTTCTTTCACAGAAAAATGCAATTATTTAAGTTGTACGGAAAATACTTTTTAACTTTCACATAGCTTTTACAATATACTTCGGACGCAAATACATACATTTGATTCCTGAATATATTGCAATATGTAAAAGATTAAGACATAAATACAAACAGAAACGAAATTCCGACGAAAAAATGCATTCTACAAAGTTTTGTAAAAAAGTAAACATTAATTCTGGTGCTGCCAGATACCGAGTAGCAAAATTACGCTTTTATGATCAATGAGTTTTTCGTTTGTACTTTTCGCAATAATGGTGCTTGGGTTAGAAATAAATGTAATCGGTGTAGACAAATTAAACTGAATATATAAAATTTTTTCAAAAAGCAAAAGGTCGATTTTACTGAATTTTTAAGAAAGAAAATCACTGCTTTCAGCGGAGGATTCACATGTACCTATTCCGGACATTTTAAAATAAGTTACACGCCTTACCTAAAAAGCTTATGAAACAGAATTCTGCAAATCATTACGTAATCAATAAATTATTTAATGAAAGTTGGTCGAAATATACACCAACCTTCCTTGAAAATCATCCTTGAACTCCTGAAAACCTTTCCTTGAATTTCCTTGCAAAAATAAATACACTGCTGGCCACCCAAATTGCAACACCAAGAAAGACAAGAGATATCACAACAAAATTTATTTTGTAGATAACATGTTGACCAAGTATCAAATGATTAAATTTATAGACTTCTGTGAAGTGTGGTTCCTGCCAAAATCAGTAGCCAGAGTAGCCGCCATTGTTGGAGATCACCGCTGCCACACGCCTCGGCATTGATTCAAAGAGACTTTGGATGTGTTCTTGGGGTACAGCAGACCAAGCAGCTTCCACACGTTGCCAAAGTTGATCTGGTGTGGCAGCTGGGGATGTATTCTGGGTTGAGCAACCATGGACCACATGTTTTCTATCGGCGAAAGATCCGGAGAGCGAGCTGGCCAGGGAAGCAATTCAATCTGGCGATTGACGAAGAACCCTTGGACAATGCGTGCCACGTGTTGTCGCGCATTATCCTGTTGAAATATGGCTGTGGGTAAGCCCTGAAGGTAAGGAAGGACAACTGGCTCCAACACCTCGGAGATGTAGCGCTGGCTGTTTAAAGTACCGGCAATGCGTACTAGAGGAGTGCGAGAGTGATATCCAATACCGCCCCATACCATAATACCCGGTGCAGGACCAGTGTGGCGGTGCATAACGCAGCTGTTCAGCATCCTCTCTCCACGGTGTCTCCAGACTCGAATCCGACCATCGTGGTGTTGCAGACAGAAGCGTGACTCGTCAGTAAAGACAATTTCATTCCATTCTGCCGTCCACATCCTTCTTTCATCGCACCATTGGCGGCGGAAACGTCTGTGGTTCTGCGTCAAGGGTAGACGAAGCAATGGACGTCTTGCGGACAGACCACTCTGCTGTAAACGGCGTCGAATGGTACGCGCAGACACTGGATGATGCGGTACAGACTGAATGTGCTGTGCTATGATTCGTGATGTGGCTGAGCAATCCGTCACTGCCATACGCACAATATGCCTGTCATCACGTGAAGTGGTGCACTGAGGTGGATGCGATCGAACACGTCGGTCCGTCGTACCCTCCTGCATCCAACAATCACATATCCGCATTACAGTTGTTTGGTTTCGTCCAACACGACTACAGATTTCCCTGAAAGATAATCCACAATCTCGGTAGGCCACTATCCTTCCTCTGTCGAACTCGGATACTTGATCAAAAGATGATCGCTGTTTTCTACGAGGCATAATTGATCGTTTTTTTGAAAAAACCACAAGAAAAACACAATTGCCGTACTTGAAATCGTCGAAATCTCCAAGCCTTAAATAGCGCTTTGAAGTGGCGCCACAGGCGCGCGTGATGTGCGTCTGCGCTGAAATTCTAATCATTTGCATATCTCACCTCCGCTAATGCATGTTGTAAATTTCATATTATTTGCATGCTTCCTTCAGGGTGTTGCATTTACGGTGGCCAGCAGTGTATTTTAAAATATTCTTTCTCCATCAATAAAAAATATCTATAATTGATTTACATCATGGAAAGAACTGAAAAGTCAGTTCAAACATAAATTGTAATTTAATTTGTTTCGGAAAAAATTATTTTTCGATCAACACTGGTAAAGCAACATAGCTGCCTAAAGCAATCAATCTATGCTCAATGTTATTTCTATGGCGATTTCGAATAGTTTTTAGCCCCCTAGGGCCAATAGAACGGGGGTTAAGAGTTAGCCTATGCTGACCGCAGTGTTCTAAAGTATAAGTGTACCAAATTTGGTGTGGATTGGTCAAACGGTGTAGTTTGTATAGAAAATATACATATATACACACATATCCTATTTTATATATATAGATGAAACCCGCTACATTAAAATAAAATCACATTTTTCAGTATTGAATAGTTCTAGTACACATTTAAATTTTGACGGTTACAGTTACGACATGAAATGCAAAAATATTACTAAAAGCAAATACTTGCATTGACATTAAATATCAAATATCATCCATATGAGGTAGTACTGTAATTATTTACTCACCAGTTTGGCGTTAAAAATAATATATTTCCTACTCGTAATCAAAGCACACAAGTTACAAAGCACGAAGCAAAATGTAAAGTTCAGTAAATGGGAATTACGAGACGTAATCTATTATGGTTGGAACTTCGAAAAACACAAACTGCAATTATTAATGATAATTAGTGAGACTTATAATGCATCACAACTTTTCTACACGTTAATTATTTTATATACCTGGTTATATTGTTGCAGTTTAAACAAACCATCTTCACTGATTGCACTAATTGTGGGGATTACTCTGATCTGCCGCAAACTGTATGAATATTTACCAGCCTCCTTTATAATAATTAATTAATAGCATTTTAATGCTCGTACATGTTTTAAATATTTCATGTAACTAAAATAAATGTGTGTTGAAATTTCATTAAATTCAATTGGTTCATTTATTCTTAAGAGTTTTAAAATTCATTATGCAAACGTGTCCCAAGTACACTGTAATTCAATGCATTTCATAAATAAATTAGATTATTTACACACTTTGAAATAGCTTAGCGTTTCATTTAATTTTTCTCTATATAATCCATGAATTTAAATATTTATCAACATAGTTTGTTGCCAGTTTCAATTTCCCAATTTTAAATAATGTTAATTTAATTCTGTGAAAATAGGTTTAAGCTAAAATTGTGTTATTCAGTTAAAACAGCGAATAAATCACGTAGATCATGATATAAATGATGTTTGGCCTGTGTAATTTTTCATACTTGTTGAAAAATAAACGGCGCCTACTACTGTATAGCATTATAATGGAAACTTAATGACTATGGAACGTGATAAATCGCTCCATTTTTATTCCAATTATCTATTTATCAGGTCGAAAATCCATTACTGGCTGCTATTGAAAATAAACATCGGAAGAAACATTTATTTTCCAGGCATAACAAGATGGGGCTTTCATTTATGTTATTTTTAAAAGGGCAGCTTAAATTGTATTTCAATTTTAACGGATTGTACAATACCTCCATTATTGTTCTTGAGAGCCCACATTTAATATTATCTGCATTATTTTCAATTTCATTCATTTGAGCATTTTGATTCATAAACTAGTACAATAAGGTAAATTATTTATTTTTAATCGATACCACATACTATTTCAAATGCTCACATTTCAAATCTGCCATGAAATATGAAAACAATAATATTAACTTTTAATAAAAATAAAGTTCTGTGTCTACTTCCTTGTTTTTATCAAATGAAAAATGTATTTATTTCCTGATAAAAAGCAGATCCCCAGGCATAGGATTTGTGCTACTGTTTCTAAATGTTTTATATTGATTATCTATGTCTATTGGATATCTATATTTCACTTTTACCACACAATACACGTAATAATTAAATAATCACATCAATTCATTGAAAGGAAAGGGTAAAATTACAAGATTCTATTGTTCAGGAAGGTAAAAACTGGTTAGATGTCATACAGGAAGGATCGCAGGTTGCAGAACGGTTAGATACGTGTGAACTCAAAAGGTTAATCTAAAAATTACATTATTTTGACATGGATAATCACTTGGACCAGGATATTGAATCCAATGAAAAATATTATCTTAGTTCTTAAGCATATAATACACTAGGTGAAATATTTGAGGAAAAAAGTTGACAGATTATTGTATTTAGATGTGAGGTTTGTCAAACCTATTTTACCTCTTCAGCATATAACTGTCTCCACAAACAACGTTTTTTGTATTTATGTCCATTACTTGATATTGCCTGTCCTGTGTCATAGTCAAATATGGCACTTTCCCCATGAAACAACGTTATCAAAACCGTTTACCAACCACATTACCAACCACAAACAACGTAATCACAACCGTTTGGATTTTCCCTATGGATTACAGATTTGCATCGTGCATATAACATCAGTTTTACTTCTTCTCACATAGTTAATACAGATTTTTTTCCTAAATCGAATGATATTTGAAAAATCTAATTTCATAACAAAAATCTTCGTTATATCGTGATTTGTCTTTCCTAAAGTTAAAATTGAAAAGTAATTATTTTATTCTCTAATGTTTGACTATTTTATATAGGTGTTATAAGCACATTAATGATTAACTAACACAGCACTTATATCTACATACAGTCAAAAAGCGACTTAAAGTAGTCAATGTAGTAAAACAAAGGGTAAACTTGAGGAACTGTAAAAACCGCATCATTATAACATTGATTTTTATACATAAAGAAGTATAAAACAAAGCTCAAACCATGAATGATTGCCCATCATCACAAACACCACAAACATATTTCACAGCACCCCAACCCAACTTACAATCTAATCGTGGTACGATGAAACACAATCGAGGAACGAAACATATCGAATTGAACGTCTCAAAAATCAAAAAGACCTGTTTTTTGGGTGAAAGAGAAATGACCCCTCTTTTACATCGACCTATTCTCTGCGTATGAAATACGTATTGTCGACATCAAAGATTCAACAGATCAAAGATTTTATATAGGTGTTGCATCGCATCGCTTGTTAATTAACACACCATTTTATCTCTATACAGTCAAAAAGAAACTTTTCGAAAGCATTTTGAAGTATGCAATGCAGTAAAACAAAGCATGAACTTTGAGACACTTGAAGAAACCGCATCATTATACCATTACATGAAAAAAAAGCCATAAACAAAGCGAAGATCGCGAATGATTGTCTTCATCACAAACACCACTAGCATTTTTCACCCCAAACCCAACCTCCAATCAAATCGCAACACGACCAAAAACAAAACTCATCGAATTGTAGATCTCAAGAAATCAAAGACCTATTTGTTGGGGGAAAGAGAAATGACTCCTTTTTTACACCGACCTCTCCTCTGCGTATGAAATACGTATTGTCGACGTCAAAAATTGAGTAGAAGAGAAAATTCCCTTCGTTTATCGCCGAATAGTCTATTTTTTCCCTATCGATTCCCCAAGGATAATGTCGCTTTCCGGGAAGGTTGGGATATCTCAAGGGGGAAAAGATGAACTGGATTTTCCCCTCCTTCCCTTACGAGCGACGATATTTTTTGTACGACGTTCTTCACACAACATTATATTTCGCTTAACGCGGCTAAGTATTCAAAGGATGGAATTTTTTCGTAACCTAGACTCAACACAGTAGATCCAGCTGTGCTCTGCGAGATATCCGGGGTAGGAATTTTTGTCTTTGGAGGAACGTATCCTTAACGCCGCGCTTGCGACGTAAGGGACGACGTAAAAAATGTGTTTTTGCGAAATCAAAAGAAGAGGAGTGTCGTTAAAGCGTTGATTATGTCTGCTCCGATATGCAAGTGCTTTATCAGGAATCGGGTTTTGTCTCTTGGCTTTTTATTTCTTCACCGAGTAATGCAAATCTCGCCTTGGTTTTGCATGATCTGCGAATCGAGTTATGCATGGTGTCGTGTGTATTTATTTTGCCCTTTCTTGAAGTTTCTTTACGGTAGGTATTCTAAAATTCAACTTTTTCGCATCGATCTTAACAACTCTATTCAAACATAATTAGGACGCGATTATCTATCAATTTCCTTCTGGTTTTGCATAGCTCGTTGTGATGTTCTAGTGTGACGTTAACTAAAATACCCTAACCGTTCTGGTTTTGCATCTGCGAATCGAGTTATGCTGTGCCTCTGATGTGTTTCTTTTGCGATTTCGTGAAGTTTTTCTACCGTAATTTTGTTGACAATTTAATGTTTTCAAGTACATCTTAAGAACAAAATTAGTATGTGGGTATCCATCGAATTTTGCCGTTTTTGCAATGATCTGTGATTCAATTTATGCATGCTGTCTGTAATGCATATACCTTGCTTTTCTTGAAGTTTCTCTACTGTACTTTGTTGACAAGTGTATAGTCAAAGGTTGTAGCAGCAATGAACGCCTTGAAAAATCCCCCACTGCTTCAGACAACGTCAAAATGTATGTGCTGACACCAGGATGTTGTGCAATACATCCTAATCCTTGAGCTACATTCCTCGATGTTGTACCATCCGTAATAGCCATGAATAGAAGACGTCTGTCCTCATTTATTGGTGTGACGAGGCTAATGCAAACGTTCACATCGGTCAGTTAGTCTCTTCTGCACCCACCGATTACATATTCGCATCACTGTGGCTTGATTTCGTCCGACCCGAACACCGATTCCTCCGAAGGGATAAATCCGTAGACTCAATAAGCCACAATTATCCCTCTGTCAAACTCAAAAATGTACTAATTAATGTAATAATTAAGCTTCCAATGCACAGGAAAGGTGAGAGAGCATAATTCCAATATTCAAAGCAGACTAACCATATTCGCATCACTGTGGCTTTATTTCGTCCAACATGAGCACCGATTTCTCCGAAGGATAAGCCACACTCAAAAACATACTCATATGCCTACCGTATTTTTCGACGACCCTAATTAAGTTTACAATGCACACGTACTGCGAGAAAGTATAATCCCAATGCTTAAAGCAGACTACCCATATTCGCATCACTGTGGCTTCATTTCGTCCAACATGAGCACCGATTTCTCCGAAGGATAAGCCACACTCAAAAACATACTCATATGCCTACCGTATTTTTCGACGACCCTAATTAAGTTTACAATGCACACGTACTGCGAGAAAGTATAATCCCAATGCTTAAAGCAGACTACCCATATTCGCATCACTGTGGCTTCATTTCGTCCAACATGAGCACCGATTTCTCCGAAGGATAAGCCACACTCAAAAACATACTCATATGCCTACCGTATTTTTCGACGACCCTAATTAAGTTTACAATGCACACGTACTGCGAGAAAGTATAATCCCAATGCTTAAAGCAGACTACCCATATTCGCATCACTGTGGCTTCATTTCGTCCAACATGAGCACCGATTTCTCCGAAGGATAAGCCACACTCAAAAACATACTCATATGCCTACCGTATTTTTCGACGACCCTAATTAAGTTTACAATGCACACGTACTGCGAGAAAGTATAATCCCAATGCTTAAAGCAGACTACCCATATTCGCATCACTGTGGCTTCATTTCGTCCAACATGAGCACCGATTTCTCCGAAGGATAAGCCACACTCAAAAACATACTCATATGCCTACCGTATTTTTCGACGACCCTAATTAAGTTTACAATGCACACGTACTGCGAGAAAGTATAATCCCAATGCTTAAAGCAGACTACCCATATTCGCATCACTGTGGCTTCATTTCGTCCAACATGAGCACCGATTTCTCCGAAGGATAAGCCACACTCAAAAACATACTCATATGCCTACCGTATTTTTCGACGACCCTAATTAAGTTTACAATGCACACGTACTGCGAGAAAGTATAATCCCAATGCTTAAAGCAGACTACCCATATTCGCATCACTGTGGCTTCATTTCGTCCAACATGAGCACCGATTTCTCCGAAGGATAAGCCACACTCAAAAACATACTCATATGCCTACCGTATTTTTCGACGACCCTAATTAAGTTTACAATGCACACGTACTGCGAGAAAGTATAATCCCAATGCTTAAAGCAGACTACCCATATTCGCATCACTGTGGCTTCATTTCGTCCAACATGAGCACCGATTTCTCCGAAGGATAAGCCACACTCAAAAACATACTCATATGCCTACCGTATTTTTCGACGACCCTAATTAAGTTTACAATGCACACGTACTGCGAGAAAGTATAATCCCAATGCTTAAAGCAGACTACCCATATTCGCATCACTGTGGCTTCATTTCGTCCAACATGAGCACCGATTTCTCCGAAGGATAAGCCACACTCAAAAACATACTCATATGCCTACCGTATTTTTCGGCGACCCTAATTAAGTTTACAATGCACACATACTGCGAGAAAGTATAATCCCAATCTGTATAGACTCTTGTCGCGATGTGGCGTTGCGAATAGTGACGTAACGCCAACGAGGAAGTGTGCCCTGCGAGGCAAAGTTTTGAAGGTGTTGAGAGTTAAAAATAAAATGTATTACAGTCCGTGTGTGTGTTATCTGAGCTACCGACGAAACATGGTCCGAGCGATCGGAGGTCCTATGGATTTATAGGATCTGTTTGTGCTGTTTCATGTGCATAGTGATGTGTTAATTAATAAGTGTTTGTGGTTGGTTGTTTATGAGCTTTGGGTTTAGTGAATACCTGAATTTATTAGTTGGATCGCTGAGTGAGTACCTCTTTTTTCCCTACCTTGAGTATCATTTTGTAAATAAGTTTGCAAAATGTTTAGAGCAAATAAGAGAGATCTTTATTATGTGGCCGAAGAACTCGGTGAGGTCATAACAGATGAAATGACCAAAACCGAAATCCAAGATAAGATTAAAGCCAACCCTAAATATAGTTCTGATCCCCAATTTGTAAAGGATCTATTAGAATCCGTAATTTCGGAACGGAAAGCTGACGAAAGTTATAAACTTGAGTTGGAAAAGATTAAGTTGCAAAGAATAGAAGCTGAGCTTGAACTTACTAAAGCTCAATCTGAGATAAAAGTGGATAGGGATTCGAATTTATTAGTATCGGAATCGTTGAATTCAATTATAAAAAGTATCAGAACGTTGACCCTTAAAGTTCCGAGCAAACCGGAAGCGTGGGGTATGTTTTTTAATTCATTAGAGAGCATTTGACACAAAAGGTGTCCCGAAACAATTCAAAGCTGAGATTTTACTTAATTTACTCGGAGAAAAGGCCTCGAATGTTATAGTTTATATAAGGGATGATGAAATAAGAGATTATGAAAAAATTAAATCGATCGTGTTAAAAGAGTTTGAGCCGACACCTCAGAAATGCTTGGAAAACTTTAAACTTGCTAATCGCCAATCAAACGAAACGTACGTGCAATTCGCTTCTATATTAACTACAAATTTCGATTATTATCTTAAGCTGAGAAATGTAACTGATTTTGAAAGCTTAAAACAGCTAACAGTTTCTGATAAAATGTTTGAAATTTTAGATAAACGAACAGCTACCCATGTCCGTATTAGACAAGGTGAATCTTGGATGAAGCCACAAGAGTTAGGAAAGGAATGTGACGTTTTTTTCTCATCTCGAGGCACGTCGTACTTCCCTCCGAAACATCCAGATAAGTTTTCAAAACACGTTCCAAAGGTTTTCCTTTCAGATTTCAGATCATCAAAATGTGATTTGTGTAAATCGGGAACTCATCCTTTGCATAAGTGCTATAACTTTAAGAGGTTATAGGTGAAGAGAGACTTGAGATTGTAAAAAGAAACAAACTCTGTTTCAATTGTCTCTCTGCTAATCATTTGGTTTCGAATTGTGAATCATCGACTTCTTGTCCGCAGTGTAACAAGAAGCACCATGATAGTTTATACTTTTCGCGTGAGAAAAAACCAGCCCTTCAAGAAAGGTCTGAAGTGGAGTATCAATCGGCGCCAGTTGTTGAGACTCCGAGTGCTAATAGGCTAAACGCCAACGCAATTCCTTTCGAAACAAACATAGTAGATCAAACTTTCGTTGGTGCATCAAATTTGCAAGCTACTCATAAATCTGTTTTGCTCTCCACAGCGATTGTTTATGTTCAAAGTAAAGATGGACGATTTATTACTTGCCGTTGCTTACTGGATAGCGGTTCAATGAGTCATTTCTGTACAACTAATCTAATTGAGTGCTTACAGATTCCAAAAGAGAAAATTAATGTGGCAGTTTCTTGTTTGTCAGGCGCCTCATTAAATGTAAAGTCCAAAACATCAGTCGTTGTTAGTAATAAAAGTGGTAGTTACCAGCAAAAACTAGTTTCTTATTGTGCCTAAAATTACGCATATAACTCCCGCGAAGTTAATTGATATCTCCAAATTAGATATCCCAAAGACCGTAGATCTGGCTGATCCAGAGTTTAATAAACCTAGTAGAATTGATTTATTATTAGGATCGGAAGTTTTTATGAGTTTATTGAGGTGTGGGCAATTAAGCCTTTGTAATTCCAAATTAATACTACAAAATACGGTTTTCGGATACACTATGAGTGGGAGTATGTATGATAGCTTTGATACGGATAGAACGTATTGCGGCTTAGTTAGCAATTTGGGAAACTTAGAGCGAGAAATTCAAAAGTTTTGGGAATTGGAAAATGTTGAGGAGTCCTTAACAAAAAACGAAGAAACTGAATATTGTGATGAGCACTATGCGAGAACTCATTTGAGAGATAGTGATGGGAGATATATTGTGAAAATGCCTCTCAAAGAGGATCCCTCTTATTTAGGGGAATCGAAAGAGATCGCGCAAAAAAGTTTAAACTTTGATTAGAAAGCTATCTAGAGATCTTAACTATTATAATCTTTATAAGTCTTTCATAAGTGAGTACGAAACTTTAGGTCATATGACAGAAGTAGTTGAGGAACAACAACCACGGGTTACTTATTATATCCCGCATCACAGCGTTTACAGAGCAGATAGTGCAACAACCAAGCTGAGAGTTGTGTTTAACGCATCAACAGTGACAACAGCTGAGAATTCTTTAAATTCCATTCAGCTAAATGGAGGCGTGATACAAGACGACCTTTTTTCAATCATGTGCCGTTTTAGAAAACATCGATTTGTTTTTACGGCAGACATAAAACAGATGTTCAGAATGATTCTCATTAATGAGGAACAAAGAGATTTGCAGAGGATTTTGTGGAAATCCGCAATAGACGCTCCACTTAAAACCTATCGTCTGAACACTGTCACATACGGGACAGTTAGTGCTCCATATCTCGCTATGAGAACTTTGAAACAACTATCTATTGATGAGAGGAAAGATTTTCCTGAAGCAGCGTCAACCCTAGTTACAGACGTGTACATGGACGACATTCTGACTGGTGGTGATGACCTACAGCAAACTAAAGTACTTCAGCAGCAGTTAATTGGCATCCTTAAGAGAGGTGGAATGGAGCTCCATAAATGGTTCGCCAATTGTCCTGAACTGTCTGTACAATCAAGTGTCGAGTATTTGTTCGTACATCCAGAAGAGACCAAAACGTTGGGTGTCTCCTGGAAGCCTCACAGTGACTATTTCTCGTTCAACCTTCTTTATGAGAATATGGGTGTCACTAAGAGAGCTGTGTTATCTACTCTAGCTCGTATTTTTGACCCTCTTGTTCTTCTGGGACCAGTCATCTCAGGGGCTAAAATATTCCTCCAACGTCTTTGGCTGCTGAAATTGGGTTGGAATGATCCATTGCCTTCAACTGAGGTAACGGAGTGGAGAAATTTCATTGCAGCGCTTGCGGCTATAAAAACCTTACACATTGATCGTCGAATCCTAACAGATCATCCTGCTTCGATCCAGATGCATGGATTCTCTGATGCCTCAGAGAAAGCATATGGTGCCGCGGTGTACCTTCGATCGACAAATTCTTCAACTGGTGCTATATTGGTTAGTTTAGTGGCTAGCAAGTCCAGAGTTTCACCCATAAAACCTGTGACGATCCCTCGTCTTGAGCTGTGTGCTGCCGTGCTTCTAGCTAAACTGATCAATAGAGTTCTCAAAGCCTTAAAGCTAAAGGTGTCGTACACCTACCTTTGGAGTGATTCCACGATAGTTCTTTCATGGATCCAAAGAAAACCCTGTGATCTCAAAACTTTCGTGGCCAAGAGTTACCACAATTCAGGAGTTGACGTCTGTTACCCAATGGCGTCATGTACCATCCGCTGCAAATCCAGCAGACCATATTTCACGAGGTATTGATCCTGACAAGCTAATCCATAACGAACTTTGGTGGCATGGACCCAAGTTCTTATACGAGTCAGGTGATCTTGTTCCCGAGGATTGGGAAGTTGTAACTCCCAATGAAGAGATTGAAAGAGAACTAAGAAGAAAATCTAAGGACAACAGTAACTGTTTAGTGAATTTAAATGTTTGTGATAATTTTCTTTTAAACAAATTACTTGATTTAAGTAACAATTATGTGCATATTTTGCGAGTTATATGTTATATGTTTAGATTTTCATACAATCTTAGAAACCCAACTGAAAAAAGGCAAGGCCCTCTCACACCACAAGAGTTGAGAGGTGGTGAGGTAAGTTTAATCAGATTATTACAGCAATCTGAATTCAAGTATGAATATATTGCTTTGAAGAAAAGTAAGCCTGTTACAGGCAAATTATATTCCTTAAATTGTTTTTTGGATAATGATCAAATTATTAGAATTGGTGGACGTTTGAGTAATTCTAATTTAAGTATTAGTGCAAAACATCCTATGCTGTTACCTGCTAATCAGAAATTAACTAGTATTATTTTGAAATATTTTCATTTGAAATATTTGCATTTTGGACCAACTTCCTTGTTATATCATGTACGTCAAAATTTCTGGCCTTTAAATGGTAGAAACGTGTGTCGCAAAATAGTACACGAGTGTATTACTTGTTTTAAAAACAAGCCTGTTGCAGTGAAACAAATCATGAGTGATTTGCCAAGTGAGCGTGCTATATCATCCTTTCCTTTTCATTTCACTGGTGTTGACTTTTGCGGACCCTTTTTCATTAAGTTTAAGAATCAAAGAAAAGGTGTGCTAAATAAAATTTATGTAGCTATATTTGTATGCCTATGCACTAAAGCGTTACACCTGGAATTAGTTTCCGATTTAACATCTGATGCATTTATTGCATGTTTAAAGCGATTTTTCGGTCGTAGGGGCAAATCTGCGAAGTTGTGGAGTGATAATGGTACAAACTTTGTAAGTGCCAATTCTGAAATGAAAAGATTATTTCGTCTAGTTAAATGCCCAGATGAAACCTTGGCAAATTACTACACTTGTGAGGGTATAGATTTGAAATTCATTCCTCCAAAATCGCCGAGTTTTGGTGGCTTATGGGAAGCAGGGGTGAAATCCTTTAAGTTTCACTTAAAACGTGTCATTGGTAACTCAAGACTCACATTAGAAGAATTTCTAACAGTGATTTTAGAAATTGAAGGAGTTCTAAATTCGAGACCCCTTACACCCCTATCTCCTGAATTCGACAATTTTGAAACATTGACGCCAGGTCATTTCCTGATTGGTCGGCCTGTATCAAATATTGTAGAACCTCAGTTAATTAATATTACTGAAAATAAATTGTCCAAATAGCAGAGAATTACGAAATTCTCGCAACAAATCATAAAAATTTGGAAGCGTGACTATCTAAACACTTTACAGCAGAGATGCAAATGGAAATTTTGTAAGAACGATGTCTCTTGTGGAACATTGGTGTTGATAAAAAATGATTTACCTGGCACTAAATGGCTTCCGGGTAGAATAGTGAAAATATACCCAAGTTCAGACCAAAGAGTAAGAGTCATTGATATCAAAATTCCTAATGGAAATGTATTAAAAAGAAATGTCCGTGATATTTGAATACTGGCTTTAGAAACTTAAATATGATGGTAATTGTAAATTTAAAGGTATTTGATTTATTGTACATGTTTAAGAAGTTGTATTGAAATGTGTTTGATTATATTTGTGCGTGTTAATTTTCTGTTAATTGAGTTGTAGTTTGTTATTTAGTTTGAAAACCCACATGTTTCAACGTGGGGAGTGTATAGACTCTTGTCGCGAGGTGGCGTTGCGAATAGTGACGTAACGCCAACGAGGAAGTGTGCCCTGCGAGGCAAAGTTTTGAAGGTGTTGAGAGTTAAAAATAAAATGTATTACAGTCCGTGTGTGTGTTATCTGAGCTACCGACGAAACACAATGCTTAAAGCAGACTACTCATATTCGAATCACTGTGACTTCATTTCGTCCAACATGAGCACCGATTTCTCCGAAGGATAAGCCACACTCAAAAATGTACTCGTATGCCTACCGTATTTTTCGAGAGCTATAATTAAGCTTCCAATGCACACGTACAGCGAGAAAGCATAATTCCAATACTTAAATATCAAAATTCCTGAAAATATCTTGATTTTTAAGACTTCCTTGGGTAAAAAAATTGTACAAAAACTTTTCTCCCTAGTAACTTGATGGCGGGTCAAAACACGAAGAATAATAGAAATAATTTCCAATAGGAATTGTCTTACTGAACAAATTAGAATTTGAGATATCACTGTTCAAAAATCATGCTAATTAGCTACTTATATCTAAATTAGAAAACTAATTATTAGATTAATCTGATTTTTTTAACTGAAATGAGTTTAGGTACAAACCAATGACCTATTGTAAAAAAACTGGATTTTTAAAATGAAAATTTTAAAACAAATCCTCTAGCGTATACGTACACCTTAAAGAAATAAAATCACTTCAACAACACTAGGAGAATAAAACGGAAAGGGGGACACATCACAAAAGTACCAAGGGGCTGTGAAGCCCATGTTTACTTTAAGAAAGTAAACCTCCCGTATAGGGATGACATTCTTATCAAATATAACAATCTTTAAATACGATATTCTTATCAAATATAACAATCTTTAAATACGATATTCTTATCAAATATGACAATCTTTCCTCTGAGATTTATCTATTTAGTGTTTTCTCAAATTTTAAATATTACTTCCTTATCCTTAAATTCTCTCACAACATTAAAGCAACACTATTTCAGAATTTATCACATATTACATAAATAATCCAGAACAATTTTCAAAAAAAGATTGTAAATAATAGTGAGACATTCTCTCTGGGGCTGTTTAGTTTCAAAAGAAAGGTCTCTGTGGACATCCATAACACTATTCAGCACTAAAAGATATAGCTTTCATCATTTAAATTGTTACTTGTTATCATTATTAATAACAAATGAATTGTATGCTGTCTTTAACACTAGAGCGACCGTTAGTGGCATTTCGTCACCGGAGAGCGTTTGTCCCATTTTCCCCTTTGTCGCATTCTGACATTTTCTTGTGACTTTTAATCATTTTATTTGATAAATCATAGAGAAGAATATTTTTTGTGTAATTCAATTTAGAAAACTTCTACAACTAAGTTTAACTGGAACGTCGGATGATTTGTTTTCGTCAACAAGCACATTTACCAGTCTAAATAGATTTCGTTTGGCAAAAAATTATCATAAAATAGCAAACCAAGTGGATTTCTAACAGATAGTCATTAAACCCTCTAAGTGCTTTCGACGAGATATCTCGTCCATCAAGATCCGACCAATTTCGTTAATGACGCGCTATTCGTCATCAAGATCTGGTTTTTTTTCTAATGACGAGATATATCGTCCATCAACATCTGGTCAGATTTTCCAAGGAGACGAGATGCCTCGGCAAGGCAACCACCAGAAGGGTAAATTATGATCACTATTTGACGCAATTTATATACTAGTGTCGAAACGACACCTTCAACCATGTAAGGGTAATGGGAGTCTGGTGTAACGTTCTGGTGTAAAATGTTCATAAAATAGTTCAAACATTTTTCTCAAACTGTTATGTTTCTGCGTAACGTGTAATGCAAGTGAAATTTTGTGTTCAAATATACAAGTTAGGAATCCTTTTAAGATGAATGATAAACGTCCATAAGGTTCCTCATAATTTGTGTGCTTGGCAGACTATTGTATGTCTACCACAACTGGTCCTAACAAAAAGTGTACATGGCTGTTGCCGTCGAGACGACTTAACCCATTTTCTATTGGGGATTCTTCATGCACCCGAGTTTGTAGTATATTACAATCTTAGCGAAAATTGCACATGGGGCTGGTGCACTTTAAATTTGTAGTTGACTCAAATGTCCTCAAGTTGGTATAGTGTGGAATTTTTAATTCTGCTCAGGGGTGTTGAAATTGTCATCTGACCGTGGTTCAAAATGAAGAGGTGTTGTTCTTGAATCTTTCAGTTCGGGATATTTCCCGGACCGTTGTATTGTTCTCCCCAATGCGACGTTAATTCAATTACCTTTCTACCTATCTACTGTAATACAAAATCAAAAATTATCCGCACTTTAGCTATAACACATCTTTAGGTTTGTCACAGTGCCTTCTGCGCGTGCATGCTTAGAGTTGATACTACTGTTGTCACGTTACCGAAGTTTGGTCTTGATAGCGTCACTTTTCTTGCTTCTGCTTCAGTATAAACATGGCCGCTCCGCTAGCAGTGTGCACCAAGGAGGAATAAAAAGCAGTGATCCGATTTCTATGGTCGGAAGGTGTACCCGGCACTGAAATTCATCGGAGGCTTACAACACAATACGGGAACAGTGCACAACCACGTAGAAGTGTGTATGAGTGGATCCAGTAGCTTAAAAGAGGCAGGACAAGCGTGATGCACGTAGAAGGAGCAGGATGCAAGTCCTCAACCAATGACGAGAAGATTCAGCAAGCTCGAGAATAGGTACTAGCAAACGGACGAGTTACCATCGACAATGTAGCGTGTTCTCTGCAGATTAGACGGACAAAGAAGTGGTGGAAGCGATGCATAAATGATTGGGCGACCAACCGAAAACCTTTTTGGAGGTATTACGCAAACTTGTGGACCGCTGAACCAAGTACAACAAAAAGGAAACTAGAAAAATTAAGAACTTTTTCCAACCCCTACATTTGAGTAAATAGATTGCAAAAATAAAGTGCGGATAATTATTTACTCGTATTAATAAAATCTGCTAAAATGTATGTGACACTGATATATATATACGAGGGCTGTTCAACAAAGAATGATCATAATTTTTTAGAGGTAATTAAAAAAATCAAGAAAAATAAAATTCATATTGCATGTGTAGCGGGATAAATGGAGAATAGATGGCGCGAGTTTCACGGTCATGACGTCACTGCTGCGGCCTTGGCAGCCGGCCAAGCACGCCTAGTTTTACTTTCGCCTACGGCAAAATTGGAAAAATGTTTGTGCGCGGTGGGTTCCGAGACTACTCATTCCCGAACAAAAGGATATGCGTGTGGAAGTTTGTTCGGAGTTGAAATCAAGGCTACAAAATGATGGAATGTTTCTTTCGAAAATTATCAAAAAGTTGGCTTCATCGTTAGACCCTGAGTCCAAGCAACAGAGCTCTGTGTGGAAGTCTTCTTCATCCCAACACCGAAGAAGGCGAGAGTGGTTTCTTCTGCTGGGAAAGTTATGATCATATCATTTTTCGATATTCGAGGAATGGCGTATCAGCACGTCGTACCACCTCATACAACTGTAACTGGAGAATACTATAGAGATGTACTGAAAACCCTCCAAGGCCAGAACCATCGCAAAAGGCCCCATTTGAAAGCAACAGGATGGATGCTACACCATGATAACACAAGGCCCCATATTGCCAATGTTGTTGAGTATCTTTCAAAAATCAACGTCACGTGTGTTCCCCATCCTCCATATAGTCCTGATTTAGCACCCCATGCGATTTTTTTTCTTTTCCCGAATTTGAAGAAATACCTCCAGGGAAAGCGTTTTTCATCATCACAGGCAGTGGTGAAAGCTACGGAGGCGATTTTGAAGGACCTGTCAAATAATGGCTTCCAGCATGTGTTTGAAGACTGGAAAAAAAGGTGAGATAAGTGCATTGCATGTAATGGGGAGTATTTTGAGAAAGACCATCAAAATTTGGAGGACTAGTAGATAATTATTTTTTATTAATTTATGATCACTCTTTATTGAACAGCCCTCGTAAAAAAATTAACCAGTACTTATTTCCTTCCCGTATGCTATCCAGCGATTCGTCTCCAACGGAATGATCTCATCCGCGAACACAAACACAAGACTCGATGGTAACCAACTCCAATCGATGGCGTTTTAAAACTCCAGGAAAAGAAATAAAGAAGATGCTGCTCCCATCGATCCATTTATGTCTAGAATGCAAATAAGAGGCAAAGAAAGAGTTCGAAGGAGAATACCGCGGATCACATTTCTTCACTATTTTCCGGGTTTAATTTCCCGTGAAGGAGCCTGGACCTCTTTTTTCCCTGGTTCTGCCTCTATCTTCTAATGGCGCCGTAATCGTATACTTCCAGGGGTGTGTTCGAGAATTCACATGAATGGCCTTGCTGATTTGTTTATTTTGTGCTGATAGAAAGTGTTCGAACCCAATGACGTAAAACTAAACGATGGAGGGGCTCTTGGAGGGTTTATTTTCTGGAGTTTTTCGAGAATTCTGCCTTTTTTGCTGCCTTCCCTTGTGAATACTAAGTAAAGGGTTTGCTGTGTAATGTGTTTCTTTTGCTGAGGGAAAGGTTGCATTGCTGGAGTAAGGGTTAAGGCCGTTTTTGGTTTTTCTTTTGTATGCGTAGCTGTTTTTTTTGTTGAAGTTTAAATAGAAAGAAATAACACTTTTTTTTGTTCTATGTACGAAGGTGAGTGAACAGTCATCCGAAAGGCAAATATAAACTGTGTTTCAATAAAAAGAGACAACAACAACTGTATTATTTTCCAACTTCCTTTGCATTTTGACCCTCCAAGTGGTTTCGACGAGATATCTCGTCCATCCTGATCTTACCAATTTTGCTAATAACGAGATACCTCGTAATTAAGATCTGCCGTTTTTTTACGATGAAGAGATTACATCAGGTCAGTTTTTTCTAATGACGAGATTACATCAGGTTAGTTTTTTCTAATGACGAGATATCTCGTCCATTACCACGGTTGTGCTCTTACTTATTACGCCGTTTGTCACCCGCCGTAAACAAATGGAGAGTTAACCATGCAAGTGGTTTCGACGAGATATCTCGACCAACAAGAACTCAACAATTTTACCTATGAGTTGCCTTGTCTTCAAGATATTGTCGTTTTTTGATTATGAGAACAGGATCTGCTCAGTTTTCTTCTAATGACGAGTTATCTCGTCCATTACCACGGTTGTGCTCTCATTTATTACGCCGTTTGTCACCCGCCGTAAACAAACGGAGAGTTAACCCTACAAGTGGTTTCGACGAGATATCTCGACCATCAAGATCTCAACAATTTTACCTATGAGTTGCCTCGTCTTCATGATATTGTCGATTTTTGATGAAGAGAACAGGATCTGGTCAGTTTTCTTCTAATGACGAGATATCTCGTCCATTACCACGGCTGTGCCATTACTCATTACGCCGTTTGTCACCCGCCGTAAACAAACGGAGAGTTAACCCTACAAGTGGTTTCGACGAGATATCTCGGCCATCAAGATCTCAACAATTTTACATATGATGAGTTGCCTCGTCTTCAAGATATTGCCGATTTTTGATGAAGAGAACAGGATCTGGTCAGTTTTCTTCTAATGACGAGATATCTCGTCCATTACCACGGCTGTGCCACTACTCATTATTCCGTTTGTCACCCGCCTACTCATTACGCCATTTGTTACTAACGGAGAGTTTTCTCTCCAAGTGGTTTCGACGACCTTATGAGTTAGGCGACCTTACTATTAATTCTTTTGTCCCTGTCAAAATTCTCTAAGGTTCATACACAAATTTACGTTACGCAACAAAGAAATCTTTCCTGCATGGCTTCTAATGAGTTTTTACTTGCTTGAGTTACATGATTTTTACTAGAATCAATTCAACCAATACATTTCATTATTAAGTAATGTGTTGTGCGGTAAAAGCAATACTACACTACTCGGGAAATCTCGTGACGCTCAGTGTACGTAGATTAAAAATCGCCGTTGTCGTTATTTGTGGTTAAAAATGGTCGTCTGGTTTCTTGTGTAACGCTTTTGCTATCAATTTTGACCTTTTCAATTCGTTCGTAGTCCCTCCGTTGCGGCTAATCTGTTTTTGTACTGTGCTGGAAAGTTTTCGATGAATTTTGGTTCGTGATACACCTGCAAAACCAGAAAAACTGATTATTGATGAGGGGAAGTTGCAGCGTGACTTATTGTACTGTAAACTCTACTGTACTTTCTTGCTCCTACTGTACTCACCACATTATGCTTTCCATTGTATTTAGTATAATATACTTTCTACTATACTGTACTTACTATACTACACGCTTTATTATACCGTACCTACTATAGATGTGGGGGGTGCTGGTTTGTGGGCAAGTAGTGATGAAATTTTTTAAAGAATAACTAAATTTAATTATGAGATTTATGAATATTTACAATGAATTTGACTGAGACAATTAAAGTTAAGTGTACAGCACAGACATCATAAACTCCATCGGCGCTCGTCAACATTGCACAGTCTAACGCTACGTCCGTCTTGTAGCTTCGTCGTCTTCCTTCTGTGTCGCTTTTGACTGTGTTCCTCCAATGCGCGGAATGGCTGCGCAGTGGTCGGAGATTGTTGGGTTTTATCAATTGAAGACAGAGTTTTTATACATAAAAAATAAATTTTATTACGTAGCCAAGTCTTATAGTTTAAAACATACATTTTAGAAAACAAGAAGTCTGATCAGATCATGATCCTCTTCTCTCTTCACTTTTATACATTCAAAGATTTACATTCTTCAAATTTATGTGCCCCACACGGCACTATAATTGGAGGTTTGAGACCGATTCCAACATGCGGCCCCATCGGTTGTAAAACCTCAGCAGATGTATTACAATTCAACATATATATATAAATCTAACAAAATATTTTTCTAATAATATTTTTAAATTTATTTAACAATAAAGGCTTTGTTAAAAAGTCAGCCAAATTATTTTCCGATGAAATATAATTTACGTTAAATAGTTCATCTTTTATTAATTTACGAATAAATTTGTACTTGATATCAATATGTTTAGTTTTCTGATTTTCCTGACTATTTTTTGAAAAATAGATAGCAGATTGATTATCACAATATACTTGGGGTCTTATGTAATCACACAAACTTAATTCATTTATAATTCTACTAAACCAAATAACTTCTTTAGTGCAATCGGTTAGTGCAATAAATTCAGATTCCATTGAGCTAAGAGCTATGCACTTTTGTTTAGAAGATTTCCATGATATTGGGATGTTACCAAAATAAATTAAATAGCCACTGCTTGAATGTCTGTTTGTGAGACCACATCCCCAATTTGCATCAGAAAAAGCAATCAAATTTGAACTTTTTACATTGGAAAGATTAATTTTAAAATCCTTTGTAAGAAAAACATAGTTCATAATATCAACAACATAAGACCAGTGTTTGTAAGTATAACCATTACAAAACTGAGACATTATATTAACAGCAAATGCAATATCTGGTCTGGATCTATCTGACAAAAACGATAAACATCCTATTATGGAACGATAGGGAAATTTCCTCATTAAATCATTTTCAATTATTTCTTCCTCTTTAACCTTATCAGGTAAGTTACAACCAATTTTAAAAGGTAAATTCACAAAACTTTTAGGAAGATCTTTGAATTTTGACATTAATTTTTCAATGTAGGTAATTTGATGTAAATAAATCGAATTTTCAATTTCTTGAAAGTTTACGCCTAACAAATATTTAGTTTTACCTAGGACTGTAAGATCCAATTTTTTTGTCCAATAATTCGATTACTTCATTTATCAAATGTTCCCTTTTTGAAAACAAAACCATATCATCTACATAAACAATTAAAATTACATCTTTAAATTTGTAGACACAATTACACCAATTTAACTGAGAAAATCCTAATTTAGTTAAAATACCGTCTAATTCCAAATTCCATTCTCTACCACTTTGATGCAGACCATATATAGCCTTTTCCAATAGACATACTTTGTTTTCGGATCCTTTCAGCACAAATCCTTTTGGCTGTTTCATGTATATAGTATCCTTAAGATGTCCATATAAATATGCACTTTTCACGTCAACTTGACAGTGATACCAACCCAACATAGAAATCAATAGTACAAACAATAATCTAACAATAGAAAAATTCACAACTGGTGAAAAAATATCTTTAAAATCAATGCCGGGTTTTTGCTTAAATCCTTGAGCAACAAGACGAGCTTTATACCTTTTAGGTATATTGTTTTCGTCCATTTTTATGCTGTACACCCACTTACTTCCAATTATGGTTGTATTTGGGGGGGTGTCCACTAATTTCCATACTTGCCTATCCTTCATTATCTGAATTTCTTCATTCATGGCAGTATTCCATTTAATTTTATCCTTACTTGCTTGCGTTTCTTCATAACTTTTGGGGATTTCGACATTGTAACACTGATCATACATGTCGTACATCTGTTGGTCTAAAAAATTAGATTCATCACTAGAAGTAGATGGCACATTAGAAATATCCACATTAGGATGTTCAGTTTCTGGCTTAAAATTGAAATTTACAGGATCAAACCTAATCTTATTTTTAGTACAGTATTTTTTAATATCATTTAAAGATCTCATTCTCAAATTTTCAGGAGAATAATAGTATACATCTATCCTATTGCTTTTATTTCTAGGTTTTTCGATTCTTCGCCAATTTGAAATGTTAAGACTTTTTAAGTCCTCAGTTTTAACTAAATCTTTAGAATCTAAAACTTGAGTTTCACTTTCCGATTTTACTTTTATATTTTCATTTGATTGATAAATAGGAATATTAGAATTAAGATCGAAAGAAACGTACTCAAAGTTTTTACCAAATAGTACATCAACAGCTTTCTTACTTTCGTCGATATGAACATGGACTGTTTCAACTATTCTCTTCTCGTTTGGTACATATATTCTGTAACCTTTAGTTTTCAAACCATATCCTGTCAAAATACCAAGTTTAGCTCTGGGTTGTAATTTATTTCTCTGTATTTTAGGAATATGAACATATGCCAAAGAGCCAAAAATTCTAAAATGTTTTACTGATGGTTTGAAACCAGTCCATATTTCGTTAGGAGATATACCCTCAGTTAATTTGTGTTCGCATCTATTTTTATTATGAATAAATGCTAAAAGTGCTTCTGACCAAAATTGTGGTTGTAAACCACTGTCTTGAAGCATAGCTCTGACACAATCCATGGCTGTTCTATTGAACCTTTCTGCAATGCCATTTTGTTCAGGGGTATAAGTTGAAGTTCTTTCGATTTTTATTCCTAGATCATTTAAAAACTTTTTAAATTCTTTGTGACAAAATTCTAAACCATTGTCAGTTCGGACACATTTTAACTTAACATTTAGCTGTCTTTCAGCTTTAACCAAGTATTTTTTAAAGTAATCAAAAACTTCATTCTTATTTCGAATAATATAAACAGTTACTTTACGTGAAAAATCATCAATAATAGATAAAAAGTATTTGTTTCCACCTAGAGTGTTAACTGGAGCAGGACCCCATAAATCCATATGGATCCTTTCCAGAACATTTTTAGTTTTCCTTTCGTACATATAGTTTCTTTTTAAGGATATTCTAGTGGATTTAGCAATAGCACAAATCTTACAATTTTTATCTATATTTTTACAATTAAGTTTTTCAATTCCTTTTACACAATTAATTTTACTCATATTTTCAATTAAGGGCATGTTAACATGACAAAACCTACGGTGGGCTTTTTCTAGATCTAAACCAGTTACATATGTATAATTTTTAATCTTGGGATAACCTTTCAAGATATACAATTTTCCAATTCTGGGAACAGTAAACAAATATTTATTATAACTATTATAAATAATCATTTTGTTATTTCCCCATTTAATTTGGTTTCCCACAAGGTCAATACGAGCACCACTAATTAAATTTTTTCTCATATTAGGCGAGTACAACACATCTTTTAAAGTTATATCATAATTTCTGTTTCTATCTAAAACTGTAAATTGAATATCACCCATACCTAATACTTCCGAGGTGCTGTCCTTGTCTCCGACTAGGATCTTCTGTGGTGGTAGTTTTCTGAATGTCGTAAACATATCACGTTCTTTACAGAAGTGAGCAGTTGCAGCAGAATCAATGAGAAATTCCCTCGGTCTTTCATTTGGAAAATTTGAAACTGCATAGGCACGTTGAAGATCAGTTTTTGGATTGTCCTCCATATAAAATAATTCACCACCAGGTTTCTGCCGATTGCATTTCTTGAAGCACTTCGATTCGTAATGTCCCGACTTTTTGCAGTAGTTGCAGAATGGTCGCGGCCCCATACGACAAACTGTCGACTTTCTTGGGCTTGAAGGAATTAATTCAGGGTCCAGTACGCATCTGCTGTGATCAGGAGTAGACGCCCGTGTCTCCTTGTATCTAGATGACTTGTTTCTTGTAGCATAAGCATCGGCCACGATACTTAATTTTGTGTCTTCGTCCTTCCGCTTCAGGTCGATCCGGCTGGATTCTGTTATTAAATGTTTAGACAAATTGTCTAGCGTGAACTCGCTGTCATCCATCCTGTATAGCAGTTGTACCAGATTATCGTATTCGTGAGGCAAATGTCTTATTAGTTGAAAGCAAACTAAGAGGTCTGGGATTTCGAATCCACCTTCTTTTATCTGTAACAGCTTCTCATGCACTCGTTTGCAGAAGAGTCCAATGGATTCGTCCTCCGGCTGGTAGCGGATTGAAAAGAACTCGTCCACAAGGCCTGCCAATCGTGCTCTAGATGCTGGTTCAAAGTTGGTCTTTAATATATCCCAGGCTTCCTTACCGTCCTCAGTAGATGAAATTAAGACTTGATATTTTCTGTCTATACCCTGGTAGATAGTTGTATATGTCCTCTGCTTCCTATAACGATAGTCTCTTTTTTCTTGTTCTGGAGCATCTTCCAATAATAGAGGTTCCGTTTTAGTGATAAATTCCCAGCAGTTCCGGTCCATTAGCAATACCTTCATGTCCGTCTTCCACGTGGCATAGTTGAAATCCGATAACTTCGGGAAGGAAAACATGGACATTTCTTGAATACCCATCATACTGGAAACCGGTAGTGGCAGAATTCAGGTTCAGCTTAAGGTCTGTGGCCCATAACCAATTGTTGGGTTTTATCAATTGAAGACAGAGTTTTTATACATAAAAAATAAATTTTATTACGTAGCCAAGTCTTATAGTTTAAAACATACATTTTAGAAAACAAGAAGTCTGATCAGATCATGATCCCCTTCTCTCTTCACTTTTATACATTCAAAGATTTACATTCTTCAAATTTATGTGCCCCACACGGCACTATAATTGGAGGTTTGAGACCGATTCCAACAGAGATGACATCAGCGCGGAGGTGCCCTCTAGTGGCAGTCTGGGCACCACAGATCGGCCATCCTGGGTTCGACTGGTCCACCAGGCGTTTCTGAAAATATACAAAAAAGGCAAAAGCAGAAGAAAAGTTCCAAAATCTGTCAGTCTCTGTAAAGTAAATGTATCTAGGTTATAGAGCTCTGAATCGTCCTTCAGCTCTGGAAATGATTAAATGAGCCAAATCGTCTTCTAGCTTCATTTGTCGTCTTTAAACATCGTTCTCGTCTTTCTTTAAACGTCTTCCGTCTTCTTCAAACTTCTTTCGTCTTTAACTTCCTTCTTCTTCGTCTTTAACTTCTTTCTTTCAACGTCTTAGCAAACCCTTAAATCCAATTCCACGGTTTAAGAAATTCAGCGCATGTTGTAGTGAGGTCGGGTCCTTCATGACATCCCTCTTTTACAACGTCGTATGTATTTCCTCCTTTAATTCTGGTGATTCTATAGGGTCCTAGGTACTTTGGTTTTAACTTCAAGTGCGGACCAAACTGAGTTCTCTTGATGGCAACAAAATCATTAACTGCATAAGGTTTTGGTTGCTTTCTTCTTAAATTGTACGTCTTCTTATTTTCTTCTTGAATTTTAAAGATTTGTTGTTTTGCATGCTTCCTGAGTTCTTCTCTTTGCGTTTCAAAACTTGCTTGAAATTCAACTTCGATAATTTCTTTGAACTTGTCCAGACCCTTTATTTTCACTTTTTTTAATCTTCTATAGTCTATGCACATACGAGGGGTTCCATCCTTTTTCTTCACAATTACAACGGGGCAACAATATTCTGAAGAACTTGGTTCTACTATCCCTTGATCTAACCATTCAGTAACTTGTGTCTCGACGATCTTTTTCTCTGAAAATGGTAACCTACGTGGCTGATGAGATACGGGTTCATTATTTTTTACCAAAATATTCAATTCAACATTTGTTTTTGTTTTGTGTGGTACATAATTCAAAACTAACTGTTGTACCTTATCTTTTAAGATATTTGGAACGTCAGGTTTTACATCAACATCGTCTTCAGTTGACAAATCAATTGGTAAAATAGACAAAGTATTTATTTTCTCAACACACTGGGATTTATTTTTCAGAGTAATTCCGTTTTCATTAATTAGTGTTTCACCCAACATTAACACATTTAGTCCTATAATAGCGTCATAAGTCATAACATCGTTTCCTACTACGCATATATCTGCATCTCCCTCAAAATTATCTATTTGAATGTTTCCTTTAAAATAGCCTAACGGTTTTACACGGCATTTTCCAAAACCAGTCAAAGTAGAATTCAACGGGCATAATTCCTTAACGTTTAATTTGTCAAAAACAGATTTACGAATCAAAGTAGCTTGACTTCCAGTATCTATCAATGAATTAACGCTTAAACCATTAATCATTACCATTTTCCTTACTTTCGATTCTACGCCAACATCAAAAATGGCTACTTCTGGTTTCGAATTCATTCCGCATTCCGAAGCCTTGTGACCAAACGTGCCACATCGAAAACATTTAAGTCCCTTATCTTTATGAATACAAAATCTAGAAATATGATCTTTTGATCCACAATTAAAACAAATCTTATTGTTACGATTTTCTGAACCATTGTATTTCATTCTATCAAACTTGACTCTATCTCTGTTTACAGTTTCGTTTTTAGAATTAAATCTACTACTGTACTCATTTTTTGTTCTATCAAAAGAGTTAATTCTACCGTGATCATCATGTTTGGTTTTCATTCTATCAAAATGTTTATTATCATAATTAATCCTATCGAAATTCCTTCTATCGAAATTTTTTCTGTCGAAAGCACTTTTACCATATGCAGAATCAGCTTTCATTATTTCATACACTTTCAGTTTTTCCTTAAACTCAAACACATTTTTACAACCGTACAGAATAGTTTTGTTTTCCTGTTTGTCATTTATTCCTTTAATCACATAGTGCATCAAAGCAGCGTCATCGATTTTTCCGCAACTGCACAATTCTTTCATCTTTAAAAAATATTCCTGAGTGGATTCAGAATCCCTCATTTTCCTTTTACTCAAAAGTTCATGTAAATTAGCAGAGTTTATCTCAAAAGAGAATTCGTCGATCAAGGCCTGTTTCAATTTTGACCATGAATTTATTTCTGGTTCTGTTCTAACAAACAAAGCAGCGTTACCACTAAGCGATCTCTTGCCAAAAATAAATTTTTGTAAATCTGACAAACAAAACAACTGAGAAATATTCTCGAAATGTTCGATCCAATGAAAAACATTTTCGTGCGGTTCTGCATTGAACTTAGTAAGGGTACTTTCGATATCAGAGTAATTTATACTGACATTATGAATAGCATAATTACTATTATTCTTATTTCTACTTGTATATACATCATCACACTGAGAAACATGAGTATTACTTTTAAAATCATATTCACCACATTGCATAGAAAAATCATTACTATCAATCTTATTTCTATTACTATGCATATAATCACATTGAGAGTTATGAGTAACACTTTCAACATCACATTCATTGCACTGCATTGAAAAATCGTTTGTTTTGCGTATGTCTTCTTCTGATTCGGATTCAGACAGATCGGCGCGTTCGTTCTCGACGAAGCTTTCAAGGTTACATAACATAGATAGAATTCTTTTTGCTAGTTCCGTTTTCGTGCCTTCGAAAGAAATGCTTAGCAAACTAAATATTGCAATCAATTCGTTTAGAGAAAAGCTATCTTCTTTATTTTTTAATTTCTCATCAAATTCTTCACTATCCGTTCCGAAATTAAAGCCAGAAAATTTTTTAACGTGTCTTCTATTCGATCGATTGCCGTCATTTTCGAAAATGAATCTATGCAAAATTTTTATTTTGTCTGTCTTGCAATTTTTCAATGCAACGCTGACTTCTTTAATATCATTCAATATCATCTTGTATTATGGAATGTTCACGTACCTTTAAGATGCTTGGCAACAAGGAGCAGCTTGGAGACGAGAACATAGTTCATTTTTTTTTAATATCCTTTCGAAAAATACTGGCTGGAATCTTACTAGGCGTCTATCCCGCTTCTGAGATGTGGGGGGTGCTGGTTTGTGGGCAAGTAGTGATGAAACTTTTTAAAGAATAACTAAATTTAATTATGAGATTTATGAATATTTACAATGAATTTGACTGAGACAATTAAAGTTAAGTGTACAGCACAGACATCATAAACTCCATCGGCGCTCGTCAACATTGCACAGTCTAACGCTACGTCCGTCTTGTAGCTTCATCGTCTTCCTTCTGTGTCGCTTTTGACTGTGTTCCTCCAATGCGCGGAATGGCTGCGCAGTGGTCGGAGATGACATCAGCGCGGAGGTGCCCTCTAGTGGCAGTCTGGGCACCACATATATATGTATATATAATATACGTTCTACAATAATGTACTTTCTATACTATACGTTCTACTATACTGTACTTTCTATAATACTATGTTTTCTACTTAGCTGTGTACTTAGTATAATATATGTTCTACTATACTCCACGTTGTACTATACTATATTATAATGCATTATACTTTCTACTATACTGTACTTACTATAATGTACTTTCTATTATACTGTACTTACTATACTAAACTTTCTGTTACACTGTACTTACTATACTATACTATACTTTCTATTATACTGTACATACTGTAATATACTTTTTATTATACAGTACTTACTATACTATACTTACTATACTATACTTACTATACTATACTTACTATACTATACTTACTGTACTATACTTACTGTACTATACTTACTATACTATACTTACTATACTATACTATACTTACTGTACTATACTTACTGTACTATACTTACTATACTATACAATTTATACTGTACTTTCTACTATACTACCGCTCTATACTTTCTACTATACTACCTCACTATGCTTTTTACTATACCATCGTACTTACTATACTATACAGGGTGTCCCAAAAAGGTTGTTCCGCAATTTATATTTTTACCAATTGGAGATAGGTAGGCAATGTAAATTGCAAAAGTACACTAAATAAGGTATGTAATTAAGATATGTGAATAAAATTATCACGTGTTAACAATTTAAGCGGATTCAGTTTTTAATTTTTATACAACCCCTCTAGATACAACCCCCGAGATAGCAAAAATGTTCCTTACCTGCATCCCTATCGTTAGCAGAAAACTGCATTTCTGTAGGTTGAACAGTAACGGAGGTATAATGAAGCAAAAAAGTTGACTTATACCGCTTGTGCTCAAGCAGTCAGATTAGGGACCGTATACACAATGCTAAAAAGCATTTTTTTTCGGTCAGAAAGTGCAATATTGTGCAAATTAATGTAGTATTGCAACTGCAGATGAAAATCGCACTGAATAATAGTAGACAATGTAATCTTCAATAAAAATATTGTAGAAAAAATGGTTTAAATAAAAATAAAAGGAAATTTACAACGCATGTTCAAAATGTTTTCCATCTGCAGCAATGCAGAACTTAGCTCTTCATTTTTGGCCATCGTTCTAAATTAGATACGGCCCCCTTAAAATGGAAACTCTTGTATCTCCGTTACTATTCAACCTACAGAAATATGGTTTTTACTAACGATAGGGATACAGGTAAGGAACATTTTTGCTATCTCGGATTTTTATCTAGAGGGGTTGTATAGAAATTAAAAACTGTATCCGCTTAAATTGTTATCACGTGATAATTTTATTCACATATCTTAATTACTTACCTTATTTGGTGAACTTTTGCAATTTGCATTGTCTACCTATCTCCAAATGGTAAAAAGATAAATTGCGGAACAACCTTTTTGGGACACAGTATAGTATATTCTATTGTGACTTACTATACTTTATACTGTACTATACTTTCTATTGTACTGTACTATACTTTCTATTGTACTGTACTATACTTTCTATTGTACTGTACTATACTTTCTATTGTACTGTACTATACTTTCTATTGTACTACTATACTATAACGTTCTTTCTACTATAATATTGTCCTTGCTATGTTATTCTTACAACTAGAAAAATGCTTGCGATATTTTCAGACAGGGCCCCAAAGAATATGCATAACGAACACATAAGAATATACAACCTAAATCAGAGGTTTTAAACATTGTTTAAGACAAATTCTTTGCTGTTAAAAATATCGAGTGAAACTAATGTCATTGGGTTAGAGTTGATGTAATTCGAGGTGCATAAGGTGTCAGCCTTGAAAAACTAATAACATGATTTTTAATTCTTTTGTTACTTCCTTCTTCTGTAAGGCAGGTTTTTCAGCAGTGATAGGTCTTGATCAAACGCGTCGAGAAAGATGAAAATTTTAGATTCCGCTCTTATCTTCTGATCAAGAAGCAATCCAAAGCTAATAAATAGTCTTTAAACAGCTGAGCAGTAAAAATTAAATTATCCATTAATGAGATTCTTCTCTAAGCCGATGATAATGACTAAATAACCACATTTATTGGTAGAAAAATTCCTAGAAGAGCTTCTGTTGGTCAAGAAGGTTAAAACTGCTTAAAAGTTCGGTAAAAAACCCTTACGAAAATATTTTATATAGTTCCATAGAAATATAGAAATTTATATAGAGAAACGAAATTTCGTTTCAAAAGAAAAAAATCTATAGATTTTTATAGAGAAAACGATAGCTTTGATTTTATAGAGATATAGTTATTCTATAGAGTCTATAGAATAGTAAAGTCGTGAAACAAGAAATGAGTTTCTATAGAGGTTTCTGTAGACATTCTATAGAGGTTTCTACAGACATTCTGTAGAGATTTCTATAGATGTTCCTACAAACATTCTGTAGAGATTTCTACAGATATTCTACATTCTATAGAGATTTCTATATGGTTTCTACAGACATTATATAGAGTTGTCCATAGAGGTTTCTGCAGACATTCTATAGAGGTTTCTACAGACACATTCTATAGAGGTTTCTACAGACATTCTACATATTTCTATAGAGGTTTCTATAGATAATTAATTTGAGGCTTCTACAGACATTCTATAGATAATTAATTAGAGGCTTCTACAGATATTCTATTGAGATTTCAATAGACATTCTAAAGAGGTTACTTTATAGAGCTTATAGAAAAACGGGCCATAATTATATAGAATTCCATGGACCACATTCTATAGAAATTTTTATAGAGTTCTACGAAACCTTTTCGTAAGGAAATACTGCAAGTTGCAGAACTGAAGTATGCGAGTGAACCCTTCTGAGGGTAAAGGAGCCGCTGAGGTTATGCTTATGTGAATGGAGCGGTGGACCGAAATGGGCTTAAGGCAATCTGACCGAAAGAAATAAGAATAAAGCAAATACTTAAAATACTATAGAAACTATGAGTAAAAAATAAAAATCAAGTTTTAAAGGGACTACTAATACTTATTTATTAAATGCTGTTTAGTTATATATATATGAAAATTTTGCCTAGTTCTCTTTTTTAAATATAATATTGCTACAAACTATTGCTTGCAATCAATCATTTACTGAGATCTTTCACTTTTGTATGAATTCAATATACGTTGCGGAACTGCTGAATCAGAAATAAAATTGGTTACAGGTAACTCTACTTTTTGTATTCACCCGCTGAAGTTTTCTTTTATAGAAGGAAGGGAATATTTACTTTTTCACCGTATAAATAGCAAGGAAACCAATTTTCCCCATCCAATTAATCATTTCGTGCAAGCATATTCTAGTCAAATGCGATAAAAATACTGAATGAACTGGATGTGATCGTTAAATTACGGCGGGTAACAAACGGCGTAATGAGTAATGACATCATTTATTTCAGTCTCTTTGTATCTTGTTTCATACGTCAAATTACATTACAGCGGAGACAAATGATTCATTTACAATCCTATTTGAACTCAGCAACGACATCGAATTTAAACATGATAATCCTGGAATAACATTTTAATTCCGGAGTTATTAGCCATTCTGTTTACAATCACATCAATTTTACAATACAATTGTTTAACCCTCCTGGTGGTTGTCCGGACGAGGTATCTCGTCATAAGCAAAAATTGACCAGATCTGGATGGACGAGATATCTCGTCAGTAGAAGAAAACTGACCATATCTTGATGTTGTCATAAAAAAATTGGCGATATCTTGATGATGAGGCAACTCGTCGTAAGTAAAATTGGTGAGATCGTGATGGCCGAGATATCTCGTCGAAACCACTTGGAGGATTAATTCTCCGTTAGTCTACGTCGGGTAACAAACAGCACAATGAGTAATGGCACGATTTCTTTGTATCGTGTTTCATATTTCAAATTACATTATAGTAGAAACAAATGATTCATTTACAATTCTATTGGAACTGAGCAACGGCACCGAAATTAAAGATCTCATTTTGGAATAACATTTTAATTTCGAAGTTATTAGCCATTCTATTTACGATCACATCTATACATATAAAGCAGAGTTGACTTTTGTCTGCCTGTTCTTTATACCAATCTACACTATTTGACCAATCCACACCAAATTTGGAACACTTATTCTTCGGAACCCTGCGGGTAACGTAGGCTACATATTAACCCCTCTTCTATTTGTCTTGGGTGTGCAGAGGGGGCTAAAACCACTATTCGAAATCCCCATAGGAATAACATTGAGTATTTTTACGATCACTGTCAGACCAATTTACACCAAATTTGGTGCATTCATTCTTTAGAGCCCTACGGGAAAAATAGGCGAAATATTAATCCCGTTCTATTTACCTTAGGTCTGGAGAGGGGGCTAAAACAATTCAAAAACCAAACAGGAATAACATTGAGTAGTTTTAGGATTACTGTAAGACCAATTCATATCAAGTCTGGTACATTCATTCTTTGGATTACTGCAGATAACGTAGGATGAATATTAACCTCCGTTCTATTTGTCTTAAGTCTGCAGAGGGGGCTAAAAAGAGTTCTAAATCGCCATAGCATTGAGTATTTTTACGATCACTGTCAGATCAATTCACACCAAATTTGGTAGTCTTTAGAATACTGCGGGAAACATAGGCTAGATATTAAGCCTCGTTCCATTTGTCCTGGGTCAGTAGAGAGGGCTAAAATCAATTCGAAATCCTCATTGGAATAACATGAAGTAATATTATGATGAATTACAAACAATTCAACCCGAGCAACTCCGGGTAATTCAGAAGGTTGATTCATAATAATACAAGATTCCAATACGTCTTTTTTAAATAACTATAGCGTGTGACATCTTGTTTCATTAAAAAAATTTACTTGAGGTGAAATTTTATTATATTTGAGGTCTATCTGATTCTGTAAAATATATTAAATTAGATTTATGTGATATTAGTTTAAGAACAAATTGCAATACAATTCTACGAAATATGAAAAAATGTAAACCACGAATATGAAATCCATCCATTTAAGATTTAATCAGGAAATCTTGATAAACAATTTCATTAAAACTGGTTAGTAATGTTCAAAGCAATCAGAATTGCAGAAATTAAATTTTAAGTAAAATAATTCGAAGAAATTCAGTTTTAAAAGTTTTTGAAACTGGCATTATATTTAACAAGTTTTGTTATTGTCTATACTTATTCCTTTCTGATACACAGAAAATACTCTCATGTTAATTTTTTCACTCTAACACAGATATTATTAAAATTATTATTTCTTATATTCGTTATTATTCGGATTTTTGTTTTATAAATCTTCGATTCAAAAAAGTATTCGCACATATGCAGCAATGCAAATTTTTGCTTATTTAAATTTAATTTCACGTTCGCTGAAAAGCATTTCCAAATTATCTTTCAAAATTTTCTATAATTCTTCAGATCATAACTAAATATTCACTTAGAAAAGCAATACAGTATTTATCGCTAAAGTATCTTTATATGATAAACTATGCATAAATAAGAAAACTTGCCTTATTGGCTTTTGTTCCGATTGGAAAATCCAACTTAGTGACAATTTCCTCTGAATTATATTCTTTAATATTAAAACATTTAAACGCATAAAAGTGACTTTCTATGTATTAAAATTATTTTTCACTGTATATTTTATTTGTGCTGTATATTAAGCTTCCCGACATTCTTTTTGCATTTGAATGCAACACTTTTGAAATATATAGTACTTTATTTTTCATTTTCGCTTATCAACAAAAAAAAAATCAAATATATTTCATCGCATTTCAAACCATTCCTCAAGGTAGGAAAAATTAAATAAATAATATAAAATCTCATTTTCCAAAGGGAGAAGAAATTATAATTTTTTCTCCCCCAAGCAGATAATACGACTTTTCATTATTTCCCAGAAATAAAAGAAACTAAATGAAAGTCTTTCCCTGTTACCCAAGGAATAAAGAAGTAATAAAAAAAGGTCGTCTTTATTGATAATAAGATTTCAAAATGAAAAGATCCTGGAAGTTGAAGCCAATAGTCGTGCTCCAGTATCGATTATTCAGATGCTAAATTGCGCAGTGGAGAATGCACTGCATTGTTGCCAACTGGAGTTAATGAATATGTCATATCATTCAGACGATTTCGTTTAAAATTTTTTTAATAAAAGAAGTTAGAGATGGAGGAACTGGGATTATAGATTGAAAAGCAATTGAGACAAGTTTTGATTGATGATGTATAAATATGAACGATGTCGAATATTTTTTTCGCTCCGAAAGAATGCATACTGAATGGTTTATTCGAAGATTTATTTTTATAATATGCACTTGGATTAATTTGTGTTATGGGTAGAAAAGCAGAATCCAGAATTATTCATATTTTGATCGAAGTTTCAAATGCTAAACAGTTAGAAAATAAATTATGTGTACATTCATAGAAACTATTATAAATTGGATAGAAAATTTTTGGTTTATTTGGAGAAAAGAGGAACAGTACAAAGTATAATATAAATGGAATCAGAATGATGAATAAAAATCAACTTTGTATATAAGAGTAAACAACGTTTGATGTCTTAGAATTGGTTACAAGCTTCTAGAAAGTTCTGTGATGCCATTACCAAAAATATAAAATAAAATGCTTAAATTTAAATGAAATAATAGTTAGGGTAAAATATCATCGGTAGTCTAAGTCTAATGGAAGAATTTTTGAAGTTGGAACTATTTTTGTATTCTTTCAGTTAATCGTCGTCTGCATGGTTCAGCATGTGGAAATAAAGAATAAAGAATGTTGGTATAAAATATTTCTATATTGAATAAGGAAGTATACAATAGTAATAGTAGTCCTAAACCTTTTTCTGAAAGTTTCTTTTATGTATACAATGTAAAGTTGTTTTCTATGTGCTTGATAAAGAGTATTTAAATGGTTGTTTTTAATTTGATGTACTGCATTGTTGAGAACCAAAGAAATTATTGTCATATCATTCAGAAGACTTCAGTAAAATGTTTTTAATAAAACGAAGTGGAATAAACTAGAATTATAAATTGAAAAAATCAGTTGTGGAATAAGTTTTGTTTGATGATGTATAAATGTAAATAAAAATCGAATATATTTTCACACTGAAAGAATGTGTTCTGAACGAATTTTAAAGCTTAACTGTTTCAAAACTTTAGTCACGTTACTTTGAGTAATTCATGTGTTCAAATGTATTGTGTTGCGGAAAGTGTAAAGACTCCAACATTATGCATAGTTTAATGTTTTAAAAACTAGTCGAAACAAAATTATGTATAGATAGATTAAAGCATGTAAGCGGGATATAAAACATTTCGACATCGAATAAGTTATAAGAAATATAAAAAAAATAAGAAAAATATACCTTAAAAATAAAATATTTTATTAAGGTATATTTTTGGTATATTTTCTTAAGATTTTTATGTATGTTTTATAAACCGTGTTTCTAAGTATATATAGGTCTGTTCTCAAAATGCACTTCATTGGTGTCAACTGAAGTTAATGAATAGGATAATTTCTTTAGACGACTTCATTTATATTGGTTTAGTAAAAGAAGGTAAAATGTAAAGATATTTATTGATTGAGAAGATGCAAAAAGCTTAGATCAATGATGTACAAATTTGAAAAATGTCGAATACCATTTTCACACTGAAAGAATGCATACTGATTTTGTTTATTCTAACGTTTAGTTTTATAATATACACTTGCAGTAATTTGTGTTACGACACAATAGAGAATGATTTAAAAATTCATTATTCTGTATAGCAACTTATCAGGCCAGCTATATAAAACTCAAATCTCAGGGCGAGACAACATTTATTTACAGAAAAACGGTACACATCTCCAAACGGACAACAGAACGATTGCGCTCTCACTTCTTAATAGAACAGAAACAGACGCTAGCACTTTCAAACGGGGCACATGCGCAGAAGAGAGCACGATCATGCGTCCTTGGATCCAGCTGATAAACAGTTCCTCGTTCCGTTATGGGAGGAGAGAAGAAAAACACTTGTGTTCTGCTACAATTCTGGACTGCATTGTTTAATCCTCCTGGTGGTTGTCTCAATTAGGCATCTCATCATTAGAAAGAAACTCACCAGATCTTGATTTCGTCATTATCAAAAAATCGGCAGTATCTTCATGACGAGATATGTCGTCATTAACAAAATTCGTCATATTTTGATAGACATGTCGTCAAAATTTGGAGGGTTAATCAGGTATTTTAAATGCTCGAAAGACAGGAAATTAAAAATCTGCATTCATAACCATTTCCTAACTGTATATAATAAATTTGTGCACTCTAGTGCAGATGTTTGAATATTATGTTCTTTTTTAGTTTAAAAAAAATTAAAAATGTATACGCGCATTTAGAAATGCTTTAATACTAAAATGAAAAGATGCTAGTTTTATGTGTTACGAAGGCCAAGATTAAGAAAAATATCCACAACCATTTTTTTGCATACATAATTTACATGCTCTAGAACATATCTAAATTATATATTTTGTATGTAGATTAGTAAAAATCGTTTGCACATATGAAATGTTTCCAAGTATGTGCGAAAAAAGAAATAAAATTATGCTAGTTAAAAATGCCATATTCCTTGTAATGAATTTACAAAATTGAATTAACCCCCCGAAATGATTTAAACTCTATCACAAATATAGTTAAAAGTTTTAAGAGAATATATAGAATACATATTCTTATGCATTTATTCTTATGGTAGAATTAACATATTTTTTATTTCCAGCGCAACAGGTCAGAGACAAATCGTAGTTACACATCCTATAGCCAAGTAGATTTAATATAAATAGAGATTAATTCCCTAAATTAACTTAAGAAGTTTTAATAAAACTGCAGAATGGTTACTCTCAATGCAAATTGATGTACTAACCTCATGTATTTTCCTGTGAAGCACAAACTGAGGGGTTATCCTTAATTGAATTACGCACATAAGAGCACTAAAAATAAGTAATTGATGTAAAGAACTGCTTCACACTAAAAATACGTAATTGATGTAAAGACTTTTGATCCAGTGCGACGTTAATTAGCTACCTATCCACACTAAAAATAAGTAATTTGTAAAACTGTTTTGTACTAAAAACAAGGAATTCATGCATTGAACTGCTTCGTATTAAAACTAAATAATTGATATAGTGAACTGTTTCGTACTGAAAATAAGTAATTGATGTAAAGAACTGTTCCACACTAAAAATAAGTAATTGATGTAGAGAAATGTTTCACTTAAATATAAGAAATTGATGTAAAGAACTGTTTCACACTAAAAATAATATAATAGCCCGTAGTCTTTCTTCAGTGTGACGTCACTCAACTACCTACCTACCCACACTAAAAATAAGTAATTGAAGTAAAAAACTGTTTAGTACTAAAAACAAGGAATTGATGTAGTGAACTGCTTCGTACTTAAAATAAGTGCATGAAGTAGTGAATACTAAGTAATTGATGTTATGAACTGTTTCTCTCTCGTGGGGGTGACACAGGTAACATTTCTAACCTGAGACGGAGCATAACAGATAAACAGATTCAGCTCTTTTTGGATTCGTATTTGCTTATTCAGGACAGTTTAGGTATAACTTTTAAAAAATCTTTAATTAACTGTTTTCAAATTGATATGGAAACTCAGGAATAACTATTTTTCACTAATTTGTACAACTTAATTGACGAAATCCAAAAAAACGATTCAGGAGACTTGGAAACAGGTAAGCCACACATTAGTTCAATATCAATCATGCGACACCAAGTTGAATGAAATGCGCATGCGTACTGGCATATTTTCTGCATAGAAATGGAGTACGCATGCGCCTGTGTAACTTTGGATTGAGTTGAGTGAGGACTGAGTAAATGCTTTCATTCGAAAGCTACCGAACTACGCTACAATCACAAGCTTTAATCAATAAAATTATTTTCCATTTTTTTCAGATTGCACTTTAATCGTTCAAACCGTAAACAAATTGTTGAATATTCACACAGAATAAACAATAGTTCAAACTTTGTCAGCTTCGTTCATTCCACAGTTAGACATGAGTATTCACGTCAAAATTACGGTTTGATTCCTTGACACAACCTATCAATTTTTTTATTCAAGACTTACAAAAAATTAAGAAGCTTCAAATCTGTGGTAGATTTATCTACATAATAGACGGAATATGACTCTGGTTCTTCCTAAATTCAAACTGGTTGCTTTCGAGTCCATAAATATTTGCTATCATTAAAAACTATTGAAGCTTTTGATTATTCTTTTCGACCAGCTTCTTTCTAACAAATTGCGTATGTGTATGAAACAAATAAACCCACCCATTCCTTCGAAATATATCTTACTTAACACTTATAAAAGTTACAAACTCGAAAAAATTTTAAGAGTCGCAATAAAATGAAGCGAATATCAAGCCTCACCGAACGTTCGAAAACAAACGCAGCAAAAAACTACGAAACTTAACAGAAAACGGTTTCACCGAAGGGAAAAGTACACAGTTTAGGTTTTTATTTAAAACGTCTAGTTATACAAAACAAAACTCTTTAAAAAAAGGCCCAGAATAGTTTCGAAAGGGATGAAAAAGAATTATTAGCGGACCGAGACGAAAAAAAATTACTGAGTACTCGCCAGCCAATGAATGAAAAGAATTATAATGACGTGTGACTCAACAATGCGAGGTATTTTTACAACTTAGTTTCTCCGGCAACAATTTCCGAATGGCAACGCGGAACAAAATGAGACATTAGACTTTTGGTCGATACCCGTCCTGTCTTTATTATCTTTTTTATTATTTTTCTGTTTGGATTCTCAGCTCTGGTCCATTGCAGAAAGATAATTGCGCTACATTCTTAAGGTTTTCATTTCAGCCAAATATTTTTTGGAGATCGTTAATAAAAAGGAATAGTCTGTACGAAATGTAAGTCGAAAAAGTAAACCTGCAACGAATCCAAATTACTGGTTGCGTTTCCACTTTTAAGAGTGGAAAATAATAAATTCATATTTTTTCTATCGAGTGTTGTGTCATGCTATTCTTTAAAAACATGAATTACTAGCTGAATTACCCGGCGTTGCTCGTGTTGAATTGTTTATAATTCCAACGTAATATTACTCAATATTATTCCTATGGAGATTTCGAATTGTTTTCCCCTTGCAGACCCAGGACAAATCGAACAGGGTTAATATATAGCCTATGTGTCTTGCATAATTCTACAGGATGAATGTACCAAATTTAGTGTGAATTGGTCTGACATTGATCGTACAAATACGCGATGTTATTCCTATGATAACTTCGAATTGTCTTTAGCCCCATGTACCATATTGACGATAAAAAATATAACTTTCTATAAAAATAATCTCATATTATCATAAAAATTTACATTCCAATAATAAAGCTACATTTTAAGAATTTACAGACGGGATACATAAACGATAGGACACTGAGCGATTTTCAGAGCAATCGCACCCATCTGCAATTGTGCCATACTATAAGATTCTAAAAAAAAATCTAAGGTCATCTTGAGAGGTGACTCCTGTAGATGTTAACTCTGACGTCATCTGCACAGCCAGACCTTGAGAGAGCGCCCCCTAGCAAGTGCTCTGTCCACGATGACGGGACATTATACCCCTCTGCACACTCAAGACAACTAGAACGGGGGTTAATATGCCTACGTTACCCACAGGATTCCAAAGAATAAGTGTACCAAATTTGGTGTAGATTGGTTAAACGGTGTAGATTTGTATAGAGAATAGACAGACAGACAGATGGCAACTCTACTTTATATGTATAGTAGATTGGAGGACGGAGAGGAAACAAAATGGTAGTCTCAGCGGGAAATTAATGGGAGGAATTATAATGACGTCACGCAGTGAGGGAAGAGTTTTGTGTTCGTAATATTTAGAATTTCACCAGTTTACTGAGAAAAGCTGGAAAACTGTAAATTCATAACTTTTAAAAATAAAGTATTTTGAGTGCAAATCGCATTATTATCTTTAATCAACATTAATTTTAGATAGTATACATCATGCATGTGATAATTAGACACTTTGCCAGATAAATGCCCTTATTTGGAAAAAATTAGTATGTGCAAATTTCAATTACTCATATGTAAAGTTACACTTCTAAGTCAAGTAACATTATGTTCCTATTACATTTAAAGTGCATTATGATAGAAGAAAATGAAAGATTCGATTTTTAATCAAGAATACTTTTCTTGGAATTTGATATGAGCAAGTTATTGTTACCTGTTAGATAGTTATAGTTCAGAAACTTTAACTATCTAAATTTAATTTTGTTTGCATATACAATGCTTCCACTAAATTATGTTTATATAATCTATGCTCTTGTATTCTAAAACAAACTGAAAATATGCGACAAAATCTATGGTAACAAATGTGATAAACTCGATACGAAAAATGAAATAACACATTTTGAATCACAGTGAACTTTTTCAAATAAATATATATGGAAATAGTCTTAATCTCCACATCACATTTGCATGAAAATATATGCTTGCACATTTGCGAAACAAATGCGTAGGAAATGTTTTTAGAAAAATTATTCCGCTTCCCTTAAATTAAAAATTACTTCCTAGGAGCTGAACTATAATTAAATAGATGTATGAATTATTTAAAAAACCGAATGTACCGTACGAATACTTAAAGTTATTCATGAGGAAATAGAATAATGTTTCACTAATGAATATATGACAAGATTTTTGTATAATTTAACATGTTAAAGTAAAGATTGAGTGAAGCTATCACTTTTTAAAAACGAACCAATATAGCTTCATTTTCAACTAGTTATAATAAATAATATTTAACTGTTGAAATCAATATTGGGTATTTTGAGTGAAGCCTTCATGTTTAAACCCTCCACGACAAGATATCTCGTCAATCACGATCTGACCAGTTTTGATAATGACGAGATATCTCGTCATTACTATATTGCCGCTTTCTTGATGATGAGTTCGAAATCTGGTCAGTTTTCTCTAATGATGAGATATCTCGTCCCTCAAGATATCTGATCAGTTTTGCAAATGACGGGTCACCTCATTGAGACAACAATCAAGGAGGTTAAACACGAACCAATATTGCTTCATTTTCAATTAGTTAAGAAAGCAAAGATTGTAATATGTAAATAGGTAGACATAAAAATATACAGGCATGTTTTCTGTCTGCTATTTAAGCGAATATTCTAATACATAAATAAGTAGACATAGATATACAGGTATGTTCTATGTCCGCTGTTTAAAGGTCTCTGCAAACTGAAATTAGTTCGCATAACTTACTGAATGGAACACCGTAGATTACGATAGCAGAGGAATATATCAACTAATAATTTTTCTTATCATTGGTTCTATAGAGTGAAGCTATCACGTTTCGAAAATGGAGAAACATTAATTAATTTCCAATTAATCAAAACGAAAATTGCAATACATAAATACATAAGTAGACATATAAATATCTTAGGAAGTAAACTAATTTTATTTCCTATCACATTTTCAATCGAATACCGGAGATTAGAAGAATATATAGACTACAATAATCATTTAACATCACCTAACAGACAAATAAATGTACAGACATGTTCTATCTGCTGTGTGATTGAAACAAACCAGAATTATTTCCCATTATCTTTTGAATCGAACACCGGAGATGACGATAGAATTTAATGACACGAACTAATACCGACTGCAAAAGAACGACAAAGAGAAATCGCTTTTATTTCCCCTCCCTGTTGAAACCCAAGCGGTGGGGGAGGGCAAGCGAATCCATCCGAAATATCCAATCGAACCCTAGAAACCGAGTTTACTCTGTTGCCAACTTTTATAAATGAAAACGACGGCGGACAAAAGCAATCGAGGACGAGAGAGAAGACCAACCCCAATAACCCCTTTATACTCCTTCCCTAATGGTAAAACTTTCCCCATTGGAATCTATTTCCTTTCTCCTGCACCCTCCCTGTGTCTTCCAGCCAAACAGAAAGTTTCAATTTCACGTCCACGCCCTATCAATCACAACGACAAAAATTGACGAAAAAGGAACAATGAACAGAACAAAAAAAAAGGAACTGGAACAGACCCCGTGTTTGTTTCGTGGACCGTCCTTCCACAGAACAGAGAGAACAAAACCAAACCATCTATTTCTGTGTTTGCCCGGGCAGGGGCTAAAATTAAACAATGGATATCCTCGAAATAAAGTTTTCTATGGCTCTGGAATTTATGGCCACGGTGTTGGAATAAAGGGACTAATCGTCTATCCCCAGAGAACACTTTTAGCGGGCAGGGAAAAAAGGACAATGCAATGACCAGTGGTGTTTCTGGATGACAATGGCAAGGTACGGTCTGCCATTGTTCCGGATATGTTTCCAGTTTAAAAGAGTTTGAAGGTTTTCTGGTGATAAATTTTATTAGGGGGAGTGCTTCGGTCAATTGGATTTTCCTCCGGATATTTTTTTGTGTTTCGGTTTTTGTAAGTGAAGGGAAGGACTTCTGGAAGTTTTAATTGTATTTCTGGAACACAAATAAATGTTCTGCAGAAATCGAGGCTAAGTGATGAAGAGGGTGTGTGGATTCGATGCTTTTTTTGTATCGCCATTGAGGAAAAAGCTATTGTTCAGTCTTTGTAAAAGTGTAACACTTTTCCACTTGTTAAAGTTTTACAGACTGAGCAGCTTCTGCCTTATACCATTAAATGAAATGTGAATAAGAGCTTACATTATAAACTTACAAGACATACGTTAGAGTACACTGCCAAACATATAGAGCTTATTAACCGTCCTACAGGTTGTCTCAACGAAGTATCTCATCCTTAGCAAAACTGACCAGATCTTGATGGTCGAGATATCTCGTCATTAGAAGAAACCTAAACAGGTCATGATCTCATCATCATCAAAGAATAGGCAATATATTTATGACGAAATATCACGTCATTAACAATATTGGTCAGATATTGATGGACGAGATATCTCGTCATTAGCAAAATTGGTCAGATTTGGATGGAAGACACATCTCGTCGAAACCATTTGGAGGGTTAATCCGCTGAGGGTCATGCATACATAATTTCACTATGCAAAGTGTGGTTTTCCCAGCATGGCTTTTAAACATCCAAATGTTTCGACCTGGTATCGCGTCCAAGATCTGGTCAATTTTGCTAAGGATGAGATTTCTCGTCGAGGCACAAAACTTCCCTATTACTCCAAAGGGAATGAATATCCAAGTAGGAAAACAAATTGTTTCTTTCTCAGAACTGGTGACAGTTTGGAACAGGTTTTTGCATCGGAGACTGACCATTACGGGCAGTTTTCGACGCGAAGGTAAAACCACAGTCTATCTTATCTGGCCTGCGCGCTCTATACGGGAAACAGGGTCACATGATCAGCTGCAGACGGATGCTTTCCGTGGAGTTCCGTAGTAATATAATATTTAACAATTCTATATTGTAATGCGATTAAATCGAGAAGCTAAAAGTACAAATTTCTAATAATAGCCGTTACTGGCAAAACCCGTGAAAGGAACAAAAATCGTAAAACACATTACCAACATATTATAATTCTTAGCTACCGTAATGTTTTCAGTGATAAACTTCATTTTCTAACATTTAACAAATGTGAAATTTTCAGTCTTCCCTATGTCAATTTAATTTTCCTAAGAACTGTAAATAAATGCACAAAATATAGGTGAAATGTCCAATTATATATAACCATATGTCTGTAAAATTATTATAGGTATCTTCCAAGGGAAGTAGACCCTCTGGTTTACAACATGTCACATGAAGATCCTGGCGATATAACTTATACTATGATTGATGGACTCGGTGAACAGATTCGGGAATTGAGAGAAGTAATTACAAATCCTATTTTTGCCACTAATAACTGCAAAACACCCCTTGAAGGATTTCAAGGGTCATTGTATGTCAAAGATTTTTATACAATTGTGCATGTTGGGTTCTTGCATTACTTTAACCTTTTGAAAGACACGACGCTTAACACAGTTTAAAAAACATCCTTTATGAGTGATGTATTATCATTTTATAGAAATGCATTTTTCACAAAATGTTGTTAGCTTCCTTTAGGGTGTTGGAGGCCATCATCGTTCAGTGGGTATGTCTACTGCGCTAGCAACCTTCGAGTTGTAGGGGCCGAAGGTTCGATTCCTACCAGGTGTATTCCACCCTAGGTGCATTCCTCCCTAGATGCATTCCACCCTAGGAGTATTTCTCTTTTGTGTCAGTAAAACTTTCATTGTGTGTGTCTATTACTTGATATTGTGTCTTGTGTCTGGCACAGCATGACCAAATATGGCCTTTGTGCCATGTATAATGTAGCTATTGATGTATGGAAATTTGTACTAGTGAACAATTTCCCTCGTATTAGCTAAGATAATTCCTTTGCAGCTCGTGAAATGTATGAAACTCTTAATGCAGTTTGTTGCATATCTAGATTTAATATACAGATTGCTCGTTTTAGCTGTGTTCGTATTGAGTTTGATTGTATGATTTTTTTTATCCGCATCTTCTCAAATGCATGAACATATTTTCAATGATTTTAGGTTCATAGAATGTCTTTCAATTGCAGCGTGCCAGGATGCAAATCCAACTATAAGCCCCCTTACATGCTTCAGATTTCCCACGGATGAAAATATGCGCAAGTTATGGATCAAACGGATCCGCCGAGATAATTTTGTGCATACAAAAATGCACGTGTCTGTATAAAACATCTAATGAAATTAACTTAACTGAAGATAAATGGAAAGATAAGGATGGCAGAATCCACCTAATTCCACGAACTAAACATTGTCTGTTACCCGAGGCATTCCCAAGTATCATTAACGAAGCAACACCACATTTAAATATACAACTAGCAATGAAACGGAAATCTCGAAATGAGAAAGAGGATGATATTCTTCAAGCAGTTCTAGAAAAAAGTGTATCAACATATAAACATGAACTGGAAGCTTCGCGATTGAAATGCAGTCCTGAAGTTGAAGATTATATAAAGTATTGCTTAGCACAAGAAGAAAATTGGACTTTTACTTCAAATAAGGACTGTATCACTGTTTTAAAGATAAACAATTCTCTTTTACCTTTAATTATAGTTAGTTTTAAAGTATTTTCTGATCTATCATTTAAAGTATTTTATAAAACTGAACAATTGGATGTTGAAGAAATTAATATACATTTTAAGCATATTAATGAAAAATCAGAAATAGATTTATTATTTAAAACGTAATAATTTAGAAAATGTGAATATTGAATATGATGAATTAGCAAAAGCCATATGCTTATTTAATGACTATGGTTCCAAATTAAAGTCTGAAAAGTTATCAATTTTAAATATTTTAATTGAGCAATTGCAACTTTAACATTTATCCAAAGAGAGATACAGATTTTCTTCCAACCTTTTGGAATTATCTTTTAAAATGTACTTAATTTCACCTGCTTGCTATCGTGCAATTAGAAAAACCAAGTTGTTAATTCTCCCCCATCCAAGTAACTTGAGAAAGATGACTGCCAAGCTAAATGTTTGTGATGGAAAGTTTAATGTTCGAAATAAGTATCTAGAAAAGTGATTAATCAATCTAAGTACAACTGAAAAATACGTAAATTTATTAACGGATAGAATCTAACTCTCCTGAGTTGAAATTTAAGGGTGGCAAATTAGTTGGATCTTGTATAATACAATCAGATACCCTTGCTCAAACAGCACATGTGTTTTCCTTAACTTCTGCATTTGGTAACTACAAAGATGTAATTGCAATTTTGCCAGTCAGTATTAATTCTGGGCACTTTTTACATACAACAATAAAACCATATTATGTGAGTTACATAATTTTGGTGTTAAACCAATCAGCATTATTGCTGACAATAATCAGGTAAACAAGTCTATGTTTACTAAATTTAAATTGCATCCATATGGTTTTAATTAAGTATATAATCCTGCATGTCAGGACTTCCCGCTCTTTTTACTCTACGAAACTGTATATTTTTAAAAACATTCGAAATAACTGGCTAAACCCAAAAGGTCTTATTTATAATTATCCAGACATAAAAACTTTGATATTATTAGAGAAGCTGATTTTAATCACGAGAACCATGTATCGAGAAGAAGGGGAGGTGTTAAAAATTGGATATAAATTAAATCATAAAGCCTATTCCCGTCTAATATTGAACGACAAAGTAAATCTCGTGTGTAAAATTTTTAATTATGAAAATATTAATGGTTGTGGTAATGCTACTGAAGGAACTGCTAAATTCCTCGAAATAATCATTAGGTGGTGAAATATTGTTAATGCTAAATCTACAAATAAAGATACAAGATTTCGAAATGAAGATTTAAAAAAAATTACCTCTATAAGACAAGAACAGTTATATTATTTACGGGATGTTTCAACCTGGTTAGAAAAGTGGGAATTGTTTGAAGGGGACTTGTATATCAAGGTTTAACAAAAAGAACTTTAGAAGCCATCATACAGACTTGCAATCAACTTTATGGTTTGACCTCATTTGCATTGCAGAAATTAGACGTAAAATGTTTTATTGGGAAAATTCCAAACGGATCCTTTAGAGGAAAGGTTTAGCCTCTACCGACAATTATCTGGCAGTCACTATTTCATTTCACTTCAGCAGCTGTATGAAAGTGAGAAAAGGATAAGAATCCTAAATTTACTTTCATTTTCGTTTAAAAATTCTGAACTTGTTATTATAGATTGAAGAGAAATTAATGATTTAAATGCCACAGAACCATCTTTAGAGCCATTTTCTTATTTTGAAATTGATCCACTAGATTCAATAGGAAAAGAAATTATACTTACAATACATTACATTTCTGGATATGCAGCCTTAAAAATTAGTAAAAATATTCAACGTAATTTTTGTATTGAAACTTTAATCCGGAAGGATACAGTGCAATATGAATACCATGAAGCATTAAAGTTAATAGATATATTAAATAGAGGTGCCTTGAGAAAGCCTACCATGTTTACTATTAAGGTGACTGCATAAACATATTTAATGTCTTGTTAAGAGATTATTATAAATCATCTATTAAGTGTGAATTATTTGAATTTAATGGTCAAACTCTGCAATCCTTATATTTGCAATATTGTGAGAGAATTGGATGACTTTCATGTACAAAACGTTGCACACATGATTGTACAAAATATTTAGAGAATGTGTCTGTTGTGATTTGCAAAATCCTCTTAGATAATTACTCGAAAATGGCAACGGAAAAAAATAAGGTGCTAAACTCCTCGTATAAAAGAAAAATAAAAAATTTAACCAGATGTAAATAATATTCCCTTCACTTATTCCTGTTTATATTGTGATTTGTGTATATAATAAGTGTATATGCATTACATATATCATGTGTTTGAAGCTCTTTCTGCATAGAGATTTTTCAAAAGTAAAGTGCATTAAGAGAGAGCAAAATATCTACTTTTCCAATTAAAATACACATTCAATCATGCTTAAATTTTGGATATGAGTGTTTATATCATATTTATTAATTGTAAGTGCTGTATTATCTATATATGTTCTGATCAATAAATTTGTCATAATTGTCTCATGAGTTGTCAGTTTTATAATTATTATTGGTAGAACTGAAACCGTGGGTAATAATTTAAGGATTTTAGAACAGCTTTCGAAAGCTTGTTTAATACAAATGTTTTAGGAAGATGAGTGATAAAAATTATTTTTTCGTTACTTACACATAAAGTATTGCGTTTCATTTTGTGTTTTTTATAAACAGTAGCAAAAAACAAAAAAAAATCTAGCATGAGACATACCCTTACATACTAAATAAAAGCTTATGTTTAAGTTTCCTTAGAATAATGTTTTTTAAATTTATAACTTTAGTTCAGATATAAGCAAAGTTAGCACCTTATTTAACTTTAAATTTTTTTAAAGAATTTATATACTTGCAAATTTTTTATTCAGAAAAAAGAAATGAAAATTGTATAATGAAATTGAACTAGCATAAAAAAGTGGCATTTAAATATTAAAATTATCTTAAATCTACATATTCAAACATTAAAATAAAGAATAAGTAATTATATAAATCGTGCCAAATATTTTTAAGAAGCAAAGAAATGTAAGCTAATTCGTAAGCACGATCAGAAAAAGCAGTGTTACATGAAAAAAAAACGTTTGTTTTGACGATAAGCTTTCGCAAGGACTGGATAAACAACCGCCTTCAGCTGCCGTCATTTTGAATCAGCGGGCAGGCCTTGTATTTAGAACGGCTGTGGTAAAACACCAGAAGGGTTAACCAGTTTTGTACTTGTTGACCAATAGAGTTTTTCTAAGATCCTCCAAGTTGTATACAGAGCAGGTTCGATTACACCATGGGTGTATTTTTTTCTTCTGTGCCAATAATTTTTTTTGTATATATATGTCAATTCACGTGATGTTATTTGTCTTAGGATTGAACAGCTTGGTTAAATATGGCTCTTGCGTGAATAATTATTTTGATTCCAAATTTAAAAATGTTTATACAAATCTAATCACAAATATTTTCGACTTTCTGTAAACTGCAAGTAAATAATTTTTTGTATTCAATTTCAGACATTTTTAACCAGGTTACCAGACCTTTGGATGAAAGGCTATGTTAATAAACGTAAATCGATTAAATGCATTTAATAAATGATTTGGTCTGATTTTTAGTTTATTTATGTAATGTTACAATTGCAATTTTAAGTTTCAAGGTATATTTATTGTTTTCCCATGAATCATATATTTATATCCTAGTTCTGGCCCTCCAAAACAAATATAAAAATTGGTAAACCAAATTTCATTCAAAAATATATAGTACATTTTTAGTTATCGCGTTTCTCGTGCAAAAAGTTTGTTTACAGCAGAGAAAAATACATTTAAAGATTTAAAAATGAATTAAAAAACAACTGTGTCAAGATCTATTCAAATTGCTAAATCTCCGCTTCAATTTACCGCACAGACAAAATAAAAACTGTTTTATAAGGAAAAGAGTCTAAATATTAAGAATATTGAAAAAACGAATTATGAAATTTCAGCCAAAAATAGACTTTCAACGTTGTCGTAGTAGTTGAAACACACACATTGAAAACACTGCCACTGTGATTGAACGGGAGACCAAAAACACAAAACCACCCACTCCATTTTTTACCCCTCACAGAAAAACCTCCAATTTCCCAAATATTCCTCGAAAATCCTTCAACCTCCACAATTTTTTATTACCTCCTTCCCCATCTTTAATATCCCTCCACGGCTTTGTATACCCCTGATGTTCTCTTACTTTTGAGATTGACTAATCTCCCCAGAAGATCCGTCTCAAACGCAGTGCATTAAAAAACGCATTCCGGGGGACCGTGGAAATATTACCTCACGAGAAAATAAAACGAACGTTAATCTGTGCCCAGTGTCAGAAACCGAAGCAGTATGAGATAAATCTGCTTCTGACTGCCTGACTATTAATCATGTGGACGTCCTCTCCCGGGAGTTGGGGGAATGTAGTTATTCATCAGCGCGGTGGCGTCTGTGCTCTTTTTTCATTATTATTGTCGTTATTATTATTTTCAAAAAGGGACTTAGTGGGACTTTTCCATGGACTTCCATTTCCAGTACGTCACAGGACTGCTCTCTCATTAGTCATGTACGTATGTATTTTGAAATGTCAGAGCCTCTTTGAAATGGTGGATATAAATCAAGTGGGGATTTCTTACGGTGGTGTAATTGAAGTTTGCATTGATGGGGGTTGAGAGAGTGATGGCCTTTCCGGCTGTGGGTTCGGTGATGAAAGTTCGTGATGTTTTAGGTGGTGTCCGAGTGTTTGGAAATGGAGTTCTGTCAATATCAGTTGGGGTTCGTGGTAATTATTAGAGGCGTATTATGCAATTGTCATGGCTAATTGGAAGTGCGAACATGCAGTTGAAATATGCCTATGTATCCTCTGAGCGTCACGAAATTTTCAATTAGTATAGGATTGCCTTTTCCCAATAACGCACATGTTGACTAAATATCCTCATCTATTGAAGGAATCCTAGGAAGGATTTTACTGGGGTGATGAAGCTCAAAACTGATAAAGTCATGAAGGCAAGACTTCAGTTTCCATAACTGTGGGTTTGTTTATCATTAACGTCGCAGTGGAGCGACACAAAGGGCTATTGGTGATGGTCCGGGATCAATCCCGAAGGGAAAGATTCAAGGACAACGTCCTTAATTTTGAATCACATGACGAAAATAACACCTGAGCTGGCCCATCCCCACTCCAAACTTTTCACACCACGCCAACGTGAGGACATTTGAAGCCACGACATATTTAAGACTCCTTTGTACACGACGGTCTTTGGTTGGATTCAAACTCGCAACCCTCCGGTTACTAATCCGTTACTCTTCCAATTGGGCTTCCGCGGCCCTTTTTCAGAACGGATATATAGTACCTCAACTAATACATCTTTAAATATTTATCTACAAAGGTTTCTACTTCTTTTGGATATCACGATCCATCGATTGCGCACTAACACTCCAAGTGGTTTCGAAGAGATATATAGTCCATCAAGATCTGACAAACTTTCCGAATCACGAGTTATCTCGTCACCAAGATATTGCAGATTTTTTATGATGACGAGATCAAGATCTGGTCAGTTTCTTCTAATGACGATATATTTCATCATCAAGATAGAGACGATTTTTTTATGATGACGAGATCAAGATCTGGTCAGTTTTTTCTAATGACGATGTATTTTGTCATCAAGATAGAGACGATTTTTTTATGATGACGAGATCAAGATCTGGTCAGTTTTTTCTAATGACGATGTATTTCGTCATCAAGATAGAGACGATTTTTTTATGATGACGAGATCAAGATCAGGTCAGTTTCTTCTAATGACGATATATTTCGTCATCAAGATAGTCAATTTATAGCTTTGAAAAGTGTTACCAATATATCAACATTAAGTCTCGTGACCTGTGAAAAACTGATTTCATTGGCCGATTTGGCATTTTATCGCCTCGTTTGTCGATATAACATTTTATGACAGGGTAGATGTCTATAAAGTAGCGACAAAACTGGTGAAATAGGCAGTCTACTATTATGTTACGCGGACCAATCAGATGAAGAATGTTCGTTTCATGCCGGCAGACGAAAGTAGTCTAAAGAACACATTACTACTAATTGTAGTCAAATGATCCTTGCCGCATAAAAAAGTGACCATTACTCATTCTGCTTTTATACTTCCTCTATGCTGGCAAT